>CM077661.1:11195000-11795000 GCA_039707465.1 Rhabdophis nuchalis
CAGAGGGCAACCGATGGTTTCTTGTGCCGAATTGATCCCTCTCTGTAGGGCCTTCCTCTCCGGAACTGTTAAACCAGCATACCACACGGTGATACAATATGTGAGGACACTTTCTATGATGGACCATAGAATTAGTTGTTTAATATTTTTTTTCCCCTGCAATTTGAATGTGGAACCAGTGGTATGGCGCTTTTCATGGTTTCCTAACATTGCCATGGGTTGTTGCTATCTATCGTTCCTACAACTTTTTCATCCATGACCAGCCCAACCACAGAACTCCTGGCAATATCAAGAATCTCATGGCAAAGATCAGCTGGAGCTCAGTGGAAGCTAGGAGCGTAGAGAGCGATGTTGCCATTTTGCAGTTTCTTCAAGTCTTCTGGGGGGAAAAAGAAAAAGAAAATTGAAAAAGTATTGGGATAGGATACAAACAGTTTGCGGCTTTGGGTTGGTCAAAGGGACTTCCATGCTCCCCCATAATCAGCCTGCGAGAAAAAATAAATTGTGTGCCGTACACCTTCCAACTAAATGGAAGGAATTAAAGAACACTTTATACAATACAATACAATACAATACAATACAATACAATACAATACAATACAATACAATACAATACAATACAATACAATACAATACAATACAATACAATACAATAGCAGAGTTGGAAGGGACCTCGTAGGTCTTTTAGTCCAAACCCCTGCGTGGGCAGGAACCTTATACCATTTCAGACAAATGGCTATCTAACATCTTTTTAAAGACTTCCAGGGTTGGGGCATTCACAACTTCTGGAGGCAAGCTGTTCCAGAGGTTAATTGTTCTAACTGTCAGGAAAGTTCTCCTTAGTTCCAAGTTGCTTCTCTCGTTGATTAGTTTCCACCCATTGCTTCTTGTTCTGCCCCCAGGTGCCTTGGAGAATAGTTTGGCTCCCTCTTCTTTGTGGCACCCTCTGAGATATCGGAACACTGCTATCATGTCTCCCCTGGTCCTTCTCTTCATCAAACTAGACATACCCAGCTCCTGCAACTGTTCTTAGCTTCCTTCACAACTTTCCGTTCTCAGCTTCCTTCACAATCACATCTTAGTAGTCACCAGGATGTCACTTATGCTCTAACCCCGTGATAGCGAACCTATGGCACGTGTGGCACAGGTGGCACACAGAGCCATTTGTCAGGGCACGCGAGGCATCGCCCTGTCAGCTGGCCAGCTTGCATGCGTGCGCTGGCCAGCTGGTTTGGGCCTTTTGAGGCCTTTTTTCGCCCTCTGGAGGCAGCATGAAAATCCGGCCCTATGGGCAAAGTTCGGGAATGGACTTCCAGTTTGCTCGTAGGTTTTAGCCCTCTGGAGCCTTCAGGAGGCTTTTTGAACCCTCTGGAGGGCTTGCAGGGCTGGGGGCTATTTTCTGGAGCCTGGGGAGGGTGAAAAAAGCACGCGAAAAATGGGAGGGGGGAGTGCTGGTCGTGCGTGCAGGCGCACTGGGGCTGTGTGCAAAGCATTATGGGTGTGGCACACCCCCACACGACCACCCCCACCCCCCCCGCTTTTGGCACACGAGCCAAAAAAGGTTCACCATTCCTGCCCTAACCTGTTGCAAAATGCAGAAAAATTCAGACCTGTTGCTCTTGATTCTCTTGTATCTCTTGTAGATTATTGCTATGATGGTTGGTCCAATATTCAACTAGTGATGCTGTAATACAGTGGTAGTCAACCTGGTCCTTACCGCCCCCTAGTGGGCGTTCCAGCTTTCACGGTGGGCGGGAGAGGTTTTGTCCGATACTGAAGCCCTTTCCTTTTTTTAATTGAATTGACTTCCCTACTTTATAAATCACCATGACTGTGGAACCGGTGGGCGGTGAGAAGATTTGACTACTAACAGAGATACAGAAGTGGGCAGTAGGTATAAAAAGGTTGACGACCCCTGCTGTAATGGATGACTGAGCCAACTGAGTAGTGTATAGTTCTAGAAGAAATACTCTAGTCCAGGGGTCTGCAAAGTTGGCTCTTTTAAGACTGGTGGACTTCAATTTCCAGAATTCCCCAGCCAGCCTAGCTGGCTGGGGAATTCTGGGAGTTGAAGTCCACCAGTCTTCAAAGAGCCAACTTTGCAGACCCCTGCTCTAGTCAACAAAGGTGATATTGCTCAGAGTAAAAGAGAACTTGGAGAAGGTGACGTATCATTGTTTATGTAGAAAAGGAACCGTTGTTTATTTTATTTTTTTATTTTAATCATATTTATATCCCACCCTTCTCCACGAAGGACCCAGGGCGGCGCACAGGAATTTAAAAAACATACAAAACAATAAATACAGAATTTAAAAACATATTAAATTATAATCCTATGCTAAAATCCAAATTAAAATCCCCAATTTAAAACTATCTAAAATAGCCCCAGAAGGAGGTTAGGCTAGGCCGGCTTGCTGAAAGAGATGTGTCTTTAGACACTGGCGGAAGAGGCGGAGGTCCGAGATGGTACGCAATTCAGGGGGTAGGTCGTTCCAAAGGGCAGGGCCCGCCACAGAAAAGGCTCTTCCCCTGGGTGTCGCCAGACGGCATTGCCCGGCTGACGGCACCCTGAGAAGGCCTTCTCTGTGGGAGCGGATCGGCTGAAGGGATGTATGGGGCAGGAGGCGGTCTCGCATGTAACTAGGCCCCGAGCCATGGAGCGCTTTAAAGATGGTCGTCAGAACCTTGAAGCACACCTGAAAGGCCACATGAAGCCAGTGCAGCTCATGCAGGATCGGTGTTATATGGGAGCATCTAGAGGCTCCCGTAATCACCCGCGCGGCTGCATTCTGCACTAACTGTAGCTTTCAAGTGCACCTCAAGGGAAGCCCCATGTAGAGAGCATTACAGTAGTCGAGTCGGGACGTTACGAGAGCTTGAGTGACTGTGTGCAGGGCATCCCGGTCCAGTAAGGGGCGCAATTGGCACATCAGGCATACCTGATGAAACGCCCCCCTAGCCACGGCTGCCACATGGTCCTCCATAGACAGCCGGAGTCCAGGAGGACACCCAAATTGCGCACCCTCTCCATGGGGGCCAGTGTGTCGCCCTCAATGGCCAGAGTTGGAGTAATCTGGCTGAACCGGGGTGCCGGAAACCACAGCCACTCAGTCTTGGATGGGTTGAGCTTGAGGTTGTTACTACCCATCCCCAAAGGGTAGCCTGTTCCCAAATGAAAATAGATTCTGGAGTTCAGTGGTTAACTGAATTCAGCATTCAGGAATTAGGAAAATGATTGCCTAAAGCTCTGGTTATTTACAGCCATTTTTATTAACATTCCATTTTATTCAGTCTAAGGCTCTTCAGATGCCGATTTCCATATTGTAATTCAGTTCTTGTAAAGGTTCTGACAATTCAGACAATTTGGAATCTAAGAACTGCTTAGGGCAATAAAGAATTAAAAAAACGGAATTGTGGAGCTCCACAAATGAAAGGGCTTTGGGACATGCTAAATGTGTATTTTACTGAATAATTCCAGCCAACCCCTGCACGTATGGCAATAATGATAGCACAGTCGTAAATCTAGCTAGTTCTGGCTTTAGCAATTACATCACACACAATAATACATTACTCACTGCTTAACTGACTGTCTATTTCCACATTCTTTAGTAGGCAGAGGACAATGGCTCTATTTGCTCAAATGATTTCATGCTTAATCATGCGATAGACATTGTTGAGGAGCTGTAAAATGAGACCTTATAATGCAGTGGTGGGATTCAAAGTTTTCTACTACTGGTTCTGTGGGTGTGGCTTGGTGGGCATGGCAGGGGAAGGATACTGTAAAATCTCCATTCCCTCCTGATCAGCTGGGACTCGGGAGGCAGAGAATAGATGAGGGTGGGGCTAGTCAGAGTTAGTATTTACTGGTTCTCTGAACTACTAGCGGTTCTCCAAAACTGGTCAGAACCTGCTGAATACCTCTGTTATAATGTTGTTTTGGTATGATGGTTAGATGACTCTGCAAATCACTACTAGGAAAGTTATTTATAATAATCTTATTTATAACTAGCCATTCCCGGCCACGCGTTGCTGTGGCCCAGTCTAGTTAAATGGCCAACCAATCTGTCTGTAGATCTACACTTGCACACACAAACATGTACACACAACCACTATATAACCCTCTATCCCCCTACCTACCTACCGTATTTCTCCCTCTCTCCCTCTCTATCTCTCTACCTACCTACCTACCTATCTACCTACCTACCGTATTTCTCCCTCTCTCCCTCTCTCTCCCTCTACCTACCTACCTACCTACCTACCTACCTACCTACCTACCTACCTACCTACTGTATTTCTCCCTCTCTATCCCTCTACCTACCTACCTACTGTATTTCTCCCTCTCTCTCCCTCTACCTACCTACCTACCTACCATATTTCTCCCTCTCTCCCTCCCTCCCTCTCCCTCTACCTAGCTACCTACCTACTGTATTTCTCCCTCAGAGTATTTTATGTCATAAAGGATGACATAATACCTGTGGCCCACTGCTCTCTCTGTATCCATTTTTTTACATTTCCATTGTGTGTACCTGGCACAGGTGTGATATCTACACAATCTCTATATATCATTGGTGCCGTATTTCAAAGGAACGTTGTGTGAAAATTTGGAAGCCATCGGTGCAGTACTTTCGGAGATTAGCTGTTTTGAACAAACTCTTGTTCCATTTTTATTTATATAGATAATATTTCTTGGCCATACTGAGATCCCATTGACATTCTTAAATAATGAGAATGGTGGAAAGCAGCACTTAAATATTAGGTATTTGGTGCTCCAATTGTCCAGAAAAAAGATGAAGAGTATGTGAAAATAGTGGGGAACATTCAGGAGAGGGATTATGGGAGAGTGATAGGCAAGCAGTCTCAAAAGTTGGGTTTAAAAATAATAATAATAAGTTGTGTTTTGTACTGGTCATACCATCATTTGTTTTGTGGTTAAGCAAACCCTCCTCCATGAAACATTTTCAAAGGTTCAAATGTTTTCAACAACATCAAGAAGCTTTCTACTTTTTTTATGAGCATAACACAATTTGTTTGGCTATATAACTTTGTAAATACCAAAGAACTTCATCAGTAATACCTTTGGTTCCTGTAGCCCAGTGTTCCTCAACCTTGGCGACTTTAAGTCCTGTGGACTTCAACTCCCAGAATCCCCCAGCCAGCTATGCTGGCTGGGGGATTCTGGGAGTTAAAGTCCACAGGACTTAAAGTCGCCATGGTTGAGAAACACTACTGTAGACATCAACATGTCTGCAGAAGTTTATAATAACTGGTATTCGTTTTTGTTTCATTAACACAAGTTAGGAACATTTTACATATTTTATCCAAGTACAGAAATTCTCTTCATAACTAGCTTGTATCTGATGTATAACATCCATGCTTCTTTTAAAGGGGAAAACGAAAAAAACGAAGACTTTCTTCTTTTACTTTGGTTTAAATCAACAGCCTGTTTGAGTTAATGATAAAATTCTATTATTTATATATTCATTGAACAGTCCTCCTCCTCCTCCTCCTCCTCCTCCTCTTCTAATTCAGTTGCTGGAGGGGTTGGCAGTGGACAAGCCACAAGAGGTTGGCCAAGCGAGAGGTTGGATAGCTTGAAAGGATCTTATATCTTTCATACTCTTTCTTTCATACAAAATGACACTTTCAATGCAAGTGTCATTCTGCCTCTTTATAAATCTATGGTGAGGCCCCATCTGGAGTATTGTGTCCAGTTCTGGTCACCATACCTTCAGAAGGATATTATGGAAATGGAAAAGGTGCAGAGGAGGGCAACCAGAAGGATTAGGGGGTTGGAACCCCTTCCTTACCATCTGAGGCTGCAACGGCTGGGCCTCTTCACTCATATGCGAGACCGCCTTCTGCCCCATACATCCCTTCGGCCGATCCGCTCCCACAGAGAGGGTCTTCTCAGGGTGCCGTCGGCCAGACAATGCCGACTGGCGACACCCAGGGGAAGAGCCTTCTCTGTGGCGGGCCCTGCCCTTTGGAACGACCTATCCCCTGAATTACGCACCATCACTGACCTCCGCCTCTTCCGCCAATGTCTAAAGACATATCTTTTCCAACAAGCTGGCCTAGCCTAACCTCCCATGGGGACTATTTTAGAGAGTTTTAAATTGGGTATTTTAAAATTTGGTTTTAGCATAGGATTAGAATAGTTTAATATATTTTAAATTATGTATTTATTTTTTGTATGTTTTTAAATTCCTGTGCGCCGCCCTGGGTCCTCTGTGGAGAAGGGTGGGATATAAATATAATAAAATAAAAAAAATAAAAAAAATAGAACGACGGCACCTGAGAGGTGACCTGATGGAAGTCTATCAAATCATGCACGGTGTGGACAAAGTAGAAAAGGAAAATGTTTTCCCTATCGCACAACACTAGAACTAGGGGGCACTCCATGAAACTTTTGATAGCTAGACCTCCAACAAATAAGAGGAAGTATTTTCACCCAGAGGATCCCTGGTCTATGGAACTCCCTGCCAGAAGAAGTGGTGACAGCTGTCAGCCTCGACACCTTTAAGAAAGGATGAGAGGAGTTCATGGAGAACAAGGGTATCCATGGCTGTCATGATGGATGCCTAAGGACACCCTCCGGGTTGGAGAGATAGGCAGGAGATCTCTCCATGCCATTTGCAGGGAATCACAAGCAGGTGAAGACATCTGCTTGGGAAGACCCTGAAGCCAATGGGGAGCCACTGTGGGAGACAGAAGGCTGGACTGGATGGGCTGTGGCCTCTTCCAGCAAGGCTGTTCTTAGGTTCTTATGCTCTTATACTTTTGGCGTGAATAAAAATGTGTTCTATTTCATTTCTAGGACTGTGTATTTCTATTTCAAATCCATTTGTCCTCTCCTACATCCTCCCAGCCGATTCGCTCCCACAGAGAGGGACTTCTCCGGGTGCCGTCCACTAGACTTTGTCAGCGGGCGACGCCCAGGGGAAGGGCTCTCTCTGTGGCGGGCCCAGCCCTCTGGAACGACCTCCCCCCCGATATTAGAACTACCACGGACCTCCGTTCCTTCCGTCTAAAACTAAAAACACATCTTTTCTGCTTGGCCGGCCTAGGGTAGTCTCTCTTCTATGGGGTTTTAGTTGTTGTAACTGGGAATTTTAGTATGGTAATGGGGTATTTTAGCACAGGTATATGTTTAATTTGTTTTTAATGTGTTTGTATATTTATTGTTTTAGTTTTCCCTGTGCACCGCTCCGAGTCCCTATGGGGAGAGGGAGCGGTCAACAAATTAAAATTATTATTATTATTATTATTATTAACCCTCCCCCTGCCCAGCCCATACTGTGACGTAACAGTATTACTACTACCCTGACATCCTGCCCAAAGCCTGTTATGGTCCTTAAATCAGTGGACTTTGCACACTTCTGACCTCTAGTATTAGGTAGGACATATATTCAATTGCATATAGCTATCACCTAGGTCAGGGATGGGTAACCTTTTTGCCATCCCTTGCCAAAAGCGGGGGGAGCATGAGGGCATCGTTTTGTGTGCATGCCCACCCCATGATTTTATGCGCCCTCTCCCCATGCACGCGTGCACGACCATACCTTGTGACCCCCGCTTTTGGCACGGTGGACCCGTTTTTTGCCCTCCCCAGGCTCCATGAGCTCCCTGTGGCACACATGCCACAGGTTCACCATCCCAGACCTAGGTCAAGCTATGTATTTTAAAAAAAAACCATATTAATTAATCTCAAACAACCTAAAAAGGAGCATTTGTTTAAACGTGGTATCTCAGGTAGTAGATTCTGGAGTGAAGGGAAGCCGAGAATGCATCTGTCTCAGATAAAATTGGAAGAGCCTTTGGAATATCTACCATGAGACCTTCCTTGGGAAGAAGGAAATAGCCTTCTATCTGAATCTAAAAATCAATACATCTCTAAAAGTATATTTATTGCCTTGGGTCAGCAACGCCTTGCAAAATCTTTCCACCAAAGCAGTGGTGGGTTTCAAATTTTTTAGAACCAACTCTGTAGGTGTGGCCTATTTTGTGGGCGTGGCTTGGCAGTCATGTGACAGGGTGGGAGTGGCCACCTTTTAAAATGTGGTGAAACTCATTTAACAACGCTCTTGCTTAGCAACCAAAATTTTGGACTCAATTCTTTCTTTCTTTCTTTCTTTCTTTCTTTCTTTCTTTCTTTCTTTCTTTCTTTCTTTCTTTCTTTCTTTCTTTCTTTCTTTCTTTCTTTCTTTCCTTTCTTCCTTCCTTTCCTTTCCTTCCCGTTGGGTCACTGGCAGCGGCGGGCCAGATTTACTTCCAGGTACGCCGGTGGAACCCCCTCTCACCGGTTCTCTAAATTTCACCAACCGGCTCTCGCGAGTAGGTGCAAGCCTGCAGAAACCCACCACTGCATCAAAGGGGGCTTAACATACAGCCCTGTCATTCTTCAATCAAAATATTTAAATGAAAATGTGTCAACACTATTTCCTTACTTGATCAGGGATTAGATACAGTAGGTAGGCAACTGACAAAACAAAGCTAGGCTGAATTCCCTCTAAGCAGTCGGCGTTTAAAATGGCTGTCACCTGCCTGCCAGATTTTAAAAGCAGTAAGATCAAAACATTGAACAGTTAAAAGTTAACACCAGTCAGGTTCTCGGAGAACATTAGTGCTTCCCAAATGATGACGGCTTCTAAAAATTTAATACCAGTGTTTCTAAAAGGATCTTCCTGCTTAATTTTATCAGTCCCAGCTAAACTCTATGATAATTCACATGGCCACATCAAGATGTCATGCTTGGTTTGATTTATTTTGTTGGTGACATTTAAAACATCTTAAAACATAAAATATCTTAAAACATATTTTAAAACATTTCTGTAGAACTTTGACATGAAAACCCAAACTCTTTCCTTTTTTCTTCAGTATGCCTCTGATTCACTTAGTCCCAGAGGAATTATTTAGGGGGGGGAAAAGACTGCAGAGATTAAGTTTTTAGCTTAAACTGAAACAGGAAAAGGAAGAGCTTCCTGGCTATGAAATTGATGGATAATAAAAGGAATGCAAATAATAATAATAATAATAATAATAATAATAATAATAATAATAATAATAATAATAATAATAAGAAGAAGAAGAAGAAGAAGAAGAAGAAGAAGAAGAAGAAGAAGAAGAAGAAGAAGAAGAAGAAGAAGAAGAAGAAGAAGAAGAAGAAGAAGAAGAAGAAGAAGAAGAAGAAGAAGAAGAAGAAAAAGAAGAAGAAGAAGAAGAAGAAAGCTAAACAAGATGAATGAAAAAGATATTTGGTGACATCATATTAAAATACTGATCAACCAAAACCTTGAAGGTCAGATAGGATCAGTGGTGGGTTTCAAATTTTTTTAGAACCTCTTCTGTGGGTGTGGCCTGCTTTGTGGGAGTGGCTTGCTAGCCATGTGACTGGGTGGGGGTGGCTTGCCAGCCATATGACCGGGTGGGAGTGGTGTGCCAGCCATGTGACCAGGTGGGAATGGCTTGCCAGCCATGAGGCCGAGTGGGAGTGGCTTGGCAGTCATGTGACTGGGTGGGCGTGGCCAACTTGTAAAATGTGGTAAAACTCACTTGACAACGCTCTTGCCTAACAATCAAATGTTGGCTCAGGAACTCTGGCATTTGAAGCACGCAAGTCTTAAAGCTGTCAAGTTACAAGACCCTTGTAACACCCCTAACCCTTTAGAAAAAAAAACCCAGGGGTGTTCAAACTTGTCAGCTTTAAGACTTGTGGACTTCAACTCCCAGAATTCCTCCTCTCACTCTTCCTCTTGAGGATGGGCGGACGGGCGGAGGGAGGGAGCTGGAACCGGTTCTAAATGGCACTGTGGATTTCTGGAACCTCTTCTATAGAAGAGGCTGGAACTGACAGGAACCCACCCCGGATAGGATTCTCCAGTATTGTATATACAATTCCAAAATACCTTCAAGGTAGTAAGGCCAATCAGTTTGGCTCTTTTGAGGGGAAAATGTAGTGGTAGAATTAAAAGGTGAAACAGGTGCTTTAAACTTTCTCTACTATAGGAAGAGCAATAGACAAGACAAGAGGTCAAAAGCAACGAACAAAAGACTAATGTGTATTGCATATATTATGGAAGAGGCCAAATTTCCAGAGCAAATGATTTTAATGATTTTTAGTACACCTTCAAAATTCTAGGTGTGATCACAACTTTTTCAAGATAGAAGAACTGCAATCCATAGTAAATATTACCCAGAAATTAGGAATGTACCTATATTCTCATTATATATTTTTTTTATCAATTGATTATTGATGCATAATCTGTGAGGGAGAGGATCAATTCAAAAATGTGATCACTAATAAATATTCTCTGTACAGTATTATCACAGATACATAATGGTAATACATGAGACCAGAATTTTTTTTTGTTTTTATTTAATTGTGGCCTAAATAGATTATATTTCTACCCATTGGTCTTCTCCAACACCAAAGTTTGAAAGCATCCATAGTCTTTTCTATCCTAGTTCTTTCACTTTCGTGGCTGGAGAATTCTGGGAGTTAAAGTCCACGAGTCTTAAAGTTGCCAAGGTTAGATACCCCTTCTTTAACTGGAAGGTGAGATTACACCAGAGGTGGTATTTAGCCAGTTCTGACAGGTTCTGGAGAACCGGTAGTGGAAATTTTGAGTAGTTTAGAGCAGTGTTTCTCAACCTTGGCGAGTTTAAGACAAGTGGACTTCAACTCCCAGAATTCCCCAGCCAGCATGGCTGGCTGGGGGATTCTGGGAGTTGAAGTCCACTCGTCTTAAACTCATCAAGGTTGAGAAACACTGGTTTAGAGAACAGGCAAACAGGCTGGCCACGCCCCTGCTGCCTCCCAGCTGATCTTCTTCTTTTATTTTATGTATTTATTTTATTTTATTTCGATTTGTATAACCGCTCCTTCTCCATCGAAATGGACCCAGGGCGGTGCACAGGGAGTTAAAATCAATAAATAACAATAAATACAGTAATAATGTCTAAAATGAATTAAACTAAGGACCTGTGCTAAAACATTCCCATTAAAATTCTAAAATGCATTTACTCGCTGGCTGAGATTGAATTATATCAGAGCTCTAAGCTCTAAGCTAGACCGGCTTGATGGAAAAGATACGTCTTAAGTGAGCGGCGAAAGAGGGGAAGGTCTGTGATAGTTTGAAGTTCGGGGGGGGGAGGTCGTTCCAGAGGGATGGCCCTGCCACCGAGAAGGCCCTTCCCCTGGGCACCGCTAGCCGGCATTGACCGGCGGATGGTACCCTGAGGAGGCCCTCCCTATGGGAGCGGATCGAACGGTGGGAGGTATGCAGCAGGAGACGGTCCCGCAAATAACTAGGCCCCATGCCATGGAGCGATTTGAAGATGGTAACAAGCACCTTGTTACCTTGAGCAGGAGAATGGAGCTGGAAAGCAGGTAAGTGGGGTGGGGAGGGAATGGGGATTTTGCAGTAATCTTCCCCCAGACATGGGGAGGGAATGGGGATTTTGCAGTATCCTTCCTCTGCTATGCCCAACAAGCCATGACCAGAGAACTGGTACTAAAAACAAAATTAAACCCCTCCACTGGATTACACTTTGGATGACCTTGATGGAGTTTTGGCATACACAGCCAGGTTTCTTCACTATCATCTCCCAGAAAACACCTCCCGTTCCCATGCCATTATTAGGCAACACAGCAAGTCTTGGAGGGAATGATCATAGTTTCTCCTTGATGTTAATTAAAAGAGCTCATCCTCTTTACTTTGCTTAGAGAATCTTTTCATTAAGCTTCGTAACACCCTTTTTTTTCCAGACTTCTGCAGAAACTCCGTGTGTGTGTGTGTGTGTGTGTGAGAAAAATCAGGGCATATTATTTATTTATTTATTACTCTTCTCCTCCACCCCATTGCAAATTACGCTCGGTCCTTTGCGTAGAATATATAAAACAAGCTAAATCTTACAGCGTGTGATTAAAAATTGAAAGCAAGTTTCACCACAAGGTAAAACAGTAATTACAAAAGAGAGAAGGAGGCGGGGGAAGTAAAAGAAAGGAAAAAAAAGATCATTTATAAGCCTAAGAGAATGCCTTCTGAAAATATCAGTGTTCACAATATTGGAATGGGGTTTGTCTGATCTCTATCAGGAATGTTGTATTTATATATGTTTTTAAGTCCTGTGCACCGCCCCGAGTCCCTGCGGGGAGAGGGAGCGGTCTATAAATCAATCAAACAAACAAACAAACAAACAAACAAATAAATAAATAAATAAATAAATAAATAAATAAATAAATAAATAAATAAATAAATAAATAAAATAATAATAATAATAATAGCAATAGCAATAGCAATAGCAATAGCAACAACAACAACAATAACAATAATAATAATAATAATAATAAGGAAGCTGTCCCACTCTGTTAATTACTACAGAAATACAACGCCTTTTACCTTCAGCCTTCCATTCTCTCATAAATGTGGGCCAATGAGCAAATTGGCTGCATGGCTGTTTTTAATAAAAAAAACTCAGACTGATATTGGTCGAAGCAGGAAACCCTGGAGGCTTTTAATAATAATAATAATAAATTTAATTTGTAGACCGCTCCCTCTCCCCGAAGGGACTCGGGGTGGTGCACAGGGGAATTAAAAACATACAAACATAGATACATCGTAAATATATAAAATCAAATTAAACAATTTATCCCTGCGCTAAAAATCCTAAAATCCTAAAAACGAAACCCCTTAAAAACCCAATGAAAACAATTTAGATGTTCAGACTAAAAAGGCTGGAAGGTAGGTTAGGCCAGGCCGGCCTGTTGGAAAAGATAAGTCTTGAGCTTTTGGCGGAAGGCGCAGAGTCTCCTTTAAGAGGAGACTGTGCAGTCTCTTGTCTGGAATGGTATATAGGGCAGGGGTCCCCAATACCTTGGCTGAGACCCATTACCTGGCTGTGGCCTATTCAGAATTGGGTCCCGCAAATGATTGGATGAAGTGCGCACTTGTGTGAATGCGCAGCTCAGCTTACACAAGCGGATATGTGTGTGGCCATGCAAGTGACTACCAGCCCCTGCTCACCCGGGCAACTTTCCCTCTCCTCCAGATGGGCTAACAAATTTCAAAGGTTGGGGACTGCTAGTATAGGGTCATCTGTTTGAGTAGGTGAATTAGAAGGTCCCTTCCAACTCTGTTATTCTTTTAACCTGCAGGTACTCAATGGATAGCAGGGAGAATCTTCAATTATGCGAGGTCCAATTATTTTTAAACTATCCTTAGCCCTATTACCTAGTGATTTAATAGTATTGAATCCACACTATATATAAATACTAACAGAAAACTGTCCAAATGAGTAAAAAAAAAAGAGAATCTTTTCTATTTAAAGTGAACAAAAAGCAAATCAATTAACTTGTGAACAGATCACACGAATCAGGATCCCTACTGCATTCTATTGAGTGCTGTATTTTTTCACAAACAAATTTACTGATTATATTTAATTTAATTTAATTTAATTATTAGACTTATAAACCGCCCCCTCTCCCCAAAGGGACTCGGGGCGGTGTACAGGAAAAAATTAAAAACCATATAAAACATACAATAAATACAAAGCAAAAAACGAATTAAATTAACCTCTACTAAAATTTAAGGACATTAAAATAGAAACCCTCCTAAGCTAAAATTCCCTAAATCTAAAATCCATATATGTATTTGACAGATGTTATGTTATGAGAGTCAATACTATTTACGCAAGACCAGCTTGTTGAAATAAATATGTTTTAAGTGAGCGGCGGAAGAGGGGAAGGTCCGTGATAGTGCGAAGTTCGGGGGGTAGATCGTTCCAGAGGGCCGGCCCAGCCACAGAGAAGGCCCTACCCCTGGGCACCGCTAGCCGGCATTGCCCGGCGGTTGGTACCCTCAGTAGGCCCACTCTGTGAGAGCGTATCGGACGTAGGGAGGTATGTGGCAGGAGACGGTCCCGTAAGTAACTAGGCCCCGAGCCATGGAGCGATTTGAAGATGGTAACAAGCACCTTGAAGCGCACCCGGAAGGCCACCGGTTGCCAGTGCAGCTCGCGCAGGAGAGGTGTTATGTGGGAGTAGCGAGAAGCTCCCAGAATCCCCCGCGCGGCCGCATTCTGAACCAACTGGAGCCTCCGGGTGCACCTCAAGGGGAGCCCCATGTAGAGAGCGTTGCAATAGTCTAGGCAAGACATCACGAGTGCCTGAGTGACAGTGCGGAGGGCGTCTCGGTCCAGAAAGGATATACAGTATGTAGAAAAATTCTAATAAATGATTTTGGGTAGTCTCATGTTGAATATGACTAGCATTTTATAGCATGACTTTTGCTATAAAATGCAAATGTTGAATGATTCGTGCAATTTATAACAATTTCATGATGTGTGTGTGTGTGTGGTAGTGAGAGTGAGATATATTTGAAAAATATGTCACATCTTATGAATTAAAGTGTATTCACATACGCCAGCTCTTTCTTGGAAAAAAATGTAGTGAACGTCTCAATTGTAGTGGAAAAACACAAATGTTTTCTGTAAACAGAAATGTACAGTTAAGGAAATTAATATATTATGGTTTTTTAAAAATCAAAATTGTTGACACATGACACAAATAAATGCAAAATATCCTTATTTTGCTATATAGAAAAATGATCTGAAAAGGTTTAAATGAGAGAAAAGACAGAAATATGGCTCATTTGCTATTTAATAATGTATTTTTATTCCAGACAATTATAATATTAAACACCAATAATAATTTGTAAGACATTCAGTAGATAAACAAAAAAAAAGTAATTAAGCAACCAATGCATCAGGAAAATTGTTCAGGAATTATGACAAAAGGCCATTAATAAGATAGCAAGGCATATACTGAACGTCAGTTGATAATTTCTTTTTCTGTCATCATGTGCAAAAGATGGCAAGGTTGAGGCAAAGGGAGGGGTCAAATGCATCATAAGTCTCTTCATGCCCACAAACAATCTAAGTTCAGCCCACCTTGAGTGCCTATCTTATCTTTCCCATAGTTTCTTTAACGGTCAATTGGCCAGATTCTTGTAGAAAACTTAAGCTTGCATTAAATCTTTATTTGAATTGCTGAATCTCCTGTTCTCCCCAGGGCTTTAC
This sequence comes from Rhabdophis nuchalis, assembly GCA_039707465.1. Lineage (NCBI taxonomy): Eukaryota > Metazoa > Chordata > Lepidosauria > Squamata > Natricidae > Rhabdophis > Rhabdophis nuchalis. The sequence goes on from CM077661.1 coordinate 11,210,079, forward strand.
ATCTTGTCCAGGTAGAGAAATATTGAGAATGGAAAGAGACATTACTATGATATATAGATACCACATATGACTATCTTCTGTCACAGGCACTGAGATCATTGATGACTTATAGGTGCTAGAGCAGGGGTGGGCAAACTTTGCAACTTTAAGTCTGAAGGACTTCAGCTCCTGGCTGGAGAAGTCTGGGAGCTGAAGTCCTTCAGACTTAAAGTTGCAAAATTTGCCTACCCCTGTGCTAGAGGTTAATGGTTGTTGGGGATATATCTCCTTTAGGAGACAGAAAGTTGCACAGTGGAATGGGCAGCAAGAGAAAACATTGCTAGTAGACACACGAATAGAGTCTCAGACACTGCTAGTAAAAACAAGTAGCTTTACTTGTGATGTAAAAACAAACTACTGCCTCACAAGCAGTGATAGTAGATATTGAATCAAATACAGTCTTTAACTCAAAAAAAATTAGCTTACAGTTGCAATCCATGATTCTTCCTTGTTCTGCAAAGTCAGTCAGTCAGTGCGAGCAGAGAGAGAGAGAGAGAGAGAGAGAGAGAGAGAGAGAGAGAGAGAGAGAGAGAGAGAGAGAGAGAGAGAGAGAGAGAGAGAGAGAGAGCGCTCTCCTGGCTTCCTCTTATTGCTGAGTTAATTACAGCTGCTAATTACATTCAAACATATAACATTTAAAGTAACACAGACCATTTGTCATCATGGCTTATATATATTGCCTACCCAACACTAGGATTATACTCCTAACAGTGGTAATCACAGCTTCTTCTCTTGCTTAATGAAAGCTATTTTAGGAATTGTTTAAACGTGTCAGAGGATTTCAGTGATCTGATACACATATGAAATGTTCATGTAAGACAACATGCATTCCTATTAATCCTATTAAAGGCAACAGGTGTTTGCTTCCTATTAAAACATGATTACATTAGACATTGGTTAGATTAGAACAATCAGGAGACTTAATGTTTTGAAATGCCGCACATAAATTGCTTTCCTTCTTCCAGCTTTGCTGGAATGACCAATCAAGCTAACCCAGAAAGTAACCTAAGTACAAAATAATCAGATATTAACATCAAATTGGGAAAAAAAACAAATCAGATAGCACAAGTGTTCAAATTAAAGTTTGCTTAAATTAATAGATGTGCCCGTAAAAACTTGAATCCTGGGAAAACAACTTTCACCAATTTGCCTATTATGGACAACATGCATAATAATTTGATTATTCATCAGAGAACTATTTTTCTAAGAGATAAAAATAGATTTTAAAAAACTGTTCAGGAACAAATCATTATGATTCAACTACAGAAAACAAATGTGAGAAATGATATTCTACTGCCTTTAATAAATCTACAAATATTATATTCAAACTGCTTCTGGCAAATAAAACTCGAGTGCTCAGTTCAGTTGAATAACATTTCCAATAATGAATGCAGTCAGTGGGTTTATGGATGAAATATCTCTAAAGATTAGTTTGAAAAATTCAAATCAATTTACCTCAGTCAAGCCTACCAGCTGTGTAAGATAACATAAAAGAAGCAGTTTGCATATATTCTTATTCTAACCTATTTTTGAAATCAGAAAAATATGATTTCTAACAAGTAAAAGAGACTATATTTAAATAGTAAATAGACTACTATATAGCAGGGGTCTCCAACCTTTGCAACTTTAAGTCTGAAGGACATCAGCTCCCAGACATTCAGTCTGGGAGCTGAAGTCCTTCAGACTTAAAATTGCAAAGGTTGGAGACCCCTGCTATATAGTGTGATATATAATCTGACAGGGCTGTCAAATTGGCAGTCCATGGCCCAGATGTGTCATGCACTGCCCATGCCAATGTCCAGTTTACTAAGAGGGAAAAAAGCCATGAGACTTCACATGATGCTGCCATTGGGACATGAGTTTGACACCCTTGATCTGAGACACTGGGATATAATTAATAAATCATAGATGATAGGCAGTGTTGAGGTATAGTATATTTAGAAAGACCATTGTAGTAGGAAAACATTCTCTAATCAGCCTATGCACAGCCTATGGTCAGTGGTAAACTTCACTCATTCCAGGAACTTTGCTTCCTGGCAGACATATCTTCATTGGATTTTGTTAAAGAATAATTGAATATTAAACTTCCTCTTGCAAAGTTCAGAATCTTCTTAATATAGCCAAGAATCATGGGGGGAAGAAGAAGAAGAAGAAGAAGAAGAAGAAGAAGAAGAAGAAGAAGAAGAAGAAGAAGAAGAAGAAGAAGAAGAAGAAGAAGAAGAAGAAGAAGAAGAAGAAGAGGAAGAAGAGGAAGAAGAAAGATGAATTATAATATGAAGAAAAAGAATTTATTATAAAGTAGCCGTTGCTGTGGCCCAGTCTGGTTAAATGGCCAACAATATGTGTGTAGATGTACACCTGCACACACAAACATGTACACACAACCAGCGTATAACCCCCAACCTACTACCTACTGTATTTCTCCCTCTCTCCCTCTACTTACCTACCTGCCTACTGTATTTCTCCCTCTCTCTATATCCCTCTACCTACCTACCTACTGTATTTCTCCCTCTCGCTCTATCCCTCTACCTACCTACATACCTACCTACCTACCTACTGTATTTCTCCCTCTCCCTATCTCTCTACCTACCTACTGTATTTCTCCCTCTCCCTCTATCCCTCTACCTACCTACCTACCTACCTACCTACCTACCTACCTACTGTATTTCTCCCTCTCTCTATCCCTCTACCTACTTACCTACTGTATTTCTCCCTCTCCCTCTATCCCTCTACCTACCTACCTACTGTATTTCTCCCTCTCCCTATCTCTCTACCTACCTACCGACTTACTGCATTTCTCCCTCTCTCTATCCCTCTACCTACCTACTTATTGCATTTCTCCCTCTCTCTATCCCTCTACCTACCTACCTACCTACCTACCTACCTACCTACCTACCTACCTACTGCATTTCTCCCTCCCTCTCTCCATCCCTATAGCTGCCTACCTACCTACCTACTTCTCCTTGAATTTCCTTGTATTTCTCCTTGAATCTTATGGACAGAGTATTTTATGTCATAAAGAATGACATAATACCTGTGGCCCACTGCTCTCTCTGTATCCATCTACCCACCTTTTTTACAATTTTTTACATTTCCGTTGTGTATACCTGGCACAGGTGTGACATCTACACAATCTATATATATCATTGGTGCCGTATTTGAAAGGAACATCTTAATACCTCATAACAAATACACGACTACCCAGAATCTACACGAAGCTATCTTCAAACGTTGTTCTCTGCAAATGCCTCCTCCTCACAGACTTCCTTATAACCTCTCTTGGGAGGGGCCATTCATTAAGCAGCTGAAACCAACTTAGGGCCTTCAAGCTTGCTTCTGGCGTAATTGAAGCCTCCTCTTCTCAGCCCTTCTCACTCTAGCATCAGGGACAAACTGGCCTTGATCCTCCCCACTAGTCCAAGACCCAGGTGCCTCCTGATGACCAGCCGGGCTCTCTGCTCTCTCAAGGTCTCCCCCCTCCTCCAGAGCAGACTCATAGGACTCCTCACTAGAGGAGTCCATCAGCAGCTCATCCAGAGCCGGCTGGGCCACAACAAGATCCATGTAAGAAAACTTGAAAACTTCTTGTTTGTTTTTCAATTGTATTAATTGTGCGCTGCCTAAGGTCTACGATTTAAAAACATGCAAATCCTAGTAACAGAAAGGTACTTCTAAGGAAATATATTTAGGTCTGCAATCTGTGGCTTTTCTTTTTAAACAACTGCTTATATTATCTACTATCTACTATATTTAGTCAACGTACTGTGATCTTAAATAAAAAATGCAAGTCGGTTGAATGTGAAAAAATTAGCATTCAATTTCTTAGGCAGTATCTTTGATGTGGTGGAGAACAATAAGACCTTAGAATAAGATTAGCTACATTTACACAATAAAGAATAACACATTGAATGGTCGTGATTCTTGAACTGACTCTGTTCGCGAACAGAATTGGTCGTGAACAGAGGCACAGTTTCCCATAGGGTTCAATGTAAATCCGGTTAATCCGTTCTGACCTTGTTTTTTGGTCGTCCGCGTCTCCGGTTCGTGAAGCGAGGCGGGGTTCGTGAATCCGAGCATTTTTACGAACTTTTCTGTTCGTGATGCGAGGGCGGAGTTCGTGAAGCGAGGCGGAGTTCGTGAAGCGAGGCGGAGTTCGTGAAGCGGAGCGTATTTTTACGAACTTTTCCATTCGTGAACCGAAACGGTGTTCGTGAACCGGGGCACATTTTTTGGGAAATTTTTGGTCGTAATCCGAATTGGTCGTGAACAGAGGCGTTCGTGAACCGAGGTACCACTGTATATATATATATGTTTTCGTAGATTTTGACGGGTGTAGGTATGCGGTCATAGCTGGCTTCGGGGATTTTCCCGTGTATAAGGCATAGAAAAGTTGTTGCAACGTTTCGACAAGATCTCACTTGTCCTCATCAGGCAGGCTTGTGTCTGTGAGTATATATATACAGTGGTCTGGCAAAAGTTTTGTATGCTCTAGTTTGCAGTAAAATGTTACTGGAGAAGAAGCTTCTCAAAATTAGGTTAACTCTTAATGCCTTTTTGTCAATGCTGCTACAGTGACCTCTGGGGCTCAGATTGTTTGAGATGAGCACTCCAAGGTCTTTGACTAAGCGAGGATTGTCTTTATTTTTAAAAGCAAAACAATAAAACTGTCAGGACAGAAACCACCATAGAGTCCAAAAGCACTGTGAGTTTTTTCAATGCAGCCTATATGAATTTGATCTAATAATCAAGACAAATTGGCAGCAGATAAGAGTCAACAGACTTCAAGAGGGTGGTGGACTTAATTATCTTTCAGGAATGGATGGACTCCTGACTAATGATCCATTTGACCCCACCCTAAGCCACAGCCTGATTATCTTCTTTAAAAAAAATACCAGAGATAAGGAAAAATAAAGAAAGAAACGAAACAATACAATACAATACAATAGCAGAGTTGGAAGGGACCTTGGAGGTTTTCTAGTCCAACCCCCTGCCTAGGCAGGAAACCCTATACCATTTCAGACAAATGGCTATCCAATATCTTCTTAAAGACTTCCAGTGTTATTTGTTAGAAGGTCGACTAGGGAGGGAATATTGAGGGCGCAGAGAGAGGGTTCGTTAATCTACCAACAAAAGGAAGTCGCTATCTTGAAGCAGATCCCAAAAAAGATTAGAGAGGTGAGGAGGAAGTATTCCTTTTTATCTAAAAAATTGTTTAAACAGGGGATTTGGTTCAAGTGGGTGATGCCAGAAGGGATGTTGGTCTTCTGGGATGGAGGAAGAGTAAGGATTAAAACAGTTGTTGAGGCGGAAGCCTTTCTTAAAAAACATTCCTCAATCCTGGAGGATGAAAATGGAGGAGCAGAGGGGGCCACGGCCTCGCCCACTGGGGGCCAGGGAAGAGAACAAGAAGATACAATTGCTAAGAGACTTAGATCTAAAAAATGACTTTTTTAATATGGTATAACTTTTATTTGGATGTTTGTATATGATTGCTAGCACAGAATTTACAATGATGTATGCACTTCTCTTCACTTTGTAGTACTACTGAAATTATGTATTATCTATGTTTTGTCAAGAAGCCCCGGAGGGGGCCCACGATCTCGACGTGAAAGTTCTCAAAATATTTCCTTATCACACCTTACCCTATCCTATTTGAAAAAATTGTAAAACTCAATAAAACTTTTTCAATATAAGAAAAAAGAATTCCAGTGTTGGGGCACTCGCAAATAGAGAAGAAAAGATACAGTATGATTATACAGTATGGTAAATATTTTGCACCTTTCTTAATGAATTAAAATAATAAAATATTATTAAAAATAAATATTTATAATAATTAGAGTCAAACTTTGAATAAACTTTAAATTCATACATACTGATTTTTTCATCTTCATCTGATATGTATCTGCTTTATCTAGACATTTACTATATATGTATACGTAGTGGATTTAATATATATCCTGCAACTGTGCATGCAGATTATTTCATGTTTACTAAGAAAAAAGGCAAGCAAAAAATCAATAACAACCAAAGGTCACTTATTCTAGGCAAGACAATCAACTTTCTCTTTGGATGAAATGAAATGTGTCTGCTGTCATTTAATATTATAGCAATCCAGAATTAATCATGGTGATGTCAAAGTTCAAATAATCAAATGGAAATGAATATAAACTTCATAGATAGGCACCTATGAACACAGTTTAATTTCTCCCAGTAAAAATAGGAAACATCTCTGTTCACGTTATACGGTATTACGTATGTTTTATACCATTTTCAACACTGAAACAAAAAAGCCAACTTGGAAATATAAAAACCAAATCTGGGAAAATACAATTGTTTTGGTGATTACCATATTTTCGGAGTATAAGACGCACTCAGGTTTTGAAGAGGCAATTTTTTTTTTAAAAAGTAGGTAGGTAGGTAGAGGGATACAGAGGGAGAGAGAAATACAGTAGGTAGGTAGGGAGAGAGAGAGAGAGAAATAGAGAGAGATAGAGAGAGAAATACAGTAGATAGGTAGGGAGAGGGAGAGAGTAGGTAGGTAGGTAGATGTTTCCAGGTGTATTTACCCATGTGCTGGAGAAGGAAATCACTGACCACCTTTGGAACAAATCTTTGTTTCTGCAGGCACAGTACTTGACCAACGTAATTCTCATCAATCACTCTAATTAAACAGCTTTCCAAAAGGGGGAAAAAACCCTTTTTGCACTGTGCAAACCTCCCCCAAATGGCCCGCTTTTCATGAAAATGGGGCCATTATTTTTCAAATAAAAAGCATGAATGACCTTGGGGGAGCTTACAGAGTGCTGCTGGGGGCTGGGGGGGGGGGTAAAAACATCCTATTTTTGCTCATTTCTGCCCTCCCCAGCCCCCAGGAGCTCTCTGGAAGCCTCCATAAGGGTATTCACGTGGCCATTTTGGTGAAGGGGCGGGGTTCCAGGAGGCAAAAAAATGCTGAATTCGATGTATAAGACGCACCCAGATTTTCAGGCTCTTTTTAGAGGAAAAAAGGTGTGTCTTATACTCCAAAAAATACGGTAATTTAACCCAATAATTCATTAAGGTTAATTTTACAGTCACTTCATTCCTAAAAGTCTCAGTCCTTGTTCTACTATAGGCAAAATCTTATTCTTAGTTGAACCATCAGAATTGGCATATCTTACTGATTTGTTAACAAATTTTAGTATATCAATATTTAATACTTGTTTTCCACCACCAAAAGTAATGAATGAAATTAAACCAAAGCAACTAAAAAGGTTCTGAAAATATCTTTGACATTGTGTTAAAGCAATTTAGCTGCCATTATCCTCGAATCCTGGATGGAATATTTGTGAGTCCAAATATTAATGTTGTCTGTAGGCATTTAATTTTATTTTTAGTGAGTGAACCTTTCAGAAACATGCTCTTAATGGGATGACATGCATTTGTTCTTGAAACTTTTCCTTTTCCTTTAAATACGCTTTTCCAGTTCATTTCTAAGAAGCTAAATACCTATTTTATTTCAACTCAATTATATTTATTGAAAGTCCCATGATTTATTGAGATGTCATCTAAAATAAATAATCCCATTTTTGTTTACTGTAGAATATTTGGGTTTTAAAGGTTATTTTAATTACTCTAAAAGAAGTTAATTTCCTTATTTAAAAAAAAACATGTTCTTTGACATAATGCTAGATTTTTTACTAATTTATTCATTATGTTTATAATAATAATAATAATAATAATCTTTATTGTCATTGTAAAAATTACAATGAAATTGGTTTTAACTTCACTGGTGCAAAATTATAACAGAAACAAAAAAGAGAGAAAAGAAAAAAGAAAAAACTAGCGTGTGCATGGAGGGATTGCGGTTGAATTTAAAAGTCTCACAGCGCATGGATAGAAGCTACCTTTAAACCTGTTCGTTCGGCTGGCTATACTTTGATATCTTCTGCCTGATGGTAGAAGGGCAAAGAGATACCAACCAGGGTGTGAATCATCTTTGAGAATCTTCCTTATGTTTGTTTATTGGATTTCTATCCCGCCCTATCTCCCCGAAGGGACTCAGTGCGGCGCACAGGCAAACATTAAAACAATACAAACAATACAAAATACAATATAGTTACAATAAAAATATATTAAATTTAAACCCCGTGGTAAAAACATCTTTAAAACCATCTAAAAACCCTTAATAAAATCCCCACAATTTATTAATAGAGTCTAAGCCAGGCCAGCCAGATGAAAGAAGTGAGTTTTAAGCTCCCGACGGAAGAGGCGCAGGTCCGTGATGGTGCGAATGTTGGGGGGGGGTAGGTCGTTCCAGAGAGTCGGACCCGCCACAGAGAAGGCCCTTCTCCTGGGGGTCGCCAGCCGGCATTGGCCAGCAGACGGCACCCTGAGGAGGCCCACCCTTTGCGAGCGGACAGGACGGACGGAGGTGTGTGGTAGGAGGCGGTCTCGCAAATATCCAGGTCCCGTGCCATGGAGCGCTTTAAAGATGGTTATCAATACCTTGAAGCGCACCCGGAAAGCCACTGGCAGCCAGTGCAGCTCGCGCAGGAGAGGTGTTATATGGGAGTATCGAGAGACTCTCATAATCCCCCGCGTGGCCGCATTGTGTACTAGCTGGAGCCTCCGGGTGCGCCCCAAAGGGAGCCCCATGTAGAGAGCATTGCAGTAGTCTAGGCGGGACTTCACGAGGGCTTGAGTGACTGTGCGAAGGGAGTCTCGATCTAGAAAGGGGCGCAACTGGCGTATCAAGCGAACCTGATAAAAAGCCCCCCTGGCCACGGCCGTCACATGGTCATCCAAGGACAGCCGCGAGTCCAGGAGGACACCCATTAGGCATAACCAAAAAATATTTCAAATCATACGTTTCTTTAAGTATTTTCTCAACAAACCAATGACTTCATCCCACTATCACCAAAATTGATATATTTTCTTACTAACATAAATTTTTCTATGTGTTTTAAATGGATGGGTTTTTAAAAATTAAAAGCATAAGCAAAGTTGGGTCTAATGAAAAACCTCTCTGCCCGATTAGGCAGTAAAATGGATTCAATATTTTTTAAAGGACCTGCACTGCAGTTTTATGTACAAAATGGATTGCTATCATTAGAACTGATAAAGAAATGCATCTATATTCCATACCTTTTCAAATCACAGTTTCAAAATAATAAGACTAGAAAAGCAGGTGCCAACATTTTTTTCTTTCCACAGCCCATTTCGTTGTCATGCAAAGCTTTTGAGACCAACCATATAAGATAGGGATATTTATTAATAACTCTCCATTATTCATTGGTTTATGCTTGTTGTTTGCAAGAGCTGTAAGTCTTGGCTCTTCACTCGGGGGTCCTTCAGTTATTGTGCTTCTCTTTTGCAGTTTTTGTTGTAATTTTTGTTTGTTCCATTGTTCGGATCCCTCATTACAAGGGCATAAATCTTTCAAGAGTTTTATAATAGCAATAACATCCTTAATCAGCTTTGCTTGACTGTTTGGATGTTAAGCATCTGTTTGTGATGGCCCATACAGCACACATATGCTCTGCTAAATATACACCTCAAGGATCCAGCCAAGGTTATTTCGTTTTCTCCCCTATCAGCTTTGTTGAACAGAGTGCTTTACAATTGTTCTTTTCCACTTATTTTTCCAAATGGAAAACCTTACAATTTGACTTACAGCTATATTATGCAAATCTCACCCAAAGTATAGCTTATTTTTTTAAAACTAAAAACACTTGGATTGGAATACAAGGTACACATCTAAACTTAGAACCTCCCTTTTGTCTCCTTCAACCTGATCCAGGGGTGGGATTCTACCGGTTTGGACTAGTTCGGACCATTAAGCGTGTGATCGCCAAACTGGTTGTTAAACCGGTAGGATCCCACCACTGCCCTGATCCATTACTTTGCAATCTTCTAGGTGAAAACTAGGTCTTCCCAATTGCATGCTATAGAACACAGGACTATTAAGTTTTTTTACTATAGGAGAGGGGGTTATTTGCAGATACTATGAAGACTTTGTCTGCCTCTAGAATTACTCACTAGTATTATTCTATTTACGGAAACTATTTCCTCATATTTTTGAGCTCAGATTTATCTCTATAAGAGTAATCATAGGAGATAACTCGGGTTGTGAAATAATCATTTTGAACCTTGCTTCTCTTTTCTTTTGCTTTATTTGAAGTAAAAAAAAAATGTTGGTTCTTCCTTTGCTGCCGGATTGCTCATATCTGCTAAATAAAAGATAGATGTACACAAAGCTATAACTTTTTCTCAGTGCTTTTTGGGCACAAGACAAATGGAACACAACCTTTTAATGTCTAACGTTCCAGTTCAGTTTGCTAATTATGTTCTTTTCCCTCAGACTCCATTATATCTCCTTTTCCTGTAGTTTTTGGTTTTTGGAAATGTCACCATCACAGTCATAATTTTGTATCCATTAAGTAGGCTCCCTTACTTACTTCCCTGCCTTCTTCCTTGGTTATATTTACTTATTACTTAATAATAATAATAATACATTTAATTTGTAGACCGCTCCCTCTCCCCGAAGGGACTCGGAGCGGTGCACAGGGGAATTAAAACATACAAACATAGTAACATAAATATATATAAAATCAAATTAAACAATTTATCCCTGCGCTAAAAACCCAAAATACTAAAAACTAAACCCCTTAAAAACCCGATTAAAACAGTAAACAGATGACTGACCTTGGCCGGCCAAGCAGAAAAAGTGTGTTTTTAATTTTTGACGGAAGGAGTGGAGGTCCGTAGTTGTTCTAATTTCGGGGGGAAGGTCGTTCCAGAGGGTCAGGCCCACCACAGAGAAGGCCCTTCCCCTGGGCGCCGCCCGCTGGCATAGCCTAGTGGACGGCACCCGGAGAAGTCCCTCTCTGTGGGAGCGAATCGGCCGCAGGGATGTATGGGGCAGGATGCGATCCCGCAGATAGCTAGGTCCCATGCCATGGAGTGCTTTAAAGATGGTAACCAACACCTTGAAGCGCACCCGAAAGACGACAGGCAGCCAATGCAGCTCGCGCAGGAGCGGTGTTACATGGGAAAACCTAGAGGTACCCATAACTGCCCGCGCGGCTGCATTCTGGACAAGCTGAAGTCTTCGGGTGCACCTCAAGGGGAGCCCCATGTAGAGAGCATTGCAGTAGTCCACTTACTTACTTACTTACTTACTTACTTACTTACTTACTTACTTACTTACTTACTTACGCATGCCCCTGAGATAAGTTAAGAGAAGCCATCAAAAGTACTCCTCTTTTTCTAACAAGAAGCACAGAATTCCCTGGTATTTTCTCCTGTAAATACTAGCTTTTCTTCTGAATCCAATAAAGGAGAACAAAATAATGCCCAAATATTTAATATTACAAGTATACAAACAGGATTATGTTTAATAATAACCCCTAGCAGATTTCTTCAGTTTTGTTGAATTTGGCCCATTTCTTCCAACTGAAATCTATCTGTAGGCACTAGGAATGGTTGGAAATATAATGTTGCTCAGTGAAGTTCTAAACATATTAAGAACAATTTGGCAGCTGAGAGCTACAACAAATATTACATTTTAATAGCCATAATTATTTCAGGGAGAGAAATGTTTCCAATATCTCATCGTTCAAATACACTTCCTGTTAAGATCAAATGTTCTTAAAGTATACAAAAATTGTTTTCTCCATTGAAGCATCTCCATTCATTTCACCTTCAGAAAGTCATCATTTCCATATATTTTAATGAAGCATGAGATTATATTCTGAGTAAACTAAGTGATACTTAGGAACACCAGGGACAGATGTTGAATTTCCAAGTGTCACTGATTTGTTTATATCATTTTATATTCCCATTATATTCTGCATAAAAATCTGTATAATACATAATGAAGCAATAAATGGAAGACCTTTACAATAATTTTTTCTTGATGTGCTAGACAGGTTTATACCAGCTTATGATCAAAAAGATGTATGTAGAATATAGAGACGAAAATTAAAACTGCCATAGAGTTCCACATTGAAGTTAAGCATAAACTATTTAGTTTAAAATAATATAAACAAAGAAGACTTCAAAAATTGAGCATATTCTGATTGATGATTTGTCTTTCCTTATTTAATTGGGATGAATTTCCTTAGTTTATTTCATTTTTTAAAATGTAATAGAATAATTCAAATGCATGTTAAATCCAAGTAGTCAGTATATAATTCAATATACTGGTTGGTTTCTGAAATGAATTCCCTCTGACAAACCCCCCCCCCCCCAACCTTTCAGATTTCTTGGAAATGGCTCAATATTGGTCATTATTGAGCTCTTAAGACACTTTGAGTGCATTTGATGATTTGTTTTGAACGTTTATTTATTTATTCAAATTTATTCGAATTTATACCCCGCCCTTCTCCTTGTTAGGACCAAGGGCGGCGCACAGGCATTATTTAAAAACCACAATAAATACAATATACAACATTAAAATATATTAAATTATTTACCCGTGCTAAAACCCATATTTAAAAAACCCTACCAAATTATAATTTATGTATAAAAGTCAGAACGGGGGGCTATCCTAGGCCGGCTTGTTGGAATAAATGCATCTTGAGACGTTGGCGGAAGAGGCGGAGGTCCGAGGTAGTGCGAAGGTCGGGGGGTAGGTTGTTCCAGAGGGCTGGGCCCACCACAGAGAAAGCTCTTCCCCTGGGTGTCGTCAGCCGGCATTGCCCAGCCGACGGCACCCGGAGAAGGCCCTCTCTGTGGGAGCGGACCGGACGAAGGGATGTATGGGGCAGGAGGCAGTCTCGTATATAGCTAGGCCCCGAGCCATGGAGCGATTTAAAGATGGTGGTCAACACCTTGAAGCGCACTCGAAAGGCCACAGGCAGCCAGTGCAGCTCGCGCAGGAGAGGTGTTACGTGGGCTTGCCTTGAGGCACCCATAACCACCCGCGCGGCCGCATTCTGCACTAACTGTAGCTTTCGAGTGCACCTCAAGGGGAGCCCCATGTAGAGAGCGTTGCAGTAATCCAGCCGAGATGTCACAAGCGCTTGAGTGACTGTGCGAAGGGCCCCCCGGTCCAGTAAGGGGCGCATATATATATGTTTTCGTAGATTTTCACAGGTGTAGGTATGCTGGCATTGCTGGCTTCAGAAGCCTGCCTGATGATGACAAGTGAGATCTTGTCGAAACGTTGCAATAACATCTCCATGCTATATACACGGGAAAATCCCCGAAGCCAGCAATGCCAGCATATGTGTGTGTGTGTGTGTGTGTGTTAGTTTTATGAGCTGATCAATAAATTTAAATTTGAGAGACCAAGATAGATCTATTTCGAGCTTATTAGCTCTCATCAGTTGGCCACACCCCACTGGGATTCAAACCGGGGCTGCAATGCATCCAAGGCAGAATCATAGCACTACAGTCTAACCAGGCTCTACCCATTGCATCAGCTAAGACAGGAGTATTTAGTATAGATAATTGTTTTCACAACTTTCTGTTAGGGCCCCATTAAGGGAGGAGACATACTGTTTCCTTCTCTGCCTTTCGGCTCATCACCAGAGACCATCTAGACAGAGAACCTTGAAATTACGTTGTGTAAATTTTTTTAGATATGTGTGTTAGTTTTATGAGCTGATCAATAAATTTAAATTTGAGAGACCAAGATAGATCTATTTCGAGCTTATTAGCTCTCATCAGTTGGCCACACCCCACTGGGATTCGAACCGGGGCTGCAATGCATCTAAGGCAGAACCCTAGCAATACAGCCTAACCGGCTCTACCCATTTCATCAGCTATATATATATATATATATATATTCTCTCTTAATATTATCTTACAAACAGCTTTTCAAATTTGGCTCACCTTCAAGAGGACTCTGACAGACTCCAGAGGCAACTGACATTCAGAAAATCAAATTACATTTAAAGATTCCATGTTCTTACTGATAATTAGTATCTTTAATATAATTGAAAATATTATTTTAATTCTGGCTAGACTTTTTGTTTTCTTTTACATTTTAAGCACCATGGGCAGTTGTTTTTCAAAACCCAACTGGCAGCTTTGCAAATCCTTCTGCCGTTCTAACTGTGAAATATATTTGCCAATTAGAGATCAAAGTTTTTTTTGTACAACTCCTGCATGAAATATTCCATGATACTAGGGAAGAAAATTTTGTTCGTTTTGATTTGATTATTATTTCGGGGAGAAAGTTCTTTCAAAATTCAGTTTAATGAAGCATAACAGTTACAATTTTAATTCTCACCTTTTCAAACCTAGCTGTAGTGTTAAAAAAAATAAAAAGAAATTTGGGTGGTTTCTCTCATTAAAAGTTACAGGGAGATGCTTGATAAGGTCTAATAAAATAATAATGCAGGAATGTTCACATAATGAGTGCCTCAGATTTTTAGTCAGTAGGTTAAACGTTTCTCCAAAATCCACTGTAGATTTTATGATTCAAAATCTGTAAGGATAATAGCAACATACTTAAATGTTAAATACCCTCTTTCTTTGCCTTTTTAGCCTTTTGAATTTTTAACTTTGAATTCCACTTTTACTCTGGAAGTTTTAACTTTGTTCTATTTTTAATCTGTGTTTGTCTTTGTGCATTTATATTGTTTTATTTTGTTGTTGTAAACAGCCCACTTAGGTAAGATGGGTGATGTAGAAGTTTATAAATAAATACCTAAAATAAAGCCATATTAAATTGTTTTTCTTCATCTTGGCAATGTCTTCAACATCCAGAATTGCCCAGCTGACATATGGAGTCGAAATTTACACATCCTGAAGTTGAGAGGAACATCATGGCTCAGTGACTAAGGCGCTGAGGTTGTCAATCACAGAGGTCGGCAGTTCAGTGGTTCGAATCCCTAGCACCTCATAATGGAGTGAGCTCCCATTACTTGTTCCAGCTACTGCCAACCTAGCAGTTTGAAAGCCTGTAAAAATGCAAGTAGAAAAATAGGAACCACCTTTGGTGGGAAGCTAACAGTGTTGCATGCACTTTCGGCGTTTAGTCAAGCTGGCCATGGGACCACGGAGACATCTTCGGACAGCGCTGGCTCTTCGGCTTTGAAACGGATATGAGCACCGCCCCCTAGGGTCAGGAAACAATTGGCACATATGTGTGAGGGAAAACTTTTACCTTTAAAGTTGCTGAAATTGAGAAATACTGATGTAGATGTAGATGAAATGAAGATGAAAATGAAAAACAAAAATATGCAGGATTAGCAAACAGGTAGAAGGGAAAGGCATAGTTATAGGTTCAGATATTGATGAAATCTTCAAAAAAAAGTGGTAAGAAGCATTAGGAAAGAACAAGGACAATTTGAACGCCTGTGAGAGATAATTTGTAGAAAAGTATGAAAAAATACTGAATGGTCTAGAAATTAGATTTAATTGCATTTCAGGTTTTATTTCTGATTTCATGCCTTTAGTTTATTTGGCTGATTGTGTCATTTTACACATGCCTCAATAAATAAGTACAGTAGAAGAATTCTGTCTCATTATTTTTTTCTTCTTTTTCAGAGAGTGGCAACTGAGGAGAATAATCCTATGAAGGTGTAGAATACAATACAATACAATAGCAGAGTTGGAAGGGACCTTGGAGGTCTTCTAGTCCAACCCCCTGCGTAGGCAGGAAACCCTATACCATTTCAGACAAATGGCTATCCAACATCTTCTTAAAGACTTCCAGTGTTGGGGCATTCACAACTTCTGGAGGCAACTTCTGTTCCACTGATTCATTGTTCTCACTGTCAGGAAATTTCCCCTCAGTTCTAAGTTGTTTCTCTCCTTGATTAGTTTCCACCCATTGCTTCTTGTCCTGCCCTCAGGTGTTTTGGAGATTAGCTTGACTCCCTCTTCTTTGTGGCAACCCCTGAGATATTGGAGCACTGCTATCATGTCTCCCCTGGTCCTTCTTTTCATTCAACTAGACATCCCCAGTTCCTGCAACCTTTCCTCATATGTCTGAATTAATGAATTAATGAATAACCCATTCTTCATTAGACAGTCTTCTTTCCTTTACCCAGAGGCGTAGCGTGGGGGGTGCAGGGGGTGCCGGCCGCACCGGGCGCAACATCTGGGGGGGCGCGCTCCAGAGACCCGACTCGGAAGCTCTCCTCCGCGGGTCTCTGGAGTTGGCGGCGGCGGCGCCTGGGCGCTCCTGGGCCGGCGAGAGTCGGGGAGCGAACAGCGGCCAGTAGGGGCCAAACCCTCCCGGGCCATCCCCCGGCTGAGGCCAGCGCCGGCTCCTCGCGGGAGGTGCGTGGGCTCGCCGCTCGACACCACAAGAAGAGCTGCCTCCCCCGAGTGCTAAAATCCACGGGTTAGGGGGCGCAAATTACTTGCCTTGCCCCAGGTGCTGACAACCCACGCTACGCCACTGCCTTTACCACACCCAATTCTCAAATACTTTTTCCTTCTCTGTTTTTTTCTTCTTCTTTTCCCTTCTGCCTTTCAGATGAAGCTCAATGTGTTTTGTTCTGTTTCCTTTTGACCGCATGGTTCCCCAGTCATCATGACTACATAGCAGCTAAAGTAAATATATAAACAACTTAATAAGCTTTATAAAGCTCAACATATGTGAATATATAACATGCAAATAAAGCGAACGAAAGTGTTTTTATATAAAAAGTACAATAAAGTTAGTGGAAAAAATACTAATATGCAGAGCAAAAAGTCCATATTTTTTTTAAAGAAAACTAGCATTAAAATATTACATATGACATACATTTACCATATAAAATGTAAACTATATTGAACATTTTTCCATGTAATTTTTCTATACTGTAAAATGCAGTACATTTAGCATAGAAAGTCATAAACCACAATTTTCTCCTTATATAGTTATCTCTTAAAAACCTCTAATCTTTATTTAGAAAGGACAATAAAGTTAGTGAAAAAATAATAGCAAGAAAAAGGCTCATATTTTAAAAATTAGAGGTTTCATATCATGGACTCCATATTTAGCACTATTGTAAAGATTGATGATTGCATACTTGATTCCAGTTTGTTGCCCCAATATTTACAATGTTGCTGCTGTGTCTTGGTTTTATAAAGATTGTCAGGAAGTATTTTCAATTTTAAAAATCACAAGATTAATTTTAAATTGTTAACTCTGTGTTTTTTTTTTTATTTCTTCCTATATGCCGCCCCGGGTCGCTCTGTGGGAGATGGGTGCGGGATATAAATACGATAAATAATAATAAATAATAATAATAATAATAATAATGTTGTTCTAAGCATTACAGAATAAAACAAATACAAAATCAATTACCTATTCAACGTAATGTAACACCTCTCCTGCGCGAGCTGCACTGACTGCCTGTGGCCTTTCGAGTGCGCTTCAAGGTGTTGACTACCATCTTTAAATCGCTCCATGGCTCGGGGCCTAGCTATATACGAGACCGCCTCCTGCCCCATACATCCCTTCGTCCGATCCGCTCCCACAGAGAGGGTCTTCTCCGGGTGCCGTCGGCAGGGCAATGCCGGTTGGCGACACCCAGGGGAAGGGCCTTCTCTGTGGCAGGCCCGGCCCTCTGGAACGACCTACCCCCCGATCTTCGCACTATCTCGGACCTCCGCCTCTTCCGCCAACGTCTTAAGACATATTTATTCCAACAAGCCGGCCTAGGATAGCCCCCCGTTTCTGACTTTTTAAAAATAAATTATAACTGGCAAGGTTTTAACATGGGTTTTAGCACAGGTTTAATTAATTTAATATATTTTAATTGATATATATTGTATTTTGTGGTTTTAAATAATGCCTATGCGCCGCCCTGGGTCCTAACAAGGAGAAGGGCGGGGTATAAATTTAATAAAAATAAATAAATAAATAAAAAATATAGCAATCCAGATATATAAGAATTATTACTTGGACCTCATTTTACAGGAAAATAAATAAATTATTAATAGAATTGACAGCATCACATCAAATTTTCATCTTAATTTAGCAAGTCTTTTTACATTTATTGATTAATAAATGATTAATTAAATCAGTTGATTAAATGTATTTGCATATATATATATACTGTTTAGTTGGAAAATAAGAGAGAGAAAAAACAAAGTAAAAGATTCAAGGGTTTGCAAACATTTAGAAAGAAATACATTGCTTGGCAAAAAATTGGCATGAGATAATCAATAATAAACCATGCCAAAGTTACCACATTTTTAAAATAAAGCAACTATTTTAACTGATGCAAAAATTCTATAGGTAAAGTATATTTTTTAACAAACTCCCCCATGTGATTTTAATAGTGAACAAAATAAAAATGTGCACTGTATTACAAGTAGATATATGACTGGTTGTAAGACCAGGACTGTATATTATTATTCAATCACTACAGAGATTAACAATTTGGGGTATGTATCAAAGTCTTTTCTTGAGTGAAGTATTGGAAGTCACACTAGTGAATATCATTCTAGGTAACATATTGTTCAATATAGTTGCAGATGAGGGTAGAAAATATGTTAGCAAATTTTCAGAAAATACAATAATTGCACATAGTAAGCAAGATTCTTTATTGCTATAAAATGGATTATGATTAATCAGATTTTCCCATGAAGGATTTATACTCTAATAATCACCAACATCATCATCAAACGAACACCATCTGCCTATCCTAAGTCCTCCAGACGTTCTCAGTAGGTGAATAAAAATTCCAAATCCAATCGAAATATCTGACTGACTGTAATAATAGAACTCAAATAGTCACAGTTACCTGCCACATAACATCCCAGACTTTAAAAAATGTCAATAAGAAAGCCAAAAAAAGTCTGGAGAGTATATGTAGCAGTATTTGGAGACAGCAGAAGAGAACAGAAAGACCTAGAGAACGTAACAAACGACAAAGACGAAATAGAATAATTTTGGCAAAGGCAGTACTGATAGTAAAAGGCGCTTTGGGTGCAATCAGTCAATTGCAAAAGGCAGTTTTACTCAGAACGACATATGTACATCCTGCAACATTACCTCTAACACTTATCAAAATATCTGCCAACACCTGCCAATCCCAGATCCTTGGGAAGGACTCAATAGGCAGATAGAAATCCAAATCTAGGTTAAACATCTTGCTGACTATATGATGAACGTCAT
This sequence comes from Rhabdophis nuchalis, assembly GCA_039707465.1. NCBI lineage: Eukaryota > Metazoa > Chordata > Lepidosauria > Squamata > Natricidae > Rhabdophis > Rhabdophis nuchalis. The sequence continues at coordinate 11,229,172 of CM077661.1, forward strand.
AAATAACAATTCAATCATGGACAATGTCAGTCTGTGAAAATGTGTTTTTTCTCCATTGCAATTTTCACTAGTATTCAGATTTTACCCGAATGCATTTTTATCAAAATAGCATATAGACCGAAATAAGATACCCAAACCCCTTCTATTTCAAACAAACACATTTTCCCAAAAGGTATAAACTCAAATACATTTATTTTTAAAATGCCATTTTTCTTCATTTTTCTGCAAAGGGTTTAATTTTTGCAGTTATTAGAAACCACTCAAAGACCAGCTAAGCAGCTAGTACTATATTCATTTATCCCTTTGTCCTTTTAAGCTTTCAGACTGCAATGTCTCCATAGTAACTCAGTCTTTTCACTCTGAAATCCATTAACTGGATTCAGTTCTACTATAAAATCAAAGCCAAGAGGTTTTTTTTTAAAAAGTTGGTTTAAACATTTATAACAAATATTCCTGAAGGGGAAAAAAAAATCGTTTAAAATGGGGCTGTTTTTCCTCATTGTAATTTAACTGTAAGTGGAAAGCAGTGTCTATGAAAGAGCATAATTTAGGCTTTAACGTCAAATATTTCACTGGTTATGTTTAAAATTATTTCAAAACAAATAAATTCAGTACAACTGCCACTTGGTACAATTGTCATTAATTGATCTAATGAAATGATAGTGGCATCATCAACAATTTCTGGGTCATTCAAACTCAAAGATCATTCATATGAGCATAAAATTCAGAATAAAGATCAAGATAAAGGTTCCTGTCACACATATGTACTAGTCATTCCTGATTCTAGGGGGCGATGCTTATCTCCGTTTCAAAGCCAAAGAGGCAGCTTGACTGTGGTCAGGTGGCTGGCATGACTAAACTAAAGGCGCACGGAACGCTGTTCCCTTCCCACCAAAGGTGGTTCCTATTTTTCTACTTGCATTTTTACATACTTTTGAACTGCTAGGTTGGCAGAAGCTGGGACAAGTAACGGGAGTTCATTCCGTTATGCGGCGCTAGGGATTCGAACCGTTGAATTGCTGACCTTTCTGATTGACAAGCTCAGCATCTTAGCCCCTCAGTCACCGTGCCCCTTAAAATTCAGAATACTACAACCCAAAAGCAAAGTATATCCTTTTATAAATAAATACCTTGTTTTTATGGAAGACTAGCCGTTCCCGTCCACGCATTGCTGTGGCCCAGTCTGGTTAAATGGCCAACCAATCTGTGTGTAGATCTACACCTACACACACAATCACATACACATAACCACTGTATAACCCCCAACCTACCTACCTACTGCACTTCTCCCTCTCTCCACCTACATACCTACCTACCTACTGAATTTCTCCCTCTCCCTCTCTATCTCTCTACCTACCTACCTACCTACCTACCTACCTACCTACCTACCTACCTACCTACCTACCTACCTACTGTATTTCTCCCTCTCCCTCTCTATCCGTCTACCTACCTACCTACCTACCTACCTACCTACCTACCTACTGTATTTCTCCCTCTCCCTCTCTATCCCTCTACCTACCTACCTACCTACCTACCTACCTACCTACCTACCTACCTACTGTATTTCTCCCTCTCCCTCTCTATCCCTCTACCTACCTACCTACCTACCTACCTACCTACCTACCTACCTACCTACCTACCTACTGTATTTCTCCCTCTCCCTCTCTATCCCTCTATTTCAAAGGAACATTGTGTGAAAATTTGGAAACAATCGGTGCAGTACTTTCGGAGATTAGTGGTTTTGAACAAACTCATGTTACATTTTTATTTATATAGATATTCATTACATTTATAAATATCAAAATGCCAATGCCTGATCTCTTTTTCCTTGACTGCCTATAAGAAATTGAATCAAAATCTGGATTGCATTAAATCCCATTGAATTCAGTGAGAATGTTTTGCCCATATGTAATAGTACAAACATTAGTTAAATACAGTTGTCCGTTTAATCAGAGCCTGTGAAATTGTAACGGCCGCCCAATTTTGAGTCATCACTTTTTGTGCTCTGTTATCAGAGGTCCTGCATCCAAATGGATTTCTGTTTATTTTCTCTCTCTATCTCTCGTTGCACCTACATTGTGAGTTAGGGAAATGTTGGGGATTAACAAAGTTTAGATAGATGCTCTCCCATCCCACACTGATCCGTGTTTCAGGGCGACCCGAGATTGAGTTATATCAACTAAGGAAAGATGCATCTTCACAATGAATATGGAGTTATCTGAATCAGAGTTACTCAGATACAGGAAATTGATTTATATATATGATCACTAAGAGGCAATTTGGAATATTAGATGAGAATTTTGGTGTACGGCTATTAAGGTATATGATGAATTTTTTGATTTAAAATTTATGAAATGAGATTATTTATGAATAATAAATTATTTTAGAGATGCACAGAAGTTGTGTGTGGCCGGTCGGTATGCTTTCCAAAGGATACAATGTAGAGTGATGACTTTTCCCTTTTATTTTTATTCTTAATTTTATTCTCTCTCCCCCCCCCCTTGTTTGTCTTATTAATAGAATGCCATTATATAATTTTACTTTACATACAAAAGGATGCAAAAACAATCAGTTAAATTAAGGTTGAGCTATAATAATTGTAATAATTGTTATGAAAAATAAGTGATGACTGTGGAAGAAACGCATAGAAATTTGTGATTAACTGACACTTTTTTTATAATTTATAATTCGTAACGGAAGATGGCTTTTTATGGTTTTTTCTGCTATTTTTGTTTTATCTGTGTTCGTTCAAAATAAATAAAAATTATTCCCCAAAAAATAAAAATAAATAAGAGGCAATGCTAACTTGGTGGCATGCAATAGCAATAGCAATAGCTCTTAGATTTATATACTGCTTCAAAATGCTTTTACAGCCCTCTCTAAGCAGTTTACAGAGTCAGTATTTTGCCCCCAACAATTTTACTCACCTCGGAAGGATGGAAGGTTGAGTCAACCTTGAGCTGGTGAGATTTGAACTGCATCTTGCAGTCAGCTGAAGTACTGTACTCTAACCATTGTGCCACCTTGGCTCTATAAGCAGTCAATCATTCAAAACCCAACAGACGGTTGTCTCTTATATACATGAAATTGCCAGTTCAGGAAAGAAATGCGCAAATACTAGCAGATCTGAAATCTGCTGAAGACTGAGCATATAATTAAAATATTATATTATAAATGAGGGAGTAATAATTGTTTGCAATCCTGAACGGTGTCTAGACCTTTTTGGTGAATGAAAAGCCTTAGAAATATTATATACAAACATGCATACATGCATACATGCATGCATACATGCATACATGCATGCATGCATGCATGCATGCATACATGCATACCAGTGGTGGGTTTCAAATTTTTTTAGAACCTACTCTGTAGGTGTGGCCTATTTTGTGGGCGTGGCTTGGCAGTCATGTGACAGAGTGGGAGTGGCCACCCTTTAAAATGTGGTGAAACTCATTTAACAACGCTCTTGCTTAGCAACCAAAATTTTGAACTCAATTGTGATGATAAATTCTTTCTTTCTTTCTTTCTTTCTTTCTTTCTTTCTTTCTTTCTTTCTTTCTTTCTTTCTTTCTTTCTTTCTTTCTTTCTTTCTTTCTTTCTTTCTTTCTTTCCTTCCTTCCTTCCTTCCTTTCCTTCCTTTTCCTTTCCTTTCCTTCCCGTTGGGTCACTGGCAGCGGCGGGCCAGATTTACTTCCAGATACGCCGGTGGAACCCCCTCTCACCGGTTCTCTAAATTTCACCAACCGGCTCTCGCGAGTAGGTGCGAGCCTGCAGAAACCCACCACTGATGCATACATGCATACATACATAAATGAATTACACTGAAGAATTTTAAGACAGCTAAAACAAACCCACAATCACTATCCTTTTGTAAATTGTTCCTTGGCATACAGCAACAATTTAATTAAGTCAATATGATAGAGCATAAAGTTAATATTATAGCTGTTAGGAAACAATACCCCCGATGCAAAATTACAGCAACAACAACAAAAATAGTTAAACTAGGATTCAACAAAAGCCATGACATTCCAGAAACATCACTGCAGAGACCCGCAGCATTTAATATTATCCAGAGACGTTGAATCGGGTAGCACTCAATTTATGCAATGAGGAATTCCAAGAAGATTAATCTTACCCTTTGCTCTATTTTCAACAGATAGCATTATGAGCTAGAGAGAGAGACAGAGATGATAGAAATATAGATATAGATTAAGGTGACTAGATTTTAACATTGGTAAAGCGGGACACCATTGATCGGGTGGGGTGTTTCTTGATTAAAAATTTGGTCTATATGGAGCAACAAAAATTTTCATAGAACGCAAAAATAGTATTATTATTATTTACTTTATTCATAAAACATGAAACTCAGCCAACTGAACATTTAAAAATGCATATTACAAATACTATTGACTGGTGCTAATTGTTGATACGGTTTGCTGCCAGCATCCTCGGTATCAACCAAGTATCTTCGTAGAATATAAGATGTGGCAAGTAGTGCCATTTTTTGCAGTTCTGCTGGTGTTATTGCAGGAAGCTGTTGTTGTTGTTGTTGTTGTTGTTATTATTATTATTATTATTATTATTATTATTATTATTATTATTATTATTATTATTTGTATACCGCCCTTCTCCCTTGCGGGACTCAGGGCGGTGAACAGGCATCAATAAAAACATACAAAAGACATTGATACATAAAATACTATAAAATAATATTAAATTGGGGCCCGTTCTAAAATCCAGAATAAAAACTCTTAAATAAAACCAATTAAAAGCTACTATGCCAGGCCGTAGTAAAACTCATATCCTGGCGAAATAGCCACTTGGCCGCCAAAAACCATATATTCCCTTCCCGTTCTCCCGCCGTTCCCTAGCTTGTCGTGCATTCTTTCCAAAAATCGGGACTTTTTAAAAACGCCGCGGGACGCGGGACAAATTGTTAAAAATCGGGACTGTCCTGCCAAAAGCGGGACGTCTGGTCACCTTGATATAGATATAGACACACATGTACACATACACAAACATGCACATTAAAAATGTGTGTGTGTGTGTGCACATGTGCACATATAAACAATAGGGTAGAGGAAAGTCTCTTAGGGCAGGGGTCTGCAAAGTTGGTTCTTTTAAGACTGGTGGACTTCAACTCCCAGCTATGCTGGCTGGGGAATTCTGGGAGTTGAAGTCCACCAGTCTTAAAAGAGCCAACTTTGCAGACCCCTGTCTTAGGGGAAAGTATTTTTTTTTCTCAAGTAAATGCATATATTCTAAAACTTGAAAAAATCTAAAACTGCTCTGTTAACTACTGTTACTAAAGGAGCCATTTATGATTTGACTGTGCTTTCCTTGCAATGTTCTGTTTTGCTGCCCTCCTCTTTTCATTTAGAACAATGCCTTCTTCAAAGGCCTTCTTTATGCTTCAGGAGGGCATCTTCAGAATAAATTATGTTGAACAATGTTGCTCGTAGAATTCTGTCACCCTGTTTGTTAGACCCTCGTTTTCTCTTGCTGTCCTCTATGTTATCTGATGCACATCACATTTTATATCTAAACTATTTGCAGGCATCAAGCAAAAAAATCTTTAGCACAAGCATCTGTGCAAATTGGCATCGCTTCAAATAGGTTAGCGTTGAATGATGGATGCCTGAGGCGTCCAAGATCTGGCTTTACATTCAGGGCTCCGACTCATTTCGTAAGGTGCACCAACTTCTGGCTGTGTCCCATATTGTCCCTTCACAACACTGCTTTTCAAACATAGCCAGAAAAGATATTTTTAAGACGTCAAGGAACAACAATGAAACTGAGGCTTAACTCAGTTGATGTGATTACATATTTATTGTAAGGTGAATTCCATTATATTCCAGACTTTTAAATTCAGCCACAATCACTCCATGCACATGCTAGTTTTTTCTTTTCTCTCTCTCTTTTGTTTCTGTTATAATTTTGCACCAGTGAAGTTAAAAATTTTCACTGTAATTTTAGTACAATGACAATAAAGATTATTATTATTATTATTATTATTATTATTATTATTATTATTATTATTATTATTATTATTATTATTATTATTATTATTATTATTATTATTATTTATGGTCAGCCTGGTTTTCTACCTAATAGTATGTTACGACTGCAGAATCTGCTCGATCTTTTATGCTGAAAAGAAAATATCACTATTGTATCCTATGGAAAAGCTTGGAAAAAAAACCCTCTGAAATACACAATTGGTGACATATATGAATATAGATGACATTTTAGGAATAGAAAGTTTTGCATCTGCAGGATTGACTCAAACTTCAGCATTTTTCCCTTCCCCTAACTTAATTTCAGGGTTTTCAAGAATTGCACCAGTTAGAAGAGCAGAAATAATATTTATTCCTATTGTTCAACCGATAGTATATCACTATTATTATTAACCCTCGGCATGTTACACAGCATTGGCCTTGGGCTTTAACAGAGGTGCTAATAAATACTACAGTCGTGTTGGGAACACTTAAGTCCTTCTGGGTTGGAATGTTTGAATAGTGATATCACCATTGCTCAGTGGGACATCCAGCTCTTTTCATATCTCCATTAAGTTGCCACCCATTTATCCACCTGTGGTTGCCCGCTTTCAAACTGCTGGGTTGGCAGGAGCTGGAATGTGTGACGGGAGCTCACCCCATCCTGCAACAGCATCTGGGTCTCTAACATGAGCTTGACAATTATCCCCTCAGCATCCTAACCTCATGAGCCACTAACAGTGGTGCTAAATGTATAATAATAATAATCATCATCATCAGCATCATCAGCATCAGCATCAGCATCAGCATCATATCATCATCATCATCTTTATTGTCATTGTAATAAAATTACAATGAAATTGGTTTGAGCATTGTGCTAACATTTGCATCAAGTGGAATATAGACAGCAGTCATAACTATAACAGAATTCTCTCTAGGTAAATAAAATGGCCGACAAATGACAGTTGAGAATTCCATGTCTGCAGAACAGTGTGTATAAGCAACTCTACTGTTAGTACACTGTGTGTAAATACACAGTCCTCCACCTTTGCTTTTACCAGAGTTGTTGTTTCTGTCAAAGGGGTGTGTGGTGCGGTTAGATGGCTCCACAGACGCATCCGGTACAAGTGGATGAAGCCAGGTCTCTGTGATGATCATCACACAGCAGTCACGAATGAGCTTATTCGCTGCCATCCATAGCTCTAGTTCATCGGTTTTGTGGACAAAGGATCTAGAGTTGGTTAGGAAATGCTTGGTAATGCTGGTCTGTGAGGCTGCTTCCGTAATCGAACTAGCAAACCTGCTCTGCATCCCCGCTTCTGCTTCGGCTCTCTTCGCTGCCTCCTAGGCCAAACAACGATCCATGGAGAGCCTGGCAGTCTTACTGTGTCACTCGGTATATTAGGAGACTGCTGGAAGTGGCTGGTAATATCGAGTCGACTAGAAGATCCAATCTTTAATAATAACTTAATAACTTCCTGCGGGTATAGACTAGTTTTTGCCTAACTCTACTGTGACACCAGGAGCTCAAAGCCGCAGCGCCTAAGCGTGCCGCCATCTTGAATAGACAATATACGCCAGGTGAAATTTTGGTACCAGCATGACCTTGATAGGCTGTTTTGGAATAGGAGAATAACTGAACAGCAAATGGCTTAAATGAGAAGCATGTAATATTTTTCAAGAAGTGGGTGTCAGGCATATTAGGTATGGCGTTTCCTTTCTGCACGCTTTCTATTATGGCATAACACATTTGGACATGTTTGGATGTGTGCTTGAAAGATTACATTCAAGCTTTTCCAGTCTAACTCTAAACACTTTGTATAGTTTCTATTTTTTATTACAGAATGGGAAAAGATACTACCATAATTGTACTTACAGACATACTGGGATCATCGTTGGTATTTCTAGTTCAAAGTAGCAAGTAGTAAGAATTGAAGAGTTGCTGCAAACAGAGTAGACAATGTTCAGAGCACAGTTTACTGTAATTTTGAATTATACATATACAGTATATTTACGATTCCTAATGGGAAAGTCGCAGTGGTGGGTTTCAAAATTTCTTAGAACCTCTTCTGTAGGTGTGGCCTGCTTTGTGGGAGTGGCTTGCCAGCCATGTGACCGAGTGGGAGTGGCTTGGCAGCCATGTGACTGGGTGGGCGTGGCCAACTTGTAAAATGTGGTGAAAGTCACTTAACAACGCTCTTGCTTAGCAACCAAAATGTTGGCTCAGGAACTCTGGCATTTGAAGCACGCAAGTCTTAAAGCTGTCAAGTTACAAGACCCTTGTAACACCACTAACCCTTTAGGAAACACTCCCCCATGGGTGTTCAAACTTGACAGTTTTAAGACTTGTGGACTTCAACTCCCAGAATTCTTCCTCTACTCATGTTGGCTTAGAAACTCTGGCATTGAAGCACACAAGTCTTAAAGCTGTCAAGTTACAAGACCCTTGCACCCCTAAACTTTTAGAAAAAAAAACCCCAGGGGTGTTCAAACTTGACAGCTTAAAGACTTGTGGACTTCAACTCCCAGAATTCCTCCTCTTGCTCTTCATCTTGATGATGGGCGGACTGGCAGGCGGAGGGAGCTGGAACCGGTTCTAAACAGCCCTATACATTTGTGGAACCTCTTCTATAGAAGAGGCTAGAACTGGCAGGAACCTATGCCTGGAAAGTTGAGAACCTCTGGCTTGCAAATTGGAAACATTGCTTACAACACTCTTAAAAAAAAATGTCTAAAGGCCCTGTACTTTTTGGACTACCCATTAGGGAACACACCTGATCCTCTTCAAAGTTCCTGAATGCAGAGACTTGAATGTATAGTCCTTACCTTTCCCTAATGGAGAGGCGAATAAAGGACTCCATCAGGGCCACCTCCTCATAGGAGGGCACTTTGCAGAAAAGGCAGCTTATTTTCCAATAAGCTAAGCAGGGTGAAAAGTTTCTGTGGAGATGAAATTGCACCAAGGAGAACCTTACACCTTCCAAACATTCTTGGCCTCCATGCTGCAGATCTCACTAAGAAATGCAGAAGACCAAGGGATGCAAACCTGATTGGCTCCTTTCTGCAATGCTGCATACTTGGCTGCAACAAGAGGAAGAGGAAGAGAGGAAGAAGGATATAAATTCATATATATCCCGTATAAGGAAAAGAAATTAGGGTAGCCCATCCATTGCTTGAGTTTCTTACTTGAGTCATCTACTTGAATATATTACAGCAACGCAGCTGAATAGCTAAAAATAATTCCTTGCTTTTTTTGGGAGCAAACCTGGAAGCCTCTGAAATGAATGCCAAACAATTTTTTTTCTTGAGAAATGTTGAAATCTTAAGCAAAGGTAGAAAAACACCTTATTAATAACACAGCAATTTACGATCTTTGGTTTGTCTTTGCTAAAAAATTCTGTTCTGTTGCTCCAGCTATTCATAATCTAAAGTTCCATAAAATGACAATTTTCCTGAAATGCAATAACTGCTGGGATTTAAACCTCCAAAGGATAAACTAAATAGGCAGGTTTTCTTCTCTAATGCCTGCGTGAAAGGCTGTAGGCACATCATATTTATAGTAAATAGATCAGGCATAGGAAGTACTATCAAGCATTTTACTGCAGGAGCACAACTTCCACAAACCTGTCATTTATAATGACAATGTCTTAAAAGTGTTAGCAGCATGTTCTTTGTTTGAAATCAAGCAACCTTGCAAAACAGGCCATGTTGTGATGGAACCCTCTTCCTTTCCCAAAGAAGCAGTTAGCAACTGATGATGGACTCTGATAGTGAGGAACAAGGTGAGTCTGCCCTGGAGGCTGAGGAAGACCCTGGGGGGTGTTTGGAGTCAGAGCAGGAACCAGAGAGGCTGGTTGGCCACCAGGAGGCGCCTGAGGCATGGAGCAGTGGGGAAGACCAGAGTCAGTTTGTCCCTGGCGCTAGAATGCGAAGAGCTGAGAGGTGGAGGCAGCAACTCCTTAGGCAGACTCACAGAAGGTGATTAGACACCAAGTGGTTGTTGATTGGCCCCTGCCAGAGAGCTTATAGGTGAGGCGATGGGAGGGGACATTTGCAGGAAACAACCATTCAGTGAAGGAGTCATGAATGTCTGTGTGAATTGAAGCCTGTGCCTGTTCAGTTTCCTGTGAGTTTGAACGTTCGCCAAGCTTGTGCCGTGAGTTTCTGGGCTCTCAGCCAAAGGACTGCTTATCTTGCTTATTAACAGTGGCCAAGTCTGTGTTCTTGTCTATTCAGAGGCCTGGGACGGAACACTTCTGCATACAACAAGGGCAGCAATAGCAAGAAATATAACAACAGCATCATTTCTCTGGCAAAATACCTGGCTCTCACCTAAGCTGCATCTCCACATGTTGGCCAATGTGCTGTCATATTCCTTGAGTGCCCATATAATAATTATAATAATAATAATAATAATAATCTTTATTGTCATTGTAAAAATTACAATGAAATTGGGGGCATATCCATGGGGCATAAATCTAGTGGGTCATAGATTCACCACCTCGGTTCCATTGTGTTTTGATCTGTACAGGAGCACTTCTTCTACCTTGCATATATGATTCATTTTTGCCACCTATTATCTTTTCTTCAGATCTCTGCTTTTATCGGAAGGTAATTACGGAACACCACAAACTGAAAGCAAGCATGAAACTAACAGCCTTGTTAGTTTAGCAGTGTGTGCGTGTGTGTCAGCGATGGGTTGCACATTTCCTTACCACTGGTTCGACGCAGGCACATGGGTGCCTTCTGGGCCTTCGTCCGGTCTTCTGCACATATGCTTTGCTTGCGCACATGCCTTCCACATGCACCTGGCCTAAACAAATGTGCCTAAAAAGGACAGCATAGAGGCGGGGGAGGCGGGCAGGTGGGCAGATGGGCAGGGCCACCCGCTATTTCCACTACTGGTTCGGGTGAACTGATCCAAACAGGCTGAATACCGCCTCTGGTGTACTTGTGTGTGTGTTTGTGTGTATTTTGCTGAATATTTTTAATCTAGCATGTGCTACGACACATACAATTGTTGTTAAAAATAGTAAAAGCCGCCACACTAATATCTACTTTACCTATTGCAGCTGGTGTTTTTAATTGTTTAATCGCTTCTGACTGTTCATCCTCTGAAGAATCCAATTTCACTCTGCTTTTCTATCAAGAACGGCTTCTCTGTAAACCCCTACTTGTATCACCAGTAATAGGGTCAAGCTATCTTGCTTTTTCTCAGCCTGCCTTCAACTGCCTTTGACTTTTCCAAGCCTCAATGTCTCCCCCAATGAGCTTTGCTTCATGTCAGGTATCCAAGTTATTATTAACTAGCCATTCCCAGCCACGCGTTGCTGTGGCCCAGTCTGGTTAAATGGCCAACCAATCTGTGTGTCGATCTGCACACCTGCACACACAAACACGTACATACATTCACCGTATATTCCCCAACCTACCTACCTACTGTATTTCTCCCTCTCCTTCTACCTACCTAGCTACCTAGCTACCTACCTACTGAATTTCTCTCCCTCTCTCTATCCACCTACCTACCTACCTACCTACCTACCTACCTACCTACCTACCTACCTACCTACCTACCTACTGTATTTCTCCCTCTCTCTCCCCCTACCTACCTACCTACTGTATTTCTCCCTCTCCCTCTCTCTCCCCCTACCTACCTACCTACCTACCTACCTACCTACCTATCGTATTTCTCCCTCTCTATCCCTCTACCTACCTACCTACCTACTGCATTTCTACCTCTCTCTATCCCTCTACCTACATACCTGTCTACTGTATTTCTCCCTCTCTCTATCCACCTACCTACCTACCTACTGCATTTCTCCATCCCTCTCTCTACCCTGAATGGGAATACCCTGAAGCAAATAGGGAGCCACTGTGTGAGACAGAATGCTGGACCGGATGGGCTGTGGCCTGTTCCAGCAAGGCTATTCTTATGTTCTTATGTACCCCTATAGCTGCCTACCTACCTACCTACCATATTTCTCCTTGAATCTGATAGACAGCATATTTTATGTCATAAAGGATGAGATAATACCTGTGGCCCACTGCTCTCTGTATCCATCTACCTACCTTTTTTACAATTTTTTACTTTTCCGTTGCATGTACCTGGCACAGGTGTGACATCTACACATATATATCATTGGCGCCGTATTTGAAAGGAACGTTGTGTGAAAATGTGGAAGCAATCGGTGCAGGACTTTCGGAGATTAGCGGTTTTGAACAAACTCTTGTTACATTTTTATTTATATAGATATAGATGCTTTCAAAGAGCAGTCTAGTTTTACTTCATCTGGTGCTGAAGGAATTGTTCTTCTTGTGATCCAACAGTTTTTTTCCACCATCACAATTCAAAGGCATCTATTTTTCTTATTTAGCCTTGCTGATAGTTCATCTTTCACACTGCATGCTTCAATTAGTAGACCCACTGTCTTGATAGCATGTAAATTTCAAGATATTTTTATGTTAGATCTTTAAAATGTTTTGAATTTCAATTCAGAGTTTGCCAGACCATTTACGTATAAGGTTTAGCTCAGTGATATATTATTTACCATCATTTGGAATATTGATCAGGTGATATTGGGTTACTGTGATTCATTTTAAAGTTTAATTTTGCAATGAGGAGTTTGAAATCTGGCTACAATCAGCATCAAAGCCTGTTTTTGTTGACAAGGATTTGCCTTCTCTGTGACTCTTCGTGTTGTCCATTTCCAACATACAATACAATAACACAATAGCAGAGTTGGAAGGGACCTTGGAGGTCATTTAGTCCAATTCCCTGCCTAGGCAGGAAGCCCTATACCATTTCATTTATACATTTAAAGTACCTTTATAAATTCTAGAATATTATTCTGCAGTCATATTTCAATAGCATATACATTTCAATCTAATTACCACATGTATAATCATACATTAATGGCTTGCCTCATTCATATAAACTCACATACCTTTCTGTAATCATCTGTAGTAAACTTGTCTATTGAACACACCTGTCCTACCTCATTTTTTACCATTCCATTCCTAGGTAAGTGTTTTGGCCCAGCCGGCTCTGGATGAGCTGCTGATGGACTCCTCTAATGAGGAGTCCTATGAGACTGCTCTGGAGGAGGATGGCGACCTTGAGAGAGCAGAGAGCCCGGCTGGTCATCAGGAGGCACCTGGGTCTTGGAGTAGTGGGGAGGATCAAGGCCAGTTTGTCCCTGATGCTAGAGTGAGAAGGGTTGAAAAAAAGAGGCTTCAATTGCATCAGAAGCGAACTCGAAGGATGTGAATTAGTCCCACCTGCTAATGACTGGCCCCTCCCAAGAGGATTTAAAAGGAAGTCTTTGCTAAGGAAGTCCTGGCAGAGAACAACGTTGGATTTCTAGGTTCATGTTTCTTCGTGTTGATTTTCAGGTTCGTGTTTAGTCGAGTTAGGAAGCTTCGCATCTGTTCAGAGTCATTCAGGCAAGCAGCCAAGAGAGTTAGTGGCAGGCAGCCAGTCTTGTGTTAGTCGGAGAAAGGGGGGGGGGTTAGAACAGGTAAGGATACCTATTCTTAGTAACTATGACTATCCCGTTCCAAGTGGGGTCCCATGCCCTAGCCCAGCCCGTGAAATCCTCTATCCTTCCTTCCTAGATACACAGTCCTGCATTTCACGGACATAGCACCTAACTCCTCCCCGATTGCCTTTTAAGAGGCCACTGGTTACACCTTCAAGATCATCTCAATGGCCTGGAACCATCCCTCCCTACTTGCTCTTTAAGAGGCCTTATGCTCTTGCATCCATATGTCATATCTAAAGTTCCTAGTCCACTTTTTCAAATGCTATTTAATTTGTTCATCTTCCTTATCAAATTCAAACAAAAGGGAAGAGTCCCATAGGGCTTTGGGAACCCCAAGGCAGGGGAACCAAAATGTGGGATATGTCAGGGGGTGGGAAGGCCTTGGGAAGCCGATGGAGGTGGGTTTGTGCCTCCACTAGGCCTCCCAGGGTTTTTTCCACCCCTAGGGGAACCCCAAGGTCCATTTAACGACCCGTGCAATCATTAATGCACGAGGAAAGCAGTCATTAATGAGGTGGTTCACTTAGTAGCTGTCCTGATTTCTGTAATGAGTAGGTTCCATTATGGTTGTAATTCAAGAACTATCTGTATGCACGAGACAGATCCATCTATTTTCATCATATCTTTATTCATTCACTGCCATGCCTCCCCCTCCTCCAAAATAGTGAATGAAGTCTGCAGTATTAAAGGGCGGCCATGCTACTTAACTTCTAAGAGAAACTCCTACTGTACTCTTTCTTCATATATTGGAATAATTTTGAATACTTCTTTCCAAAGACTACAAATAAAGTTGCCACAAGCGGTTCCTTTAAATAATGAGCATGGTGAAAATACAGTACAGTAATCCCTCGTTTTTTGCGGGTAATCCGGACCGGACCCTTCCGCGGAAACTGAAAAACCACGAAGTAGGATTCTGTATATCTATACCGGAAACTTGAGTTGGTGGACATCGTTTAAAGCAAGCACTAGGGGGCGCTTGCCTCCTACCGATGCATTTTTTTGCTATTGAAAAACCCGCGAAGCACTGAAGCCGCGGAAAATGAAGCCGCGGAAAACGAGGGATTACTGTATTAGCAAGAACCAGGAAATTGAATTTAAAATAGCAAAAAAGATTCTACCCAAACTTCGCTTCCTAGCACAACGCTTCCAATCTAATTATAATATAATATTCCTTTATAACTGGCATGCTGGAATGAATGGAGGAAGGAAGGAAGGAAGGAAGGAAGGAAGGAAGGAAGGAAGGAGGGAAGGAAGGAATTAAGAAAGGAAGGGGGATGGGAAAAAGAAGGGAGGAAAAGGAAGGAGAAGAAGGAGGTGGAAATAAGGAAGAAGGAGGGAAAGAGGGAGGAAGAAAGGAAGAGGAGGGGGAGAAGGGAGGAAAGGAAAGAAGGAAAGATGAGGAAGCAAGCAAGGAAGGAAGGATTGATTTCTGACACTCAATGCCAGCTTTCTGCAAGGAAATTAAGTGGGGTGGCCAACAGGAAGTTTGAAGTTTATTATTATTATTTATTTATTTATTAAATTTGTATACCGCCCTTCTCCCTTCCGAGACTCAGGGCGGTGTACAGGCGACAATAAAAATCAGTGGTATAAAATATAAAATACAGAAAATACGTTTAAAAATATATTAAATGGTAGGCCTGTTCTAAAACCTTAATAAAACCCTACTAAAAACCGTTTAAAAACTACGCCAGGCCGACCGCATGAAATAAATAGGTATTCAAGGTTTAAAAAAGGTTAAAAAACTTCAAGTTGCTCCCACTAACACTGATTATTATTATTTTTTGCCTCCCTATAATCATTTGGCTTCTCTATTTGGATAAGAAATGTTTCTGAAATGATGACCCAACCTATCACAAGTTGTATAGTGTTATTTAAAAGAACAGAAAATTTCCACCGGCTTCCAAATTGACAACTTTATTTATTTAGCACAGTCTAACTGGCAATTTGACAATCTGACAATCTTATCAGTCACCTTAAATAAAGCAAGGAAGAATGTAATACTCTTGGAGAATAGATAACACTTATTTTGAGAGAGGTTTTGATCATCTCCAATTGTGTTTCAAGCATATAAATAAGATACCATGAAACTTTTTTTACAGTTATAATTCAGAATGAACAATGACATAAAAATAACATGACTGGCCATTTTCTCAATAATCTTCACAGATCTTATTTACAAAAGGAGAAAATAATTTTAAAAAATGTTGTTCCAACTATAAACTGTCAGCTCTGCTGCAATATTGTTCTCCAATCAATTTAACACAATTAACATAATTTAACATAATTCCCTACAATGCTTGATATATCACTGTATTTTCTTTTTTAAATCAAGCAATCTCTCTCTCTCCTAGATGGTTGTGGTCCAAATTTGGCTTTGCTCCTATCCATATTTAATCACCTTTAATCAAACAATTTTATTAAAAAATAGTTCAAATTTGACTTTTTAGTTAAGTTAGTTGTTATCAATAAATTCATTGTTATTATTATAAATAAGTTACTATTACTATTGCCAAATAAGTTACTATTCTCTCTAGTAGCTTTATTATCAAAATAATTCGCTAATTTATTTGTTTTCATGTTGTCTAGATCAGGGGTCTCCAACCTTTGCAACTTTAAGTCTGAAGGACTTCAGCTCCCAGAAAGCTGGCTGGAGAATTCTGGGAGCTGAAGTCCTTCAGACGTAAAGTTGCAAAGGTTGGAGACCCCGGTCTAGATTACTTTAATAAATATAGGTTCTGTAGACCCCTTAGAGAGGGCTATAAACAGTGGTGATATTCAGCTGTTCGGACTGGTTTGCGTCAACCGGTAGTGGCAACTTGAGGGTGAACCGGTAGTGGCGACCTGCAGGTGGACCTACTCACCCACCCACCTGCAACCTGCTCTATGCCATCCTATTTAGCCACATTTTCTAAGCCATGTGCATGCGTGCAAGCAAAGGACATACGTGGAAGGCGCCACACTCAGAGTTTCGGTGCATGGCGAACCACCTCTGGTTCTAAAGCACTGTGAAGCCATATATAAGTCTAAGCGCCAGGTAGATGTACTACAAACCCAGTATGTGTAATTAATAAGAGAAACTTGCACCTTCCTTAGAAAAACTCATTAATATAAAGTCAGTAATTAAATATAAACATAGAATTGGAAGTACCATGTCATTGAGAATAACCTTATATTCTATATTAAAAAAATATAGTTCAAACTATATTGTTCAAAACCGCTAATCTCCAAAAGTCTTGCACCGATCGCTTCCACATTCCTTTCAAGTACGGCACCAATGAGATATATATATATATATATATATATATATATATATATATATATATATATATATATATATATATATATATATATATATATATATATATATATATTTATATATATTTATATATATATAGATTGTTTAGATGTCACACCTGTGCCAGGTACATGCAACGGAAATGTACAAAATTGTAAAAAAGGTAGGTAGATGGATACAGAGAGAGCAGTGGGCCACAGGTATTATGTCATCCTTTATGACATAAAATACTCTGTCCATACGATTCAAGGAGAAATACAATAGGTAGGTAGGTAGGTAGGTAGGTAGGTAGGTAGGTAGGTAGGTAGGTAGAGGGATAGAGAGAGAGGGAGAAATACAGTAGGTAGGTAGTTAGGTAGGTAGGTGGATAGAGAGAGGAAGAAATACAGTAGATAGGTAGGTAGGTAGAGGGATAGAGAGAGGGAGAAATATAGTAGGTAGGTAGGTAGAGGGAGAGAGGGAGAAATAGGGTAGGTAGGTAGGGGGATAGAGAAAGAGGGAGAAATACAGTAGGTAGGTAGGTAGGTAGGTAGGGGGGACAGAGAGAGAGGGAGAAAGAAGGTAGGTAGGTAGGTAGCTGGGTAGGTAGAGGGGGAGAGAGAGAAATACAGTAGGTAGGTAGGTAGATAGGTAGGTAGGTAGGTAGGTAGGTAGGTGGATAGAGAGAGGAAGAAATACAGTAGGTAGGTAGCTAGGTAGAGGGAGAGAGGGAGAAATACAGTAGGTAGGTAGGTAGGTAAAGGGATAGAGAGAGGGAGAAATACAGTAGGTAGGTAGGTAGGTAGAGGGAGAGAGGGAGAAATATAGTAGGTAGATAGGTAGTGGGACAGAGAGAGGGAGAAATACAGTAGGTAGGTAGGTAGGTAGGCAGGTAGGTAGGTAGAGGGAAAGAGAGATGGAGAAATGCAGTAGGTAGGTAGGTAGGTAGGTAGATAGGTAGGTAGGTAGGTAGGTAGAAGGATAAAGAGAGGGAGAAATACAGCAGTTTGTGTACGTGTTTGTGTGTGCAGGTGTAGATCTACACACAGAATGGTTGGCCATTTAACCAGACTGGGCCACAGCAACGTGTGACCGGGAACGGCTAGTGCGCAATAGAAGCATCCGAATTAAAACATTCCAGATAAATGAAAGTCTAGCCTCAGTTTGAATATCCAATTGAGAGGTTTTTTTTTTAAACAAATGTTCTAGCATTGCATGATCACTTTCTTCCAGCATTTCTGCTACTTCAATATCCTCAACTCTTTGAAAAATAACAAGTAAGTAATAACTGGGACCCTTGTGTTTCTTCTACTCTCTGATGGAAAAAAAAAATCTCAACAAATAAATAATTTCATATAAAATGAATATTCTCTTGTAGTCCAGCCAGATTCATTCATTTGAATTTCTGAGCAGGAAAATGTTTTTTACAAGGCAAAAAAGAGACTTTTAGCTTTCTAATGCTTTGGTTCCTTTTGAATACATTATATCCTTTGATTATTATATTCCAGCCCAGGGACTCCACCTATCCAATTGTTTTAACATCAAATGGCCATATTCAACTTTTTACTACAAGTTCTTTTTCGCTTCCCATAGTCTAAGCAGCAACATGAAGGTTATGAAATTGTTGAGCCATTTTATTAGTTTTTTTTTTTTAAAGTAAAGCTTTAAAGGGGACCATTTCAACAAGACTCCTCCTTTTTATAGTGCATTTTATCTGAAGTTCTTAATTAGGAATTTTTTTTAATCCCTACCCCAAATGATTCAATCAAGCTCACCATATATGTGTATGTATGTATGTGTGTGTGTGTATGTATATATACAGAGCTATCTGCGGGATCGGATCCTGCCTCATACATCCTCACGGCCGATTCGTTCCCACAGAGAGGGACTTCTCCGGGTGCCGTCCACTAGACTTTGTCAGCGGGCGACGCCCAGGGGAAGGGCTCTCTCTGTGGCGGGCCCAGCCCTCTGGAACGACCTTCCCCCCGACATTAGAACGACCACGGACTTCCGCTCCTTCCGTCTAAAATTGAAGACTCATCTTTTCCGCCTGGCCGGCCTAGGGTAGTCTCTCTCTCTATGGGTTTTTAAATGTATATTTATATTTAGTGGGGATTTTTAGTTAAGGGATTTTAGCACAGGAATAAGTTTAATTTGTTTTAAATTTGTATGTATTTTGTATATTTATTGCTTTTATTTTCCCTGTGCACCGCCCCGAGTCCCTGTGGGGAGAGGGAGCGGTCAATAAATTCAACATTATTATTATTATTATTATTATTATTATTATTATTATTATTATTATTATTATTATTATTATTATTATTATTATTATTATTATTATTATTATTATTATTATTATTATTATTATTATTATTATTATTATTATATATGTTGGTATTGCCATCCTCGGGTGTTTTCCCGTGTATATAGCATGGAATTCCCATGCAATAACAATTCCATGCTATATACACGGGAAAACACCCAAGGATGGCAATACCAGCATACCTACACCCGTGAAAACTTTTGGCTCATCACCAGAGACCATCTAGACAGAAAGCCATGAGTTCCGTTGTGTAATTTTTTTATATGTGTGTTACGTTTTTGTGAGCTGATCAATAAATAAGTCAGGGAGACTAGTATAGATCTATTTTGCGCTTTTGAGCTCTCATCAGCTAGCCATACCCTTACTGGGATTCGAACCAGGCCTGTATTACATGCTAGGCAAATGCCTTACCACTTGAGCCACCAGGTTCTCTTCCTGCTCAGCTGAGACAGGAGGATAAGTATATACTTTGTCTTTGTTCCACAACACCCTGTTAGGCCCCAATTAATTTATTGATCATCTCAAAAACGTAACACACATATAAAAAAATCACACAACGGAACTCATGGCTTTCTGTCTAGATGGTCTCTGGTGATGAGCCGAAAGGCAGAAAAAGAAATAGTATGTCTCCTCCCTTAATTGGGGCCTAACAGGGTGTTGTGGAACAAAGTATATTAACCAGTCCTTCTATGATGCTGTCCATATTATGGCAGTGGTCTGTCAGAAACCATGGTTTTCTCAACAGATTTACTCCATTGACAACAATTGTGTAACCAATAACTGACTTGCAGAACTCTTCCTTCCCTTTCTGTTTTCCTTCCATGGAGTTGAAGAATGAATGAAAAGGCTACCTAAGACCTGCAGGATGATTGTCAGTGGTGGGTTTCAATTTTTTTAGAAGCTCTTCTGTAGGTGTGGCATGCTTTGTGGGAGTGGCTTGCCAGTCATGTGACCGAGTGGGAGTGGCTTGGCACTCATTTGACTGAGTGGGCATGGCCAACTTGTAAAATGTGGTGAAACGCTCTTGCTTAGCAACCAAAATGTTGGCTCAGAAACTCTGGCATTTGAAGCACGCAAGTCTTAACGCTGTCAAGTTACAAGACCCTTGCACCCCTAAGCCTTTAGAGAGAAAAAACCGCCAGGGGTGTTCAAACTTGACAGCTTTATGACTTGTGGACTTCCACTCCCAGAATTCCTCCCCTCGCTCTTCATCTTGATGATGTGTGGCCGGGCGGGGGGAGGGAGCTGGAACCGGTTCTAAACGGCACCGTAGATTTGTGGAACCTCTTCTGTAGAAGAGCTTAGAACTGGCAGGAAGCCACCCCTGGTGATTGTAAGAAGAGCAAAAAAAAAGTGTGCTTAAAAATGTCATAGCCACCTTTGTGTAGATAGTGTGGATTTGCACAAAATGTTTTATATGGCAAATAATTATAATATTTAAATAGAAATACAGCTCCTCCGAATGGGGTGCCTGCCGTTCCACTTAATGAGGTTTTTCAATCTTATAACCTCCCTGCTTATGGTTTCGTACCAACTTGGTCTGAGCAGACTTTTAGACAGAAAACTATCTTCTGCAAAATAAAATAAAAATTGTCCCCAGTTAAAAGGGAAAGGGCAGAGAGAACCGTTAAGAACTTTGATGGCAAATAGCCTGCTATGCATAATAAAAATATTAAAATTCATATAATAAATCTCTTAAATTTATGGTTTGTGTAGAGGCTTAGCTGCCAGAGCCAATGGGAGGGTAAATGAGAGAATCTGCAAAAGGAGCTCAAAATATGATCATCACTGAAGTGGTTTAAGGTGACACAGTGGGAGTTTTTGAAGAGAAATATAAATTGCATGTCAAGGAGCTGGTCTAATTGTTTATGACCTGTGGAAAGATTGTAAGTAGCAAGTCCTATCATTTCTCTAATCATTTCTTCCAAAATAAATGTAACACACAGTATTAAAAAACCTCCTGAATTTCAAAAGCTAGATATCTGTGCCGTTCAGCTCCCTTTTGTTTCTCTTAATTTCTAACCGGTCGCAATTTGTGTTGGCAGGAGGGCAGAGGTCGACCTCGAGGTGCCTCACCTGTGGGGTACCACAGGGGTCGGTCCTCTCACCTCTCTTGTTCAACATCTATATGAAGCCACTGGGTGAAATCATCCGTGGTTTCAGGGTGGAGTTTCATCAGTACGCAGATGACACCCAGCTGTACAGCTCCACCCCAACGATGCCACAGAAGTGATGTCCCGGTGCCTGGAGGCCGTGCCTGTCTGGATGGGGAGGAACAGGCTTTGATTCAACCCATCCAAGACCGAGTGGCTGTGGTTTCCGGTGTCACGACATAGCCATCTGGTTCCATCCTTGGCTATCGGGGGCAAGTCATTAGCCCCCACGGAGAGGGCTCGCAACTTGGGCGTCCTCCTGGATACTCGGCTGTCTTTAGACGATCATATGACAGCCGTAGCCAGGGGGCTTTTTATCAGGTTCGCCTGATACGCCAGTTGTGCCCCTTTCTGGATCGTGACGCTCTACGCACGGTCACCCAAGCCCTCGTTATTTCCCGCCTGGACTATTGCAACGCTCTCTACATGGGGCTCCCCTTGAGATGCACCCGGAGGCTCCAGCTAGTTCAGAATGCGGCTGCGCGGGGGATTCTGGGGGCCTCTAGATGCTCCCATGTAACACCTATCCTGCGTGAGCTGCACTGGCTGCCTGTGGCCTTCCGGGTGTGCTTCAAGGTGTTAGTAACAACCTTTAAAGCGCTCTATGGCAAGGGACCTAGGTATCTGCAAGACCGCCTCCTACCAAATACCTCCCTCCGACCAGTCCGCTCCCACAGAGAGGGCCTCCTCAAGGTGCCGTCGACCAGTCAATGCCGGCTGGCAACCCCTAGGGGAAAAGCCTTCTCTGTGGCAGCTCCTGCCCTCTGGAATGACCTACCCCCTGACCTACGCACAACCATGGACCTGCGCCTTTTTCGCCGAGCCCTGAAAACCCATCTATTTTGTGCGGCCGGCCTGGCGTAGTTTTTAATTTGTTTTATTAGGGGTTTTATAGGTTATTTTAGAGCAGGCCCATTGTTTAATTGAGTTTTAGAATTTTTAGTATATTTATTGAATTATTGGATGTTTTATTGTGGTTTTTTATTATTGCCTGTTCACCGCCCTGAGTCCCGCAAGGGAGAAAGGGCGGTATACAAATGTAAAAAAAATCAAAATAAAAATAAATAAAAATAAATTCTTTTTTTAAAGACATCCATGAGAAGTAGCATAAATAAAATAGGAAAATTACAAATCCTCTTGTTTTCTTGCGATATCATACACCAAGAAACCGACCACTGTATTACAGTATATCCCTATTTCATTACATTTCTTCCTCGCTGTTTTATTGTGATCCAAGGCACTTAGATCAATTATCTAAAATTATATATGATAAAATACAATGAACTGGGCTGAAAAAGTCTGGATGGCCACTATGAGGCAAAAGAGTGATATAGAAATTTGACCTTTTTTCACATGCAATGGGCAGCTAGCAGAATTTTGCAGCCTACATGAGGTAGCCCTATAAATAACTTATTTAATTGCTGGCAAAACCTTCTTATTCTTATGATAAGTTTCAAAATGATTTGAATGGGTACAAAGATCTAAATTGGACATTACCCAGTAAATCCATAAAATGTATTATCATATTTAAACACACACAAATATTAACTTAATTCTTTATTATTGAACTACATCTTAATAACAACAACAACAACAATAATAATAATAATAATAATAATAATAATAATAATAATAATAAATTAATTTATAGACTGCTCCCTCTCCCCAAAGGGACTCGGAGCAGTGCACAGGGGAATTAAAAAACATACAAACATAAATACATCATAAATATATAAAAATCAAATTAAACAAGTTATCCCTGCGCTAAAAACCCAAAATACTAAAAACTAAACCCCTTAAAAACCAATTAAAACAATAAACAGATGACTAACCTAGGCCGGCCAAGCAGAAAAAGTGCGTTTTTAATTTTTGACGGAAGGAGCGGAGATCCGTAGTTGTTCTAATTTCGGGGGGCAGGTCGTTCCAGAGGGTCAGGCCCGCCACAGAGAAGGCCCTTCCCCTGGGCGCCGCCCGCTGGCATAGCCTAGTGGACGGCACCCGGAGAAGTCCCTCTCTGTGGGAGCGAATTGGCCGCAGGGATGTATGGGGCAGGATGCGATCCCGCAGATAGCTAGGTCCCGTGCCATGGAGCGCTTTGAAGATGGTAATCAGCATCTTGAAGCGCACCCGAAAGACGACAGGCAGCCAATGCAGCTCGCGCAGGAGTGGTGTTACATGGGAAAACCTAGAGGTTCCCATAACTGCCCACGCGGCTGCATTCTGGACAAGCTGAAGTCTTTGGGTGCACCTCAAGGGGAGCCCCATGTAGAGAGCATTACATCTTAAGCATTTACTTTTTTTTTTTAATTCAGGCTATCTCAAATTAAAGAAGAGTTAACAGAAAAGAGAAGGACACAGTTATCTGTCATAATGGCACAAACTGAAAAATAAATGTTTCCTTTCATTAGAATTGGTGGTTGAGAGATATTAGTGCTCTTATTCTTCTTATAGGTCTACAAATTAAACTGATTGATTGATTGATTGATTGATTGATTGATTGATTGATTATCCTGAAATTGGGAAAAATTCTGGACAAAATGGATTTAAATGTTTCAATGGATTACTAATCTTGCTGAGATGAGAAAATATATTGAGTTCACACGTCACACTAAATTCTAGCTCTTCGGTATTATATATAAAGGCAAAAATGTGCACATCAAAATATTCCTTAGTGCTCAGCAAAATGCTGGTCTTATTTAATTATATGTTTTAGGCACTAGCCTAAATTATAACCTGCATTATGTAAGACTCTCTAGGGATATTCTAGAGGCAGGCTGTAGCCCACTATATTCTTTGCGTCTTTGCTGCATTCATGATTTATGACTTCCCAGATCCACTATGGCAATTATTTTGTGAGTACCCACTGTAGGCTTTAAAGATTGCTCACTATTTCAAAAAGTTTGGAGGGTCTAAATCTAAGCCTTAATATAGCTTGCTTGGCTCACTGATGTTTTTGAAGACCGATCTATTCTAGGATAGGCAATATGAGGCCCCTCTCTGGTCTTCTTACAGCCCCTTTTACCATTTCTTATAGACCCTGGAGCCTCCTCTGTCTATAGTTACTATCTGTAGTTTCTGAAAATTTGGGGACACTGTAGTAGAAGGACAAATGCAAATTGCATTCATGTTGTCTGAAACAACAAAATGTAATTTTCTTTTCTCTTAAAAGTTCTGAAGCCAAGTTTTTTTTTGGCTTCATGTGATACTAAGTAGCCCAGCCAGTGGTGATTTAATTAACAACAATTAATATTATTATTATTTATACCGTCTTTTTAAATATATATACTATATCTTGGGAAACTCTTGACAGCTAACATACTAAGTACATGCATTCAGTTTTGGTTGCCACGATGCAGAAAAGACGTGGAGACTCTGGAAAGAGTGCAGAGAAGAGCAACAAAGATGATTAGGGGACTGGAGGCTAAAACATATGAAGAAAGGTTGCAGGAACTGGGTATGTCTAGTTTAATGAAAAGAAGGACCAGGGGAGACATGATAGCAGTCTTCCGATATCTCAGGGGTTGCCACAAAGAAGAGGGAATCAAACTATTCTCCAAGGCACCTAGGGGCAGGACAAGAAGCAATGGGTGGAAACTAATCAAGGAGAGAAGCAACTTAGAACTGAGGAGAAATTTCCTGACAGTTAGAACAATGAATCAATGGAACAGAAGTTGCCTCCAGAAGTTGTGAATGCCCCAACACTGGAAGTCTTTAAGAAGATGTTGGATAGCCATTGGTCTGAAATGGTATAGGGCTTCCTGCCTAGGCAAGGGGGTTGGACTAGAAGACCGCCAAAGTCCCTTCCAATTCTGCTATTCTATTGTATTGTATTGTACACCTATCTTCTATTTTTCCATTCAACAACTCTGTGAGGTGGGATTTGCTAAAGAGAGTAGCCAGCTGGCTTTCATGTCTAAGGAAGCCCTAGAGCTAATGGCCTGCAAACTGCTTCTTTTATCATATCATTTAAAATATTACTGTTGTGTGATGGAAGTTGTTGTCTGTATAATTTAAAAAAAATGCAAGTTGGCATTTCAAATCTGTAAATGCCTAGGGTGGGGAGGGAGGAGAGATATTATATCTAAGGTTGGTGGTGTCTTCACCCTATCACACCACTGTTATGCTAACTTGGAAAGTGGGGGAAAATCTATTTATGGGAGCTTGTGCAATTCATAAAGGTTCCTTCCATAAATTGAATCTGATTCAAACAGATTTCCAATTGCAGGAAGACTTCAGCAGTTTTCCTTTAAAAATATTTCCTGAAGCCTGCATTATTTTCCCCTGAGTGAAATGGTTGTCAAAGAGTGGAACAATCCATATTGTTCAGCTTCTCATCTCAAAGCCACCACTGTTGACAGTGCAATTATACACCATCCTCAGAAGTAATGGGGAAAATCCTTCCCACTGAATTAATGGAGAGATGGAGTAAAGTTGAGGCAACCTTGTGGAGAATTATACCAGAATAAACTGAGTAAAACTAAAGCTGTCAAACAAAATAAGAAAGGACACTTCGAAACATCTGCACCATACACAAATTGTCAACGTGCTTCCAAGTATCTTTATCCAAGACAAAATGTAACACAACAAAACGTGAATAGGAATTTCAGCCGGTTTCTCTGGCCAAGAAGATGTCATCTTACAAATTCTATGCTGAACTGCGTGAATCAGTCGCTCTTCTTTATATAACCTGTGAAATAAAGAGGAAGAAGAAAAAGCACAAAAAAGCAAAAAAAAAAAGCTTAGCATGGAAATGCCACTCAGTTATTACTGCCTTTATTTTTAATACCTTGAACAGAAGTTACTTTGAATGAGATCACCAAAAAGTCAGCGGGAGATTAAATATGAAAGGAAAGAAGCCATCTGAAAAATAATGATTTAATAACTGATGGCAGCATAAAATTGGAGATTGATTATAGCTTGCATTTCATTAAGCTACCTGTGGTCTTCTAGTCCAGTAGTTCAAAACACAAATTTATTGCAATTAATTAATGTAAAGGGCCTGGTTGTGCAGTGTTGCAAGCAAACTCTGCCTGTATCCTGGAGTTCAATCAGGACTCAACGTTGACTCAGCGAGGTCAGTAAAATGAAGACCCAGATTATTGGGGGAAATATACAAATCCAATATTGTAAACTGTCTAGACCAGGGGTGGGCAAACTTTGCAACTTTAACTCTGAAGGACTTCAGCTCCCAGACTTCTCCAGCCAGCTTTGCTTTGCTGGCTGGAGAATTCTGGGAGCTGAAGTCCTTCAGACTTAAAGTTGCAAAGTTTGCCCACCCCTGGTCTATAGAATGCTGTCAAGCACTGTGGGTTGAATGGAAGCCTAAATGCTACTGCTTTTGTTATTGCTAATTAATTAAAACGTCTATTAAAAACCAAAACGAATACAAAATATTGTCCGTAACATCCTGCTGGGGCCAGCCTGAGGGAGAGAAGGGAGATAGGATAGGGGAGGATTCTGTGGGGCAAGCCTGAGGGATAGAAGGGGGAAGGAGGGACCGATGCTAACTACTCATTACTTTTCAAGGGTCAATTTATGAAGCCCGATCGCATAGTTTTGTGTTGTGGCCCAGCCGGCTCCAGGTGAGCTGCTGATGGACTCTTCTAGTGAAGAGTCCTATGAGTCTGCCCTGGAGGTGTGATGGAGATCTTGGGGAAGGCTCAGGTCCAGAGCAGGAAGCAGAGAGCTGGTTGGCTACCAGAGGCACCTGAGGCCTGGAGTAATGGGGAGGATCAGGGGCAGTTTGTCCCTGATGCTAGATTACGCAGGGCTGAGAAACAGAGGCAGCAGTTACATCAGAGGCAGGCTCGTAGGCCCTGATTAGTACCAGGTGGTTGCTGAGTGGCCCCTCCCAAGAGAGCTTATAAGTGAGACGTTGGGAGGGGACATTTTGCAGGAAGCAATGGATTCAACTATAGTCTTGTCAGAGAAACCTCAGCCTTCTTGTCGTGTTTGGATTTTATCTGGGCTCTTAGCCAAACGCTTATCTCGTGAGTAAGCAAGTGGCAGGCAGCCAAGTCTGTGTTTGTGTGAGGATGATTAGTGTGTGGGACACAACAGTTTTGTAGCGGAGCATGGGTATTCAGCTAGTTAGACTATGTGATCATTATTGTGGAGCTTGGTCATTTAACAGAACTGTTTTCTCCTTAGAAATTTTCCTGTTTGTTAAAATATCTATAATGCATTGGCTATTTTCTCAGATTAAAAATCATGTGGACGTGATCATTCAAACATTTGTGAACTCCTAATAGTTACATTATCCAATTGATGTTATATATTTTTTATTAATAAGGATATGATCTAATGCTTTGCAGAGGCCAACATATGCTATCTCCATGGCATTTCCCCAAATTCTTCAGCTAGTAACTGTTAAAATGAGAAATCAGATTAGCCTGGCATGATTTATTTGTAACAAACCCATGCTGTTACTTATTAATTGTTGCAGTCCTATTAAAGTATTCCCAAATATGTTAATTATAGGTTTGAAGACCTTAAGTAGCATAGACAGCCACTGGGAGATCTATGTTTTCTTAATCCTTCTTTCCTTTTTTTGAAGATAGGGACATTTCTTATCTACTAATCTTCTGAGAAATATCAATTTTCGAGAAATTCTCAAACCTTAAAATGAGTGTTTCTCCAATCAGCCACTGCTAGTTCTAGGATGTACCACAATTCGTTTGACATTGCAGATCTAAAATGTTTTAAATTAGCTAAGTAATTTACTCTTGCCTTATATTACCAGTGACAAAACTGCAACTAATCAGAGATTTAGCTTTCCTTCTGAAAGAAGACAAGATATAATCCCCAACTTGCCAAGCTCAAGTTTATTTTTCTATTACACAATTGGGAACCGATGGATTAAGGTTTGGTCAATGACAATGACCAAGTAGGAAATGTTCTTCCAAAAGTGGAAATGTGTTCCTTGCCACTCTTGGGAGAATATAGATTTTGAAAGAGAGAAAATAACAGAGAATTGGCTTTTTGAGAGGCTGGTGGTGCAATGGTTAGAGTGCAGTACTGCAGGCTACTTCTGCTGACTGCCGGCTGCGTGCAATTTGGCAGTTCAAATCTCACCAGGCTCAAGGTTGACTCAGCCTTCCATCCTTCCGAGGTGGGTAAAATGAAGACCCAGATTGTTGGGGGTCAAGAGGCTGACTCTGTAAATTGCTTAGAGAGGGCTGTAAAGCACTGTGAAAGTGGCATATAAATCTAAGCGCTCGTGCTATTGAAAGGGATTCTAATAAAGATGCCACTGTAGTTCAATCATCCAAATTTTCATCTTTATAATTAAACCTTATTAAAAAAAACCCATAGAACTCTCTTCCAGTATAAGGTTAACATAACCAGTGTTTCATTGAGAAGGGCTTTAACTTCCCTTCATCTGAACACCATGCTCTCCATATATCTCTCCTGGGTTCTTCACCATCCCAATTACAATGAGATCAGGGCTAAATCATTGATGGTAGATGAACTCAAGCACTCAGACCTTGAAAAACTGAACTATCCCTCTGCAAAATAAAATCGTTATTTATTCTTATTGTTTGTGTTGTTTCTCTGGAATAAAAATAATTTATTTCATCATCATCATTACCTTACAGAGTTGTTTCTACAACATATTAATGGCTAATTTTTAAAAAGATAACTTCAGTATATTGTCTTCAGCTCAAACGTGTATACCTGAATAGTTTATTTCCCTTTATAAGATGTCTGGCCTACAGCATCTAATTGGATGAGTGGCATCGGTATAATTGTTTTTCTGTCACTGCTGAATGCATGTTATATAATTGTATTGATTAAATCCGTGCTAAACAAAGAAGATAAAGGCAACCTGTTTTGAATAATGCTATTGGTTATGTCAAACTAGAAACTAGAAACAAAACTAGAAAATGACAGAATTTTTGGACCAGAAGAAAATAGTTACCATGCTGCTTGTTCTCACCAGGGGAATGAGGGGGATTGAAATACTTATTCCTAAGGGGAGCAGAGATCTGGAGAACACCCCAACATGGGATGGTGCCTCCTAGTAAATAAACAATTTGGAACTGGGAGTATTGTACAAATATAAAAGGTAAATGTTCCCCTAACACAGGTGTCTCCAAAGTTGGCTCTTTTAAGACTGGTGGACTTCAACTCCCAGAATTCCCCAGCCAGCCATGCTAGGTTGGCAGAAGCTGGGACAAGGAACGGGAGCTCACCTTTTTATTTGGCACCAGGGATTCTAACTGCCGAACTGCCTACCTTTCTGATCGATAAGCTCAGCGTCTCAGCCCCTGAGCCACCACATGGTTTGAAAAACATCTTTCCCCCAATTTGACTGAAGAGATCAGATGGGATAAATATATATTGAGATATTCAGCCAAATATCATTGCCGGCTGTTTCTCAGACAAATTCTTATGCTATCTTCAGATTGCAGACAGTAGTTTACTACTTTTGTATGTATATTTTTAAGTCTTTTGGACTTGTTGAGTTAATCTGTGATTAACTCAACAAGTCCATGCAGGGATATTTGAGGGTGGGAGGTGGGTAGGGGGCAGTGGTGGGTTTCAAATTGTTTTAGAACCTCTTCTGTAGGTGTGGCCTGCTTTGTGGGAGTGGCTTGCCAGTCATGTGATCGGGTGGGAATGGCTTGGCAGTCATGATAGCCATGGATACCCTTGTTCTCCATGAACTCGTCTCATCCTTTCTTGAAGGTGTCGAGGCTGACAGCTGTCACCACTTCTTCTGGCAGGGAGTTCCATAGACCAGGGATCCTCTGGGTGAAAAAGTCCTTCCTCTTATTTGTTTGAGGTCTAGCTTCCAAAAGTTTCATGGAGTGCCCCCTAGTTCTAGTGTTGTGCGATAGGGAAAACAGTTTTTCCTTTTCTACTTTGTCCACACCGTGCATGATTTTATAGACTTCAATCAGGTCACCTCTCAGGCACCATCGTTCTAGAGTGAAGAGGCCCAGCCGTTGCAGCCTCAGATAGTAAGGAAGGTCTTCCAGCCCCCTAATCCTTCTGGTTGCCCTCCTCTGCACCTTTTCCATTTCCATAATATCCTTCTGAAGGTATGGTGACCAGAACTGTAGACAATACTCCAGATGGGGCCTCACCATAGATTTATAAAGAGGCAGAATGACACTTGCTGACTTATTTTCTATACCCTTCCTAAGGATCCCTAGCAATGAGTTTGCTTTTTTCACTGCTGCGGCACACTGGGTTGACACCTTCATTGAGCTGTCCACCAGGACACCAAGGTCCCTTTCCTGGTTAGTTGCAAGGAGTTCAGACCCCATCAGTTTATAGATGTAGTTGGGGTTTTTTGCCCCAACGTGCATCACTCTGCACTTACTAATGTTGAAGCTCATTTGCCAATGGTTTGGTTTTTAATTTGCAGCCCTTTCAAATGTGGGAGTTTTTTCCCCTTGCTTCTGCAGGCTATTGTTACATGATATTTAAAAAAAAAACAGTCTTGAAATTAATAGCAATTAGGTAAAACTTCTCAATTAGGTAAATCTTTTGCATTAGAGACAGACCACTAAACTGAAAATGTAACATGGGAAGAAGATTCTAAGCAGTTGCTCTTTTCCAGCACATCTTTCATTCATTCTATTATACGGTGTTGTTTATCTGGAAAGCTTTTGGGTCTCTTATGAACAGGACAGAGAATACATTAGACTAGTTAAGAGAATAGATCTTCTGTGGGGTGAAATAATTTGAAACGTATCAGATAATAATAATAATAATAATAATAATAATAATAATAATAATAATAATAATAATAATAATAATAATAATAATAATAATAATAATAATAATAATAATAATAATAATAATAATAATAATAAATTTTATTTATATACTGCCTCCTTTCCCCAAAAGGACTCGGTGCAGATGCCATGCAGTGAAATGAAAAATGGAATAAAAACGACATCCAAAAATGAAGAGTTCTAGAAAAAGCAGGGTTACCGTAGTAACCAGGTGGCCGCAAAGAACTAGGCTTGTCTAATGCAATGTTGCCTTTGTCATTTTCAGAGTCTTCTATGCCAAAGACAAAATGTTGGAATCTGGTCGGAAGTCAGAATTTGGGGGGCTTACTTGATAAGTCCCCTCCCGATCTCCGCACCACCTCGGACCTCCGCCTTTTCCGCCAGCGTTTAAAAACGCACCTGTTTCAGCAAGCTGGCTTAGGGTAAATCCACCCGATAAATGACTGAGGGTTAGTTGCACAAATTTTTAATCAGAGGGTTTTTAAACAACATTTTTAGCGCAGGAGTATCAAGTTTAATAGGGTTTTAGGATGTTTGATATTTTGTATTGTACATTGTGTTTTTTAAATGCCTGTGCGCCGCCCTGGGTCCCATTTGGAGATAGGTGCGGGATATAAATCTAATAAAATCTAAAAATCTAAAAAAAAGTCGAAACAAACCCTTTTTTTTAATCTCATATCCCTACTGGAATGAAACGGCCATTTGTACCCCAATTATTCATTCCAATAGAATGGAAAGGGGTTTTTCTCCCCCATTCTAGAGAGAGAAAAACGATTAAAAACGGTTGCAAAAACTTATACACAACCATAAGAATTAGGAGAGAGCCTAATTCTTGTGGTTGTGTATATGTTTTTGCAACCGTTTTTAATTCTGGGCACACTGAGGAATCCATATGAGTGACTGCTACTCTATAGTAGTCTGAAGCAGCTTTAGTTCCTGCAGTTTAATAAATCCAGAGAGAGCATACCATGAAGGAACTGTTCCCAGAAAGCCATTTTTCAGGCCAATGACCGTAGGCAGCAGTGGTGGATTTCAAATTTTTTTAGAACCTCTTCTGTAGGTGTGGCTTGCTTTGTGGGAGTGGCTTGCTGGCCATGTGACTGGCTTGGAGTGGCTTGCCAGCCATGTGACCGAGTGGGAGTGGCTTGGCAGCCATGTGACTGGGTGGGCATGGCGAACTTGTAAAATGTGGTGAAACTCACTTAACAACGCTCTTGCTTAGCAACCAAAACGTTGGCTCAGAAACTCTGGCATTTGAAGCATGCAAGTCTTAAAGCTGTCAAGTTACAAGACCCTCACACCCCTAACCCTTCAAGGTGTTGGTCATCATCTTCAAAGCGCTCCATGGCATGGGACCGGGCTATCTGCGGGATCGCATCCTGCCCCATACATCCCTGTGGCCGATCCGCTCCCACAGAGAGGGACTTCTCTGGGTGCCGTCCACCAGGCTATGCCAGCGGGCGACGCCCAGGGGAAGGGCCTTCTCTGTGGCGGGCCCGACCCTCTGGAACGACCTTCCCCCCGAAATCAGAACAACCACGGACCTCCGCTCCTTCCGTCAAAAATTAAAAACACATTTCTTTTGCTTGGCCAACTTGGGATAACTTAACAGTTTTTAGGGTTTTTTAGGGGTTTGTTTTAGTTTTAACATGGGATTTTAGCACAGGATTTAGTTTAATTCTTTTTTATACTGTATTGTTTGTGGTTCTATATGTATTTTTAATTTCCTTGTACCCCGCCTCGAGTCCCTTTGGGGAGAGAGAGCGGGTTATAAATTGAATTATTTATTTATTTATTTATTTATTTAAAATAACCCCCAGGGGTGTTCAAACTTGACAGCTTTAAGACTTGTGGACTTCAACTCCCAGAATTCCTCCTCTCGCTCTTCCTCTTGATGATGGGCAGACGGGCGAGGGGAAGGGAGCTGGAACCAATTCTAAACGGCCCTGTAGATTGGTGGAACCTCTTCTATAGAAGAGGTCAGAACTGGCAGGAACCCATCCCTGGTAGGCAGTCAGCAGACAGATGAATAGCAGAAAATGATGTACCTGAGAACAATAGAACCTCTTGCTATGTTCATAACATGTACATAAATGGAATAACCTACAAAAGAAATTCTAAAGAAATTCACAAGCAAACAGAACAAGGCAAATAAAAAAACACCACAGCGAAATACTTCATTTGCTTTGATAATGAAAGGTAAATAAAAGAAAAAAAGCATTGTGATTTTAATTAATTAATTAGTGTGACCATCAAGTTCATTAAATATGTCAACATTGAATGAAATAATACATAAATGGTTTATTATTCGCTCATTAATCTGACAATAAACCATAATGCAAGGGTTTTTTTACTTTTAAATTGTATATAGGTTACATTGAACATTATAATTGTCTCTCTGCATTACAAAGGCTTTAAGAACATGCACCAAGAGAAGGTTTTTTATGATTCCAGCAGAGGGGGGTTCCTACCAGTTCGCACCAGTTCAGGTGAACTGATAGTGATAATTTGGCCTTGGTTGCAGAACCAGTAGTGACCCAAGCTGGCCATGCCCCCCGTTCGCCATTTCCATTGGTGGCATATTTCTTTTGGTAGTGAACCAGTACCAACACTGGTAGGAACCCACCCCTGGACTCCAGATGTACGTGAACGTTTTGAACACACTTTAGCTACTCAGTGATTTCTAACTAATGCTTTTCACAGACACGCAAACAAGCAACCAATGCCGTGCACAAGATGCATGTGGCGTTTACATGAATAAACCTCATCCTGTTCTTCGTCTGGATAACAAAATGAAAGTGATCAGAACCTTCAAGGGAATGCCCATATGGTAATGTTTGGAAGGTTTCTGGATGGCAGTTGCTGTTTTTATATACACTGTAAATCTCATTTCTGTGGATGACATTTCTTTCACTGAGATCCCAATATCTTTCTTTTGCATAAATTCTGGCAAATAAGACTATCTCCTAGACGTTCCATACCCCTCTCTCCAAGTATCTAGTAAGGACAGATTGTCCATGGTATCAAAATAAGACTTTGGTGATTCGCTTTGGTTATTTACTTATCTGAAATTCTGTCAAACTGTGAAACAACTACTCCATTCCAATCCCCCATCCTACAATACTTCCCATTTGGAAATATGTATGTATGTATGTATGTATGTTAGTTTTATGAGCTGATCAATAAATTTAAATTTGAGAGACCAAGATAGATCTATTTCGAGCTTATTAGCTCTCATCAGTTGGCCACAGCCCACTGGGATTTGAACCGGGACTGCAATGCATCCAAGGCAGATGGGTCCGTTTGGAGAAGGGCGGGGTATAAATTTAATAAAACAAGAAGCCTAGCAATACAGCCTAACCGGCTCTACCCATTGCATCAGCTAAGACAGGAGTATTTAGTATAGATAATTGTTTTTCACAACTTCCTGTTAGGGCCCCATTAAGGGAGGATACATACTGTTTCCCTCTCTGCCTTTCGGCTCATCACCAGAGACCATCTAGACAGAGAACCATGAGTTACGTTGTGTAAATTTTTTTAGATATGTGTGTTAGTTTTATGAGCTGATCAATAAATTTAAATTTGAGAGACCAAGATAGATCTATTTCGAGCTTATTAGCTCTCATCAGTTGGCCACACCCCACAGGGATTCGAACCGGGACTGCAATGCATCCAAGGCAAAAGCCTAGCAATACAGCCTAACCGGCTCTATCCATTGCATCAGCTAAGACAGGACATATATCTATGTTCATTGTTTTTCTCAGAAAATGTCCCGAATCATTTCTTGTTGTTTGTTGCAGCAAAACATGAATTTATGCAATAGATTTTGTCCACTTTTTCCTCCATTCATTCAACTTCCCAGATCAGTAAATCCACTAATGCCTGAACATTAACTCATTGTTAGCTTTCCGTATATTTTTGGAAGGATATTTCAGAATAATCCTTTGGTCTGAGTTCCAGCATAGCCAAATTGTATAGCCCTCTTTTTAAGAGAAATTTCCTAGTTGCTGACTTTTTTCTCTAAAAGTGCTATCCTACCCTTAACGTGTTTAATTTCCTCTGGAATCTTGTTCAGTTCTCTTATCCATTTTGCCCCAAAATCTCAAATTTAACTTCTAAAGATTGGGTTAGTGTTTTACCCCAGTCATCAAACATCACTTTCATAAGGAACAAAGAAATCTCCTGATCATCTCCAGAATATAAGACAACTAGAACATTGCATGGATATACAGTATGACTAATCATAATGTTAAACAACATGTTAAACATGTTATTGGATCGGGATGCCCTTTGCACAGTCACTCATGCCCTCGTGACATCCCGACTGGACTATTGTAACTCTCTCTACATGGGGCTCCCCTTGAGGTGCACCCGAAGACTTCAGCTGGTCCAGAATGCAGCCGCGCGAGCAATAATGGGGACCGCAAGGTACACCCATGTAACACCTCTCTTGCGCGAGCTGCACTGGCTGCCTGTCGTCTTTCGGGTGCGCTTCAAGGTGCTAGTTGTCATCTTTAAAGCGCTCCATGGCTCGGGACCTAGCTATCTGCGGGATCGGATCCTGCCCCATGCATCCTCATGGCCGATTCGCTCCCACAGAGAGGGACTTCTCCGGGTGCCGTCCACTAGACTTTGTCAGCGGGCGACGCCCAGGGGAAGGGCCTTCTCTGTGGCGGGCCCAGCCCTCTGGAACGACCTTCCCCCCGACATTAGAACAACCACGGACCTCCGCTCCTTCCGTCAGAAATTAAAAACACACTTTTTCTGCTTGGCCGGCCTAGGTTAGTCTCTACCTTGCAGGGTTCAGGGAACATTAGTTTTAAAATGGGGATTTTAGTGCAGGGACAATTAAATTTAATTTGTTTTTATTGATTGTATTTATTCCTGTATATATTTTTTATGGTGTTTTAATTTTTCCCTGTACACCGCTCCGAGTCCCCTTGGGGGGAGGACGCGGTATATAAAAATAAAATATTATTACTATTATTATTATTATTATTATTATTATTATTATTATTATTATTATTATTATTATTATTATTATTATTATTATTATTATTATTATTATTATTATTATTATTATTATTAAACTGAACCACGATGGTTTTTCATGATACACTAAACCAAAAATCAGACAAACTCTTTGCTCACATTATATGAGTCAGCCTGTTGAACAGCTGCAACATTTCCTTAATTCTGTTTTTGAGTAACTAACAACAGACAGATACTGGGATTGCTATAGTTGCAATATACCTGGCTTATGTTTATGAATGGTGCTATTCCTATTTGAGCAGGTGAAGGCTTATACTGAATGGGATATTGTTAGGAGTAGACACCTTGTGTTGGGTAGGCAATATATAATACCATGATGACAAATGGTCGTTGTTGCTTTAAGATGTTTGAATGCAATTCGAGACTGCAATTATCTCGGCAATAAGAGGAAGTCAGCAGAGCGCATTCTCTCTCTCTGTTTGATATCTCTGCTGATTGCTCTCTGTTCGCTGTGACCGACTGAAGGAAGAAGGAAGAATCGTAAATTGCAACTGTAAGCAATTGTTTGTTTGTTAAGGTGTTTGTTTGACTCACTATATGCTATCACTGCTTGTGAGGCGGTAGTTTAGTTTTACAACACCAGTAAAGCTAATTGTTTTTACTGGCAGTGTCTGAGATACTATTTGTGTGTTGTACTAGCAACGTTTTCTCTAGCTGCACATTCCACTGCACAACTTTCTGTCTCCCAACCGAGATATCCCCCAACAGATATGATTTCTAAACTCCTCAGTTCAAAAATGCTAATGGCAATGCTGCACTGAATAATTTTTCAGTGTCACTGGAGTCTTTATTGCTGTAAAAGTTGAAGGGCCTTTCCCCACTACTAACATAAGGTGCATCTTATCTATCTTTCAGTTGGAAGAAAACTGTGCCACCATGCATTTATTTAATCCCCACTACCAGTGTGGGATCCTGCTGGTTTAACAACCAGTTTGGTGATCACATGCTTCATGTGCATGCAGTTTTAACAAAACTTACCTTCCACGTTACTTCTGGGGAGTAACACAGCTGAGGCGGGGCAATCCACTTGCCACACAAATCAGCTGAGAGGATATAAATAAGTAAAGTGCAGGGACGGGGGGCACCTGATGGTTGGAGCGAACTGGTTCACTCCCCAGCTGATTGTTGGACCTACTGGTTCGCCTGAACCGGTCTGAACCCTCTGAATCCCACCCCTGCCACTGCCAATCTATATCCTACCTTTATTCCCTTTTTCCTCAAGAGTATCACACACCAAGCTTGTCTCTCTCCAAAGTCATAGCTGACAAAGCCTAACAGTGTTGGCATACTTCGAAGCCATCCTTGGTTGCTGTCCAAATAACAGGACATATACTGTTGACATGGATAGCTAAGGATATCTTAAGGTTTCTTCACCTGCGGACTGGGAATGAGATGCAAACATCATGGGGGCAAAGGGAAATGAGTGTACCCAGGAGATAAATGTGTCAACCACAAGAGTTTGTGGTCTGCAGGGCCACCCTAGTGAAAAGTGAGACATTACCATTACAAGGTTCTACATTGAGGCAGCAAAAACAAAATGCACAGGTACAGTATAGGTGGTACCTTGCTCAATAGTAGCAACTGTGAGAGGAATCTTGGAGTTCTAGTGGACAAGCATTTAAATATCAGCCAGCCATGGGCAGCAGCTGCCAAAAAAGCCAACACAGTTCCAGGCTGCAGCAACAGAGGGAGAGAATCAAGATCACGTGAAGTGCTAATGCCACTTTATAAGGCCTTGGGAAGGCCACACTTGGAATACTGCATACAGTTTTGGTCGCCACGATGTAGAAAAGACGTGGAGACTCTGGAAAGAGTGCAGAGAAGAGAAACAAAGAGGATTAGGGGACTGGAGGCTGAAACATATGAAGAACGGTTGCAGGAACTGGGTATGTCTAGTTTAATGAAAAGAAGGACCAGGGGAGACATGATAGCAGTCTTCCAGTATCTCAGGGGCTGCCACAAAGAAGAGGGAGTCAAACTATTCTCCAAAGCACCTGAGGGTAGAACAAGAAGCAATGGGTGGAAACTAATCAAGGAGAGAAGCAACTTAGAACTGAGGAGGAATTTCCTGACAGTTAGAACAATTAACCTCTGGAACAGCTTGCCTCCAGAAGTTGTGAATGCTCCAACACTGGAAGTCATTTAAGAAGATGTTGAATCGCCATTTGTCTGAAATGGAATAAGGTTCCTGCCTAGGCAGGGAGTTGGACTAGAAGACCTCCAAGGTCCCTTCCAACTCTGCTATTGTAGTATTGTATTATCCAGTCTTGTACATTCAGCATTCTTAGAGTTCTATATATCTTAAAACAACAAACCTTAGCTGCAAATAAATGTTGTATGCATAAGAAATCAACCAAAGAGAAGAACAGATCTAAAAGCTAAATATTAATCAGACAAATTCTAAAATGTGGGATTCATATTTCCTCTATTATATTAATTTCATCATGCAGGGTTTTTTTTGAAGGGGAGGAGGATAATTTGCTGTAAACTAAAAGGTTTTCAATTGGAAAAATAAAGCTTTCATTTTGTTTCTGTTTTATGTTGAAGTGTCACTAAGCAGAATATCTGGCAGAGAACTTGCACTTTTACAATAAGCAGAGTAGTCAAATGGTCTGAATATTTCATTATGTTTTATAATACTGATTGATAGAACAATTTACTGAAGAGTTATCTCCTTACGAAGAAAAATGCAGCAGCCAAGCATTCAAAACCAAACCAAAAATACTTCCACACACCCAAACACACACAAGTGATCATTCTGCTAAAATGTCATTTTTAATTTTATTTTTATTGCTGTTTCGTCTGGTATCACATCGATGTTGAGAATTGTCATTAAAATGGCAATGGAATCACAGGGAGCAGCAAGGCATAAAAACTGGCTGTTTATGCTTCAACGGGGGCTTTCATTAGATCAGAAAGGAAAATGTGCACGAGGAATTATTACCAAGTTTACATCACTTTTTTTAAAAAAAAATCTTTACTTGAAAAACTCATTAATGACACTATGTGTGTAAAGATTCTGAAAGATTATTGCTTTCTTTTTAATGTCCATGTATTTAGTCGTAGCTTGGCACAGGAAATATCTACACAGACATTTTCCTTTTATATATTAAAAAAATTCCTGGCAACCTGGCATTTCCAGGAAAGCAATGTTGAACCAGCCCAGAAAAGGCGGGCCAGTGAGTGATTTGGCTCCTTGAAATTCTCTCTGGATGAAATGGACAATTTGGGATTGCCCATACAATTCCATACAGATGATCTGTAGGACCAGACCAAATGTTTAACAATCTTAACCAAGGATAGCTTATCTAAGCCATGTACAGAGCCTCTAAAGCAGGGATCTCCAACCTTTGCAACTTTAAGTCTGAAGGACTTCAGCTCCCAGACTTCTCCAGCCAGCTTTGCTGGCTGGAGAAGTCTGGGAGCTGAAGTCCTTCAGACTTAAAGTTGCAAAGGTTGGAGACCCCTGCTCTAAAGGACCCTTGGGGGGGGGGATCCACTTCCTTTATTCCTTTATTAATTGCTTTACTGGAAATAGCTTGCAAATGGCTTTTTATGAGCTGTGGTGGTGCAGTGGTTAGAATGGAATTAAGCAAGCTACTTCTGCTGACTGCCGGCTGTCTGCAGTTTGGCAGTTAGATTCTCACCGACTCATGGTTGACTCAGCCTTCCATCCTTCCGAGGTTGGTAAAACGAGGACCCAGATTGTTGGGGGCAATATGTCGGCTCTGTAAAGAGAAGGCTGAAAAGCACGGTGAAGCGGTTTATAAGTCGAAGTGCTATTGCTATATATGAAGGGCAATTCAGAAGGACACGTTTTATTACACTGGATGGGGGTTTTTTTCAGCCCACAGTGAAAAAAGTTTTATATGATCTTAATTTTTTTTTAAAAACCTGCATTTGCAAATAATCAGCAAAATAATATTTGTAATATTGATTTTGGAAAGTGTTAAGTTTCGTGCACAGAGGGAGTCCAGACGCAGGCTAGCAAACAAAACAGCCGTTTATTGGCAAGACTAGCATAGGCGCTAAGAGAAACTATTTACAGAAAGCGAAGCGTGGTAGACAGGGGCTCCCGTGTTTGACAGCTACTTATACACGAGCTGTCAAACGGGGAGCCAATCAGGTTGCTTCAGGACCCGGTTTCCCGCCAGTCGCGTCTGGGCCAATCAGACGCGACTGGCAATTACAGGCTGGCTACAGCCTGTTGCCATGGTCCTTCCAGGCAGGGTGGAAGACTTGCGGCTGGTCGTATGTCGAGACCAGTCGCAAGTCGAGGACACAACAGAAAGATTTTAAATGAAACTTTTCTCCAAGAGTCAAACTTTTCTCCAAGACACCTGGGGGCAGGACAAGGAGCAATGGGTGGAAACTAACCAAGGAGAGAAGCAACTTAGAACTAAGGAGAAATTTCCTAACAGTAAGAACAATTAACCTCTGGAACAGCTTGCCTCCAGCAGTTGTGAATGCCCCAACCCTGGAAGTCTTTAAAAAGATGTTAGACAGCCATTTGTCTGAAATGGTATAAGATTCCTGCCCATGCAGGGGGTTGGACTAGAAGACCTACAAGGTCCCTTCCAACTCTGCTATTGTATTGTATTGAAGGCAAATATCCTGTGTCCCAGGATAATGATGTGAGATTGAATTTGAGTCGGTCACTGGGATCATGATTTTAAATAGATTAAGAAGCCATTTTCACTGTGATATTTTGAAATAACTGCAAGACCATTTCCTGTAGTATTATTTACATTACATATATACATATATGGAAATCAGGCTGCTTTGGATTTCCTCCCTATTTTTTTATTTTCTACGTATATTCCCTGCCCCCAGCCCCTATTCTTTGCTTTTTCTCATTGAACTTTTTATCTTTCATTTTTATCTGCCATGTTTTTCTTAGTTTGTATTCATTTTTTATCTCTGTATTTTTAAACCAATAAAAATTATTATTAAAAAAGAAAAGAAAAATTCAAGCAGACAGAACATAACCTAAATGCCTTTTAATTATTTGAAATATTAAAATGTATGGGAAATTAGACGATACGACTTAACTGCCTTATATGAAAAAAGGGCCCCTAGTTTCATGATGTAGATCAGGGGTAGTCAACCTTTTTATACCTACTGCCCACTTTTATTTA
Source organism: Rhabdophis nuchalis (assembly GCA_039707465.1). Taxonomy (NCBI): domain Eukaryota; kingdom Metazoa; phylum Chordata; class Lepidosauria; order Squamata; family Natricidae; genus Rhabdophis; species Rhabdophis nuchalis. The sequence goes on from CM077661.1 coordinate 11,270,401, forward strand.
TTTTATTAATTTTATTCAAATTTATACCCCGCACCTTCTCCCAAAAGGACCCAGGGCGGTGTATCTCTGTTAGTAGTAAAAGTTTCTAACCACCCACCAGTTCCACAGTAAGGGTCATTTATAAAGTAGGGAAGTTAATTAAATTAAAAAAAAGGAAAGTGCTTCAGTATCGGACAAAACCCCTACTGCCCACCATGAAAGCTGGAACGCCCACTAGGGGGCGGTAGAGACCAGGTTGACTACCATTGGTGTAAAACATAGAGTTGGAAGGGACCTTAAAGGTCATCTAGTTCAACTCCCTGCTCAGGACAGCCACCTGTCTGGAATGGTCTAGGGCAGTGGTAGTCAACCTGGTCCCTACTGCCCACTGGTCTTCTAGCCCAGCCCCCTGCTCAAGCAGGAGACCCTAGATCAGGGATAGTCGACCTTTTTATACCTACCGCCCACTTTTGTATCTCTGTTAGTGGGCGGTAGGGACCAGGTTGACTACCACTGATGTAGGTTAACTAAGGTCAATCAAGAATGACTCTACTTTTCCTTAAGGCAGTTCCATATTAATACTCATCTCTCAATAATCTTCCACTATTTTTTTAAAAACCCCAGGAAAACTAATAGTTAAAAATCTAGCCGAAGATATAAGTATCAAGACTTTCACAAGATTTACTTGGGATAACAACTGAATAGAATGTATCATAGATGATTATAACATTTCTCAATCAGGAAGTTATTGTTAGAAGGTGTGATGAGATAAGATGCAATAAGAGTCCCCTTTGGAGAAAAAAGACATTATAATCTTATCAGGTGAGCCATCATCGTGAGCCTGATATTGAAAGTTTTGCTTTCAAGTTTAAGAAAAATAAAAACGAAAAGCAACTTACTAGTTTAATCTTAAGAATTAAAATATTTGTTCATCTCAAAAACAGTCAATATTTCCGTTGCACCAGCAAATAATAGCAACAGGAAACCATCCTTACAGGAGAAAGCCCGAATGATGAATCGCCACTAAACACTCTATGGGTAACTTGCCCTCTCGTTCCTTCATCTTCATTGAGGGCAAATCACACTACACGATCATCCTAACCGTGCTTCAAACACACATGCCAGGTTTACAATGAAAATAATTGATAATAATAATAATAAAATAAATAAAATATTGAATGATGCAAACAATAAATTAATTAATTTTATAAATTAAAATAATTTATAAATGAAGAAATTGAATTATAAATTTATTAAATAATGAATTAATAAGCTTATTAAATGATGAATTAATAAGATTAAATGATGAATTAATAAGCTTATTAAATAATGAATTAATAAGCTTATTAAATAATGAATTAATAAGCTTATTAAATAATGAATTAATAAGCTTATTAAATAATGAATTAATAAATAATAAAATAAAATCATGAATAAAAGAAGGCTTATAGTGAAAAGTGAAGTAGAGTTTTATTCTCTGGTTAAATTCCTGTATCCAAATTGCATGATGAACTTGGGAGCAGTATTTATTCAAAGGCAGAAGCTGTGATTGTTCCTTAGACTAATTTGCAGAGTGACTCCATCATAAATCTACCAGGCTGGTTTAATTGTAGACGTGGCAGATGAAGTTTTCCTTGCTTTGACGATCCCTTCCTCTTCTGCCCAAGTAATTGCATCTTTTTTCCATCGAAAGATAGCGCATGAATTATTCAGTTATCCAATTATCCGCATGAACGCAAACAAATACAATGGATCTTAGTAAAGTTAATCAATATATTGAAATCAATTACATTGGCTAATTAAATGATACTTTTCTTTTAACGTTGTAGCATTACTAGATCTGAAAAACACTCAGGAGAAAAAAGTTCCCTGAAAATAAGACAGGGTTTTATTTTCTTTTGACCCCCCGAAATAAGCGCTTGGCCTTATTTTTAGGGACGTCTTATTATTTTTGAAGTCCAGGAGGCGGCGGGTGTGGTCACCTTATGGCTGCTGATGTGTGGCTTATTTTTGGGGAGGGCTTATTTTAGTGCATGCGCTCAAAACCCCAATTGGGCTTATTATTTGGGGAGGGCTTGTTTTCAGGGAAACAGGGTATTAAAATTTTTCCATTTTTAATCATGAAAGGGATAAATTTAAAGCCCATTTGAAATCCAAGGTGCCTTACAGAAACGAACTCCACTGATCCGTTCGCTGGCGAGACAAAGGAAATTCCTGTTGTTTTCTACTGCAGGTGAGTTTGCCATCCTACAACCTTCCGAGCTACCTAGATTTCCTGATTCGAAAAAGTTCCAAAACGTTTTTGCATAACATATTCCTTGGTTTTCTATTAACTAAAGTTAAGAGCAAGAATCTCACAGTCAAACAGAAATACGTCTCTGACGTTCTTGTACTCCTTTGGTTAAAAAGCATCCTGAGTGCAGCACTTGCCACAAATGCAGTCGTTGGACTTCTTCTTCTTCTGAATACAGTATTCTCCTTTTTTTCTCTGTCTCTACTTGTATCTCTTTGCAAGAGAGATGGAATGGCGTTCAGAGACAAAGGATTCAAGGTCAGTCTTTAACATTCCCAATGCAAGAGGACAAAAATGGCTTAAATAAATTAAATAATATTCTGAGGAGCCATTACCGGTTAGAGAAAAAATACCAGGCAAGAAGCCCAGGTAAGCGTGCATTGTATAATACAGTATTTTATATTCCTATTTGAAACTTTCAGGGTGAGAATGTGACACGATAAGTACTGTTAGCAACTCCGGGTTCAGAACCAGTGTTACAACTCTGGTCCCTTAACCAGTGTTAGGGGTAACAAACACACCGTTTGAAAATAAATGTGGACAGTAAAGAGATACGTTGCTTTAACCACAAACAAACTCTAAAACAATGATTGTCATGACTGTTTCCATCAATCATCAAGAAAGAACACACTTGACTTCATTTAGAAAGTTCAAAGCTACTTTTACTGATAATGATGAGACTCCAGTCAAAGTCAAGCAAGGAATGAAACATTTAGGTGCGCAACATACGTAACAAAGCATAACCCAACCTCCCCCCTTTGACCCCAGCATATTGTCCAATGCAAAGTCAGCCACGACATCAGGTGCAGCTCCTTCTCAGGGTCATCATCAGAATGGAATGCAGTTCGTTAGCTGAATGTGATAACAACTGTAACCGCCTCTATCTCCTGCTCCCTTAGTAGCTTAGCAACCCCCAGCCCTCCCCCCTTTTCAACATGTCAGCCTTTGCAGGCAAAAGCAGAACAAAATCAGAGGCTGACAATGATAGTAAGAAAATAAATAGTCTTTACTCTGTAGCAACTAAAATACTTCTTCCGACCAGTGATTCTAACTTCTTTTGTAGCAACTAAAATACTTCTTCCGACCAGTGATTCTAACGTCTCAAAACAATAACAGTCTTTCACCATCAAAGGGAATGAAAAAGGGAATGGACTGTGTTTCTGAGCTTCCTTTTATGGTAGAGCTGAGAAGTACAGCCAATCAGAATTCAAGGTAGTTCTTAAAGCTACATATACTCTTTAAGAATACTGGCTTATATATATTGTCAACCCGACATAAGGATAAGTATCCTAACAAGTACATTGTATAAAACCAGGGCAAAATTGCGATATTCCACCTTCCCCCAAAACTGTTTTTTAGAAATAGAGACATTTAGTAAATATCTTTGAGCGAATGCCCATTTTATGCAGTCCTTCCAGCATCACAAAAGGAAGTCACTGGTTTTGAACTATTTCCAGCTGTTCTGAAGTCTGCTACCTGCAAAACTAAATAAGAAGAATTAGACACATTTTCTAAAACCGAGTGCAAATTTATTTTGCAAAGCAACCAATTATCTCTGAATGGCTCAGCTGGCTAAATGGAAGTTTTATATTAGATGAGAAGAAATTCAGGAAATGTGAATGGGAAGAGAAAAAAGAATACTACCTATAAATAATTTTCATTTAAAAAAAACATAACAACAGCCTCTGAATCATAGTCAAACTGAATTAATCATCCTTTTAAAGCTGTTATGAGAGAAATAGAATATGCTGTTTGAAAGGACTGTCGTTTTGTATAAATACAGCATAAGAAAATTATCATTTTAAAAACATTAAAAGCCATTTTTAATTCAACAAATACTTCTACCTCATCTCTAGAATAAATCTGAATTTGCATTGTTACTCCACATTTAATATTTATTTTATTTATTTAAATTTATATCCCGCCCTTCTCCACGAAGGACCCAGGGCGGCGCACATTAAATATAATTATGGTTAATTAATGTTATCTCTGATTGCTATACCACTGTAATATTTCTACTAGACTTGTAGATAACATTTTGATTTGTAATTCCTTTTAAAGTATATAATGTAACATAAAGTACATAAACTCATCAATTCTCTAATAAATGTGTATTGTGGGGTGCGAACTCCGTACATATGAAATTGACCTCAGTCCAATGATACTTATGGCTGAATAAGTATAAGTAATATAATCTTTATTGTCATTGTACTTAAATACAACAAAATCTGTATTTATTTACCTACTTATTTACTTACTCATTTTACTTACTCCAATTTAATAACTCTGAAAGGTCTATAGAAAATCTCAGTAAAGTAATGCCAGAATACAACAGTAAAACACATTAATGAATAACAATTAATATTCCTTTTCCCAATAAGAATCAAAATCATCAGAGATCTTTTTTAAAAGGAAGGTTTTAAGAATTTAAGACTTTCTAAAAACCCGAGGCAAGAAGCCTAAGTACATTTCTGGCATATCATATTTCCCAATAATATTAAGGTATCACAAATCGAATTTTTAAAATTAATTAATTAGCATAAACAACAAAAAAGGCAAAAGAAAAGAAAATAGAAAGGAGTGTATATATACACACATAAAATTAATTTTTATATTATATAAAACTAAGAAGACTATCTATCTATCTATCTTCGTAGATTTTCACGGGTGTAGGTATGCTGGTGTTGTTGTATTCGGGTGTTTTCCCGTGTAAGAATGAGATTGTCTTTGCAACGTTTCGGCAAGGTCTCACTTGCCATCTTCAGGCTTCGCTCTGTGGCTGTGCAGTGGCTGTGCAGTGGCTTTGGTACGCAGCCACAGACCGAAGCTTGAAGATGGCAAGTGAGATCTTGCCGAAATGTTGCAAAAACAATCTCATGCTTACACGGGAAAACACCCGAATACAACATATATATATGTGTGCATGTGTGTGTGTCTGTTAGTTTTATGAGCTGATCAATAAATAGTATAAATAGTATAAATCTATACTAGTCTCCCTGATTTATTTATTGATCAGGTCATAAAACTAACACACATATTATATATGTATATACATTACGTATATATATATATATATATATATATATATATATATATATATATATATATATATATATATATATATATATATATATATATATATATGTAGATTTTGGTTTATTCGGGTCTTTTCCCGTGTAAAATAATTTTACACGGGAAAAGACCCGAATAAACCAAAATCTACATACCTATACCCGTGAAAACCTACGAAAACATATATATATTTCTTTGCAAGAAAGCCAAGGCTGAAGCCTGATGATGATGGGGGTGATCCCATCGAAACGTTGCAAAAACACCTTTAATTTTACACAGGAAAAGACCCGAATAAACCAAAATCTACATATATATATATATATATATATATGTTTTCGTAGGTTTTCACGGGTATAGGTATGTAGATTTTGGTTTATTCGGGTCTTTTCCCGTGTAAAATTAAAGGTGTTTTTGCAACGTTTCGATGGGATCACCCCCATCATCATCAGGCAGAAGCCAAAGCCTGATGATGATGGGGGTGATCCCATCGAAACGTTGCAAAAACACCTTTAATTTTACACGGGAAAAGACCCGAATAAACCAAAATCTACATATATATATATATATATATATATATATATATATATATATATATATATATATATATATATATATATATATATATATATATATATATATATATATATATATATATATATATATATACACACATATATACATACATACATACATACATACATACATACATACATACATACATACATACATACATACATATGCATTTGTACTGATAGATAAATAAATTAAGAGAGATATCTATCAGTAGAAATGTACACAAAATGGTTTTCTGCCTGAAAGGCTCCTTGGTTGGATGGGTAGCAGAAAGCTCCCTTCCTCCCATATTTGGGCATACCAGGTGCTCTGACATAAACAATGATATATATATATATATGATCAATAAATAAACAAGGGAGACTAGGATAGATCTATTTCAAGCTATTTAGCTCTCATCAGCTAGCCATGCCCTTACTGGGATTCGAATCAGTGGTCTAGTGGCAATTACAACTGCCTCACATGCAATACTTCCCTGGTTCAAATCCCATTTATCAGCTCAAACGTAACACAAATGTAAACAAAAGACAACGAAACTAATAGCTTTCTGTCTGCATGGTCTCCTGTGGTGAGCCGAAAGGCAGAAAAGGAAAGCAGCTTTGCTTCCTCCCTTAATTGGGGCTTAAGTATATACTTATTCCCCTGGCTCAGCTGATCAGGAGGAGAATCAGTGGTCTAGTGGCAATTACAACTGACTCACATGTAATACTTCCCTGGTTCGAATCCCACTAAGGGTATGGCTAGCTGATGAGAGCTAAATAGCTCGAAATAGATCTATAAAACCAATAGATGAGGAAATAGAGTGAAACACAAGCTGATCTTTAGTGATTACTCTAGGATATTCGTGGCATTAGCAATATAGCTGAAGGAACCCTACTAAACCAACAGGTTCTCATTTACATCTGTGGATGGTAAGAAGGATGTTGTGGGCATTGAAAATATGAGATGATCATGGTTCGGTATGTACAAATAATACAGATTTGTTGTCTTCTATTCAATCTTCTGTGCGCCCTTCACATCTGTTCCAGCTGAGCAGTAAATTTCAGATGTTCAGATGTTAGAGGAGAACCAATGGACGTTCCATAAACAGAAATAGAAATATATTGCGTAGTGATTTCCATTCATTATTCTTGGATTGAAAGGATGCTGCAGTGTGTTGCTTTGAACATACTGGATTTTGCAATGAAAAGCACCCACAAATTATACATAGGAAGTACCAAAATAGGCTCTACCTGAAAATGTGACGTTTATTTATTGTTCAAGCAATTTGTCCTCATTCCACAGTACCAGTCTCTTTAGCAAATTGTCATCACTGGTGAAATCTTTCTGACAAGTACAAAAAACCATTTGGCATTTTAAGACGTACCATTGCTGTAATGACGAGGGTGATAATGGAGAGCAATAATCTTTTCAGATGTTAAAAGTCTTAAATGTCAGAATCTAAAATAGATAGTTTTATTTAGCATTATTTTAACTACCGTATTTTTCAGAGTATAAGACGCACCTTTTTTCCTCTAAAAAGAGGCTGAAAATCTGGCTGCGTCTTATACATCGAATACAAGCATTTTTTGCCTCCTGAAACCCCGCCCCTTCACCAAAATGGCCACGCGCATACCCTTATGGAGGCTTCCAGAGAGCTCCTTGGGGGCTGGGGAGGGCAGAAATGAGCAAAAAACAGGGCGTTTTTGGCCCCCCCGGCCCCCTCCCAACCCCCAGCAGCACTCTATAAGCCTCCATAAGGTTATGCATGCTCCCTTCGGGGAGAGGGAGCGGTCTATAAATTAAATTATTATTATTATTATTATTATTATTATTATTATTATTATTATTATTATTATTATTATTATTATTATTATTATTATTATTATTATTATTATTATTATTATTATGTTGGCAAAAAATGGTCCATTTTCACAAAAAAGGGCCATTTTCCTCGTTTTGGGCCCTCCCACCCCCCCAGGAGCACTCTGCAAGCCCCCTCTGCAAGTTTTGAAAAAAAATGGGTCCATTTTGGTGAAAAACAGGCCGTTTGGGGGAGGTTTGCACAGTGCAAAAAGGTTTTTTTTATCCTTTTGGAAAGCTGTTTAGTTAGAGTGATTGATGAGAATTATATTGGTCAAGTACTGTGCCTGCAGAAACAAAGATTTGTTCCAAAGGTGGTCAGTGATTTCCTTCTCCAGCACATGGATAAATAGACCTGGAAACGTCTACCTACCTACCTACTCTCTCTCTCTCCCTACCTACCTACTGTATTTCTCTCTCGCTCCCCTCTATCTACCTATCTACACACACTGTCTCTTCCTACTTACCTACCTACTGTATTTCTCTCTCTCTCCCTATCCCTTTATCTACCTACCTACTCTCTCTCTCTCTCCCTACCTACCTACTGTATTTTCCCTCTTTATCTCCCTGTCTATGCCTCTATCTACCTACCTACTTTTTAAAAAAAATTGACTCTTCAAAACCTGGGTGCATCTTATACTCCGGTGCATCTTATACTCCAAAAATACAGTATATTGAAATTGCAGTCCGAAATATATCTTGATGTAAGCATATATATATATATATTAAGTGTTTTCACGCTCAATATATTTGGCAACACATGGAGATATATGTCTCCATAGATTCATTTATTGCCAATTCTGTATGTTTCATTACCTAAGATTAGTTAGGAGAAATAGACACATTTTTACATGAATATTAACCTTTTTGAGCTGAGATAAATGTCATAAGATTGACTGTCTCTGTAGGACTTGACAGCCAAAACATTAGGAAATTCAAAGCAGGTTTATAAAGTAGAAACATGAAATATGCAGCACAGTATTCCCTTAGATATAGTAGATAAGATACAATATCAATATTACATGGAAATAAAACTGAACAGTAGAGAGATCAAAATAATTGTAAGATTGAAAGGACTAAAGCTAATGTGAGCTTTTGGCGTTACTAGTTTAATGTTGCATCAAATAAATATATATTTTTTAAAAATCTATTGCAGGAATAAAAAAGGAAATAGCTACGTTTTGAAATATCATTTGCTACTATGTAGATGAGCTATTATTGTAGATACCTTCAATTTTTTATTTTGAACAACTTGACCACTGGAATAACATACTGCAAACCCCTAACCCTTTCTTTTTGTCTAAGCTAAGTGGCAAATATGTAGAGCAACTTGATTTATTTAATACCTTGTTTCATAGTCTCTGCACTTCAGTTCTGGATCCCGTTGCAACCAGTATGGTGTAACGGACTCTGGCATACCCTACATGCAAGTGTGCAGCACGCCTACACATGTGTGCAGCATGTGCATGCGTCCTTACCTCTGCGACACCTCCACAATGCTCCAGCTTCTCGGCGGAGTGTTGCACAGGCACCATACACTCTTCCTGCGTATGCGCGGAAGCGCCAAAGAGCTCAAATACAGGTAAGGAGATCGGGCGGCTGGGTGGGCCCTCCAGAGCACTATACTGGACCGGTACCCGGTGCTCCCAGCAGACACCTGGATGCCCTACTGCAACGCTCTCTACATGGGGCTTCCCTTGAGGTGCACCCGAAGACTGCAGTTAGACCAGAACGCAGCCGCGCGGGCAATTATGGGAGCTCCTAGACGCTCCCATGTAACACCGCTCTTGCGTGAGCTGCACTGGCTGCCTGTGGTCTTTCGGGTGCGCTTCAAGGTGTTGACTATCATCTTTAAAGCGCTCCATGGCACGGGACCTAGTTATCTTCGGGATCGCATCCTGCCCCATACATCCCTTCGGCCGATTCGCTCCCACAGAGAGGGACTTCTCCAGGTGCCGTCCACTAGGCAATGCCAGCGGGCGACGCCCAGGGGAAGGGCCTTCTCTGTGGAGGGCCCAACTCTCTGGAACGACTTACCCCCTGTACTGAGAACAATCACGGATCTCCGCTCCTTCCGCCAGGACCTTAAAACTTATTTTTTCCAACAGGCCGGCCTGGCCTAACTTACATCACCTAGCCCACAGTCTGCAGTTAAAATGTTTTAAATTGGTTTTAGGGATATTGTTTTAACATATTTAAATTTTTAGCACAGGGATATTAATTTAATTTGGTTTTATATTTTGTATATTGTTGTTTATATATGTTTTTAAATTGCCTGTGCACCGCCCCGAGTCCTTTTTGGGAAAGGGTGCGGTATATAAATTAAATAAACCATAAACCATAAACCATTACTGTGGTGTACCACTTACAAACCACCACTGCTGCATTTATAGGGTTTTTTCCTCCCTAACCTACCTTCTTTTCTCTCCATCCCTATTTCTAACCAAAGCATCAACTCATGTATATAGTCATTGCCCAGATGTCACTTAATATTCTATACTGAAGGATGAGAGCATTACTTTTGGATTATATGAAATTTAGAAATGTTATAGTTCATTTCATTAGCAATGCAGTTAAGGATGTGTGGGGGATTTAGACAATATTTCCTCAAAGTTGTAATATTTTAGCCTTTTAAAAAATGATTCCCCCCCCCTCTTAATCAGTTGTAAAAGAATTATTCTAAATCGAATGTAGGAGATATAAAATATGGGTCACAATCACATTTGTTGTATACCTTTGTTCATATAATGATGAGTCAACTTAAAAATATTTTGAATATTTAAAGGTGGATTTTTTTTAAAAAAAATGTTATTTTGATAAGAAAACCCTCTAGCATGTTGGTGTTGAGATAATCTCATGAATTATCAAGCTTCTTCACCTCTTAATGCTACATATAGAAATAAAACCTCTCAGCTTCAGATATCGTAAACTGCATGCAATTAATTTTAATAAATTGAGAATCTGATCTGGTTCGGTTTTTAAATCAGGTTTCTGCTACATCAGTTTGATTTCTGATAAGTATTTTTTTTTAAGACTGCACAACTGCTGAAAAATTTATATGCTTTCAAATCTATCTTGCAGGGCGTCCACAAAATGCCAAAAACATTGTAGATCAGGGGTCTCCAACCTTTGCAACTTTAAGTCTGAAGGACTTCAGCTCCCAGAATTCTCCAGCCAGCAAAGCAAAGCTGTCTGGAGAAGTCTGGGAGCTGAAGTCCTTCAGACTTAAAGTTGCAAAGGTTGGAGACCCCTGTTGTGGATGACAATCTAGAAGTAGAAAAAGAACTACGGTTAGAAAATCCCGAATTGTTAATCAGTACAAAAAACAACAGGGCATCAGCAACGTGTAAGGAGAAAAAATGAAAGATTAGTACTACTGTTGTCAGATTTTGAGCCTGCTTAAAGTAAACCATTTTAGTTCTTGCTCAGACATGCCTCGTTACTGTTCTTCTTGCTTTCCTCGATACCGTGTCTCGGTGCACAAAATTCGGTCTTTGCTACTGTTTGCTTTCTGGATCTCAGGTTACTCATCTATAGAGAACTGAAAAACAGCTGGGCAGCTCCTCCATGGAGATTAATTTCTTTCTCTGCTGACCGTTCGGAAATCTTGCCTTCTCTGATTCTAAAGAGTAACCAGTCAAGCTAATTTAGACACACCCAGATTTTTCTTCAAAGATTCTATGGCGTGAAGCTTCGGTCAATCTTAACTCTCTAAAAATAGGTTTACTCGACAAAAGATGCAGATAAAACTCGGTTAGATTAGAGACTTTACTGAAGACAAAAACGAAGCCACGGTTTAGGTGCCCTCTTCAATTTAGATTTTTAAAGCCTTTTTTATAAGCCTATGTTTCAAAAAGTTTTCAATTCTGCATATGCTTTCTTCCCATCTTTGTGAGTTACAAACTGCTTGGGTGCCCAAAACATATTATGCAATGATTATCTCTCTACATGGGGCTCCCCTTGAGGTGCACCCGAAGGTTACAGTTAGTACAGAATGCGGCTGCGCGAGGGATTATGGGAGCCTCACGGCAGTCCCATGTAACACCGCTCCTGTGCGAGCTGCACTGGCTGCCTGAGGCCTTTCCGGTGCGCTTCAAGGTGTTGATAACCATCTTTAAAGCGCTCCATGGCACGGGGCCTAGCTATATGCGAGACCGTCTCTTACCTCACACATCCTTTCGACCGATCCGCTCCCATAGAGAGGGTCTTCTCCGGATGCCGTCGGCCAGGCAATGCCGGTTGGCGACTCCCAGGGGAAGGGCCTTCTCTGTGGTGGGCCCAGCCCTCTGGAACGACCTTCCCCCCGAATTCCGGACCACCACGGACTTCCGCCTCTTCCGCCAGAGTCTGAAGACATACTTTTTCCATCAAGCCGGCTTAGCCTAGGCCCCTGAGATCATCTAATCAGACTGGGTTTTAAATTAACACGATGTTTTAATTAGGGCGATTTTATTGAATTTTAGCACGGCATTCTAAATTTAATCCGTTTTTATTGTTGAGGTTTTTATGGTGTTTTTATGTATTTATATGTTTATATTTAATTTTAATTGCTTGTGCGCCACCCTGAGTCCCTTCGGGGAAATAGGTGTGGGAGACAAGTCTAATAAATAAATAAATAAATAAAATAATAAAATCAATAGCCTAGGAGCTTCTGGTTCCACCTCCTAGATTCAGCTGTGATAATAGGCACACAAGAAAAACCAAACAGCAAAAGCATTAACTCTCACTGAAAATCTTACAAAATCAAAATGTATGACATTACCGCAGAGGACAGAATTATTTTTGGTAATCCTAACCGCTCAAGGTATTTGCATATATAGAGAAGAGCATATGATGAACTTACATATCGGTTTCTCTCTACCAAGAAATCCTCTGGCAAGCTATTTCATGTCTGAATGTAAAGTTTCAAATGTGAGAACTCTATTTATATGAATCACCTGCTCTATTCCATAGGCAATTTATGGGTTGGCATCAGTGGTGGGTTTCAAATTTTTTAGAACCTACTCTGTAGGTGTGGCCTATTTTGTGGGCGTGGCTTGTCAGCCATGTGACAGGGTGGGAGTGGCCACCTTTTAAAATGTGGTGAAACTCATTTAACAACGCTCTTGCTTAGCAACCAAAATTTTGGACTCAATTGTGATGATAAATTCTTTCTTTCTTTCTTTCTTTCTTTCTTTCTTTCTTTCTTTCTTTCTTTCTTTCTTTCTTTCTTTCTTTCTTTCTTTCTTTCTTCTTTCCTTTCCTTTCCTTTCCTTTCCTTCCCGTTGGGTCACTGGCAGCGGCAGGCCAGATTTACTTCCAGGTACGCCGGTGGAACCCCCTCTCACCGGTTCTCTAAATTTCACCAACCGGCTCTCGCGAGTAGGTGCGAGCCTGCAGAAACCCACCACTGGTTGGCATGTCCTCTGTGAGACATTCAGTCCCTTTGTTAGGAAAAAATAATCTACTGAATTCACTTTGAAGACATCAGAAGAAAAAGAATCTTCGATGTATTGCTTTTGATGGTTCATCTTTGTTTAGCCTCTTACCAAAATGTCTTGTTCAATTAATAAATATCTATGTTCAATGTTGTCATTGATCACAACGCCTATTTCACTCAAGGCAATATTTCATTCGAAAGGGCATAGCATCCTAGCATGTCTGTGAACTTCATGCCAGGGATCAGTAATTTGGAAGGGGCAATTGTTCCTCCCTGAATTAAACAGGAACAATTCTCTAGATACTTAAGAAGTCATGCAGGAACAAATTGACAGCTTAAAATGTTAATTGTATTAATGACAGCATCTAAATGGCATTATATTGTGCCCAACTTTTGAGGTGATAGGGCAGCTCACATTACATGCACAAGGAAGCATGCAATCTTGATGAGTACCTAGTGAGGTATTGAGTTTAATGTCTTCTTGTAGTTCATGATTTGAAAAATGTATGGAGGCTTTCTCATCTACTTTGTTAATTAATGAACAAATACTGTATCCCAATTGATTGCATTGTGACCTCATTTGCCAACTTTAATCAAATTTCTCTGACAATCAATTGTATGAAGGCACATGACATAGATAAAATGTTTTTCTCTCCCCCTCCTTAAGAGTAACAAAGCATCTTTGAAAAATACTATGAATTTGGGTACATTTTTTATTAATTCTTTTGTGAAAGTTTCACTATGTGTTCTACTATTTTAGTAAACTGGCCATGGTTAGCTTTATACTCTTTAGGTGAACTAGGGTACAGTCTTCATCCAATCCTACAAGATCTACTTACTTGTTGTAGTTAGTTGTGAAGTTGTGTCCAATCCATCACGACCCCCTGGACAATGTTCCTCTAGGCCTTCCTGTCCTGTACCATCCTCTGGAGTCCATTTAAGCTCATGCTTACTGCTTCAGTGATTCCATCCAGCCACCTCCTTCTCTGTTGTCCCCTTCTTCTTTTGCCCTCAATCTTTCCCAGCATGAGGCTCTTCTCCAGTGAGTCCTTCCTTCTCATTAGGTGGCCAAAGTACTTGAGTTTCCTCTTTAGGATCTGGCCTTCTAAAGAGCAGTCAGGGTTGATCTCCTCTAGGACTGACCAGTTTGATCGCCTTGCAGTCCAAGGGGCTCGCAGGAGTCTTATTCAGCACCAGAGTTCAAAGGCCTCCATTCTTCGGCGCTCAGCCCTTCTTATGGTCCACCTTTCACAGCTGTACATTACTTATAAAACTACTTTCTACTTACTTAGAAAACTAGAAATGATACACCAGGAGGGCATCAGGATAGAAATGCCAATGGATAGTAAAAATTGCTGTAAACTAAATAGTCCTGCTTTTAATATCCAGAGAAGAGGAAGCTTGTTACTTTGCCCTATTCCTCATTGGTTTTAATCAAATAGCAGACTTGTATTTTTGTCTTGTGATTAAATTCCTAAATTAACACTCTTTATCTAAAACTTTTTAGATACCCAGAACATAATATATATTGGATTGTCTATTAACCTGCTTCTTAACACATGTTGGGATGTTGAGTTTCAATCCTGGATTTTCTTTTTTCCATAGGTCAGTGATGGCGAACCTATGGCACGGGTGCCACAGGTGGCAGGCGGAACCATTTCTTAGGGCACGCGAGGCATTGCCCTGTCAGCACTAGCGTACATGTGTGCACTGGCCAGCTGATTTAGGCCTTCTTTTGAGGCCGTTTTTCGCCCTCTGGAGGCTTCAGGGAAGCTCCTGAAGCCTCTGGAGGTGGGGAGGGGAGGCTGTTTTCACCCTCCCCAGGCTCCTAGAAAGCCTCTGGAGCCTGGAGAGGGCGAAAAAAGCAAACCAAAAGCAGGGGGTCATGCACATAGCATTATGGGTATGGCACGCCCATGCATGACCCGCCCTGCGCTCCCACCGCTTTTGGCATGCGAGCCAAAACAGGTTAGCCATCCCTGCCATAGGTGAAGCAAGATCCATTTCCGCAGATATTAATTTGGCTTCAGTTCCCATATGGATACGGGGCTTCAAGGACTGTATTGAAAGAACCCAGGCTGCCTTTCTTAGAAAACTTTTGGGCCTTCCTTCCTGTGTTGGCTTTGCTTCGATGTACCTGGAACTGGGCATTCGATCGGTTGAATGTATGGCGTGGATTAATACCTTTAAATGGTGGTTTCGGGTGCTTTTTTTGGCAGCCCCTGGTAGCTACCTCTCCCGAGTGCTTGCGGACTCTCATATCTCTTGCTGGGGAAAAGAGCTGCTGAAGAAGCTACATCTGCTCGGCTTCACGGGGGATGATTTGGGAAACTATGGCCTTAAGGACGCCCAATTTAGAGTAGTCCAACGACTCGTGGACATTGATCTACAATATTTACGAGCCAGAGCCAATAAAACTTGCTCCCCCCCCAACCTTCAATCAATTCAATAATTACGGACTGAGGATGGCTTCCTATTTCTATACTTTAACCATCCCTAAGTATAGAAGAGCTTTCTCCCTAGCTCGCTTTAATGTCTTGCCCTCAGCACTTTTGGATGGTCGCTTCAAGAGGCTCCCGATTAATGAGCGGCTATGCCCTTGCGACAGAGCCGGTTGAAACTGCGGAGCATGTCCTTCTATCTTGCCCCATGTATAACACAGATCTAAGTTACTGTCTCTCCTTGAAACCATCCCTTCTAGACTCAATGGTTGTAACTTGATGGCCCAGTGCCTAGGAGATGGCTCTCCATATATCACTTTGCAGGTCTCAAAATTCTTCTTAAGAGCTGTAACCATTAGGGGAGAACGCTGTAACCTTCCTTAGTTAAGCTACTGGCGATCCATTGTTATGATATTATGATAATTATTATTATTATTATTATTTTTTTAACGTTTCTTCCTGTAGTACTTGTGTTTTGGTCTGTGACCGTAAATAAAAGTATATATGTATTTGGCTTCAGCAGAAATGGCTCTTCTATGCATTTCACCATTTTAGTTTTAACAGTACTTTCTCCCAAACTTATTTGGCAGAGATGTTAACTGACAAGCCTTCCATTTTCTGACTTGCCCTCTGGTTCCCTTTTCTTAAAATGTTGGCTCTTCTCCAATCTTCTATCCACTGTGTCTATACTCTTTTTTCTTTTTTTTGTTACAAGTTCAGAAAATTATGTATTCAAGTTTCTAAAAGAGAACTGTTGGACGAATGCCATACAACCGCAGTTGACTTGTGAATTTGTAATATGCCAATTAACTCTAAAACATCATCTTTTTCATCTTTACATGACATATAGAGGGCAAAGTATTATTATAACTACAAATATTTCTGCATAGCAGGTTAACAAGCTTAAGCTCCAAAAATTATATGAATAAAAATAACAAGCAAAATTATTTGATTGCAAGTCAACGGTTTTTTCCCCTCTTATTGCTATCATATAGACACTTTCACAAAGAACTCCCTCCCACTCACATAAGTAACAGGCAAGCCAAAAAAATATGAATAATAATAAGAGGGGAGAATATAAACTCAGAAATCTGTTCTCAAAACTGCCACAATTAAGATTTCAAAAAGTAGGTTTCTTTACTAGGTGCATTTATAAGAAATGACATGATAAATAACTAACAAGTATGTACCTCTAATATTTTCGGGGGGAAATGTAATTGTTATGAATTAAATTTCAATGTATACAAAAATATACTTATGATGAGAGAATATTTTCACAGCTCCTGTTTTGAGGCCCATTTAAGGGAGGAGACAAACTGTCATCCTTCTCTGCCCTTCGACTCAACCTAGAGATCATCCAGACAGAGACCCATTAAGATTGCTGCTGTGTGAAATTTTTCAGCCCTTAAAAACCTAACAAATATACTTATATATATATACTTGTGTCACAACACCCTGACTTATTTATTGATCAGCTCAAAAAACGTAACACAAATATACTTATGTGTTTACAATATATCTGCATAATTAATGAGTTTACAATATGTCTGCTTAATGTTTTGCTCTTCTTTAAAAGGTTATATCTATGAATACAATTATGGCATAGGAATGTTTTCTAAATGAAAGTTGTTATTTTTTTCTGTTTACTGTGTTAATCCCCAAGATTGGTGGCATGTATCTTCATATTTTTCCAAAGACTTGCAGACAATTATAATTTGTTGAAAAAGGCACAATTTGCATTGTTGCTGTTGTTTATTAAATATAAAACTGACATAGAATGTTGACCTCTTCGAGCTATTCCCATAACCAGTTATTGCATGCAGCTTTATCTCCAGTTAAACTTGGCTCAATGGTTAATGAATTTATCTATAGACGGAGAATTGATGCCTTATTGTGATTCTCTGGAGCAGCCCCTGAGCTAGCAATAAAATGCAGCTTCAATTCAAGCCTAAATCAATTTCCCTTGGTAAATCCTCTTTGGAATCAGCTACTGAAGATTTAAAGGTCAAATATTCATCAAATATTTGGCATTCAGCATTCAATGCTTGTAAATATTTTATATTCAACACCCAATATTTGATAGTGGTCAATATTTGATGCTGAACATTTTCTGACATTTCAAAACTGGTGATAGTGAATAATATATTTTCACATTTTGTAATTAGATGGAAATAATTCATTATCTTGTACTCCTGCCTATTAGAGTAACTTAAATCACTCCTGATTTTAATTTATAGTACATTTGCCAGCAAATTCAGTTACCATTGAAGTGGCCTATGAGCCTGAATAAAATAAATAAAATCAAAATAAATGCATTTTTCAGATCTTTCATGAATGATTTATGACTTATCTTGCCTTTTTGACAGAGTTTTCAGTACAGTGAGAATGCCAGTAAACAAGCTAATATATAGAGAAATCTACTTAAAATTATTCTGCTACATTATTATTCTGTGGTTGATCTTGGGTGAGATTCACAGCCTTTGGGGCTGGTTGGGAGCTCAACAGCTGGAGTCCCAACCAAGGACCTAGGAACTGTCAAGGTAACGTCGGAGGATAGAAGCAGTTCCAAGCAGTTCTACTCTTTGTAGAGTCAGAATGCTCAAGTCCGGCAAACCTAGTACCTCCACATAGCGAGGCAGCCCCCTAAGTCTTGCTCCAAGGGCTCCAATCACAATCGGGACAACACACGACTTTCTCTTCCACAGTCATTCAACTTCAATTTGCAAGTCCCGGTATTTTGTGATTTTTTTCTTGCTGCTTATTTTCAATTCGTGCATCACCAGATATTGCAATGTCAACAAACCATACTTTTTTTCTTTTCTATTATTGTTATATCAGGTGTGTTGTAGGACAAGTGCCTGTCAGTCTGAATTCTGAAGTCCCACAAGATCTTGACTTTCTCATTCTCCAAAACTTTCTCAGCCTGATGTTCCCAGTGATTTTTGCTGTACTCAAATCCAAACTTCTGACACAATTTCCAGTGAATGATCTTAGCAACACGGTCATGGCGTTGTAGGTAGTCAGTTTGTGAAATTTTGCTGCACCCACTGATCAGGTGGTCGATTGTCTCATCTTTCTCATTACAGAGGCTACATTTGCTGTTGCTGGTAACATGTTGAATTTTTGCCTTCATGCAGTTTGTGGCTAAGGCTTGTTCTTGAGCTGCCAAAATAAATCCTTCTGTTTCTTTTTTCAGTACTCCCGATCTTAACCAGTTCCAAATTAGTTTTGAGTCAGCTTTGCCTTCAATACTTTTCAAGTATTGGCCATGCATAGCTTTGCTTTTCCAATTTCCCAACATCATCATCATCCTCATCCTCATCCTCATCCTCATCATCATCCTCATCATCATCATTATTATTATTATTATTATTCTGTGGTTAATCTTTGGTGAGATTCACAGCCTTTGGGGCTGGTTGGTAGTTCAACAGCTCGAGTCCTAACCAAGGACCTAGGAACTGTCAAGGTAACGTCGGAGGATAGAAGCAGTTCCAAGTAGGGTGGTTTTTATATTATTATTGTTGTTGTTGTTGCTGTTAATATTTCTTTTTGTTCTTTCTTTGCTTT
The DNA here is from genome assembly GCA_039707465.1 of Rhabdophis nuchalis. Classification (NCBI taxonomy): domain Eukaryota; kingdom Metazoa; phylum Chordata; class Lepidosauria; order Squamata; family Natricidae; genus Rhabdophis; species Rhabdophis nuchalis. Next base: position 11,289,587 of record CM077661.1, read on the forward strand.
TTTGTAAATGATATGTCCTGACAATACGCTATATTCAAAATGTTTATGAATAATAACAAAAGAGAATCCGGTATTTTCTCTGCAGTTATTAAATTCTTTCTGTAGAATGATCAGTCTACACCATTCTTCAATTTAGAGTTTTATCTCAGAGAAAATCCCACTGAATTTGTTCTTCAGAAGACACGGTTAACAGGCCGGCAATTGAAGGCTGATTCATTCACTGATCTACCAAACAGAACAACTTAATGAACTCTATAGATTTCTTCTTTCTTTAGGAGACATGTACTGTTTATGTCGAAAAGATCAAAGCCATTGATCACTTTTACGCAGATTAAACGCTTCCATCTTCCAACTCATCATGGCCAGCTCGCTGCAGGACAACTTGCCATGGCTAAGGTGTCCTGAGACAACTAAGTGTGGGACAATTTAACAATTCTATTTAATTATTAAAAATAAATATTAAAAAATATTTTAATTTTTGCCATTCACATTTTATTCTGTCCCTCCTTTTGCATCTTTTCTTTAAGTATTTTATTCCACTGTTGCAGAGGTGGGTTCCTACCGGTTCGGACCAGTTCGGCCAAGTAGGTAGTAACTCAGGCAGCCACGGCCCTGAACTGGTTCATCTTGTTTTTTGCTTCTTCACATGCGCAGAAGCAATTTTTTACTACTGCACATGCATGCATAATGTACATCAAGCACGCACCCATCCCTGCGCTGTTTCTTTGATATTGGTGTAACTCTTTCCCCACAGTGAGTTGGCAAAACATCCTGCAGCGAGTTGTCTGTGGCAAGCTGCCAAGGGCAAGTTAGCCATGATGAGTTGGCCATGATGCAAGTTAGGCATGGTGAATTGGCGGTGGCAAATTGTCATGCAAAACAGCTGTGCATCATCTAATCTAAGTTTTTTATGAGAAAAAAGTTTTATTGGTTTTTACAAAATTTTAAAAACAGGAAAAAGGTGTAAGGTATTAAAGAGATATTTTGAAGACATCTATGTCGGAGGTGTCGGCCCCCTCCGAGGCTTCATACAGAAAAAAAAGGGTGATACAATAAATTTTTCATTTCCCTACAAAGTGGAAAGAGATACAGATATATCATTTTATATTCATGCAATCAATCATTTGTTTCTATAAACATCCAGATAAAGGTTACACTATATAAAAGAAAGTCATTTGTGAGATCTGAGTCTTTTAGCAATTGTATCTTCCTCTCCCTGACCTCCAGTGGGCGGAGCTGTGGCCCCTCCCGTTCCCCCATTTTCATCCTCCAGGATTGAGGAATGTTTTTTTTAGAAAGGCTTCCGCCTCTGCAATTGTTTTAATTCTTACTCTCCCCCCCTCCCAGAACACTAACATTCCCTCTGGCATCAACCACTTGAACCACACCCCCTTTTTATATAATCTTTTTGATAAGAAGGAATATTTCCTTCTTATTTCTCTAATCTTTTTCAGGATCTGTTTCAAGATGGCTATCTCATTCTGTTGATATATCAAGGGACAGTCTCTCTGTGCTCTCAGGATCCCATCCCTTGTTGACCTTCTTACAAATTCTAATGTTTTGATGATGGAACTGGATTTTAGTTTTTCTCCCTGCTCAATTTTCCATGTCCCAAACCTTCTCAGAATAAGCAGCATTTTTGAAGGTAGCTGAATGAGTGCCCAATGGAGATTTTCACTGGAAAAATTACATTGTAATGTATAGATAAAAAGGACATAGTCAGTTTCTCTTGGTCTATTATTTATTTATTTATTTAATTAGATTTCTAGACCGCCCCCTCTCCCCGAAGGGACTCGGGGTGGTGTACAGGTAGAATTAAAATTATCAAAACCATAACAATACATATATATATATATATATATATATATATATATATATATATATATATATATTTAAATTAAATTTATACCCCGCCCTTCTCCAAACGGACCCATGGCGGTGCACAGGAATATTAAAATACATGCAAAATCACATAAAATTTTTTAAAAACTTATTTGATAATCATCCTGCACTAAAACCAGATTAAAATCCCTAAAATTTAAAAACTGTCTAAAAGTCATTATGGAGGTTACGCTAGGCCGGCTAGATGGAACAAATGTGTCTTTAGGCACTTGCAGAAGAGGCGGAGGTCGGAGATGGTGCGAAGTTCAGGGGGCAGGTCATTCCAAAGGGCAGGGCCCGCCACAGAGAAGGCTCTCCCCCTGGGTGTCACCAGTCAGCATTGTCCGGCCGACGGCACCCTGAGAAGGCCCTCTCTGTGGGAGCGTATCGGTCTGAGGGATGTATGGGGCACGAGACGGTCTCGCATATAACTAGGCCCCGAGCCATATAAACTAAAATTGAATTAAATAGTCCTCTGTACAAATTTATAAAAATTAAAACTTGACCCATAAAACCGAATAAAATAATTTAAAATTACAGACTGAGGCGGGAAGCATGAAGTTAGGCCAGGCCGGCTAGATGAAACAAGTGGGTTTTGAGTTTCTGGCGGAAGGAGCGGAGGTCCGTGGTCGTCTAGACTCTAAGACAGGGGTCTCCAACTTTAAGTCTAAAGTTGCAAAGGTTGGAGACCCCTGCTCTAAGGGAAATGGGGTTTATCCATGATCTCATTCTTGGAATTATATATTGCATTGTTTTCAATGTCAGAGACCCAACAGCTGACCCAACATTATTTTTTGTATAGTTTTTAGCAATTATAGAAAAACAAATCAGGTAAAAAAAATTGCAATAAAATTAATTGCGTTTGGTTGCAAACATGAATAGTTTGAATTTGTTTTCCTAATTTACTGTTGAAGCAGCAGTTATATACAAATAAAGTTTATGAATATATGTAGAATATCAATATCCCCTATGCAAACCTGAAAGCCAACATCATTAAAAAAAAAACATATATTTAAAAGGTCGTCCATTGCTAGAGGTACCAAATAGTAATTTAAATAAAATTAACACACATCTAATAAGACATTTATTTTTAATAACCATCTAAAATTCCAAGACCATCATATGCTGCCTATGTAAAGTATAAACTTTTTTTCAAACAAGAAAATACCAAAGGTGATATGGTTTGAATGATCACCTTTAAAAAAATCATTTTGAGAAAGTAATAAGATCTATGAATACCCTCCTCTTCAATGGACAACTGAGCTACTATACAATATAACTACTGATAGGAATTTTAGATCATGCACTTAGGGTTCATGTCCCCTTTAATTTAAATTGCTATGTTATATTACTTTAGTGACTGGGGGGGAGCAAGGGGGGGCCAGGCCAGGGAAGGAGCATTCCAGTATGGGGCCTCCAGAACATAAGAACATAAGAACATAAGAATAGCCTTGCTGGAACAGGCCACAGCCCATCCAGTCCAGCCTTCTGTCTCCCACAGTGGCTCCCCATTTGCTTCAGGGTCTTCCCAAGCAGATGTCTTCACCTGCTTATGATTCCCTGCAAATGGCATTGAGAGATATCCTGCCTATCTCTCCAATCCGGAGGGTGTCCTTAGGCATCCATCATGATAGCCATGGATACCCTTGTTCTCCATGAACTCCTCTCATCCTTTCTTAAAGGTGTCGAGGCTCAAAGCTGTCACCACTTCTTCTGGCAGGGAGTTCCATAGACCAGTGATCCTCTGGGTGAAAAAGTACTTCCTCTTATTTGTTTGAGGTCTAGTTATCAAAAGTTTCATGGAGTGCCCCCTAGTTCTAGTGTTGTGCGATAGGGAAAACAGTTTTTCCTTTGTCCTACTTTGTCCACACCGTGCATGATTTGATAGACTTCAATCAGGTCACCTCTCAGGCGCCGTCGTTCTAGAGTGAAGAGGCCCAGCCGTTGCAGCCTCAGATGGTAAGGAAGGGGTTCCAGCCCCCTAATCCTTCTGGTTGCCCTCCTCTGCACCTTTTCCATTTCCATAATATCCTTCTGAAGGTATGGTGACCAGAACTGTACACAATACTCCAGATAAGGTATGGGAAGGCACACTAAATTTCACCAACTGGTACACCTGTAACCAGGGGTGGGTTTCAGCATACTGGTTGAAACCCAACCCTGGTTAGACCATTGCTGCAGTTACAGATTCTCCTAATTGGGTAATATCTGACTGATCACTACCTGAACACCCAGCTGTTCCTTCATGTTACGACTCTTCCCTTGACAATTTTGTAGTTTTAAATTAGAATCAAAGCGGCTGTCTAGTCAGACCTTCATTTTACTATTGACTGATTGATTACTTGATTATTTAGTTAGATTTGCATGCCTTCAAGAGCATTCACTCTTCCAATTATTCCACTCTCAACTCTATTAGGTACAAAGAACTAACAGAATAACAATTGTGGATGAGACCTTGGAGGTGTTCTAGTCCAACTCTTGCTCACACAGGAAACCCTAAACCATTTCAGGCAAATGTTTGCCCAATCTCTTCTTTAAATTTTTCCGTGTTGGAGCACCTACAAATTCTGGAGGCAAGTCATTCCACTGATTAATTATTCTAATTGTCAGGAAATTTGTCTTAGTTCTAGGTTGCTACTCTCCTTGATTAGTTTCTGTCCATTGCTTCTTGTCTTTCAATAACTACAACTCCTAGCATTTATTAGTAGATTGTGTAATTCAGTAATATCAGAAGAATCATAGGAAATGTATTTATTTTATTAAAAGAGAACTTTAATAGCTCATGTCTTATAAGATTTATTTTTTATACATGAAAAACTGAACATTTATCTTACACTTTACTCTTTTAAAAGCAGGAATAACGGGATTCAAAGATATTTCAACATATTAATTTTAGAGTTTACCTCTCTTCTGGTACTTGTATTATTTATTTATTTATTTATTTATTTATTTATTTATTTATTTATTTATTTATTTATTTATTTATTTATTTATTTATTTATTTATTTATTTATTTATTTATTTATTTATACCCTGCCCTTCTCCAAACGGACCCAGGGATACTAAAATACATACAAAATACATAAAAAATTTAAAAAACGTATTCGATAAAACCCTGTGCTAAAACCAAATTAAAATTCCCGAAAGTTAAAACTATCTAAGAGTCATTTTGGAGTTACGCTAGGCCGGCTAGATGGAACAAGTGTGTCTTTAAATATTTGCGGAAGAGGCGGAGGTCGGAGATGGTGCGAAGTTCAGGGGGTAAGTCGTTCCAAAGGGCTGGGCCCGCCACAGAGAAGGTCCTTCCCCTGGGTGTCGCCAGTCGGCATTGTCCGGCCGACGGCACCCTGAGAAGGCCTTCTCTGTGGAAGCGTATCGGTCTTAGGGATGTATGGGGCAGGAGACGGTCTCGCATATAACTAGGTCCCGAGCCATGGAGCGCTTTAAAAATGGTCGTCAAAACCTTGAAGCGCACCCGAAAGACCACAGGAAGTTTAATTAATGAAACTTGATATATATACAAAGTATGGCTCGTAGACAAAAGTAACTGAGTAGGATGATCTCACCAAGCTAATTAGTAGAACCAGTGAACTTTTTTGAATTGTATCCACCAACATTTAAGACAATTGCAATACTTCAGCTGTGTTGAATCAAATAATCAATTAATTTCTGCCAAAATTGTACACCCCAAAAATTCAGAAACTCAAAAGCAGTTGGAGTGGGGAGAGAAGGACTATCACTCAATAAAGAAAACATGCCAGTTGCACCTTCCCTTGACATTCTAGTTTTCTTCACATTGAAGTAAAACAATCCCAAATTAATGTGAACATTAATTTCTGCAACAAATAATATAATTTTGAGAAGTTTTGGTCTGAGGTTATTCTGTCTCGTTGATCTTTCCAATTTATTGTCCAGGCTGTGTTCTATAAAGAAATGTATGCTACCAGATTTATTTGTCAATATTATGTATTTGTATCAAATATTTATCTGATCCCTAATGTAGATGCACTGTACTTTTTGGGGTCACTGACAATAAACAGTACAACATTTATAATTGCTTAAAAGAGGTAAAAATAACCAAGGCTAAAGTAACAGCCCCTTCCCCAAGGCTAAATCAACAGATTATTTTTTTCTTTAGGAGTAAGTGGCTTCTTCAATACCACTTGGTGGTTTTGACAACTGGGGGAAATAATTCAATAGTCCATGTTGTTTATTACATTTATCATTTATTTTTTTAAAGACTAGAGCAGGGGTCCCCAACCTTTGCAAGTTTAAGTCTGAAGGACTTCAGCTCCCAGAATTCTCCAGCCAGCTTTGCTGGCTGGAGAATTCTGGGAGCTGAAGTCCTTCAGACTTAAACTTGCAAAGGTTGGGGACCCCTGGACTAGAGGGTTATTGATCCTTCTTTTCACTTTGAGTCTGTGTCAGAGGAATGAAAGAGCACTAATAGCAACTCTATTTGATTATGAAAACCACACATTGGAAATAAGCATTGCCTCCCCTGTGCAAAGTTCTCTTTATTACTAGTTTTGAGTGCAGCATAAAAAATATGAATGTAGGGAAAATATCAGCAGAAATTACATGAAGCCTTCTTCTGCAACACACAATTGCAGAATGAATTTAGAAAGGTCATATTTACAAAAAGAATAACTTGAGGATTCTATTTTTTTTTTAAGAATGTCAGTGCTTTAAAAATATTGACTGACTCAGGGGGTCAAATTAATATGTGGCTAATTTATTCGGTTCCTGGGATAAGCAGAATCCAAAAACCAGAGGCACAATAGATATATCTTCAGATCTCTTCCTTCCTGTGTCCTAAGCATTCCCCACCCCCTCAAATGATTCAATCTAATTAAAAATGCCCTCTAATGCTGCATGAAGGTGACTGAAGAAATGCAGATTAAAAAAGATACAACCCTCCCAAAAACCCAAGACTTAGTGTGTGTGCATTTATAGAATAAATGTAAATTAAAACCTAAAGAACAATCATTACATATGTTATAAATAGAAGCAAAGTTATTTAAAATAGGAGGAAGGAAAGAAGGACGGATCCTGGATTTTGTTTTCCCTTGAAAAGATTTAGTTTTTCTTCCAAAAATCTTCTTCAGTTTCAGATGACTACTGGGGATCAGAAGTATTATATTCTTAGCAGTCACTGATAGTTATTGATCTGAAGGTCTGTGGTTAGCTCTCTAAGAGTTGTGGAAGACACTTTATCTGGGTTTACTAATAGTAAACTTTAATTTTATATATATATATATATATATATATATATTATAAGAGACCAGGATGGATCGATTTCGGGCTCCTTTAGCCCTCTTCAGCTGTTTGCAATTTAGCAAACACCTGACCACTGACTCCAAAATAAGTTGCCAAAACTGAGTAGGCAGGAGTAAGAGTGCTGATAAGAATCCATGCTTCTTATACCATAAGTATCACACTAAGCAGGAATGGAGGAGAAAATGTAATTCATGTGTCATAAATATTTACCTGTATCTTTATAGCTGACAGAATATCTGAGGATAAGGAAACCCAAAATCTATCACTGATCTACCAAAAAAACCCCAACTCTATAGATTTATTTTTTCTTTAGATGGCATGTAACGTTTATGTCAAAAAGATCAAAGTCATTGATCACGTTTAATCACAGATTAAACGCTTCCATCTGGAATCGGAATGGGACAATTCACTCCAGCCAACTTGCCGTGGGACAATTTAACAATTCTATTTAATTATCTATATAAATAAAAATGTAAAATAGTTTGTACGAATCCATTAATCTCAAAAAGTACTGGACCGATTTACACCAAACTTTCACACAATGTTGACAAGGACTTCTGATAATAGAATAGCAAATCATTTTGTGCCTAGCACACGTGTATCATGTGCAAGGCAGGCACAAATAAAAGTTACTCACTGAACACGGTTTAAGCTCCGTGTAACTCCTCCCATCCGGCTGTACGTCATGGACACGTAACGGCAGAAAACCGCCTTGAAGGAACATTGCCAGGGGCAACGTGGAAAGCAACGCATGCGCCTCCCTGTCTGCCTGCAGCCGCTCTCTTACACACACACACGCGCGCGCACACGCACACGCACGCAGGGCCACAGGATCAGAAGCGTCCGAGCCCCGTGTGGTAGTCGCCTGGCGGGCGTTTCGGGCGGGGCAGACGGCCGCGTCTCCACTAGCTCTCTCCGATGGCCACCGAGGTGCACTTTCCGGAGCCGTTGGAGAGAGCTGGTAGGGGCATGGCCGGCTGTCCTGCCCGCGGTGCGCCTGCCGGGCGGCGGGGGCTGCGTGTCGCGGGGCTCGGGGGTGGCGGCGGCGCGGGGCTGGTGGGGGTGGGCATGCGGTGCCCGGACGGCCACGCTCACTGTGGGAGGAGGCAGCCCTGGACTCCTCAGCCCGATATGCCGGCCTTTTCGCTGCTTGCGGAGGGGAGGGGGGGAGACTGATACACAGAGAGACAGAGAGAGAGGGAGAGACGAACAGAGAGATAATGAATGAGAGAGATCGACAGGCACACACACAGTGACAGAGAGAAAGGGAGGGGAGAGAGACAGACACACAGAGAGAATGAGTGAGGGAAAGATAGACAGGCAATCATACGCAAACAGAGTGACAGAGATGGAGGAGGAAGGAGAGAGAGAGACAGAGAGACAGAGAGAATGACAGAGAAAGACAGAGAAGGAAGGAGGAACAGAGGGACAAAGAGACTAATGACTTTGCCCACCACTGTGTTAGGCACAAGGGAGGGAGGAAGGGAGGGGGGGCCTGGAGGGGGTTGACTGAGGGGGGGTGGTCTGGGGAGGGGAGGGCTATTTATTTAGGTAGAGGAATAGAGAGAGAGGAAGAAATACAGTAGGTAGTTAGGTAAGTAGAGAGATAAACGAGAGGGATGAATACAGCAGGTACAGGTAGATAGGTACAGGTATATAGAGATACATACAATAGGTAGGTAGGTAGGTAGAGGGAGAGAGGGAAGAATACAGTAGGTAGGTAGGTAGGTAGGTAGGTAGGTAGGTAGGTAAGTAGGTAGGTAGAGGGATAGTGGGAGAAATACAGTAGGTAGGTAGGTAAGTACAGGGATAGATAGAGAGGGAGAAATACAGTAGGTAGGTAGGTAGGTAGAGGGATAGATAGAGGGATAAATACAGTAGGTAGGTAGGTAAGTACAGGGATAGATAGAGAGGGAGAAATACAGTAGGTAGGTAGGTAGAGGGATAGATAGAGGGAGAAATACAGTAGGTAGGTAGATAAATAGAGGGATAGATAGAGAGTAAGAAATACAGTAGGTAGATAGGTAGGCAGGTACAGGGATAGATAGGGAGAAATACAATAGGTAGGTAGGGGGATGGATAGATAGATAGGGAGAAACACAGTAGGTAGGTAGGTAGAGGGATAGATAGGGAGAAATACAATAGGTAGGTAGGTAGGTAGAGGGATAGATAGGGAGAAATACAGTAGGTAGGTAGGTTGGGGGTTATACGGTGGTTGTGTGTATGTGTGCAGATTGGTTGGCCATTTAACCAGACTGGGCAACAGCAACACGTGGCTGGGTATAGCTGGTTTAAAATAAATACAAACACATATTTTAATTTTTGCCATTCACATTTCACTCTGTCCCTGCTTTTGCATCCCTTCTTCAATTATTTTATTTCACTGTTTCTTTGATATGAGCGTAACTCTTTTTCCCGATTCATGAGCCATAAATATTTTCCAGTATCTTTTTAGCTGACAGAATATCTTAGAATAGGGAAAATCGAAACCTATCACTTTTTGGGGGGGTATTTAGGGGATTTGAGAGACCAAACGCCTCACCCTCTGGGTAAACAATAAGAAGACTTAATGTATTTCGACAGAAGAAAAAGAAACATTTCTTTTTTTAAAAAAGCAGGCAGAGAAAGTGGATTTTTCAAGAGATTGAAAATTCTTATTTCCAAAGGGCTAAAAAAAATCATCGCTTATATAGCGCCTGACTGCCAGTTGGGTATCCAGGGAGCTGCTGATGGCTGATGTGGAAATATGAGTAATTGCTTCTTTCCAAGTAAGCCGCAGCTGCTGCAGAGGTTAGTGGAGGTATATAATGCAGCCACTTTCTAGGGATCGAGTTCACCGAGTGAGCAAATAGAACAAAAAGGACTTTGGCAGCCAAAGACAAAGGAGAACCCAATGGGAGGTCCTTAATAAATTGACTAACCTGAGACTTTAACGTTAGAACAAGAGGAAATTTGGCCTTTCTACCAGAGGAACTAAAATAGGTTGGAAGAGAAATCCATCTGGTTCAGTTCCAAGCTGGGAGAAGAGACGTTGGAAACAAAGTAAAGACTGAAGGCTGATTGGAAAGAAAGTCCATCTATTGATAACAGAACCACCGAGGTTTGTGGTTCTGGTGCAGCTGACCTGCGGGTTTGATGGGTACATGGATTTTGAGACGTTTCTAGGAGAGTTGTCTGAAATGCCCTTTGGAGATTGAGCAATGAAGTGAGTTTTGTGTCTTCTGCTAAATCAGGGGGAGTCAACCTTTTTATACCTACCGCCCACTTCTGTATCTCTGTTAGTAGTAAATTTTTCTAACCGCCCACCGGTTCCACAGTAAGGGTCATTTATAAAGTAGGGAAGTTAATTAAATTTAAAAAAAGGAAAGTGCTTCAGTATCGGACAAAACCCCTACCGCCCACCATGAAAGCTGGAACGGCCACTAGTGGGCGGTAGGGACCAGGTTGACTACCACTGGCATAAAACATAGAGTTGGAAGAGACCTTAAAGGTCATCTAGTTCAACTCCCTGCTCCGGACAGCCACCTGTCTGGAATGGTCTAGGGCAGTGGTAATCAACCTGGTCCCTACTGCCCACTGGTCTTCTAGCCCAGCCCCCTGCTCAAGCAGGAGACCCTAGATCAGGGATAGTCGACCTTTTTATACCTACCGCCCACTTTTGTATCTCTGTTAGTAGTAAAATTTTCTAACCGCCCACCAACTCCACAGTCATGGTGATTTATAAAGTAGGGAAGTCAATTAAATTTTAAAAAAGGAAAGGGCTTCAGTATCAGGCAAAACCCCTACCGCCCACCATGAAAGGTGGAACGCCCACTAGTGGGGCGGTAGGGACCAGGTTGACTACCACTGTGCTAAATGGTAGTGGGTTAATCCCATTATGTCCTGTAGGGTCTTATCCTGTTCTTTCTAATCCCATCCTCCTGGAGCTGAAGGTCTTTCGTTTTGTAGATAGGCTGGCCCAGTCTTTCTTAATGGGCAGGAGGAAGGGGAAAGCTATTAAGAAAGGCTACTTTCTTTCTTTAAGAGTAGGTTTCTCCATGTCTCCCTTTGGGGAAATGTAATAATCTGCTTTTTTCATATTTCCCAAAATATTTCATTTTGGGGGCGGGGCTTCCCACAGCTCTGATCTGAAATGCTTTTGACTAGTATATATTTCTACAAAGTTAAAAAACAACCTCAGAATATTGGGGGAAATAAATGAAATAGATTTTAAGAGGAAAATGATCCTGGGGTGGGAGAGAACCCCCTCTACTCCCCCAAGGCTAAAAAATATCATGCAAATAATTCTAATGAAGAAATATATGAGCAGCTATCAATGAAACTACACAAAACATTTAATAGCATTCTTAACTTGAGAAATGACAGATCCAGGAGATGTACAGCCCAGAATTTTAGAGATGTTGTCAGAATGAATAAAGCTCAGAATGAGGAAATTAAAAAAGAACTTTTCCAAATTAAATAAAGAAACCAATAGCATTGCAGATCCTTGGTGAGGATGGCAAATGGATAACCGGTAAGGAAGAAAAGGTAGAGCTATCTAGAGAAAAATCTATTGACCCAGAATGAGTTTGAATCTCCAAGTAGAATATTCCATAAAATACTGAAGGAACTTGTTAATAAAAAGGGTCAATCTGAGATACAGTACAATACAATACAATAGCAGAGTTGGAAGTGACCTTGGAGGTCATCTAGTCCAACTCCCTGTCTAGGCAGGAAACCCTATACCATTTCAGACAAATGGCAATCCAACATCTTCTTAAAGACTTCCAGTGTTGGGGCATTCACAACTTCTGGAGGCAACTTCTGTTCCACTGGTTAATTGTTCTCACTGCCAGGAAATTTCTCCTCAGTTCTAAGCTGCTTCTCTCCTTGATTAGTTTCCACCCATTGCTTCTTGTCCTGCCCCCAGGGGCCTTGGAGAATAGTTTGACTCCCTCTTCTTTGTGGCACCCTCTGAGATATCGGAAGACTGCTATCATGTCTCCCCTGGTCCTTCTTTTCCTTAAACTAGACCTACCCAGTTCCTGCAACCGTTCCTCATATGTTTTAGTCTCCAGTCCCCTAATCATCTTGGTTGCTCTTCTCTGCACTCTTTCCAGAGTCTCCACGTCTTTTCTACATCGTGGCAACCAAAACTGTATGCAAATATTCCCAGTGTGGCCTTCCCAAGGCCTTATAAAGTGGTATTAACCCTTCACGTGATCCTGATTCCATCCCTCTGTTTATGAACTGCCTAGAACTGTGTTGGCTTTTTTGGCAGCTGCTGCCCACGGCTGGCTCCTATTTAAATGGTTGTCTACTAGGATTCCAAGATCCCTCTCGATCTTGGAAGATTGATTTTTTTTTATTGCAAAAGTTTTGAGTTTTACAAATTTTTTAGGTAGGGTAGGGTAAGGTGAAGTAAAAAAATATTTTGAGAACTTTCACGTCGAGATCGTTGGCTTCTTAACAAAACATTGATAATACATATTTCAATAATACTACAAGGTGAAGAAAAATGCATACATCATTATAAATTCTCAATTCTATGCTGGCAATCATGTACAAACATCCAGACAAAAGTTATACTGTATTAATAAAAAAAGTCATTTTTTAGATCTAAGTCTCTTGGCAATTGTGTCTTCTTGTTCTCCTCTCTGACCCCCAGTGGGCAGGGCCGTGGCCCCCTCCGCTCCTCCTGTTTCTTCCCCCAGGATGGAGGAATGTTTTTTAAGAAAGGCTTCCGCCTCAGCAACTGTTTTAATCCTTACTCTTCCTCCTTCCCAGAAGACCAACATCCCTTCTGGCATCACCCACCTGAACCAAATCCCCTGGTTAAACAATTTTTTAGATAAGAAGGAATATTTCCTCCTCACCTCTCTAATCTTTTTCGGGATCTGCTTCAGGATGGCGACTTCCTTTTGTTGGTACATTAACGGACCCTCTCTCTGCGCCCTCAAGATTCCCTCCCTGGTAGACCTTCTAACAAATTTAATATGTATCTCTCTGGGTAGTTCATTTATCCTGGCATATGTTGAATTTATTGGAAGATTGATATTTTAAAAGCATGCATGTCATTATCCTATTCCTTTTTGGGATAAGCAGTACTACGCAGGTACAGAAAAGGAGTAGAAAATAGTATGCCAAAGAAATTAAAATATGAGATAAGAAAAAGTCAAGGAGATGCCGATAAAGCTAATTTGCACCAACATTATTAATCGTAGCGCTCCATATAACGCTTTCCTACCAGTATTTGCACATCTTATAATTTCTCTTTCCGTTTTCTCATCTTTAGTAAACATTTTGTTAAAATACACATATTCATCTATCTATTTGCTCTTTGTTTTTTGTTTTTTGCCATTTTTTGCATTGCATCCTTTGACATTTGGGGAAAAAATTGAGTAGATAATAAAGTAATCAGTTTGTGAATACCTTGAAATTAATTCCGTGAGAAGAATTAACTCTGTCAGCAGTCAAGAAAAAGTTGTCAACATAATCTTTTTTTTAAAAAAAATGAGTGCATTAGTAGATTTTTAAACTATGGACTAGAAAGCAAATTATTTTGCTGGCTGGAGAAGTCTGGGAGCTGAAGTCCTTCAGACTTAAAGTTGCAAAGTTTGGAGAACCCTGATTTAGATAAATCCACAGCAGGTTTAAAAGTTATATTTAAAGATTGGTTATCAATATTTCTGATCAAATTGTAATGAAATATCAACTGAAAGAAATGAGTTAAAGCAAAGGCTAATCAGAAATACTTTTAATTTGGATTTTTGGCCTGAGCAAAAGAAGGGACTCAAAAAATTCTTTCCAACTCTGTGACTTTTTTGCCCAAAAAAGCTCAAACTCCCAATTCATTTGTGATTTTATCAAATTATGGAATGTACAGTACTGTACAAAATGTACATTTCATCAATCCTACTATAGTGATTGAGCTTGTGGCAGTTATGTACTTTCACACAAGGTGTGGGTTCCAGCTTCTTCTACTGCCAGTTCACTCAGGGACACACTTCAGGCGGGCACAAAACCTAATGCGAACTACATGCGCATGCGCAGTATGTAAAAAATGAAACCAGTTCGGGGGCGTGGCCGGCCAAGTGACTACCTACCTGACCAAACCAGTCCAAACTGGTAGGTACCCACCTCTGTTTCACACTAATCTATGTTAATTCATCTATTTCTCTCTTTTTTTAGTTCTTTGTTTATACAAATCTAATTTTCAGATTTGTGTCGTCTTCTTTTAGCATTTTGTGAGAATCCAGCCTTATGTCTTATTCATGAAGCCAAAGTTAAAACAAATCAGTATGGATCTCTGATGCCATGAGAAGGAAATTATTTTGAAGATAATTTTATTTCAGACCACATAAGCGATAATCTGAATTTGGAGGGCTTGGCCACCATTAAATCACTTTTTTTTTTTTTTGGTTATACAAGATGCTCTGGATTTCTGCAAGACCAGAAGACAGATCGGGAAGGTCTGCCCTATTTCCAGAGGGCACTTGGAAAATGTCCTGACAATTTGGCAGGCGGTTCTCGCCTCATGCCTTGCTGGTCTTTGGAAATTGAGGCAGATGGAATATTTGATGAAATTGTTCCTGTGAGGTTTTTGCACAGTCAGGAATCTTAGATCGCTCCTGGGTTTACTGAGATGTTGATGGAAATGAAGTGAGTAAAAAAAAAAAAACTTATGGTAGTTTGGTAATGATGAAAAACCTAGAATTTTTGGAGGAAAGATAGGAGCACACAATATCTGCAGGCATGTAAGATGAATTTGTATGTTTTTAGCAGGTAACGCTATTTAGATAATGGTGAGGAACCAACTAAAGAAGATCCCAGAAGATTGCCGATTAGCTGAATCATTTTCAATCAGGATTCAGCAATGACCTTGCTCACTGTATTATATGACATTCATCACAATCTCTATTTAAGAGGGAGTCCTGTTATGCAGTATGTCTCAGATACTTTTAATATTATTGACTAGGATAGGAGTTGGGAGCATCAATCTACGGTGCCTCTGCTCTTACTGAGCGGGAATATATTCTTGTCTTTTGCTGGTCTATGACCAGAGGTGGATTCCTTCCAGTTCTAAGCTCTTCCATAGAAGAGGTTCCACAAATCTACGGTGCCGTTTAGAACCGGTTCCAGCTCCCTCCCCCCGCCCATCTGCCCATCATCAAAAGGAAGAGCGAAAGGAGGAATTCTGGGAGTTAAAGTCCACAAGTCTTAAAGCCGTCAAGTTTGAACACCCCTGGATTTTTTCCCTAAAGGGTTTGGGGTGTTACAAGGGTCTTGTAACTTGTTAGCGTTAAGACTTGAGTGCTTCAAATGCCAGAGTTCCTGAGCCAAGATGACTGGAGGAGGAATTCTGGGAGTTGAAGTCGACAAGTCTTAAACTGTCAAGTTTGAACATCTCTGGGGTTTCACTTCCTAAAGGGTTAGGGGTGTTACAAGGGTCTTGTAACTTGACAGCTTTAAGACTTGCGTGCTTCAAATGCCAGAGTTCCTGAGCCAACATTTTGGTTGCTAAGCATTGTTAACTGAGTTTCACCACATTTTGCAAGTTGGCCATGCCCACCCAGTCACATGACTGCCAAGTCACTCCTACCCGGTCACGTGGCCAGCAAGCCACTCCTACATAGCAGGCCACACCTACAGAAGAGGTTCTAAAAATTTTTGAAACCCACCACTGTCTATGACTGTAATAAACTTTATGTTCTATTTTTAATGAGTGCTTGAAGAGCTGAAAACCACAAATCCATGATAGTTTCCATTTTGTAACATCTCTCCAAGGCACGTGATGCCCCTACCCTGTTAATATTCTGCAAACAGGTTAAATGTGTATTGTTCCAGCAAGCCAGGAGGACCTGAGGTGATTTGTATGAGGGCATCTGTCTTAAATATTTAATCTATGTTTTCATTATTGTGGATTGTAAAACAACTGATTTTGCTGTTGTACATTGTCTGCAATCTTTTGGGACTGCGAAAGGTATAAACATTGTAAATTAAGAAATAAATCAGGTTTGAGATTTATTAGAAGTATTTTCATTAGTATTTTCAAAAATCTTTCTCCTGAGGCTACATAATAAATATGCACTCTTACGACTATTTACCAAGCATTAAATCACACATGTTTATGTTCGGCTTATATTCAGGAAATGTACTTGGTACTTGGTACTAGATACAACAAATATTTTCCTTTACTCATCATTTATATATATATTTAAAGGAAACGATAAGCCGTAAATAAGGGCTTTTTGGGGGGGAATATAAGACATACTTTTTTCCTCCCTAAAAGAGGGTGAAAATTTTGGTGCATCATAAACTGAATGTAGCCCCACCCACCCATCAGCGCCAACCCTTTGGCTTCTGCCTGCCAGCAATTTCCGCTCCGAGTCCCCCCGGGGAGAGGGAGCGGTCTATAAATTAAATTATTATTATTATTATTATTATTATTATTATTATTATTATTATTATTATTATTATTATTATTATTATTATTATTATTATTATTATTATTATTATTATTAATTTGCCTCCTCGCAGCAAACAGCAAACAGCCTGTTTTAGTTTCAGCTTCAGAATAACCTGATTAGCACAAGCAGTTGATGGTCAGTTGGATCCGTCTCCTGACCATCAGGTGATTCAAGCTGTGGGGGTTCCCATGGCCACCTCTGCCTGCCCCATTTTCGGTCACCGCATCCCATTTTTGGCCTCAGCGCGCCCCGTTTTCAGCCTCCACGCACCATGTTATTAATTTTATTTTATTTTATTCGAATTTATACCCCGCACCTTCTCCAAAAAGGGCCCAGGGCGGCGCACAGGAAATTTAAAAACATAACAATTATAACAAAATACAAAATTTAAAAACATATTAAATCCCTACCCTGTGCTAAAATCGTTTAAAATCCCCCAAATTAAAACTATCTAAGAACAGTCACAACGGGAGGTTATGCTAGGCCGGCTTGATGGAAAAGGTGTGTCTTAAGACACTGGCGGAAGAGGCGGAGGTCTGAGATGATACGTAGTTCAGGGGGTAAGTCGTTCCAGAGGGCCGGGCCTGCCACAGAGAAGGCCCTTCCCCTGGGTGTCGCCAACCGGCATTGCCCGGCCGACGGCACCCTGAGAAGGCCTCTCTGTGGGAGCGGATCGGACGAAGGGATGTATGGGGCAGGAGACGGTTTTGCATATAACTAGGTCCCGAGCCATGGAGCGCTTTGAAGATGGTCGTCAAAACCTTGAAGCGCACCCGAAAGGCCACAGGCAGCCAGTGCAGCTCACGCAGGAGCGGTGTTATGTGGGAATATCTAGAGGCTCCCGTAATCACCCGCACGGCCGCATTCTGGACTAGCTGTAGCTTTCAAGTTATCCTCCCATTCCAATTCCTGCCGCCCGGAATGGGTGGAAAATGGGGCATGCGGGGGCTGAAAACGGAGTGTGTGGACACTGAAAATGGGATGCAGAGGCTGTTTGCTGCAAGGAAGCAAATTGCTGGGAGGCAGAGGCAGGGGTTTTTTCCCTTGTTTTTCTCCCCAAAAGCTAAGTGCACCTTAACTTTGGAGCGTCTTATCCTCTGAAAAATACGGTAAATATCCATTTTCCATCTCTGATGAAATCGTATCATTTTTTTTAAAATTTCACTTCTAACTATAGGAAAACACCAAGTATATTTTCTCCTGCATTACTCCTGCAGGCCAACATTGTTTAGGACAGAGTTCTCATCTGCCTCCCACAACAGCTGTGGAAGAAATGTCATTTTTGCCTTCAAATGCATGAAATGTGAAAAATCCAGATGATTTTCTCGACCCGCCCTGGGTCCTCTGTGGAGAAGGGCGGGATATAAATTTAAATAAATAAATAAATAAATAAATTTGAGAATTGTGCCATTATGTAAACTGAACTGAACTGAAATTTTTCATAAAATAAAGACAGAATTACAAGATTGTATATCAACTCTGGATCTGCAGCCATATTCTGGTTATAGTCTGGTCACAGAGTCACTGCTATTTTTCTCCATCTTCTGGAGAAATCTATGTCAAGAAATACAAAAAAAACCCAAGGGCTGATCCTATTAAATTCCACAAAAATGCTATTAATATAATTCACTGTCTCACATTAATTGAAATGCGAGAATGGATATCTCCTTTCCTCTTTGTTCTTCAGTAGATTATAGACTTTCAACTAATTTTACTGACTCCTAGCAAGAAAGATAAATGCACCTAACCAGATTGCTTTACCGTGTGCTAAAAATATTGGGTAGCCTCAAAGAAATGTGAAAATGTTAACTGTGATTCAAAGACGTACGGTTCTTACTTCCCTTTATTTATTTATTTTTATTTTTTTAATTAAATTTATACCCCGCCCTTCTCCTTGCAAGGACCCAGGGCAGCGCACAGGCAATATTAAAAACCATACAAAATACAAAAATATTATTAAAAAACTATTAAATTCTATCCCGTGCTAAAACCCATTAAAAAACCCTAATAATTTAAAATGTATCCACATTTAAAAGTCTTTATATATGTGGTTACCACTGGCTGACTTATGTGCAATCTATACACTTATGACTATAATGCAGTCCTTCAGGGCAAGCACTGAGCTGTTGTTTTCTGGAAGTATTTTGTGAACAGTGGAGACAATATTATTATTATTATTATTATTATTATTATTATTATTATTATTATTATTATTATTATTATTATTATTATTATTATTATTATTATTATTATTATTATTATTATTATTACTATTACTATTACTATTATTATTATTATTATTATTATTATTATTATTATTATTATTATTATTATTATTTTATTAGATCTCTAGACCGACCCCTCTCCCAGGGGGGACTCGGGGCGGTGTACAGATAAAAATTAAAACTGCTAAAACCATAACAATACATACAAAGTTAAAATCAAATTAAATCGTCTTCTGTACAAATTTATAAAAATTAAAACTTAACCCATAAAACCGAATAAAATAATTTAAATTACAGACTGGGGCGAGAAGCATGAAGTTAGGCCAAGCCGGCTAGATGGAACAGGTGGGTTTTAAGTTTCGGGCGGAAGGAGCGGAGGTCCGTGGTCGTTCGGATATCAGGGGGAAGGTCGTTCCAAAGGGTCGACCCTTTGAATTTTAATTTTAATTTAAATTTGAATATGAATTTTAGCTCATTTCCAAAACTGAAGTTTCAGTTCTAGAACCTTTTGGTTATTTTTTTCGGGTGTAATAAAAAGTAATATTTCCTCCAAATCACCGATAGTAAAAGTATATTATATATTTTTGTGATACAGCTCGGGTTGAAACATGGTGGATCTTTGATTTATCTCCACCTTCATCAACAGAATAATAGAACAATAAAGTTGAAAGGGACTTTGGAGATCCTGTCCATCTCTGCACAAGTAGGAGACCCTATACCAGCAATGGCGAACCTTTTTTGGCTCGCGTGTCATAAGTGGGGGGAACGCAGGTGAAATTCTACTGGTTTGGACCGATTCACCTGAACTGGTAGTAAAAAATGCTACTGGTTCAGATGAACCAGTGTTTCCAATGATCCGCCTGGCGACAATTAGCTGTGATGCATGATTTATATTAGCTAGAATCGCCGGATTTCCTGCTTTCTAGCTAATCTAAATCATGTGGCACAGCAGATTCCCCTTCCCTTGCTGTTCTACTTACCTTCAAAATATTCCTTTTTTTTAGCACTGAGCAGGTGCACCTCAGGTGCGCATGTGCAAAAAGCAGACTCACCGAACCGGTAGCAGACTCCAGAGGATTTCACCGTTGGGCCGCTGGGCCATAATCAATTGATATTATCTGACGATTATCTTAACGAGATTTAATTCTGATTATTGCATATATGGAGCGTGTCAAGACAGCTAGTCTTAATGGTGAGGGAATTTCAAAACCAATTTTTTCTCAAGTTAAAAAGCCTACATCGCAAATTACATTTTTCCCTCCGACGTGAGGGAATCTCATGGCCCTCAGGAAGCTGGCCAAAATATTTGCTGTTCTGGAAGGCTTTGGGGACACAATTGGTAAGGGGCTATCAGTACCAGGTATGCAAGTTTATTTCTTTATATTATTTATACAAATAACTCAAGGTGGTGAACATATCCAAACACGTCCTCCTATTCCTCCACAGGGGCACCGTTGTTAGAATGCAGTACTGCAGGCTATTTCTGCTGCCGCTGGCGGCCTGCAATTTGGCCGTTCAAATCTCACCAGCTCAAGGTTGACTCAGCCTTCCATCCTTCCAAGGTGGGTAAATGAGGACCCGGATTGTTGGGGACAAGAAGCTGACCCTGTAAATTGCTTAGAGAAGGCTGTAAAGCACTGTGACGCAGTGTATAAGTCTTAAGTGCTATTGCTGTTGAACAACAATCTGTTATTTTTATCCTGTACAACTAGCCATTCCTGGCCACGTGTTGCTGTGGCCCAGTCTGGTTAAATGGCCAACCAATCTGTGTGTAGATCTACACCTGCACACACAAACATGTATTTCTGTATTTCTCTCTCTCTCAACCTTCCTACCTACCTACCTACCTACCTACCTACCTACCTACCTACCTACCTACCTACCTACTGTATTTCTCCCTCCCTCTCTCTATCCCTCTCCCTATCTACCTATCTACTGCATTTCTCCCTCTCTCTCTCTATCCCTATAGCTGCCTACCTACCTACTGTATTTCTCCTTGAATCTTATGGCCAGAGTATTTTATGTCATAAAGGATGACATAATACCTATGGCCCACTGCTCTCTCTGTATCCATCTACCTACCTTTTTAACAATTTTTTACATTTCCGTTGCACAGGTGTGACATCTACACAATCTATATATATATCATTGGGGCCGTATTTGAAAGGAACATTGTGTGAAAATTTGGAAGCGATAGGTGCAGGACTTTTGGAGATTGGCGGTTTTGAACAAACTCGTGTTACATTTTTATTTAGATAGATTCCTAGAGACTTTAAAATTTTCTTTTTTATGACCCTGTCGTCCCTTAATTTGGGGAATCTTAAACATTTTATAAATGAACATTTATAAGCAATTTAAACTTTTCATGAATAGAATTCATAAAAAGAAAGTAAACTGATTTTTTTAAAGGAAAAGGAATAAAAGGAAAAAGCTTTCGCCTAAATAGATAGTTCTCTACCATGTGTCAATCACAGAAGCTATCTGTTTCTTAACTACCTGCAAAAAGTCTTTCTCTCTCTCTCTCTCTTGCTCTCTTTTCTGTTTCTCATTTATACTCTTATCAGCACACTGGAAAACAGTCAGACGCACTCCAGCTCTGCCTGGAGTAACGCAAAATTAATGTCATGTTTCAAGTTATCAAAATGGAGCTTCCCACTGGAATAGTGATTGTGATCATAGTAGAGAGAATGCTTTAAGGGTAAGACTAGAGATGAAAAAGAGACAGCAAACTTTTAAATAAAAGTTTGGATGAATGAAAGAAAAAGATGTCAGAAATTAGGAATGATGATTGCAATTCAGGGTACTCAAAAGTTAATTCTATTCTTGAAGAAAGTGAGTTTCCTGCTGCTTTTCTTATGTTAAAATATTTAATCAGGAAAGCAAGAATCCTTTGCTGCCTTTATGAGTTCACATTAAATATATTTCAGCATTCTGTTTCACTTTTTTTACTCAGGAAATAATGGAAATGCTGAAAACAGTCACAATGAACACACTGCATCTTCATTTATCCAGTGTGAAAAAGTGTGGGAAGGAAATCAACTCCTCTCACCGTACACCGAAAATCGCAAATTATAATAAACTCTATATACAGATTAAAACGCAAGGGACAGCAGCAATGTAATCTGGTGTGCATCTCTTTGATGAAGTAAGAAACAATGTCCTTCCACTGAAGAGTTCACTGTTTTCAATCCACAAATGGATTGAAAACCAAGATTGAGCAACAGCAGAGTTGGAAGGGACCTTGGAGGTCATCTAGTCCAACTCCCTGCCTAGGCAGGAAACCCTATACCATTTCAGACAAATGGCTATCCAACATCTTCTTAAAGACTTCCAGTGTTGGAGCATTCACAACTTCTGGAGGCAACTTCTGTTCCACTGATTGATTGTTCTCACTGCCAGGAAATTTCTCCTCAGTTCTAAGTTGCTTCTCTCCTTGTTTAGTTTCCATCCATTGCTTCTTGTTCTGCCCTCAGGTGCTTTGGAGAATAGTTTGACTCCCTCTTCTTTGTGGCAACCTCTGAGATATTGGAAGTCTGCTATCATGTCTCCCCTAATCCTGGGTATGTCTAGTTTAATGAAAAGAAGGACTAGGGGAGATATGATAGCAGTCTTCCGATATCTCAGAGGGTGCCACAAAGAAGAGGGAGTCAAACTATTCTCCAAAGCACCTGAGGGCAGAACAAGAAGCAATGGGTGGAAACTAGCAGCAGGGTGCCTGATTAAAGCACTCCATCCATCTAAGCACATTTTGGCAGAATTTGTAACACATCTTCAGGCACTTTCGAGGAACAAAGTCTATATAAAGATCTCCGTGAATATTGGGAAGCTCAGGATCCAAAAACATCATGACAGACTTGAACAATGGGCCCTATCCATCAAAAGGAAATTTAATGTGGAGAAAAGCGCAGGAAAAACAAAAACCAAGGTACAAGTATAGATTATGTGAAACCTGGCACAAAAACAGGAACTGTGAGAGGGACTTTGGAATCCTAGAGGGCAATCACTTAAATATTCCTTATATTCCTATACGTAGCTGAGATTTGAGGTTTACAGCTTTAGAGCAAATACAGTATCAGCAACTAGGATAGTGATGGCTAATCTTTTTTGGATCGTGTGCCAACGATGGGGAATGTAGGAGGATCATGCACAGGCATGCCACACCCATAATGCTATGCATTCAACCCTAGCGTGCATGCACGTGCACACACACACTTCTGACGTGCTTTTTTTTGCCCTCCTCAGACTCCAGAGGCTTTTTAGGAGCCTGAGGAGGGTGAAAACAGCCTTCCACAGCTGCCCGGAGGCCCTCCGGAGCCTTCAGGAGCTTCCCTGAAGTCTCCAGAGAGCAAAAAAAACAGCCCTATGGGCCAACCAGAAGTTCAGGAATGGACTTCCGGTTTGTCCATAGAGCCGTTTTTCACCGTCTGGGGCCTTCAGGAGGCTTCTGAATCCTCCGGAGGGTGAAAAATGGCCTCAAAAGTAGACTGCTGGCCAGCGCGCACATGCGTGCTGGAGCTCACAAGGCGACGCCTAGTATGCCCTAACACATGGCTCCATGTGGTTCGCCATCACAGACCTAGGATGTGTTTCGGGTGTGGACTCCCTCTGTAACAGGAGAACAAAAAAGTTGCCCAAAGAATCATGGATGTAGAAGCTCAAAACGACACGGCCACACTGAGTAAAGCTGGTAGCTGGAAATGGCTGAGCAAATACAAATTTTTATTTTAATCACATTTATATCCCGCCCTTCTCCACAAGGACCCAGGGCGGCGCACAGGAATTTAAAAGCATACAAAACAATACAATAAATACAAAATTTAAAAATATATTAAATTAAATTATAATCCTATGATAAAATCAAATTAAAATAGTCTCGACGGGAGGGTTAGGCTAGGCCGGCTTGCTGAAAAAGATGTGTCTTTAGACACTGGCGGAAGAGGCGGAGGTCGGTGATGGTACGCAATTCAGGGGGTAGGTCGTTCCAAAGAGCAGGGCCCGCCACAGAGAAGGCTCTTCCCCTGGGTGTCGCCAAACGACATTGCCCGGCTGACGGCACCCTGAGAAGGCCAACTCTGTGGGAGCGGATTGGCCGAAGGGATGTATGGGGCAGGAGACGGTCTCGCATATAACTAGGCCCCGAGCCATGGAGCGCTTTAAAGATGGTCGTCAAAACCTTGAAGCGCACCTGAAAGACCACATACAAATACAAATACAAATACAAATACAAATACAAATGTACCGTCCAATGGACAACTATTTAAAATTACAACTGCCGAAACACCTGAGGGAGACATTTACCCGAGAGAGATTCAAACGGTTAGATACAATAGTTAGATTTGGGTGATTCTGTTCTATTCCATACAAGGAACGTCCGTGTATCTGTGGAGCCGAAGAGGTAGAAGATCTGACTCATATATAGTTCCATTGCTGTTTATATAAGGGGTCGAGAGATAAGTACCTTGATAATAATAATAATAATAATAATAATAATAATAATAATAATAATAATAATAATAATAATAATAATAATAATAATAATAATAATATATTTATTTTATATACCGCGTCCTCTCCCCTAGGGGACTCGGAACGGTGCACAGGGAAAACTAAAACACATAAAATATATACATCAATAAATACAAAAGATAAAAATCAATTAAACTAACTATCCCTGCGCTAAAATACCCATTAAAACTAACAACCCTAAAAACCCCAAGGAAGAGACTACCCTAGGCCGGCCAAGCAGAAAAAGTGTGTTTTTAATTTTTGACGGAAGGAGCGGAGGTCCGTGGTTGTTCTAATGTCGGGGGGAAGGTCGTTCCAGAGGGCTGGGCCCGCCACAGAGAAGGCCCTTCCCCTGGGCGTCGCCCGCTGACAAAGTCTAGTGGACAGCACCCGGAGAAGTCCCTCTCTGTGGGAGCGAATCGGCCGTGAGGATGTATGGGGCATGTATATGATCCACATATTAAAGGTATGGCCCCATATATCCCATATCTGGCCAGAATCTGAAAACAAACATTTAACTCAGCACAATTTCTGACTAAAATGGACCGACTGAAATCGGCATATGTGGGCTTGATTGGGGTAGATGGCAGGGGTGATACAGAAATAGAATTTTATGTCATTTTATTCTATTTTATTTATATATGTATTAAATAATTAACTTGTATTTTACCCTACTCTCATTTTAAATTGTTTGTTTAGAATTTTATTGGTAATTTGCATTTGAACCTGCTTGTTGATATGGCCTATATGTACACACACACATTAATACAATCCTTGGTTGTATAAACAGATGCATGGAGTCAAAATCATGTGAAATATTAGTACCGCTTTATAGGTTGATTTTTGCAATTTTCACAAATTCTGCGCTCACGTAGCTCTGTACTTAAGCAATAAATATTTTATTCATTTCATTATTGGGAGGGGTGTTAAAAGTGAGAATGGGATTCCAATGATGCACTCCAACTTCTTTAATTGAGGTGTAATTGAGATACAATCTTTGGGACAACATATGGAATGGACATGATTTCTTGTGGTCTTCAATGGGTACCTCATGGGTTATAGTCCAATGTTCTTAGAAAGAACTGCTCTGCTTCAGATGACATGATTCAGCAATGTATATGTCAGGTCTGCTTCTAACAATAACCAAGAAAGAATCCACTCAACTCCATTCTGAAGGAATTAAGAGTACTTTTACTGGTTATGAAAAGAATAGCATAGATGCAAAGCAAGGTCTGAAGCATTTAGGCGCGAAAGCATACATATCAATATATGTCCAACCCCCATTTCCCAATAACCCCCACCCCATTGTCCACTGTGCAAACCCCTCAGGTGTCATGTGGGTTGCATCTATCTTCGGAGAGAGGGGGCGGTCAATAAATCCAAATAAATAATAAATAAATAAATAAATAAATCTTCAGGAGCATCATCAGGATGGCATGCAAGACCGTTGACCTTGACCGCCACACAGCCCCAACCACTGGTATGCGAAATAGATGGCGAGAATTTACTCCCTTCTGCAAATCTCCCTCCTGCACCATTACAGTCCCATTCCCAAACAGCAAAGCCCCTCCCTCCCCATTTCAATGGCAGCCGAAGCAAGCAGTAAAGCGGAGGCTGACAGTATATATAGAGCACAGAGTTCCTACCAATGTTGGTACCGGTTTGCTTCATGTGCATGTGCACCAGACATGGGTTTCATGCACATACGCAGTTCCACTGTAAATTGTTCTGCACATTTGTGAAGACCACAAAAAGCTAATAAAAAGCATGGCAGCAATGGCAGCGGAGACCGGGGAACTGGTTCGGGGGCATGGCCAGTCTGGGTTGCTGCCGATTCTGCGACCCAGGCCAGATTGTCACAACCAGTTCACCCAAACTGGTGCGAATCGGGAGAAACCCATCTTTGATAGAGCATTAGAGTCTTTTGCCCAAATTGGGCTTAAACACTGTGTAGTCACAGCTTTAGATATTTTGTGGCATGGTGAAAATTAGAAGGAGAAGCAAATCCTCACAATTCTGCTTGGCACATCAAGCGTACGAAGGACAGATTTTCCAAATGTGACCGCTGGCAATAAATGCAACAGCATTGGCTTCAACAGCATTTTTGGCATTGTCTGTGCATGGACACTTATTCCCGTTGAATTTATGATTACCAATTCCATTTCAGTTTAATCTCCTTTTTTCTGATAAGCCTGCTATTCTCCAGGAGGAAACACCTTTTTCAGGAGGAAAAATATGACATCGGTATAGGATAATTCACCTAGAAAATCTATTGCAGCTTGGCTGAAGATATGTGCTTGAAGGTAGTCAAAGGGTGGACCCATCTGTTGGCTATTCAGCAGTTTCATTTAGCACAAAATGAGCTACTAGACAATCCAGCTCTTAAAGTGACAAACAAGTTATTTTCTTCTAAAATTAAATAAAATTAGCTAGCATTGAAGGTTGAATAAGTGTCTAGACCAGGGGTGGGCAAACTTTGCAACTTTAAGTCTGAAGGACTTCAGCTCCCAGAATTCTCCAGCCAGCAAAGCTATTGGATGTACTATCATTCCTCAGGGCCAAGTTGGGATAGAGGGTTAAGATACACAAAAGAACTGGCCTATTTTGCCTTTTTAAGCTTCAGTTGCAAACTCAAAGCACTCATTTGTATACTCTAAACAAAGTAATAGAATTCATTGCATTATATAATATGCTTTTCATTAGAACAATACCCTCAGAAATAACATAGGAATTTAACTTTATTTTACCCGAGTCAATTAAATATCAGATTGATTTATATTGAATGTGCCTATATTGCTAATACATTCATGATAAGTATTAAATACATGAACAGTATGGTTTCTTGGGGCTAATTTTTTTACATTAATTTTATGTAATTAATGTTTATATTAATCTTATATTAATTTATATAATAATTATAATTTACTAAATAATAAAAAAATTGAAAGTTTTGATCATCTTGCATTAATCATACTCACATTTTTCTAGTAACATTATACATAATACAGTCATCTTTCAACTTCTTATCCTTTAAATCTACCTACTAATATTAAAATGTTATACTACAATATTTATTGTAGTTTTTCTCCCTTTCTGATTTCTACCTCTATTTTGATCTTGATAACACCAATCTTAAGGAAATATTCTGTTTTTATCCTTCATCTCTTATCCATTTTAATTATATTAATTAGATTCCGCCCCAGGCTCCTGATGGACCCGATAAGGTTCCAAAGGGAGCTTGGGCCAATTCCTGTGGACTTGCCCCGCGACTCGACTGAGGACCTAGTGGCCGCATGGTTAAGTGTGGCCACGGGGGCCTTGGACCGAGTCGCGCCCTTGCGGCCTCTCTTGCGGCGACGAACCACCTGGGCTCCTTGGTTTACCGAGGGGCTTAGGGGGATGAAGCACCACAAGAGATGCCTAGAGAGCAGATGGAGATCTTCTCGCTCCGAAGCCGACCGAACACTAGTGAGAGACCATATTAGAACTTACTTAGTGGCGATAAGAGTGGCCAAACGTGAGTATTGTGCCACTCTTATTGCATCCGCAGATAACCGCCCTGCCGCCCTGTTTGGGGTGACCCGCTCCCTCCTTCAACAGAGGCCGCGGGAAGCCCCTTTACAGGGGTGAGCAGAGGAATTTGGGATTTATCTGCAGGAGAAAATCACTCGGATTCAGAACGAGCTACCCTCCATCGACAGTGGCCCAGTCGAGCGGGCCGAGTCTGTTCTTGTGACACCATCTTGGGAGGAGTTTGATTTTGTTACCACCGAGGATATGGACAAGTTGTCAAAGAGACTTAGGGCTACCACATGCTTATTGGACCCGTGTCCCTCCTGGCTTGTACTGGCATCCTGGGAGACGACACGAGGCTGGCTCCAGGGCATTGTCAACGCATCTTTGATCCGTCCCTGGATCCAGCATTATTAGAGAACTATCGTCCCGTCTCCAACCTCCACTTTCTAGTGAAGGTTGTTGAGAGTGTGGTGGCTCAACAGTTTTCGCGACACTTGGAGGAAGTTGATTATCTAGACCCGCGCCAGTCCGGCTACCGACCCGGGCACAGCACCGAGACGGCATTGGTCGCGTTGGTTGATGATCTCTGGAGGGTGCGGGATAGAGGATATTCCTCTATCCTAGTCCTATTAGACCTCTCAGCGGCTTTTGATACCATCGACCATGGTATCCTATTGCGCCGACTGGGGGGGTTGGGGCTGGGAGGCACCGTTTTGCGGTGGTTCTCGTCCTACCTCTCTGGTCGGTCACAATATGTGTTGACAGGGGGGCAGAGGTCGGCCTCGAGACCCCTCATATGTGGGGTTCCTCAGGGGTCGGTCCTCTCGCCCCTCCTATTCAACACATATATGAAGCCGCTGGGTGAGATCATCCGTGGTTTTGGGGTGGGATATCATCTCTACGCTGATGATACTCAGTTGTACATATCCACCCCAGACCACCCCAACGATGCCGTCGAGGTTATGTCCCGGTGCTTGGAAGCCGTACGGATCTGGATGGGTGGTAACAAACTCAAGCTCAACCCGTCCAAGACCGAGTGGCTGTGGTTTCCGGCACCCCGGTTCAGCCAGATTATTCCAACTCTGGCCATTGGGGGCGAAACACCGGCCCCCGTGGAGAGGGCGCGCAATTTGGGTGTCCTCCTGGATTCCCGGCTGTCTATGGAAGATCATGTGGCAGCCGTGGCCAGGGGGGCGTTTCATCAGGTTCGCCTGATGCACCAATTGCGCCCCTTACTGGACCGGGGTGCCTTACGCACAGTCACTCAAGCACTCGTCACCTCTCGACTCGACTACTGTAATGCTCTCTACATGGGGCTTCCCTTGAGGTGCACCCGAAAGCTACAGTTAGTACAGAACGCAGCCGCGCGGGTGATTACGGGAGCACCTAGACACTCCCACATAACACCTATCCTGTGCGAGCTGCACTGGCTTCCTGTGATCTTTCAGGTGCGCTTCAAGGTTTTAACGACCATCTTTAAAGTGCTCCATGGCTCGGGGCCTAGTTATATGCGAGACCGCCTCCTGCCCCATACATCCCTCAGACCGATACACTCCCACAGAGAGGGCCTCCTCAGGGTGCCGTCG
The DNA here is from genome assembly GCA_039707465.1 of Rhabdophis nuchalis. NCBI lineage: Eukaryota > Metazoa > Chordata > Lepidosauria > Squamata > Natricidae > Rhabdophis > Rhabdophis nuchalis. Next base: position 11,319,029 of record CM077661.1, read on the forward strand.
GCTGGACAATGCTGACTGGCAACACCCAGGGGGAGAGCCTTCTCTGTGGCGGGCCCAGCCCTCTGGAACGACTTACCCCCTGAACTCCGCACCATCTCCGACCTCCGCCTCTTCCGCAAGTGTCTGAAGACACACCTATTTCATCTAGCCGGCCTAGCGTAACCTCCATACTGACTATTAGATAGTTTTTAAACTTGGGGTTTTAATTCGGTTTTTAGCGCAGGGTTTATTTATTAGTATGTATTTTAACATCCCTGTGCGCCGCCCTGGGTCCTAACAAGGAGAAGGGCGGGGTATAAATTTAATAAAATAAATAAATAAATAAATAAATAAATAAATAAATAAATAAATAAATAAATAAATAGATTTAGATTTCTTAAATTTTTAGACCGCCCTTCTCCCTTGCAAGACTCATTACATTAGTCATACTCACATCATTATCGTAACATTACAAATATGCGATAAAAGTTCTTAACATTGTAACATTTACTCCATCATGTATTTAATCCTTCATCATTTAGTTGTTTAATATTATATTACATTACTCAGTGCTAATAACCATGGTAACCTTAATAATATTGTTTAAAGGTATATAATATAATCATCTTTTAAATTCTGATCCGTCCCTCTACATACTAATTTTAAAACATTGTATAATAGTATATATAACAATAGCCACTTTAAACATTTTGGAGAATTGTCTTTTCAGAGTTTCTTTTCTTTGTGGTTTAATCTCTATTCTCACTTAGCTCCAGTCCACTGTTCAAACATTACTCCAGCATATTTCTTGCTTCGGTTGTCCCAGCTTCCTGGCAGCCATAATGGTTCTCTCCTTCCTCGTTGGTGGATTGGAGAGTGACCCTCAGATCAAGCAGGAGAGTTACCGCCCTGGGTCCATTTGGAGAAGGGCTACCCCGCCCTTCTCCAAATGGACCCAGGGCGGTAACTCTCCTGCTTGATTTAATAAATTTAATAAATAAATAAAATAAATACCACTCTCCACAATCTGCAAGGAATCCCCCTTAATAAATAAATAAAATAAATACCACTCTCCACAATCTGCAAGGAATCCCCCTTATCTTTGCCACTCCCTACAACTGTATACTGTAATTTGTAGTTTAGCTCTACATGTTATATACATAGATATTATTATATTATGCGGCCACGCGGGCAGTTATGGGAACCTCCAGGTTTGCCCATGTAACACCACTCCTGCGCGAGCTGCACTGGCTGCCTGTTGTCTTTCGGGTGCGCTTCAAGGTGTTGATTATGATCTTTAAAGCACTCCATGGCTCGGGACCTAGCTATTTGCGGGATCGCATCCTGCCTCATACATCCCTTCGGCCGATTCACTCCCACAGAGAGGGACTTCCCCGGGTGCCGTCCACTAGGCAATGCCAGCGGGCAACGCCCAGGGGAAGGGCCTTCTCTGTGGCGGGCCCGACCCTCTGGAACGACCTTCCCCCCGAAATTAGAACAACTACAGACCTCCGCTCCTTCCGTCAAAAACTAAAAACTCATTTCTTCTGCCTGGCTGGCTTGGGTTAACTGACCCATTTAACTCTAGCTGAATATTTCAAACTGTTTTATTAGGGATTTTTAGGGGTATTAGTTTTAGATAGTTTGGGATTTTAGCGCAGGGTCTAGGTTTAATTCATTTTAAATTGTATTATAATGTTTGTTGTTTATATATGTATTTTTAATTCCCTGTGCACCGCCTCGAGTCCCTTCAGGGAGAGAGAGCGGTTTACAAATTAAATTATTATTATTATTATTATTATTATTATTATTATTATTATTATTATTATTATTATTATTATTATGTACAGTAGCTGATAATTATTGTTTAAGTAACTCTTGGTAAACATTTTCAGGAATTAGCAAATAGTTAACGGATACAAGAGGTATTAAAAATATTCTAATACACAAGTGGATCGTGTATACACAAGCATGAAAATTCTCCATCTTTGCATTCTCACTTACAACTCTGGGTTTTTCTGGCAATGAGCCAACCAATCAGCTTTTTTCAAGATCGACCAAAGTCAGGTAGGGGCTGTCACTTAAATATCTGTTGTTAAAAAACAACAACCCTGCAAGGTACTGGCTATATTGCATTTATCACATATTAATGTAAAACAATAATACAATACAAATGAACAAGCCACAAAGTTTTTAATAATCTTGAACGTAAAAGGAAATATGGCTCAATTTCTAGAACTTCAGCTTGAGTGGCTATATCAAATTATTAAAGAAGTTCTGAATTTCACATTGAAATAATAACCTAAAAGGAAAGAATTCATACATTAAACGGTTACATAATGTTTGCTTGGTTTTAAATTACTGTGCTTGGTAACTTAAAGTACAATCGTTTAGTGGACTATAATTAGATTTAAAAAGCTTAGTATGATGTGTGAATTTATTCTACCTAGCTAAGGTGTAGAAATAGAAAGAAGCTTGTAACTCATATAGGCAAACTGCTGATTAAATGAAAAACCTGGAACTAGGTCAGCATTGTCCAGTCTGATGTCTTTCAGATATGCTGAAAAACTAATCATGAATTCCTAATGAATTCCTAATTAGAGAATTACAATAATGGAAGTATTTTTATGGTGGATTTTATTAGGGTTTTATTAAGAGTTATAATCCAATACACCTGAAGGACATTAGAAAGGCTAGTCAAGACTAGATAAATTGTAGACAGAAGCCTACAATTTTTCTGTATATAATCATACGATAAAAAATCTGGTTGAACTCTGATTGCCACTCTACTAAATTTTAGAGGTTTTTTTTTTTTCATATGCAAGATTGTGCAAAAAGAGGTTGGTGAAACTCACTATTCATTTGCCTCTGGGAACCAGATTTTGAATTAAAGTCCTAAATTTTAAAAGAAATTGCAACTGATAATTCAACAATAACATAAATGGTTTGAGGCTGACTCTATGGCACATCTATAATGCATCTGTTACCTATCCTTTCAAACATAAGCATGGATTTCAATATGTGCATTATAATGCAGTTTTTTTTTCAGTTCTCCTGCTAGACCAGATTAGAAGACCTTCTGCTAGTGTCTTTGCACCAAAGTTAGCATAGTTTCACTAAAATAATTGTATTTTTGAAACAGAATTTGTTTAGTTTACTTTCAGATTGTATTTTGTTCATATTTTATATAATACAGATGAATATGATTATACTGAAAATTATTCATACTTTGCACTTTTAAAATGCAAAGATTTGATTTGAGATGTTTGCATCAAATTTGAACTGTGAATTGTTATAACCCCTTATCAGCACATGTTTAATCTGTGTTTTAATCTGTGCAATATATAAAATAGATCCTAATGACTCATTTGTGCTAAGCACTCATTTACCTTTACTCATAATGGATGCAACTTTTTCATGATATATGCAGAAACTCATCCCTGATTAGAAGGACTTGTGGGACCAAATCAGTGGTGGGTTTCAAATTTTTTTAGAACCTATTCTGTAGGTGTGGCCTATTTTGTGGGCATGGCTTGGCAGTCATGTGACAGGGTGGGAGTGGCCACCTTTTAAAATGTGGTGAAACTCATTTAACAACGCTCTTGCTTAGCAACCAAAATTCTGGACTCAATTGTGATGATAAATTCATTCTTTCTTTCTTTCTTTCTTTCTTTCTTTCTTTCTTTCTTTCTTTCATTCCTTTCTTCCTTTCCTTTCCTTCCCATTGGGTCACTGGCAGCGGCGGGCCAGATTTACTTCCAGGTACACCGGTGGAACCCCCTCTCACCGGTTCTCTAAATTTCACCAACCGGCTCTCGCGAGTAGGTGCGAGCCTGCAGAAACCCACCACTGGACCAAATCATCTGATCCCCGAACTATTTCAGTTTGTTCAGCCTTGTTGATTTCATTCTCTATTAAATATTTACCTTCTAATTAGTTTCATTAGCAGACTCATGACTCAAATTGTGTTCTTTCAATTTAATTTAGGTTAGTGAACTTCTGTTAAAGTCCATAGTATTTATTCATACATATTTGAAATACTATGTGCTTTATTGTGTGTGGTTACTATTGGGACACAATATACGGCTTGTTAGGTCTCCAATTTATTGAGCTTCATGTTTCATTCTATCTTTGTTAATTTTATTCCCTCTTGAAGTATGTGGTTCCTGTTCCACCCTTGACAACCTGACAGTTTGGATAACATTATACAGAAGCTGGAAATTTAACAAGCTTACACAAGAGGCAACATTTATTTGAAGCGTATTTGCAAGACATAACTGAATTTCTACAATTTAAGTTTTCAAGCATAATGTTTATGACATGTGAATTGTTAACTATTTTGGAAAATCTCATGTTAGAATTAATACTCAAAGTATAGTGAATCTTAAGATCTGATACAAATTTTGATAATCCTTGGTGAATTTGGGGAATCTCAAATTTCAACACAATCTAAATTACCCCATTCAGAAGTTATTCTCATATAATGTGGATATATGATCAAAGTTATCAGTGCTCACCAATGCAGATGTAATTTTCTAGGACATATATATGAGTAACGGGAAATTATGGATGGATTGATATCAGATATTCACAATATTTCTTTGGGATTAATGATAAATGAGGATTTCAAAAATGTTTTAGACAAACCCTAATGCATATTACATTTGCTTTAAATATTTACATAATATAAATATTAACACATTTCATTTTAAACTGCATCGTGTTGTGCAAATTTGTTCCATGCAAAATTAAAAAGGGCCCAAATATCTCTGTTTACATATCTTGACTCTCAGGAAGAAGCACTTATCTTACACAATTATTAAGGATACCCAGGTTTTAATTAACTATAATTTACTATGTCCAAAATATGTTTTAAAATGCTAGAAGAGGGACACAATTTCTCTGATAAAACAGAATTGTCACTAAAGGTTGTTTTTAAAATAATAGGCTAAAAAAATGATATGGAAAAAGATGTTTCATCAGTTTCCAAAGAAATTGGCTGATTCATTAAACATAAAAAGAGAATTACAAATAATAAACCAAGAGAGTGACCTAGATATTTATATTTGATTTACAAACAAGGTTTATTAAAGCTCGTATGAATCTTGTGAGAAGGATACAAAAGAAATGAAATCAAATCCTACGACAATTCTTGAATGGACTAAAAATTAAGATTGTGAGAGCTAAAAAGGAGAAATAAAAATTGGTTTATTTGTCCAAAATGGCTATGTTGTTATTTCTGGCAATAAACTTTTGCTGGCACAAGAACTGAAGGGATTTGTTTATAGGTAAAAGATAGGATATGGGATGAAGAGATCATTGGATATAAATTAAGAAGAGTTAAAAAGTTACTAAAATTATTGATCTCTTCAAATAAGGTCACACACACACACACACACACACACACACACAAAGTGTGTGTGTGTGTGTGTTACTTTTAACCTTGTTGCAAGAGATGAACAATTTTAGTAACTTTTTAACTCTTCTTAATTTATATCCAACCCATATCCTATCTCTTACCTATAAACAAATCCCTATTTCAGTTCTTGTGTATATAACCTATATTTTCTTTACATGCTATTTTACTTTTTTCCATACTTTTTCTCCATGCTTTTTACCACTTCTTTCTACTATTCTTTCTTTTCACTTGAATTAGTTTTTACTATTAAAAAGTATAATCTATATAAATAAAAATGTAACCAGAGTTTGTTCAAAACCGCTAATCTCCGAAAGTCCTGCACCGATCGCTTCCAATTTTTCACACAGCGTTCCTTTGAAATACGGAACCAATGATATATATATAGATTGTGTAGATGTCACACCTGTGCCAGGTACCTGCAACGGAAATGTAAAAAATGGTAAAAAAAGGTAGGTAGATGGATACAGAGAGAGCAGTGGGCCACAGGTATTGTCATCCTTTATAACATAGCTAAGTAGATAGCCAGCTGTATGGATAGAGAGATGGAGGGAGAAATGAAGTAGGTAGGTAGGTAGTTAGGTAGGCAGAGGGATAGAGAGGGAGAAATATGGTAGGTAGAGAGGTAGGTAGGTAGGTAGGTAGGTAGATAAAGAGGGAGAGGTAGAAATACATTAGGTAGATAGGTAGGAAGAGGGAGAGAGGAAGAAATACAGAAATACATGTTTGTGTGTTCAGGTGTAGATCTACACACAGATTGGTTGGCCATTTAACCAGACTGGGCCACAGCAATGTGTGGCCGGAAACGGCTAGTTATTAATAAAAGATTACATTTAAGTTAAATAAATTTTCAACATGGCCACAGCCCATGACTCAAAAGCTAAGAAGGAGCAGATGGATTGGAAACATTCAACACAAACACTAGAGCTGTAAGCTACATTTGCAAAACCTCCTAGAGAAAAGTAGTAACAAACCACTTATGTACTACAGCCAAGAAGTTCTCAAAAGTTAATATCAACTTGGAGATTTCATTCTGAGTCTCATTTTTGAGTAAGTCCTGCCTATGTTCTTTTTAAAATGACATTTTAAAATATCCATTCCTTTTTCTTCATATATTTTTATCATATGGATTTACTTTTCCCTGACATTTTATTTTTTATACGTCACATTTTGATAACTTGAGTTATTATAAATGTTCTTGTAATTTCACATTCCATATAATCTGGCTACATAGTTGTATGCAGAGGTTTAAGCACAGCATGTTTTATCCTCAATGAAAAGAAGCTAAGCTAACCCCAACATTATATGAAATTCAAAGCAACATAATTTTGCAAACGTAAATGTGCCTTTCCCCCCCATATTCAAATTAAGAAAAGAAAGGAAGAATATGGCAGATGGAGAAGTAGAGATTTTCATCTGGTAGATTCAATAATAGTTTGTCTTCTCCTTCCTAAAGCTGTAAATAAGTCACAAAAGGTGATTATTTCAGTAGGTCAACAATTAGATAGGTAAGACAATTTCAGGGGTGAACAAATAGTCTGTCCCTGCTTAATTTTAACCACTGCAGCCAATTTTAAGCAACTATCAAAAGACCTGAAAAATAAAGACAACTTGTTCCTACAAAATTTTTAAAACTCTCTAAATACTTCTAGCAATTTCAATTTTATTTAAATAATAGAAGTTAAATTATTCAAGTCAAAGCAAAATCTGGAAAAGCAAAGCAGCTGAGATGAATTTTTGTTTTAATAGCTAAATTTAATAATAGCTAAATTTATTGACCGCTCCCTCTTCCCACAGGGACTCGGGGCGGTGCACAGGGAGAATAAAAACAATAAATATACAACATACATAGCAAAATTAAAACAGATTAAATTAATTCCTGTGCTAAAATCCCATTAACTAAAAATCCCCACTAAATATTGATATACATTTAAAAACCCATAGAGAGAGAGACTACCCTAGGCCGGCCAGGCGGAAAAGATGAGTCTTCAATTTCAAGCGGAAGGAGCGGAGGTCCGTGGTCGTTCTAATATCGGGGGGAAGGTCGTTCCAGAGGGCCGGGCCCGCCACAGAGAGAGCCCTTCCCCTGGGCGTCGCCCGTTTTAACTTAAATTACAGTCACTTTCTGAAACCTCAGTTGATGAATTATACTTTTAAGCTTGGTGTGTTTTTTAGCTTTTCTAAAAGGTTATTTACACAACCAAAGCATATTGTAATAGACTAGATTACAGTATTTCTACCTGTTGCAAACAGAAATGCTTTCCAACATTTAGGAACATTAGATATATTTAATTAGGTTATCCCTAATCCTTCTTTTCAATAGGATAAAAATACCTAACTCCTTCAAACATTTATCCCCCAAGAGAGGCTATAGATTTTCTCCACGTACTTTCTAGGGTAAGGTGACCAGATTTTAAGTTTACTAAAGTGGGACACCATCAACCGGGGGGGGGGGGGCGCAGTGGCCTTTCCTGGCCTGGCAGCTGCCACAAAGGCCGCCTCGCCACCTGTTTCCCTCACTGGCCGGAGGGTGTCTGGTGGGGGGGGCGCAGGCCGACCCCCTCCCTCCCTTCCCCCCCAAGCGGGGCACCTTCAGGTGTAGGCATCTGGTGGGGCGGCGGAGCAGGGCCAGGCAAAAACGGGACATTTTTAAGAGGACGCGGGCCGCGGTACAAATTCATGAAAAGTGGGACTGTCCCGCCAAAAGTGGGACGTCTGGTCACCTTATTCTAGGGCCATCATGGAAAACCTATGGCACGCGTGCCCTCGGTAGAATGCAGAGCCATTTATGAGGGCAGGCGAGATGTTGCCCTATCAGCTCCAGCAAGCATGCATGCTTCGGCCAGCAGATTTTGGGGCATTTTTCAGCCTCTGTAGGCTTCCCCAAAGCCTCTGGAGGGCGAAAAACCACCCAATGCGCAAACCAGAAGTTCAGGGATGGACTTCCAGTTTGCACGTTGAGCTGTTTTTTGCCTTCCCCAGGCTCCTAGAAAGCCTCTGCAGTATTCCAAGTGTAGCTTCGCTAGTGTGATGTAAAATAGTATTATCACTTCTGGTGATAACAGAATAACAGAGTTGGAAGGGACCTTGAAGGTCTTCTAATCCAACCTCCTGCCTAGGCAGGAAGCCCTACACCACTTCAGACAAATGGTTATCCATTTGTCTGAAGTGGGAGGAGTTTGACTTTGTTACCACCGAGGATATGGACAGGTTGTCAAGGAAACTTAGGGCGACCACATGTTTATTGGACCCGTGTCCCTCCTGGCTTGTACTGGCATCCTGGGAGACGACACGAGGCTGGCTCCAGGGCATTGTCAACGCATCTTTGAGTGAGGGGTCCTTGCCTGCCGTCTTGAAAGAGGCGGTAGTGAGGCCCCTCCTCAAGAAGCCATCCCTGGACCCAGCTTTATTAGAGAACTATCGTCCGGTCTCCAACCTTCACTTTTTGGTGAAGGTTGTCGAGAGTGTGGTAGCCCAACAGTTTCCGCGACACCTGGAGGAAGTTGATTATCTAGACCCGCACCAGTCCGGCTTCCGACCCGGTCACAGCACCGAGACGGCATTGGTCGCATTGGTCGCGTTGGTTGATGATCTCTGGAGGGCGCGGGATAGAGGTTATTCTAGAGGTTATTAGACCTCTCGGCGGCTTTTGATACCATCGACCATGGTATCCTATTGCACCGACTGGGGGGGTTGGGGTTGGGAGGCACCGTTTTGCGGTGGTTCTCATCCTACCTCTCTGGTCGGTCGCAATATGTGTTGACGGGAGGGCAGAGGTCGACCTCGAGGCCTCTCTTATGTGGGGTTCCTCAGGGGTCGGTCCTCTCGCCCCTCCTTTTCAACACATATATGAAGCCGCTGGGTGAGATCATCCGTGGTTTTGGGGTGGAGTACCATCTGTACGCTGATGACACCCAGCTGTACATATCCACCCCAAACCACCCCAACGATGCCGCCGAAGTGCTGTCCCAGTGTTTGGAGGCCGTACGGATCTGGATGGGTGGTAACAAACTCAAGCTCAACCCTGCCAAGACTGAGTGGCTGTGGTTTCCGGCACCCCGGTTCAGCCAGATTCCACCAACTCTGGCCATTGGGGGCGAAACACTGGCCCCCGTGGAGAGGGCGCGCAATTTGGGTGTCCTCCTGGATTCCCGGCTGTCCATGGAGGACCATGTGGCGGCCGTGGCCAGGGGGGCGTTTCATCAGGTACGCCTGATGCGCCAATTGCGCCCCTTACTGGACCGGGCTGCCCTTCGCACAGTCACTCAAGCTCTCGTGACGTCCCGGCTCGACTACTGTAATGCTCTCTACATGGGGCTTCCCTTGAGGTGCACTCGAAAGCTACAGCTAGTCCAAAACGCAGCCGCGCGGGTGATTATGGGAGCCACTAGATGCTCCCACATAACACCGATCCTGCGCGAGCTGCATTGGCTTCCTGTGGTTTTTCGAGTGCGCTTCAAGGTTTTGACAACTATCTTTAAAGCGCTCCATGGCTCGGGGCCTAGTTATATGCGAGACCGCCTCCTGCCCCATACATCCCTTAGACCGATATGCTCCCACAGAGAGGGCCTTCTCAGGGTGCCGTCGGCCGGACAATGCCGACTGGCGACACCCAGGGGAAGAGCCTTCTCTGTGGCGGGCCCAGCCCTTTGGAATGACCTACCCCCTGAATTACGTACCATCACTGACCTCCGCCTCTTCCGCCAATGTCTTAAGACATATTTGTTTCAACAAGCCGGCCTAGCCTAACCTCCCATGGGGACTTTTAGGTAGTTTTAAATTGGGTTTTTAAAATTTGGTTTTAGCGCAGGATAGGTTATTTAATAGTTTTTTAAATTATATTTATTGTATTTTGTATGTTTTTAAATTTTCCTGTGCGCCGCCCTGGGTCCTTCTTGGAGAAGGGCGGGATATAAATTTAAATAATAATAATAATAATAATAATAATCTTCTTTAAAACTGTGTTGTAATATTCACAACTTCTGGAGGCAAATTGTTCCACTAGTTAATTGTTCTCACTGTCAGGAAATTTCTCCTCAGTTCTAAATTGCTTCTCTCCTTGATTAGTTTCCACCCATTGCTTCTTGTTCTGCCCTCAGGTGCTTTGGAGAATAGCTTGACTCCCTCTTCTTTGTGGCAGCCCCTGAGATATCGGAAGACTGCTATCATGTCTCCCCTGGTCCTTCTTTTCACTAAACTAGACATACCCAGTTCTTGCAACTGTTCTTCCTATGTTTTAGTCTCCAGTCTCCTCATCCTCTTTGTTGCTCTTCTCTGCACTCTTTACAGAGTCTCCATGTCTTTTCTACATCATGGTGACCAAAACTGAATGCGGTATTCCAAGTGTGGCCTTGCCAAGGCCTTATAAAGTGGTATTAAAACTTCACGTGATCTTGATTCTATTCCTTGTTCATGCAGCCTAGAACTTTGTAAACAGAGGGATAGATCAAAATCATGTGAAGTGTTAATACTTGTTAATTAATACATATACTAAATGATGTTTATACTATTTCTCTGTTGTTGCAGCCCAGAATTGCATGTTTTTCTCTGAGCAACACAAAGTATTGGGACACCTTGGGTAACTGTTTTTAACTCTGATACCGAATAAATGCATATAAGGATGTAAATTCTAAATGTAAATACCTGGGAATAAGATCTGATGGTTTCATATTTGAGTAGCCACGTATACAACCGTATCATCTATCAAGATTGCTAGATATGCACACTCATGTATACAGCTACAGGTTTGGAAAATTTTCATCTTTCAGATTTATAAGATGGAAAACCTTACTGACTTCATTAATGCCTTTGAAGTATTGGGATGTGCATTAAATCAGGGGTCTCCAACCTTTGCAACTTTAAGTCTGAAGGACTTCAGCTCCCAGACTTCTCCAGCCAGCTTTGCTGGCTGGAGAATTCTGGGAGCTGAAGTCCTTCAGACTTAAAGTTGCAAAGGTTGGGGACCCCTGTATTAAATAACCCACAGGTATTAAATGTACTGATTGGCTGAAATCTTTTGTGGGATAGGCGGGTGGGGGGGAGATTACTACTGTAGTTTTTAAGGCAATTTTCTTGCATATTCCCAAATTTGGTTAAGTTCTCCCAGCATTTTCTCAGCCTGTGTCAAATAGGGTTGCTCTGTCTTTTATCTGTTTGTGGGAAGGAGGGTTGAATGGATGAAAAAAAAAATGAATAGACTAGAATTGACTGTAGAATTCATTGTATGGAGGGATGAGGAATGAAAAGAATTAATGCAAGCAATAGTAATTGCTCCATTATAACAATTCAACCAAATACCTACATTTTCAGCTCAGCGTTTTGTAAATGCATGCAGTCAATTGCTAGGGCTGCACTCCAGGATTTTTCTCTTTAGTGGACACAATGGTACTGATAACACCAAATCACTACCTTGCCAACAACGGATTTAATCCACATAATGCACAATATTGAAATAATAACCATTCGCCGCTCAAAACAATGGTAGGCCTTTTTTCTTTTCAGTAAATCAAAATTAGATAATTTAAACAGAAAGAAATAGTACAAAATGGGAATATTCTGAGCATTGACTAACATGTGAAACATAGAAATGAATTGCTTCCCCAAAGTACAAGACTTGTATTTTTCAGGTATTCTTTTCTTTTATTCCCCCCTCATCTCAATAATATTACTGTGAAATGCAGGCACATTTCTGGGCATTTCTTTCAGTTGCAAAAAATATATATACATGCAAAAGAATTAATATTGCAATTAATTTTTCAAACTAGCGATGAAGTTATTTTTATTTTATTTTTTATTTATTTTCTATTAAGTACATTTCTTACTGCTTTTTAAACATTGTGTTGTCTGGCTATTTAATTTGCTTAATAATACAAATCACAGTCTTAATCCCCTTTTTTCCAAACATTGGTAAAATAAATTCCATGTTTTATAATATTCTATGTCGTCTTTCTGCTTAATTTTCAATGTCAACCTATCCATTTCTGCACAATCTAATATCTTCTTAACTATTTCTTCCTTTCGTGGTATTTCTTCGTTTTTCCAGTATTGTGCAAAAATAACCCTGGCTGCTCTTAAGACATGGAATATTAAACTTATCAAGTTTTTCTGATATTACGTCTAATAAAAGCAATTCAGGCTTATAATCTATATGTTTCCCTATCATCTTTTCTAACCACCTGTGTATCTTTGTCTGAAGTTTTTTGCTTTGATATGAGGTGTCTCCCTTGCCTTTCCCAAATCAATAATTACATGAATAAGGCTATAATTCAATACTTACATTTCTCAAATTTTAGAATGTAGCATTGTCAGTTTTAGATGATAATGATGATGATGATGATGATGATGATAATAATAATAATAATAATAATAATAATAATAATAATAATAATAATAATAATAATAATAATAATAATAATAATAATAATAATCTTTATTGTCATTGTAATAAAATAAAAAATTACAATGAAATTGGTTTGAGCGTTGTTCTAACATTTGCATCAGGTGGAATATAGACAGCAGTGACAACTATAACAGAAATCTCTCCAGGCAGATAAAATGGCCGACAAATGACAGTTGAGAATCCCACGTCTAAAATCTTTTGTTCGGTAAAATAAAACAAATGTTAATGTTATTAAATGATAATTATGCAAACATATTTCACCAGAGAAAATTGCTCTACTCACATGCTTGATTGTCCTGGAGTGTCCTACAACCACTTTGACTTTCATCATTCTGGATCATCCGTAAATGTGGCCACCTGACTGCTTATCCCTAGTTAGAATTATTTAGAAATAAATCAACAAACAAAGGTTCCAAGAAATCAGCAATCGGGATTCTCTTTATTGAGGAATCTTGTCAAAGATGTTTCAAAAATCTATATACTGCCAAAGTTCTCTCCATCCATCTGCATTGGATATTGAAACAAACTCTAAAATATGGGTGAAGCAGGATTTATCCTTGCAGAAGCCATGCCAATTTCCATCCAGTAAAGCTTGTTTATGTCAGCTTTGATCAATAAGACTCTTAACAATTTTCAAGGCACGTATAAAACAGTACAATGAAGCATCCACAGTGTTAAACAAAAATCAAATAAAAAATAAAAGTAGCAGAATTATAAAGCCACATAGACACGCTCTGAAATAATTCTGCTTTCAATGACTAATGGAAAGCCAGCAACGTGGAAGCAATCAAATTTTCATGGGCACTCAGCAGCAGATTTCAACTCTCGATGTGAAAATATTTTAGAAGTATTCCATCGGCTGCAGATGTGAACATGTACCCATGGCTTCAGCATATTTGAAATCTAAATTGCATTCTCTGGATACCTCCAGAGAGCTATAAGTTTATCTGAATCTGTAAGAGTCCAATCACGCTATTCAGAACAAGAGGTCTGTATTCTAGAATGATCATAATTGTATTACATTAATTTATTTGATTCTTTTTTGTTCGTTAGTATTGTTTTCAAGATGGTTTTATATTCTGAATAGGCGGCAATATAAATCCAATAAATAAATAAATACTACCTTTTCCCAAAACAGTTTACATGGTTATTATTTCTCAGAAACTCTATGAAGTATTTATGAAGAAGGGCATGGCGGCTAGTAAAAGTTACAAGCTACAGCAGGGGTCTCCAACCTTTGCAACTTTAAGTCTGAAGGACTTCAGCTCTCAGAATTCTCCAGCCAGCAAAGCTGGCTGGAGAATTCTGGGAGCTGATGTCCTTCAGACTTAAAGCTGCAAAGGTTGGAGACCCCTGAGCTACAGGGCAGTTTCAGTACTGAATGAAAACTTAATTCCAGGGTTCTTCTTTTTCAGTTTAGTAATTTAATTTAATTTAATTTTTTCTAATTTATACCCCGCCCTTCTCCATTGTTAGGACCCAGGGCGGTGCACAGGCATTATTAAAATCATACCAAAAACAATATACATTATTAAAAGCATATTAAATTAAATCCGGTGCTAAAAAACCCATTTTAAAACCTGAAGATTAAAATTTTACGGATAAAAGTCAGAAACAGGGGGCTATGCTAGGCCGGCTTGTTGAAATAGATATGTCTTAAGACGTTGGCGGAAGAGGCGGCGGTCCAAGATGGTGCGTAGGTCGAGGGGTAGGTCGTTCCAGAGGGCCGGGCCCGCCACAGAGAAGGCCCTTCCCCTGGGCATCGCCAACCGGCATTGCCCAGCCGACGGTACCCGGAGAAGACCCTCTCTGTGGGAGCGGAGCGGACGAAGGGATGTTCAGTGGTGGGTTGCAGGTGGTACAAACACACTGGAGCCAGCTTGGAGCACCGAATACCGTTCCGGTACTGTGCCCTGCCCACCTGCCTGAGCTCCTTACCGGTGTTTTATGCTTTTTGCGCTTCAGCCCACATGCATGGTGCATACAGCGCCTGTGCAATGCTCCGCTAAGCAGCTGAAGCATCGTGGAGGCTTGCGGAAACCTCGCTGACAGGAAGGACGCATGCGCGCAGCACATGCATGTCCCCGCATGTTGCATGCATGCTTGTGGGTGATGCCGGAACCCACCACTGTATATGTTGTAATATAGTTCCTGGATCTTACATGCTGTGTAAACGAAGGATATGTATATGACCACTGCCTTTAAGTAGTTTGCTTACTGTAGGAAGGCCCCACTTCCCCATATTAAAATATTCTTTATTCTTAATATTAAAAAGAGGCAAGTTAGAATATTTCCCCTAAAGGAGAAATGGAGAAAAATCTTAACAAAGACAGAAAAACAACACGTCTCTGGTTATTGGAAAAGCCCAACAGAGACTTCATTTTCTTAGAGTCCTGCAGAAAAATCAGGTGGAACAACGGCTGATGACCTCTTTCTATCGGTCCACCATAGAAAGTGTCCTCACATATTGTATCACAGTGTGGTATGCTGGTTTAATAGTTGCGGAGAGGAAGGCACTACAGAGAGGGATCAATTTGGCACAAGAAACCATCGGTTGCCCTCTGACATCACTGGATAACATCGCCAGATCTCGCTGCTTTAGCAGAGCAAGGAAGATTCTCATAGATGATTCACACCCTGGTTGGTATCTCTTTGCACTTCTACCATCAGGCAGAAGATATCAAAGTATAGCCAGCCGAACAAACAGGTTTAAAGATAGCTTCTATCCATGGGCTGTGAGATTTTTAAATTCAACCGCAATCACTCCATGCACATGCTAGTTTTTCTTTTTTCTTTTCTCTCTTTTTTTGTTTCTGTTATAATTTTGCACCAGTGAAGTTAAAACCAATTTCATTGTAATTTTAGTACAATGACAATAATAATAATAATAATAATAATAATAATAATAATAATAATAATAATAATAATAATAATAATAATAATAATAATAATAATAATAATAATAATAATAATAATAAATTAATTTGTAATTGACTTTTCCCCCCTTTTCCTACAATATGAAGACAAATGGCTGGAAATGCACAATGAACATATGATATTTTTTTGAAGTCTGTTGAGTGATGCATATTATATGTATTAGGCAGGCTATAGGCAGCTTGGATGACATTTTAGAGGTAAGCATTATTTCCACTGTTAAAAATAAAAGCATATCTGAAGAAGATTTCTATCTCCCCGTGCTAAAATATACTAATGGGTAATTTTCCGGCTATACATTGATATATTATGAATTTAAATGATTAGAAAGGACCAGTAAAAGGAAATTCCTAAATATGGGATATCAGTGGATATGGTTTTATTCGTGGGTCTTCTCACAGCTGAAATATCCATTATTGTGATATCTCTTCTCAAACAAAAGATACTTCAGCCAGGACTAGGTTTTTCTGCTGGAATTTCCAGAATTAATGTTGGAGAATCTGTAATTAAAGCATTTACAACTGGCCCAAGGTAAGTGAATAACAACCACGAATCAACCCAGAACAATAATAGTAAATTGCATAGAAAATTTCTCTTCAGCTACATGATTGCAATATTAATCATTAATTAACTGTATCTGCTGGGCTATATTTCCTGCTGTTAAATTTTCACACACACACACACACACACACACACACAACCATTTTATTTATTTATTTATTTATTTATTTTTATTTTAATCATATTTATATCCCGCCCTTCTCCATGAAGGACCCAGGGCGGCGCACAGAAATTTAAAAACATACAAAACGATAAATACAAAATTTAAAAACATATTAAATTGCAATCCTATGCTAAACCCAAATTAAAATCCCCACTTTAAAAACTATCTAAAATAGCCCCGACGGGAGGTTAGGCTAGGCCGGCTTGTTGGAAAAGATGTGTCTTTAGACACTGGTGGAAGAGGCGGAGGTCCAAGATGGTACGCAGTTCAGGGGGTAGGTCATTCCAAAGGGCAGGGCCCGCCACAGAGAAGGCTCTTCCCCTGGGTGTCGTCAGTCGGCATTGCCCGGCCCATGGCACCCTGAGAAGGCCCTCTCTGTGGGAGCGGATCGGCCGAAGGGATGTATGGGGCAGGAGACGGTCTCGCATATAACCGTGTGTGTGTGTGTGTGTGTGTGTGTGTGTGTCTGTCTGACTGTCTGTCTGTCTGTCTGTCTGTCTGTCTGTCTGTCTGTTCCAGCATAACTCTGGAAGGGCTCGAGCAATTTCAACCAAACTTGGTACACATATGACTTCCTCTCTGGAAACAAATATGTTCTGTTAAGATACAGCCTGTTGTGTCGTAAAATGGCTTCTACTATACTGCCATAAAATGGCTTTTACTGTACAATCCAGTGGAGTAGCCATGGTAACGGCTTCACAGTATTCCACAGTACTCCTCCCTGGTAAGGGAGAAAATCCAACATTAGAAATTACGTTTGGTCTGGACATTAAATATATTTATCAAATAAATATACGAACAACGCTGGGTTATCAGCTGGTATGCCAATAAAACCAAGATTTTCCTCAATCCTTGATTAAAATTAAGTAGTTATTCCTACCATAAAATAATATTTCAAGGCATCCAAACTTAAATGAATATTACAAATGGGACTTCCTTATTTAACAATTTTTTAAAAAAAATCTGAAGAATTTATAAATGGAAAACATAATTCATTGTGCAGAATTAATTAAGGGGGGAAATGGCACAGGTTTTCTGCTTTGATTAGGTTCACAGATTTTTAAGGTAAGGTCCAGAGGCACCTCCTGAATCCTTTTCTGGAGCTTCTCAGAGCATCCAGGTTTGTATCTCCGAGATTTCTTAAAACTAAAGCATAGTTCTCTCAACAGAGCACCTGAAAGTTTAACCATCTCCTGGTCTCTTTTCTAGATGCTTTCAGCAACTGGCAGGGACACAGCAAAATTTAGAGAGAGAGGAGGATTTTATCTCCTTTTTCAAGATTCACAAGCTCAAAAATGTTTCTCTCAAGCCATTGCTTCTTTCTCTTACGTTTTTTTCTAGAACTTGCGTGAAAGTGAAACATTGACTGTCTACCTTAATAATACTACAGCAAAAGCCAGGGTTCTGTTCTAAAGGTTTCCACATACATTGGGACTAGAGTTTTGGACTTTGGAAAACCAAAGAGCTTCATGAAATTTGCCATAGGACCGTGGTGGTGAACCTATGGCGTGTGTGCCAGAAGTGGCATGCAGAGCCCTCTCTGTGAACACATGCGCCATAGCGCTGCTCTTCTGGTTTCTGGCACACATATGTACTGACCAGTGGTCTTTGTGGGTACTAGAACACAGCCTGAAAACAGCCAGAAATCTGGCCAAAATACAGGCTGTTTTCTGGGCCATTTCCAAGCCATTTTTTCAGCCATTTCAGACCATTTTGGGGTCAAAAATGGTCTGAAGACAGCCCAAAAACCCAGCCTGAAAATAGCCCAAAATAGCCTAGAAATTGGCCCCACAAACGGCCAAAACGTGCCCCAAGGCAAGCCCACATAACACCTCTCCTGCACGAGTTGCACTGGCTGCCTGTGGCCTTTCGAGTGCGCTTCAAGGTGTTGACGACCATCTTCAAATCACTCCATGGCTTGGGGCCTAGCTATATACGAGACCGCCTCCTGCCACATACATCCCTTCGTCCGATCCGCTCCCACAGAGAGGGTCTTCTCCGGGTGCCGTCGGCCGGGCAATGCCGGTTGGCGACACCCAGGAGAAGGGCCTTCTCTGTGGCGGGCCCGGGCCTCTGGAATGACCTACCCCCGACCTACGCACTATCTCAGACCTCCGCCTTTTCCGCCAGCGTCTTAAGACATTTTTATTGCAACAGGCCGGCCTAGCATAGCCCCCCGTTTCTGACTTTTATCCATAAATTTTAATCTT
The DNA here is from genome assembly GCA_039707465.1 of Rhabdophis nuchalis. Taxonomy (NCBI): domain Eukaryota; kingdom Metazoa; phylum Chordata; class Lepidosauria; order Squamata; family Natricidae; genus Rhabdophis; species Rhabdophis nuchalis. The sequence continues at coordinate 11,337,691 of CM077661.1, forward strand.
CAGGTTTTAAAATGGGTTTTTTAGCACGGGATTTAAATTTAATATGCTTTTAATAATGTATATTGTTTTTGGTATGATTTTAATAATGCCTGTGCGCTGCCCTGTGTCCTAACAATGGAGAAGGGCGGGGTATAAATTCTAAAAATTAAAAATAAATAAAATAAATAAAACCAGGTTGTTTTTTTGGCTGTTTTCCAAACGGTTTTTCAGTCTATCTTTTGGGTCATTTTCAGGGTGGTTTTGGGCTGCTTTCAGCCCCCCAAAAATGGCCCATAAGTGGTTCAAAAAACAGCCCAAACCAGCCAAAAAACAGGCATTCGTGTGCCGGCCACCTGGTCTTCAGGTTTCTGGCGTAGACACATGCACAGGCATTCAGGTTTGGGCACTCAGTATTACTATTGGAAATAATTGGCACACAGACTGCACCCTGATTTTAGTTTCAGACAGGAGCTCAATAATCTTTTGTTGTGTTAGAAAGGGGTTCTCGGTTGTTTAGGCATCGTTGCTTCCCATTGAAACGTTTCTAAAGACCCTATGAAAACAGAGTCATTAACTCATAGACTTTTTGAAAAGTATATAAAACAGTAAAAGGAATCTCTAACTGAGAACACATTCAATAGGAAACATGGAAATCATCCTCAAAGCTTCAGATTATGTTTGCTTGATTATTTAATGCTGAGTCAAACAGTCGGCTCTGCACCAGCTGGTCTCAATGCGTTTGCCAACTTTTACTTTAACAAACTCACCACAAGCAAATATGACTTACCTCCCTACTGTATTTCTCCCTCCCTCTCTCTATCCCTATAGATGCCTCCCTACCTACTGTATTTCTCCCTCTCCCTCTCTATCCACCTACCTACCTACCTACCTACCTACCTACCTACCTACCTACCTATCGCATTTCTCCCTCCCTCTCTCTATCCCTATAGCTGCCTCCCTACCTACCTACTGCATTTCTCCTTGAATCTTATGGAGAGAGTATTTTATGTCATAAAGGATGACATGGACTTCCTTCTGGTTAGCCGGAGGCGACGGTCGGGTCTTGCACTCGTCCGCCGCTTGGTTGCTCCTGCAGCGCCTTCGGGGGCAGGGGGCTCTTGCAAAGAGCCCCTGCTGCACGGGTGGCTCGCGGTGAGTCCCCCCACCTCGACGGCGGTCAGGGGGGCTCCCGCCTCGCCCTAGGCGCAGGAGAACGAGTTGCGGGGGGGGGAGTTCCTCTTTCGTCCCCTTCGCCGATGGAGAGCCGGAACAGCTGCTGAGATTCAAGACGGGCTGAAAGCCGGAGCTGGAGGCAACGCCGAGGCTCATGGCTACAGAGTGGATTGTGAGTGATTTTCACTTAATGCTTTCAACTTTCACTTTAAAAGAAGGAGGAGGAGGGAGTTTGTAAAAAAAACCCTCGGAAAGGAAAACAAAGTGGCGTTTTGAAATGTTCCCCAAGCTTGGGGAGGTGGAAGAATCAACATCCGACTTTTAAACTACAAGTGAAAGTGTTTTACTTTAAGAATTTCAATGATACTTTGTATCTCTGTCTGGCAACAACTGAAATGAACTTTCACTAGATCTCCGCGGTTTCCAGAGGGGCGGGGAAGATGGCGTTCCTTTGTTCTCAGCAGGAAATGTTTTCTTTTGAAATTTGCTGACACTCCCTCGTCTTTGGGACTGAACTCTTTAACAGTGGATTGATTTAATTGATTATTAGGACCTTTCCCAGATGTGCCTTCTTTTTTTCTTTTTATTTGATTGCTTTTAAAAATTGTTCTCTCTCTGGACTGCAAGCAAATTGAACTCTGAATTTGGATATTGACTTTTGCTCTCTCTTCACCTCACGGACTACCTCTCCAACAGACGCCATATTAGTGACAAGAATTTATTACTTTCATTATGGCTTCAAAAAAGCAGCCACATCAACCCAAGATTACTTCAATGTTATCTAAATGAACAGAGGTGGAAGCTACACAGTTTTCAGCAATAGAAGAAACTCTTCAAAACATTATGAAAGAAATAAAAGAAATCCGGAAAGACAATGTTAGCTCAAAATTGGAACTTTTGGAGACACAGAAAGCACTAATGGAAAATAAACAAAGAATTGATGGATTGGAGGGGGGGACGGCTGAGATGAAAGGAGAGATGAAAGGAGGCTCGGGACCTAGTTACATGCGAGACCGTCTCCTGCTGCATACATCCCTAAGACTGATACGCTTCCATACGCTTCTCAGGGTGCCGTCGGCCGGACAATGCCGACTGGCGACACCCAGGGGGAGAGCCTGATCTGTGGCGGGCCCAGCCCTTTGGAACGACCTACCCCCTGAACTTCACACCATCTCCGACCTCCGCCTCTTCCACAAGTGCTTAAAGACACATTTGTTCCATCTAGCCGGCCTAGCGTAACCTCCAAAATGACTTTTAGATAGTTTTAAATTTTGGGAATTTTAATCTGGTTTTAGCGCAGGGTTTTTATCAAATAAGTTTTTTTAAAAAATTTATGTGTTTTTGTATGTATTTTAATATTCCTGTGCGCCGCCCTGGGTCTGTTTGGAGAAGGGCGGGGTATAAATTTAATAAAATAAAATAAAAATAAAAAAAGATAAAAAATTCTCAAAGGGAAATTGTGGATTTAGCTTGTCATATGTCTAGGATGGATTTTGAAAGGATGTCTTACTTTTTAAGGTTTCAAAATGTTCCTGAAATTGCCTCTGAAGATTTAAAAGAATTAATGTGTACGATGTTAGCAGATTACACTAAAAAGAGCAAAGAAGATATTTGAAGGGACATCGATTTGATTTATAGAATTAACTCAGCATATGCCAGAATAAATGAAGTACCCAGAGAGATACATATTAAATTTGTAAGAAGGTCAACGAGGGATGGGATCCTGACAGCACAGAGAGACGGTCCCTTAATATACCAACAGACTGAGATTGCCATTTTGAAACAGATCCCGAAAAAGATTAGAGAAATAAGGAGGAAATATTCCTTCTTATCGAAAAGATTATATAAAAAGGGGGTGTGGTTCAAGTGGTTGATGCCAGAGGGAATGTTAGTGTTCTGGGAAGGGGGGAGAGTAAGAATTAAAACAATTGCAGAGATGGAAGCCTTTCCCCAATCCTGGAGGATGAAAATGGGGGAGCGGAGGGGGCCACGGCTCCACCCACTGGAGGTCAGGGAGAGGAAGATACAATTGCTAAAAGACTTAGATCTCACAAATGACTTTTTTCTATATAGTGTAACCTCTATCTGGATGTTTATAGAATTAATGATTGATTGCATGAATATAAAATGATATATTTGTATCTCTTTCCACTTTGTAGGGAAATGAAAAATGATTTGTATTATCTTATCTTTTTTTCTGTATGAAGCCTCGGAGGGGGCCGACACCTCCGACATAGATGTCCTCAAAATATCTTTGTAACACCTTATACCCTTTTCCTATTTTTAAAATTTTTGTAAAAACCAATAAAACTTTTTTCTCATAAAGGATGACATAATACCTGTAGCCCACTGCTCTCTCTGTATCCATCTACCTACCTTTTAAAACAATTTTTTACATTTCCATTGCGTGTACCTGGCACAGGTGTGACATCTACACAATCTATATACATGTCATTGGTGCCGTACTTGAAAGGAAAAAAATTGGTTTTTTTACCAAATTTACTCTACTCTAAGCCTCACCCCGTCTCTCCATTACACACACGCCAGTGGTGGGTTTCAAAAATGTTTTAGAACCTCTTCTGTAGGTGTGGCCTGCTTTGTGGGAGTGGCTTGCTGTCCATGTGACCAGGTGGGAGTGGCTTGCCGGCCATGTGACCGGGTGGCAGTGGCTTGGCAGTCATGTGACTGGGTGGGCGTTGCCAAGTTGCAAAATGTGGTGAAACTCACTTAACAATGCTCTTGCTTAGCAACCAAAATGTTGGCTCAGGAACTCTGGCATTTGAAGCACGCAAGTCTTAAAGCTGTCAAGTTCCAAGACCCTTGCACCCCTCACCCTTTGGGGGAAAAAACCCCCCAGGGGTGTTCAAACTTGACAGCTTTAAGACTTGTGGACTTCAACTCCCAGAATTCCTCCTCTTGCTCTTCCTCTTGATGATGGGCGGACGGGCGGGGGGAGGGAGCTGGAACCGGTTCTAAACGGCCCTGTAGATTTGTGGATCCTCTTCTATAGAAGAGGCTAGAACTGGCAGGAACCCACCCCTGACACACACACACACATATACACACCAGGAGAGGGTGGGGAGGGGGGACTGAATAACACCAGAAAAGTTTTGCAGAGAAAGCATGTCATTTTCACTCCATCCGAAGTACCAGTTATGGTTATTTTCCCTTAAGATCATGATGTGCAACATTGGTATGGCTCGTTCCAAACACTTAGGAAAGAATAGATACTTGAGAACTAGAGTCAAAATAACCACCATGACTTATTTTGCCAGAATTTAACTGGAGAATCCAGTCCAATTCATAAATTGTAGACTAGGCCCCTAGTATAATAGAATTTGTTACTCTTATAAAAATATTCCAGGGAATCTGATGACTAAAGTTTCACATCATAGGCAAACCTTTATTTTCTGTTTCATCTTGCTCCTACAAAAGCATTTATTCTGGGGGGGAAAATACAGGAAATACGAAGAAGCAATTGAGTTACATATTTCACAGAGTTTCCTCTCTTCTGAGAATCTTATTTTATTCCATTTCTACAACCACTCAACTCAACCAAGAGATTCTGTTTTAAGGATGTATGATTCAGAATCTGAGCAAGTTAAAGACAATATGATTAAACAGTTATACATGCACGTTGAAATGGGAAAAAAAGCATTAACAATTTGTCGATTGTACCTAAATGTGTTAAATATTATGTATTTCACGATTCTCAAATGCAATCGCATTCCTCAAAATTCACTTCCTTATTCTCTAGTTTTTATGGTAAATTACTGCTTAATTGGTGATACTGAAAGCAATCCAATATACTGCAGTAAAACATTACATGTAAAGGGACTTCACAGGATTTATCCTTGTCTTGGAAATAAAATCATGCAGCGTAAATAATTTTCCGTCTTTACAGTAAGTCGGTTTCTTTACTATTATTTCCATCTTCACGAAGTTAAACATTTAATAATGACATGAAGGAGAAAAAAAACAAACCCCAAGGTTTCAAATTTTCCTGTACGTATCCCAAATGATCAGCAAATTAATTAGAACTGCATAATTTGTTTATATCGGCTCAAGTATTTCTATTAGCATTATGGAGCCATATGAAGAAATAATCCAGGACGAGATCTGCATTGAACAGCTGGCACAATCATATAATCTGAAATTACATCCTGCATGTTCTTGACTGTAATCTCTGCCCTTTTGTTGAACCATGTATAGTTCTCTATTTGTGTATATCATTTAATACCTTATTCTCAACACAGACTAAATTCATTTGAAAAAGGAAGTTAGATTTTAGTAAAATATTAATTTTAACAGCTATGCTTCTTCCTAACCAAGATAATTTTTCCAAGTTTTCAGATAATTATTGTCAAATAAAACTAATGTTTCTTGTAAAAAAAAAAAAAAGCCTAATTTTTTAACCTTCTTATCATTTGTCAGCATTTGAATCTTCTCTTTATTAATCCATATCATATTGTATATAATCTACAGAGGTCTTTATAATCAGCAACCAATTTCAATTTATGTTCTACTTTAATTCCGGAAATTCTTGTATCTTGCATAATTGAATTACATATAGTTTTACCACCAAGAAAAATAAAACGGGGGAGAAAAGAGATTCCTTAAAGAGATGTCTTTAAAAGTCTTATAAATAAATTAAAGAAAATGAATTTTTTTAAATGAAAAATTTGAAAACCATCAGATCCTGGAGAAGTGTTCAATTTCAACATTTTCATTGCCACTTTATTTTGGTTTTCTGTTTTAGGTCAATTGAGAATTTCTTTTTGCTTGCTAATCTGCAGTTTTTAAAAAAAATAATATTCCATTTAACTATTCTTCAATTTTTGCTGAGTCATATTGCTGTTATTGTACAATTTCAAAACCTAAGAAATTGCTGAATATTGTCCTTCATTGTAAAGACTTATTTAGTTCCCTCATACAATCCTTCCTTATTTTGTTCCTTGCACAATTGATAAGGTAGCACTTTCACTATGTTATTGTGTTTTTCTACATATTACTGTCTAGTGAAGTTCAATTTAGATTTCATTTAGTTTTAATAAGTCAAGCTGCATAAAATGCACAGGTACAGTATAGTTGGTACCTTGCTCAATAGTAGCAACTGTGAGAGGGATCTTGGAGTCCTAGTGGACAACCATTTAAATGGGATCCAGCCGTGGGCAGCAGCTGCCAAAAAAGCCAACACAGTTCTAGGCTGCATAAACAGAGGGATAAAATCAAGATCACGTGAAGGGTTAATACCACTTTATAAGGCCTTGGTAAGACCACACTTGGAATACGGCATCCAGTTTTGGTCACCATGATGTAGAAAAGACGTGGAGACTCTGGAAAGAGTGCAGAGAAGAGCAACCAAGATGATTAGGGGACTGGAGACTAAAACATATGAAGAACGGTTGCAAGAACTGGGCATGTCTAGTTTAATGAAAAGAAGGATTAGGGGAGACTTGATAGCAGTCTTCCAATATCTCAGGGGTTGCCACAAAGAAGAGGGAGTCAAGTTATTCTCCAAGGTACCTGAGGGCAGAACAAGAAGCAATGGGTGGAAACTAAACAAGGAGAGAAGCAACTTAGAACTGAGGAGAAATTTCCTGACAGTGAGAACAATTAATCAGTGGAACAGAAGTTGCCTCCAGAAGTTGTGAATGCCCCAACCCTGGAAGTCTTTAAGAAGATGTTGGATAGCCATTTGTCTGCAATGGTATAAGCTTCCTGCCTATGCAGGGGGTTGGACTAGATGACCTCCAAGATCCCTTCCAACTCTGCTATTGTATTGTATTGTATTAAGCTGTTTCCTTATTGCCTTTATCACTTGCTCTACATCTAAAATTGGATTGAATTTATGACCTAATTCTAAATGTTTCAGATCCTTCAATAAAGTATTTTTCTGTTTTGGCTTGGCTTCCTTTCTGTTTGATGCTAGAGAAGTAAACAAACCACTTATATAAATGCTTTCCTTGCTTTAAATTTCAGAAGTTAAATTGGTCTGAAAGAAGCGCTTTAGTTCCTGATAACAGTTGGATTTTATATCCCCTTGTGATAACAGTTCATTGAATCTCCATTGGTTCAATCTAGAAATGCCTTTGTTTAGTCTCATGTTTACTGGATTTAGTCTGCATACACTGAAATTGCCACATCAATAATATTTGTCAACAATTAATCAGAGGTATAATGTGTACCTATTCCACAATATACTTTAGAAATTAAAGAATAGCAGCTATACTTGCTGTCCCTCTCTACAGCGCTCCATGGCATGGGACCTAGTTATCTGCAGGATCGCATCCTGCCCCATACATCCCTTCGGCCGATTCGCTCCCACGGAGAGGGACTTCTACGGGTGCCGTCCACTAGGCTATGCCAGCGGGCGACGCCCAGGCGAAGGGCCTTCTCTGTGGCGGGCCCGACCCTCTGGAACGACCTTCCCCCCGAAATTAGAACAACTACGGACCTTCGCTCCTTCCGTCAAAAACTAAAATCTCACTTCTTCTGCCTGGCCGGCTTGGGTTAATTGACCCATTTACCTAAAGCTGAATATTCAAACTGTTTTATTAGGGATTTTTAGGGGTATTAGTTTTAGACAGTCTGGGATTTTAGCGCAGGGTCTAGGTTTAATTTATTTTAAATTTGTATTACAATGTCTGTTGGTTTTTATATATGTATTTTTAATTCCCTGTGCACCGCCTCGAGTCCCTTCGGGGAGAGAGCGCGGTTTACAAATTAATTTTTATTATTATTATTATTATTATTATTATTATTATTATTATTATTATTATTATTATTATTATTATTATTATTATTATTATTATTATTATTATTATTATTATTATTATTATTATTATTATTATTATTATTATTATGGGTCCCCAACCTTTGCAACTTTAAGTCTGAAGGACTTCAGCTCCCAGACTTCTCCAGCCAGCTTTGATGGCTGGAGAAGTCTGGGAGCTGAAGTCCTTCAGACTTAAAGTTGCAAAGGTTGGAGACCCCTGCTCTACAGTATATGTCCATTAATACAAGGGGGATAATAATGTCATATAATCAAAACATTTTGAGAGTGTTTAGCAACATTTTTGTTTCCTAAAGGAAAAGCCATTCGTACTAAAACATATCTGCCTGCAATTTCAGTAATAATGTAAAAAGTCTTTCGTAAAATTTTGTCTTTTTGTAATTTGAAGCATAAACTGATATCATTGATTTCATTCCTCTTTTTTATGTATCTCTAAACATACACGAGGGGTGTTGTTATTGTGGTTAAATGGCTCCTCCTTGTCTCATCTGCCCAGCGCTATTAATTTTTGTGCAAGATACATGCATTCCAGATGTTTCACATCACTATTTAAAAAATATTTATCTTGTAAAAATAGAATGCATGTTTTATTTTTATTTTTTCCCCACTTTTTTTTTTCCCAATGGCTATTCAAGCCATTAATAATAATTGAGAATATCTTGAGTTAACCTCCTGAAATTAGAACTACCAAGGACCTCCGCTCCTTCCGCCAAAAATTAAAGACCCATTTTTTCCATCTGGCCGGCTGGCCTAATTCGTGCTCCTCGCCCCAGTCTGAAATTTAAATTGTTTTAATGGGAAATAGTTTTAAATGTTTTTTACAAAATTTTAGTACAGGGTTAACTATTTAATTTGGTTTTAAATATATTTGTATTGTTATGTTTTAGATATTCTTAATTTCCTGTACACCACCCCAAGTCCCTTCGGGGAGAGGGGGCGGTTTAGAAATCCAATAAATTCAAATTCAATTCAATTCAATTCTGAATTAATTTTACAAACACAGTGTTAGGTGCTTGAACAGCCTTTATTTATTTATTTTATTTTATTACATTTATATCCCGCCCTTCTCCACAGAGGACCCAGGGCGGCCTGTTGATCTTCCTCCTATTCTTAGTCTTCATTCCCAGAAATGCCAATTACAGGTGAACAAATGTTGATCTCTTACTTTTTTCTGTTCTTTGAATTTATTTAAATAAACTTAGCTTTCTATTACCCTCTGTTGGAAAACAAATGTCTATCTGGGTTCAGTTCCAAGTGGGGAGAAAGACACTGGAAACATGGAGTCTATTTGGAAAGATGGTTTAATGGTGGACAGGACCACATGGTTTGAGGTTCTGGGCAATCGAGCACATGGGAGAGAAGGAGAGAGGGGGGTTATTTATACCCTCTCTTGCCCCCCCCCCCCTTGGAGCTTCCTGTTGCTGTAAAAGAAATGTTCCAAGTCCTTGTTCCAAGACCGAGTGGCTGTGGTTTCCGGCACCACGACATAGCCAGTTAGTTCCATCTCTGGCTATCGGGGGAAAGTCATTAGCCCCCACAGAAAGGGCTCACAACTTGGGTGTCCTCCTGGATTCACGGCTGTCCTTGGATGACCATCTGACGGCTGTAGCCAGGGGGGCCTTCTATCAGGTCTACCTGATACGCCAGTTGCGCCCCTTTCTGGATTGTGACGCCCTACACACGGTCACTCAAGCTCTTGTAATTTCTCGCCTGGACTACTGCAATGCTCTCTACATGGGGCTTCCCTTGAGATGCACCCGGAGGCTCCAGTTAGTGCAGAATGTGGCCGCGCGGGGGATCTTGGGAGTTTCAAAATACTCCCATATAACACCTCTCCTACACGAGCTGCACTGGTTGCCTGTGGCCTTCTGGGTGCATTTCAAGGTCTTGGTGACCATCTTTAAAGCGCTCCATGGCATCGGGCCGGGCTACTTGCAGGACCGCCTCCTGCCACATACCTCCACCCGACCTGTCCGCTCCCACAGGGAGGGCCTCCTTAGGGGGCCGTCCGCCGGACAATGCCGGCTGGCGACTCCCAGGGGAAGAGCTTTCCCTGTGGCAGGTCCCGCCCTCTGGAATGACCTGCCCCCAGACCTCTGTACAATCTCAGACCTTCGCCTCTTCCGTCGGGCATTAAAAACTTATTTCTTTCATTTGGCCGGCCTGGCATAGCTAGTATAGCTATTTTATTATTTTAGTTGGGTTTTTAACCAATGTTCTTAGCACGGGTCAAATTTATTTAATCCTCGTTTTAATCATTGTAACTGTTTGTATTTATGTGGATTTAATATTTATTTTTATACTTCCTGTGCACCGCCCTGAGTCCCATTTTGGGAGATAGGGCGGTATACAAATCGCATAAACTAACTAAACTAACTAACAAAATGTATTCTGATTGGTTGTCAGACTCCCGTGAGACTACGCAGGGGTAACTTTGTAGGTTGTCTTGAGTCCCATGCTTGTTTGAACTTGTTGGATGATGTAATCTTCCCAGGCACCATGTGGTGAGCTCTGTTGCTAGATGGGTAGAGGGTCTTAATCCCATCACCCTGGAGTAGATGGGTAGAGGGTCTTAATCCCATCACCCTGGAGTAGATGGGTAGAGGGTCTTAATCCCATCACCCTGGAGTAGATGGGTAGAGGGTCTTAATCCCATCACCCTGGAGCTGAAGCGGGGGGAAAGGAGCTACAAGGAGCTGCTTTATCGTTAAAACGTGTTTCTCCTTTTCTCATCCAGAGAAGTATAATATTCTGCCTTTTTCATACTTCCTAAAATATTTCATTCTTTTGGGGGTGGGTGCTAACTTTCTTCACCTCTCCTTATCTATCCGAAGCTCTTTCCTGCCGTTCCTAGCAGTAAGTGACTAAGGAGTACATTGTAGTTTCAGGAATTCATTTCATAGAAATTCTCACCCTTCCTCATTCCTCTTTCAGCATTGGATCTCACCTACCTTCTCTCAGAGTTGATCAAATTCTACTCTTTTCAAGTCTGCTGTGCAAACTTTTCAGTTCCTCTGTCCCAGAAATTATGAGTTAAAGAATAACACAGTCGCTAATTGTCATCTTCATTTGGCCAACCAATTTTTCATTGTGGATGATGATTACCTTCTCTATACCGACCGAGTTTTAGTTTGCCAAAGTTTTAATCCGTGGGATTTTAAGTATGTTTTAGCACAGGGTTTGGGGTCTAATGTTGTTTTAGGATAATTTATTGTATTTTGTATATTTGTAGTTGTTTTTTTAATGTTCCTGTGCGCCGCCTCGGGTCCCTCTGTAGGAGATGGGTGCGGGATATAAGTATGAATAAATTCAAATTAAAATCCAAATAATAAACATCCTTTCTTTCTCTTCCATCTTCTAACAAATAGAGTCAGCTTTAGAGAGCAACACGTTCTTGAACTTCAGCGTCTTGGCTGAGTTAGATTCTCAGGAGATGTCAAGTTAATTGAAATCTCTCATTATTCTCATTGTATGCATCTTTGAAATCCTGGTTACCTGGTTACACAGAAAGGGCTTCTCATATTTTCTGCCTATCCAGGGAATCTATTTTCTTTATATATCCTTTCTCTGGCTCTTTATTTCGAATGATTTGCTACTCCAAGGTTCAATAAATGCTTATTACATCATAACAATCTTCCTGAAATAGAATTTCCAGTTGTTGTTTGTTTTCCAAACTCTTTGTCATGCTATAGAAATATCTAAAATGTACGGTTTTGAGTGGATCTACTTACAAGCCTCAATGTTTTACATTTTCCTGCAAAATTAAGAGTCCCTAAACTAGTTTCCTGTTTTCCCCTTTGCATCTTGTTTTCATGGCTGCAAATTCATTTTGGAGTTTAATGTCTTTTGCCAAATATTTCTTCACAAGCTATAGTACGTTTTCCCCCCCCAAGGACTTCTTCATGAATGTAACATAGACCATTTTTGTAGAATTCAGGTTGAAGCCCGTGATGAACTATAAGAACCTAAGAACAGCCTTGCCAGAAGAGGCCACAGCCCATCCAGTCCAGACTTCTGTCTCCCACAGTGGCTCCCCATTTGCTTCAGGGTCTTCCCAAGCAGATGTCTTCACCTGCTTATGATTCCCTGCAAATGGCATTGAGAGATGTCCTGCCTATCTCTCCAACCCGGAGGGTGTCCTTAGGCATCCATAATGATAGCCATGGATACCCTTGTTCTCCATGAACTCCTCTCATCGTTTCTTGAAGGTATTGAGGCTGACAGCTGTCACCACTTCTTCTGGCAGGGAGTTCCATAGACCAGTGATCCTCTGGGTGAAAAAGTACTTCCTCTTATTTGTTTGAGGTCTAGCTATCAAAAGTTTCATCAGAACTATCCGAACCATTCCTTCTTTTCCAGGTTTTTGTTTCTGACTTACACACCAAACAATTGCTAGGTGAAAATAGCAATTCACTCAAGGGAGGAAACAGGAAAAGGAATACAAATCAAAACAAAGTCTCAAGGGAAGGAAAGTTTTTTTTTCTGAATCCTGTGGCCTAGAGGTGGAGCTCTCGCCTCCCAATCAGGAGGTGGTGAGTTCAATCCTAGGTAGAGGCAGATCAGTGGTGGGTTTCTGCAGGCTCGCACCTACTCGCAAGAGCCGGATGGTGAAATTTAGAGAGCCGGTGAGAGGGGGTTCCACCGACGGACCCAGAAGTAAGTCTGGCCTGCTGCTGCCGGTAACCCAATGGGAAGGAAAGGAAAGGAAGGCAGAAAGTAAGAAAGTAAGAAAGGAAAGAAAGAAAGAAAGAAAGAAAGAAAGAGAGAATTTATCATCACAATTGAGCCCAAAAGTTTGGTTGCTAAGCAAGAGCGTTGTTAAATGAGTTTCACCTCATTTTACAAGTTGGCCACTCCCACCCTGTCACATGACTGCCAAACCACACCCACAAAATAGGCCACACCTAGAGAGTAGGTTCTAAAAAAATTTGAAATCCACCACTGAGGCAGTTGTAGGGTCTCCTGCTTGGGCAGGGGGTTGGACTAGATGACCTGCAAGGTCGCTTCCAACTCTGTTCATCTGTTAAACAGGAACACGCAGAAGAGAAGTCGAAATCCAACCCGAAGCTTTGTCAGTCAGTCAAAAAGTCAGAGTTTTATAGTGTTTACATGAGCAGGATATACAGAAAGAACATGGCAGAGCATGAAATCAGACATTTCTCTCCCATGGAGAAATAAGGGTGAGAATCACCTCTTAAATCAGGCTGCAGCCAGCTATTTTTATTAGGATAGTTACTTCCTTGCTTGGCTAGGAGCTTTAGTGAGCATCTTCGCCCTGCTCTCCACTCGACTTGCTTCGTCTAAGGACGTGGATGACTCTGGTCATCTGATTGTTCCAGCTGTTCTGATGATATCTGTATTTGGTCAGTCTCAGATTATTTTAGTTTAGTGTCTCTTGAGCCCTGGAAAGGAAAGTCTCGGCTGTCCCATTCAGGAAATCCTTGTGAAATTCTCATAGAAATTCTCTCATCAATCACCATCTTCTTCGCTAAGCATGTAAACTTGCACTTGCACCGTTGCTCATGTGACGGGTCGATCCTTGGAATCGCTAGCTCACATTGTATTCACATGCCCCTACTACCAGGAGAAAAGATTACAACTCATCTCCCCTATTTGCCAAAGATTTCCCGGGTTAACCGGAAATCAGAGTCTTCGCCTTCTTCTCCAGGACACTGACTCGAGGACCACATTGAAGGTTGCAAGTGTTTTTTGCTGCAGTCTTAGCTTGTAAGAACCGTGGGAAGGGTCGGGTTGGTCCCACTGGCTGAGGCCAGTAGTGCTGATTGTTTGCAGCATACCACTCGGTGGCCGCATCCGGTGCTGACATGTAGACCGTATAAAAATCTTAGCATGGTATCTTCCATTTACGCTCAATTCGAATTGATCATACTCCTAAACCATAGATTTAGATCTCTATAGTGGTTAGATGGTACAGTTGACAGAATGGTCCTTGCCATCGATTTTGCCTGTTGTCTCCCACCCTTCAGTGGGGTCTGGCTGTACATCCACATCAGTGGTGGGTTTCTGCAGGCTCGCACCTACTCGCAAGAGCCGGATGGTGAAATTTAGAGAACCGGTGAGAGGAGGTTCCACCGGCGGACCCAGAAGTAAGTCTGGCCTGCCACTGCCAGTAACCCAATGGGAAGGAAAGGAAGGCGGAAAGTAAGAAAGGAAAGAAAGGAAAGAAAGAAAGGAAAGGAAGAAAGGAAGGAAGAAAGGAAGAAAGAAAGGAAGGAAGGAAGGAAGGAAGGAAGGAAGGAAGAAAGAAAGAAAGAAAGAAAGAAAGAAAGAAAGAAAGAAAGAAAGAAAGAAAATTTATCATCACAATTGAGCCTAAAATTTTGGTTGCTAAACAAGAGCGTTGTTGGATGAGTTTCACCACATTTTACAAGTTGGCCACTCCCACCCTGTCACCTGACTGCCAAGCCATGCCCACAAAATAGGCCACACCTACAGAGTAGGTTCTAAACAAATTTGAAACCCACCACTGATCCACATGTGATTTGTTTATTTTGTCTTTTGGTCTATGACCGCAATAAAGTTTTATTATTATTACTTGCATCAAGGATAGTTTGGGCTATCCTTCAGGGAATAAGATAAATACTTTTTGCTCCTTGCAGAGCACAACATGGTTCCCACCATAACCCATGCTGCATGGAGGTTTATTCAGTGGCCGCTACCACCAATCAGCCAAACTCCATGCAAAACTTTGGGGAGAGTGGGGCGGTTTATAAATTTAATAAATTGAAATGAAATGGAAATTGAAAACTCACCTTTTTTTTTTTTGCTCTAATTTGTTTATTTTTTTATAACGCCCGACTCCCGAAGGACTCAGTGTACAGTGTACGGTGTACAGCCAAAGTAAAACAGATATCTAAAAGTTAAAAACAATTTTAAAACATATTAAATAATTTGGCCTCTCATAAGATTAAAAACCAACAAACCCCAATTAAAATTAATAAAAAAAATCATATTTACGCCAGCCCGGCTTGTTGGAAAAGAAAAGTTTTAAGAGCACGGCAGAAGGTGCGTAGGTCAGGGATAATTCATAACTCCGGGGGCCATTCGTTCCAGAGGACAGGTGCTCCTACGGAGAAGGCTCTCCCCCTGGGTGTCGCCAGTCGACATTGTCTAGCCGACGGCACCATGAGGAGACCCTCTCTGTGGGAGCGTACTGGCCGGTGGGAGGCTCTCGGTGGCTGAAGGCGATCTCGTAAGCTCTAATCATGAGCTCCCGAAAGATAACTCTCTGAATGAGAAAGTACCCTTGATTTAAAAAAGAAGAAGCACAGGACGAGGAGGAGAAGAAGGAGGACTTTCCCTTAAAAACTCCCCTGATAAATACCTATTTTGCTTTCCTTGTTTGGTCACTCATTGGTGTTATGGCACTCTTTGCCGTTTTGCAAATCCTATGACCCTCAGCTGCAAAAGCCAACGCAGGAACCTTGGGAGTTTTAATTCCAGGTGGAATTAAATTCCAGGTGTCTGGAATTCCAAGTTGCTTATTCCTTACATAGCATGCTAGGTCCATATTTTCCCACAAGAAATCCTTGCAAGTAGAACAAGGATACTACTATCGGATCCTTTTCTGCATCAATCTCTCTTATCCTAGTCATGAAATTGCATGTTTTTTCTTTTTGTTTTATCCACAATATAACTTTTATATTCCTGAGATTACTTTTTTTTTTCTTCCTTTCCAAAATTGCTCCAACATGTTGGTTAGTTATTGCTTCTCGCACTGAACTCCTGCAGATCCAACTTACATTTTCATAATTAAGTGCATCTGCTTGGCAATTAAGTTACATCCTTGTTAAGACATTTGTTATCCCTCACTGCACCAGAGCTATTAGCCTTCACCTTGACATCTATCATCTTATGGGTTAGCTTTCATGCAGATTACATAAAGTATATCACAGGATAACAGTTTGTTAGCCCGTGGATAATATGCAAGGAAATGACAATTAAGCTGCTGAGTAGAGGAGAGCTATGTTTAAATTTAGAACTACGTTCAGCCATAGGTCAGTCTCACATTTACAACTTGCCACAATGATTACCCCAGTCTGTCTGTATGTTTATATATATATATATAACTCCATATGTCTGAAAGCCACAAAGCATCTCCATTCAAGGCTTTTGAGAGGCCTGGGGTCAGCATGTTCATTTATATCTCTCTCCTTCCTTACGTCAGTATAACTCACTGATGTCAAGGCCCAGTAATGGGAATGTGGAGAAAATCCAAAATTATTCACATGATGACCAAGGATAGAACCAACCTAGAAATAAGGAGAAATTTCAGATCAACTAATCAGTGAAAGAAGCTTGCCTTCAGAAGTTGTGGCTGGTCTATCACTGGAGGCTTCTAAGAAGAGACTGGACAGCCCCTTGCCTGAAATGGTATTACAGGGGGTTGATCTAGAGATATTCAACTTCGTTGTTTGCAATTTAATGCTTTTCATTAAAAAGGATGATTTATAGGATCATCTATCTATCTATAAATAAAAATGTCACAAGAGTTTGTTCAAAACCGCTAATCTCCGAAAGTCCTGCACCGATCGCTTCCCAATTTTCACACAGCGTTCCTTTCAAGTACGGCACCAATGATATATATATATATATATTGTGTAGATGTCACACCGGGCCAGGAACACACAACAGAAATGTAAAAAATTGTAAAAAAGGTAGGTAGATGGATACAGAGAGAGCAGTGGGCCACAGGTATAAAATGCTCTGTCCATAAGATTCAAGGAGAAATACAGTAGTTAGGTAGGTAGGTAGGTAGGTAGGTAGGTAGGTGGATAGAGAGGGAGAAATACGGTAGGTAGGTAGGCAGCTATAGGGATAGAGAGAGAGAGAGGGAGAAATGCAGTAGGTAGGTAGGTAGGTAGGTGGGTGGGTGGGTAGGTAGGTAGGTAGGTAGGTAGGTAGGTAGAGGGATAGAAAGGGAGAGGGAGAAATACAGTAGGTAGGTAGGTAGGTAGGTAGGTAGGTAGGTGGATAGAGAGGGAGAAATACGGTAGGTAGGCAGCTATAGGGAAAGAGAGAGGGAGGGAGAAATGCAGTAGGTAGGTGGGTAGGTAGATAGGTAGGTAGGTAGAGGGATAGAAAGGGAGAGGGAGAAATACGGTAGGTAGGTAAGTAGGTAGGTAGGTAGGTAGGTAGGTGGATAGAGAGGGAGAAATACGGTAGGTAGGCAGCTATAGGGAAAGAGAAAGGGAGGGAGAAATGCAGTAGGTAGGTAGGTAGGTAGGTAGGTGGGTAGGTAGGTAGGTAGGTAGAGGGATAGAAAGGGAGAGGGAGAAATACAGTAGGTAGGTAGGTAGGTAGGTAGGTAGGTAGGTAGGTAGGTAGGTGGATAGAGAGGGAGAAATACGGTAGGTAGGCAGCTATAGGGAAAGAGAGAGGGAGGGAGAAATGCAGTAGGTAGGTAGGTAGGTGGGTAGGTAGATAGGTAGGTAGGCAGAGGGATAGAGAGGGAGAAATACAGTAGGTAGGTAGGTAGGTAGGTAGGTAGGTAGGTAGGTAGGTAGGTCGATAGAGAGGGAGAAATACGGTAGGTAGGCAGCTATAGGGAAAGAGAGAGGGAGGGAGAAATGCAGTAGGTAGGTTGGTAGGTGGGTAGGTAGATGGGTAGGTAGGTAGGTGGATAGAGAGGGAGAAATACGGTAGGTAGGCAGCTATAGGGAAAGAGAGAGGGAGGGAGAAATGCAGTAGGTAGGTAGGTAGGTGGGTAGGTAGGTAGGTAGGTAGAGGGATAGAAAGGGAGAGGGAGAAATACAGTAGGTAGGTAGGTAGGTAGGTAGGTAGGTAGGTAGGTAGGTAGGTAGGTAGGTGGATAGAGAGTGAGAAATACGGTAGGTAGGCAGCTATAGGGAAAGAGAGAGGGAGGGAGAAATGCAGTAGGTAGGTAGGTAGGTGGGTAGGTAAATAGGTAGGTAGGCAGAGGGATAGAGAGGGAGAAATACAGTAGGTAGGTAGGTAGGTAGGTAGGTAGGTAGGTAGGTAGGTAGGTCGATAGAGAGGGAGAAATACGGTAGGTAGGCAGCTATAGGGAAAGAGAGAGGGAGGGAGAAATGCAGTAGGTAGGTAGGTGGGTAGGTAGATGGGTAGGTAGGTAGGTGGATAGAGAGGGAGAAATACGGTAGGTAGGCAGCTATAGGGAAAGAGAGAGGGAGGGAGAAATGCAGTAGGTAGGTAGGTAGGTAGGTAGGTAGGTGGGTAGGTAGATAGGTAGGTAGGTAGGTAGGTGGATAGAGAGGGAGAAATACGGTAGGTAGGCAGCTATAGGGAAAGAGAGAGGGAGGGAGAAATGCAGTAGGTAGGTAGGTAGGTAGGTAGGTAGGTAGATAGGTAGGTAGAGGGATAGAGAAAAGAAGAAATACAGTAGGTAGGTAGATAGGTAGGTAGGTAGAGGGATAGAGAGGGAGAGGGAGAAATACATTAGGTAGGTAGGTAGGTAGGTAGGTAGGTAGGTAGGTAGGTGGATAGAGAGGGAAAAATACAGTAGGTAGGCAGCTATAGGGAAAGAGAGAGGGAGGGAGAAATGCGGTAGGTAGGTAGGTAGGTAGGTAGGTAGGTAGGTAGGTAGGTAGGTAGGTGGATAGAGAGGGAGAAATACGGTAGGTAGGCAGCTATAGGGAAAGAGAGAGGGAGGGAGAAATGCAGTAGGTAGGTAGGTAGGTAGATAGGTAGGTAGGTAGGTAGAGGGATAGAGAAAAGAAGAATTACAGTAGGTAGGTAGGTAGGTGGATAAAAAGGGAGAGGGAGAAATACGGTAGGTAGGTAGGTAGGTAGGATAGAGAGAAATAGAAAGGGAGAGAGAGAAATGGCTCTGTATTCACTCTGAAGTTGTAGATGTATATTTTCCATATCAAGTCTTCAGTTCTGGTAACAAATTCAATCATTGCATGTTTCAACAGCTATAATAACTCCGAGTGGAATATTTTCCCCCCTCCACTCTTTCATCCTCTCTCTTACTTAACAGTGATTCCATTTCCATCCAGATGACTTTTGATCTACTGTCTTTTTATTTTTATCTTTCACACTAGTCAAGACTATAATATGAGAATTCAGTGGTTATGACTGAACTAGAATGTACAAGTTTTGACTGACAGCTTATGCACGTGTAAAACTAGAGATTCACAAACGTTAACATTTCCCTACCACAACATGGCAATTAACCTCATAAAAATAAAAAAAGCCATTTTAAAGCAAATCATTTCCACCTTTTTTCTTTCCTAATCCACGTTATAGGGGGGAAAAATACCCATATATATTAAACCAATGGCTATAAATGTTACAAGACATTAGCTTGCTTCTAGACAGAGCTGGAACTATAAAATCATTTGGCAATACATTTCACCTGCCCTTCACACTGAAATAATTGGTAAAAGATTTATTTTTGTTTAGTTTCTTCTGAACAAATGGATGCCAAGTGAAATCACTTATCATATTTTTCAGAGTATAAGACGCACATGAGTTTCTTGGGAGGAAAACAAGCATCCATTGGTATTCATCTGGCTAGCATCCTTGCAGCAAACATGTCTGGTCAGCTTCAGCACGTTATCGCAACCTGATTCAGTCTGAGCAGCTGATTGGCGGTTGGATCAGCCTCCCAGAATACCACCAATCAGCTGTTGCAGACTGCAGGGATCACCACCGCCCATAGCCACCTCTGTGCGTCATGCTTTTGCCCTCCATGCATTGTTTTTGCAGCCTTGGCGCATCGCATTTTCAGCCTCTACATGCTCCATTTTATTTCTTTATTTCTTTATTTCTTTCTTTCTTTCTTTATTTATTTATTTATTTAAATTCGATTTGTAAACTGCACCAATCTCCGTCGAGACGGACTCTGGGCGGTGCACAGGACATTAAAATCTACAATAATAAATAACAAATATACAAAAGTTAAAAAGAAATTAAATAATAAACCTGTGCTAAAATTCCCATTAAAACCTATCTATCCAAAATTTAAATTCTATGCCAGTCCAGCTTGCTGAAAAAGAAGTGTCTTAAGTGAGCGGCGGAAGAGGGGAAGGTCCGTGATAGTACGAAGTTCGGGGGGGGGAGGTCGTTCCAGAGGGCTGGACCTGCCACAGAGAAGGCCCTACTCCTGGGCAACGCCAGCCGGCATTGACCGGCAGTCGGCACCCTGAGGAGGCCCTCCCTGTGGGAGCGAATCAGTCGGTGGGAGGTATGTGGCAGGAGGCGGTCCCGCAAGTAACTAGGCCCCGAGCCATGGAGCGATTTAAAGATGATAACAAGAACCTTGAAGTGCACCCATTTTAGACCCATTCCAGGCTGCTGGGATTGCCACTGCACATCACTGCCTCCGCGCATCACATTTTCATCCTCGGTGCATTATGTTTTCGGCCTCCACACACTCTGTGTTTGGCCTGCGCATGTTGCATTTCTGGCCAATTCTAGGCGGCCGAAGGGTAGGGGCCAGCAGGTGGGTGGGGCTTTGGCAACTTTCAGTGTATAAGATGCACAGACATTTCCACCCACTTTTAAGGTGAGGAAGTGATCTTACGCTCTGAAAAGTATGGTACTTGAAAGCTAAGGGCATAATCTTATACATACATATTTGAGCTGAATATGATCATAGTTAACAGATTAACAGAGTTGGAAGGGACCTTGCAGGTCATCTAGTCCAACCCCCTGCCCAAGCAGGAGACCCTACATCTGCCTCTACCTAGGATTGAACTCACAACCTCCTGATTGTGAGGCAAGAGCTCCCCCTCTAGGCCACAGCAGTAGGTTGTTGGGGGATATCTCCTTTAGAAGACAGAGAGTTGTGCAGCGGAATGTGCAGCTAGAGAAACGTTGCTAGTAAACCCACAGATAGAGTCTCAGACACTGCTAGTAAAAAACAAGTAGCTTTACTTGTGATGTAAAAGAAACTACTGCCTCACAAGCAGTGGTAGTAGATATTGAATCAAATACAGTCCTTAACTCACAAACAATTAGCTTACAGTTGCAATCCACGATTCTTCCTTGCTCAGTCAGTCAATCAGTCAGTCACAGCGAGCAGAGAGAGAGAGTGAGCTCCCCTGGCTTCCTCTTATTGATGAGATAATTACAGCCGCTAATTACATTCAAACATTTAAAGTAACAAAGACCATTTTTTATCATGACTGATATATATATTGCCTACCCAACATTAGGATTATACTCCTAACAATAGTTTATATTATTCACTTGCAGATGTTAAGATTCACAGATATTCAATATCCTTTTCACTGCCACACAAATTCAGTACTGGGAGATTTGCAAGAGGTTGCAAATAAAATGCCCAATAATTTCTTTTATTTTTATTTTTATTTTATTAAATTTATATCCCGCCCTTCTCCAAACGGACCCAGGGCGGCGCACAGGAATGTTAAAATACATACAAAACATATAAAATTTAAAAACCTTATTCTAGTAAAACCTGTGCTAAAAACCAATTAAAATCCCAAATTTAAAACTGTCTAATGGTCAATACAGGGGGTTACGCTAGGCCGGCTAGATGGAATAAATGTGTCTTCAGACACTTGCGGAAGAGGCGGAGGTCAGAGATGGTGCGGAGTTCAGGGGGTAGGTCGTTCCAGAGGGCTGGCCCAGCCACAGAGAAGGCTCTTCCCCTGGGTGTCGCCAGTCGGCATTGTCCAGCCGACGGCACCCTGAGGAGGCCCTCTCTGTGGGAGCGTATCGGTCTGAGGGATGTATGGGGCATTTTAGAACGTTTTAGAACGAAGGGTGAAATATTGCCCATAGCCATGTGGTTATGGCACTTATCCCTCCTACAGTAGCAATCATCTCATTCTTTCCTCAGTGGTGTTGGCTACGTTCTTTCTTTTAGAAAGCATAATTTTAATCCTATTGAATATGAGAAAGATGAGGTAACTCCTGGCATCTGGCAAAATTTATTTTCTGACATTAGAGCATGTCTTCGGCTGAGCATATCCCAATTGTAGGTGCGTAAATTTAAAGTGGGTTTAAGCACTTCTGATCTCGCCATCTTTTGTGGTTTCTTTGAAAGGAAGAGGATGAATGGTCCTTTTTTCTCCAAACTGTTTTTGTCCTGTGTGCGGTTGTCCCTTTGCAATTGGGTGTAGCACAGTAGGATGATGGTCACATCCCAGCTATAATATGGTAGCTGTGCACCTCCATTGATTCAGCTCCATTAGAAGCTGCCCTTAATGAGGTCTTGCCTTCTGGATGATCTTTCACTGCTGTTGCTAGCCTTTGGACATCAGCTGCCCATGCTGATGTTCATCCGTGGTGACTACTATTGCTATTGCTGAGAATGGCAGGGGTAAGTTTGGCTGCAGTAAAGGTGGTATTTCTGGCAGGTGCTGTTGAACATTCCTTCTGATAACAGTGGGAGGCAAGCTATTCATATATTTATAAAGTGTGGACAATGGTCAAAGAGTGGGTGGCTCCATTGATATCTCTTCTGACCTAGGCTTCCCTAAACACATCCCTTCGGCCGATTCGCTCCCACAGAGAGGGACTTCTCTGGGTGCCGTCCACTAGGCAGTGCCAGCGGGCGACGCCCAGGGGAAGTGCCTTCTCTGTGGCGGGCCCAACCCTCTGGAACGACCTACCCCCCGAACTCAAAACTATCACGGACCTCTGCTCCTTCCGCCAAAACTTAAAGACGTACTTCTTCCATCTTGCCGGCCTGGCCTAATCCACACTATCAAGCTTGCAGACTGAATGCTAAATTGTTTTAATTTGGATTTTAAGGGGTAGAGTTTTTAGGATTTTTAGCACAGGGTTATTGGTATTTAATTGTTTTTTAATATTTATTGTTTGCTACGTTTTATATTCTCCTATTTTAATCTCCTGTGCACCGCCCCGAGTCCCTTTGGGGAGAGTGGCACCGTATATAAATTTAATAAAATGAAATAAATGAAATGAAACCCCAAAGCAGACTCCTTTTCCTAACAAAAAAAGACCCTTTTTATTCAGTTATTGTGAATTCCTTTCATTCATATCCAGCAAAATCTTTCAAGGGTAAATATACAGTCACAGACCTTAACTGGCTTGGAGGCAGTGGTGGGTTTCAAATTTTTTTAGAACCTCTTCTGTAGGTGTGGCCTGCTTTGTGGGAGTGGCTTGCCAGCCATGTGACCTAGTGGGAGTGGCTTGGCAGCCATGTGACTGGGTGGGCATGGCCAACTTGTAAAATGGGGTGAAATTCACTTAACAACGCTCTTGCTTAGCAACCAAAATGTTGGCTCAGGAACTCTGGCATTTGAAGCACGCAAGTCTTAAAGCTGTCAAGTTACGAGACCCTGGCACCCCTCACCGTTTTGGGGGGAAAAAACCCAGGGGTGTTCAAAGTTGACAGCTTTAAGACTTTTGGACTTCAACTCCCAGAATTCCTCCTCTCGCTCTTCCTCTTGATGATGGGCGGATGGGCAGTGGGGAGGGAGCTGGAACTTTTTCTAAATGGCCCTGTAGATTTGTGGAACCTCTTCTATAGAAGAGCCTAGAACTGACAGGAACCCAACCCTACTTGGAGAACTGCCAGGCTGATATCTTCAAAACTTGGCGAGGAGCCTCCAATTAAGTGAATTAATAGTCTCCTGCAAACTCCACTCCCTTTTCATTCCTCTTTTATTTCCTCTGGGAAGGGCCATTTACTGTCCACCTGTGGCCTTACTCCCAAGTCGGCCCCTGTTCCTTAGCTGTTCCCTTCATCTGGCAACTCTGTGCATGCGCACAATGGGAACAGGTTCCAGCTGTTCGTATGCCTCATTGATTCATGGAGAACAAGGGAATCCATGGCTATCATTATGGATGCCTAAGGACACCCTCCGGGTTGGAGAGATAGGCAGGATATCTCCCAATGCCATTTGGAGGGAATCACAAGCAGGTGAAGACATCTGCTTGGGAAGACCCTGAAGCCAATGGGGAGCCACTGTGTGAGACAGAATGCTGGACTGGATGGGCTGTGGCCTGTTCCAGCAAGGCTGTTCTTATGTTCTTATGATGTCTAACTCTGAAGGCAACTGATAACTGTCAGACGGCCCCATCTCTACCTCTGATGAGAGCCCTCCTCAGAGCCTTCTCCAGACTCCAGGAATGGTCCATGTTTCTCCTCAAACTCCTCACGGTCCGAATCTGCTGCCTGCTCTGCTGGCTGCTGGTGGGCCCCAACAGTTTCTTCTCTTTAGCGGCTACACAGCTGATTCAATAGTGGTTAAAATGTTTGATGAGGACTTGGTAGATCTACATTTGAGTCGGTCACGAAGCTCATTGGATATCTCTGCTCAGATATTCAGCTCAGGCTCCATTTATTTGTATTTCCTATTTCTAAACCATCTCAGAGATCCAAAGACCTAAATATCATTTCTCAGAGATCGAAAGATCTCCCTCCCACGCATCTCAAGGTTATAACTGTAGAAAATAAATAAAAGAAGGAGCATTACTTATGGAAATGCATCTAAGGAGAAAGTATTTTCTGCTCTCCATTAATGCCATCAGACGGCTTGTTGGCTCCTAACCTTTAATAATAATAATAATAATAATAATAATAATAATAATAATAATAATAATAATAATAATAATAATAATAACAACAACAACAACAACAACAACAATAACAATAACAATAACAATAACAATAACAATAACAATAATAATAATAAATTTATTTTATATACCGCGTCCTCTCCCCAAGGGGACTCGGAGCGGTGCACAGGGAAAAATTTAAAATACTATAAAATACATACAAAGCATAAAAACAAATTAAATTAGAAATGTCCCTGCGCTAAAATCCCCAGTTAAAACACTAAAAATTCCCTAACACCCCAGAGGTAGAGACTACCCTAGGCCGGCCAAGCAGAAAAAGTATGTTTTTAATTTTTGACGGAAGGAGCGGAGGTCCGTGGTTGTTCTAATGTCGGGGGGAAGGTCGTTCCAGAGGGCTGGGCCCGCCACAGAGAAGGCCCTTCCCCTGGGCGTCGCCCGCTGACAAAGTCTAGTGGACGGCACCCGGAGAAGTCCCTCTCTGTGGGAGCGGATCGGGCGTGAGGATGTGTGGGGCAGGATCCGATCCCGCAGATAGCTAGGTCCCGTACCATGGAGTGCTTTAAAGATGACAACTAGCACAGACATTGAGCAAAATGAGGTAAGTCAGATTCTGGACCCTACTTTCTGTATGGGGGGGGGATTAAATATACAAACTTTAAGAAGAGACCCATATACTTTATGTAGGTATAATAAATCTATTTCTTTTGACAGCACATAATATTTTTATTCCTTTTTGCTAGCTTTTCTGGCTGATTTCAAAACTAAAAACAGTAGTATGGATATTTCTTTGGTATACTTGGCAAGTTATAAATAATGATAACTGTGGTGTATATCAGCATCCCTACACATTTTTATTCACACTCCATTTGAACGACTCTTAAGACTATAAAAAATAAAGGTAGCGCAACTAAGTACTTCAAAAGTAAACTCAATTTGACATTATTTGTAGTAATTTTAATGAAGATTATCATTACAAAAGCAAAAGACTAATGCAAGCTAAAAGAAAAAAAAGAACAGAAGGTGCAGAAAACAAGAAAGAAAAAGTAACTAAAGACTATAGTAAAGAAAAAGAGAAATATATGAAAAAATGACCCTACATTCATTATTTAAAAAATGGTAATTTATGATGTCCCTCTCAAAATACAATGACTTTTTTCTCCCCATGTCCTATCACTTATCTATAAACAAATTTGCGAAGCCTCATCATTTCAGTCCTGGTGTCAACAAAGTTCATTTTACCAGCAATAACAAGGTATATATTTTAACTTTGATCAAATAAATAAACTTTATGTTCCTTCCTTTTATCTTTAACAATATTAATATTTACTCCATTCAATGACATTATAGAGCCTGATTTCTTTTTAATTTTTCTTTATCCTTTTTTACAAGATTCTTCAAAACTTTAGCAAACTTCTTTTGTAAATTGAATATAACAGAAGTATCCTAAATTACTCTTACTTGATTGTTTTTGACCTTTTCAGTTATTAAAATATCAGCCAATTTCTTTTGTATGTCCAATATAACATCTTTTTCTATGTCATTCTTGTAGCCTGACATTTGTAAATCCAATTTTCCACTTAGTTTCCAATTTTTCAAATAAAATTTGTTCCTCACCTTTTTCTCCATAGAGACAGATGTTTCTGTTTTTGTTGACACTATTAATATTAATCTGTGTTAGTTTTTTTAAATAATATTTTTAGTTTTTAATATAATAATTCCATCTTTTTAAAAACATCAATTTGTCCAATATTATAATATTTTGCTACATTATGTATGTCAAGTTTATGTTCTTTTTTAAGTGTAATCATTAGTTCCCTTTAATGACTAATTTTAAAATCTTATCTTATAATTTTTCTTGAAAAATAATCACAGCAAAAAGCAGGCAGGTTTGTAACTAACAACTAACAGGTAGTTTATAACTAATTCCAAAAAAACTTATTTCAAATTTATCCGGACCTTTGGTCCATTTGTAACTTTCTAAAATCAAAGTTTTAATCACTTCTTGCTGCCTATTTAAAAAAAAAATTAAGTTCTTAGACATAGTTTAAATTGTGTTTTGCTAAGGATTTAAGGAAAAGAAGAAAACTGGATACTTTCTCTTCAGCTCCCCATTTATCTCTAAGCTTGCTAGGGCACAATTTCTACATGATCCATAGTGGCACAGTGGTTACATTACAGTATTTCAGGCTAACTCATTGCTCACTGCTCACTGCCAATTAGAACAATTAAAATTATCCTAACCGGCTAAGGGTTGACTCGCATCCTTCCAAGATCAGTAAAATGAGGACCCAGATTGTTGGGGGCAATATGCTGACTCTATAAACTGCTTAGAAAGGGCTGTAAAGCACTGTGAAGCAGTATATAAGTCTAAATGCTGTTGATATTTAATTTAACAATGTTTTGATGGACAGGGGAGTTGTTACCAGTTTTTCCAGTAATGGAAAAATATACAGGTGTTCTCAGCTCATAATTATCCTCTTTCCTAGGCTCTGAAAAGACACAACCGTTAAGTCTTGCTAACTCTAGATTTGTCATAGAAGTCTAACAGTGGGTCACAAGGCACAAATGTTATTCTTTCTCTACAGCAAGAAAAAGTACTACACAAAATTCATCTCATTTTTTTTTACTATATCCTCTGCCACTTAGTAACTAAACCGTACGGTGACGTTAACCACGCATTAAAAAATGCAATCTTGGATGCAGGAACTGAAAGCTCTGCTTAGTTTTCCCTTTGGTGTATTTTCAGTCTGTCAATGTGCTAAATGGTCATACAAGCCTGGACGCCTAAAATTCTTAGGTATCCTCAACATCAGAGTGGGTTACTACCGGTTTGCACTGGTTCAGGTGAACCGGTAGTGGAAATTGTGACTGGGTCGCAAACCAGTAGGGACGGTAGGCTCGCCAAGCCCCCGAACTGGTTCCCCGATTGATGCGGCATGGGTTGTTGTTTTTTTGACATTTTTAATGTTCTGTGCATACACAGACCTCTTTACAGGCAACTGTGCATGCACGCAGACCGAACTGGCAGTAATGCCAGCAGAAACCCACCCCTGCCCAACATTCTATGTAAGATGTCCTTATATATTGACCTAATGTGCATTGCCACACCCTTTGAGTAACTCTGGAGACTAACAAAGCAGCATAAAGGCCGTAAGATCTATCATCTGAAATGTTGAAGGGCAGAGTTCATTCCTGCACTAATTACAAAATCACAAGTTCACTCATGTATGGCAATTATGTTCTAATTTCTAAATGGCCAGGATCTGTGAGTCTCTATAACTGTGCACAAAATATGTCCCATCACTATGACAATTATAACAGATTAGACCAGCGATGGCGAACCTTTTTTGGCTCATGCGCCATAAGTGGAGGGAGCGAAAAGGGGGGTCGTGTGCGGGCATGCCACACCCATAATGCAATGTGCAACACCCCCAGTGTGCATGCGCGCACTATAGGCGTGACACCCTATTTTTTGCATGCTCTTTTCACTCTCCCCAGCCTCCAGAGGCTTTATAGGAGCTTGGGGAGGGCGAAAACAGCCTTCCTGCCCCCACCCGGAGGCCCTCCGGTGCTTCAGCAACCTTCAGGAGGCTTCCCTGAAGCCTCCAGAACACTCAAA
The DNA here is from genome assembly GCA_039707465.1 of Rhabdophis nuchalis. Taxonomy (NCBI): domain Eukaryota; kingdom Metazoa; phylum Chordata; class Lepidosauria; order Squamata; family Natricidae; genus Rhabdophis; species Rhabdophis nuchalis. Next base: position 11,365,782 of record CM077661.1, read on the forward strand.
ATGACGCTCCAAGCAAATCGAACGTCACTTCCGGTTTTGGTGGCGCGTCATTTTGAGTGCTCCGGAGGCTTCAGGGAAGTTCATGAAGCCTCCAGAGGGCCTATGGAGGCGGCAGGGGAGGCTCTTTTCGCCCTCCCCAGGCTTCTATAAAGCCTCTGGAGCCTGGGGAGGGTGAAAAGAGCATGCAAAAAAGGGCGAATTCAGCTGGCCAGCATGCGCACATGTGCACTGGCCAGCTGACAGGGCATCGCCTCATGTGCCCTGAAAAATGGCTCCGCATGCCACCTGTGACATGTGTGCTATAGGTGCACCATCACGGGTTTAGACTGACCACTTCCCCAGGTGAATCTGGTATAGGCATGAATTAGTTTTCATTGGATTCTAAGTAAGGACTATGTTTTATTTTGATTTGATTTCTGCCTGTTTGGTCTATGACCCCATCTATTAATAAACTAACCCAAACCGAACCAAATGTCGCAAAGCAACACAGACATCTATACTCAGTGTTTATGGTTTCTATAAGTTCATATTGAGCAGAATGCATTTTCCTTTGAAAAAAGCACTTGCTGAAAATGTGCTTAAGCCTTTCCATCAAATTTTAAGCTTCCTATAAAAAAAATAACCTGTGACAGTTTGTGATTATTTCATTTTAGAAACAAGACATGCCCACTTTTATTCACTCTAATAATCCCAACAATCTGGGAATATTCTGTGAAGGATATTTAAAATTGTCTCATGTTTAATTAAAAATAAACTCAACATTCTCCGTTAAAGAATTTGGAAGTAAAATGTCCCTCAGCTTTGTTCTCATTCCTTTAATTATTGCAGTGATGTTTGATCACACAGACAGCATGTTGTTGTTGTTGTTTAGTGTGAAAAGAGCTTTTTCTCCTGCTAAAGGCCAGATTGTGTGTGGTATTGGATAGAAACTTCAATCTAGATTTCTGTAGTGTCAACATCTAATTAATTTTACTCTAAATCTCGGATTTCATTGTGCACTTATTATGCAAGTTACCATTGGTTACTATGGCCTCATTCTATTATTCACAATGCAAATGATGACTTGCCGCTTGAAAGCTGCCTAGTGATAAATTCTATGAAGCCTAATGATGATGAAATTAGCATGTGTCTCTCAGCTCTTCCACCCAAAGCACCATGATGTAAGTCACTGCCCTAGTTTCTGGAGACACAGATAATTTTGAAATAGATTATCTTCCACTGGTGGAATTTATTTATTTGCTTGTTTGTTTATGGTCCCTTTACGGACCTCTTAAGAATAGAGGGAGGTCCACAGTAGACAGTTTGAGGTTGATGCTGTGGAGGGTTTGAGGATGTAACAACGGAGTCAGGTAGAGCATTCCAGGCGTTGACCCCTCTGTGGCTGAAGTTGCATTTTCTGCAATCGAGTTTGGAGCGGTTGACCTTGAGTTTGTATCGATTGCTCGCTTGTGTATTATTGCGGTTGAAGCTGAAGTAGCCGTTGACAGGTAGGACGTTGGTAGCAGAAATATTGATCAAGGGAAAATGTGGGTGCTATACATGAGATTTCCAATGAAATGGAATGAAATAACAACACATTTGCAAAACAGTTATCCATTCTTTTTACTGGTAAGGCTTTGCTTGTAGAACTATACAATACAATACAATAGCAGAGTTGGAAGGGACCTTGGAGGTCTTCTAGTCCAACCCCCTGCCTAGGCAGGAAGCCCTATACCGTTCCAGACAAAATGGCTATCCAACATCTTCTTAAAGACTTCCAGTGTTGGGGCATTCACGACTTCTGGAGGCAATTTCTGTTCCACTGACTAATTGTTCTAACTTTCAGGAAATTTCTCCTCAGTTCTAAGCTGCTTCTCTCCTTGATTAGTTTCCACCCATTGCTTCTTGTTCTGCCCTCAGGTGCCTTGGAGAATAGTTTGACTCCCTCTTCTTTGTGGCAACCCCTGAGATATTGGAACACTGCTATCCTGTCTCCCCTAGTCCTTCTTTTCATTAAACTAGACATACCCAGTTCCTGCAACCGTTCTTCATATGTTTTAGCCTCCAGTCCCCTAATCATCTTGGTTGCTCTTCTCTGCACTCTTTCCAGAGTCTCCACATCTTTTCTACATCGTGGTGACCAAAACTGTATGCAGTATTCCAAGTGTGGCCTTACCAAGGCCTTATAAAGTAGTATTAACACTTCACGTGATCTTGATTCTCTCCCTCTGTTTGTGCAACCTAGAACTGTGTTGGCTTTTTTGGCAGCTGCTGCACACTGCTGGCTCATATTTAAATGATTGTCCACTAGGACTCCAAGATCCCTTTCACAGTTACTGCTATTGAGCAAGGTACCACCTACACTGTACCTGTGCATTTTGTTTTTCTTGCCTAAATGTAGAACCTTACTCTTTTCACCATTGAATTTCATTTTGTTAGGGTATGTGAAGCTCACTTCCACAAGTTCCTCACTTCCACAAGTGCTGGGATTCTGACAGTGTGGATCCAGGATGGTGTGAAAGCTGATGTGCATACAGATCTTACATGGATTCCTACTTTACAGATTGTGCCCTGCTCATGGACAATAGTTCTTCTCTAAAATCACAGTGCCTTTAAAACCGCTCACATAGTGAACTGTGCATTTCTCTGTAATACCTGAAAGGACATAGCTGAATGAGTCTAGGAACACTTCACCCTCCATGCACTTTTTACCATTATCATTAACATTAGGATGGGAGCCTCACAGACATTGAAATGGAATTGAAGATATTTAATAATTTAATTTAATATTAGACTTATAAACCGCCCCCTCTCCCCGAAGGGACTCGGCGTGGTGTACAGGGAAAAAAATTAAAAACCATATAAACAGACAATATATAACAAAGCTAAAAACGAATTAAATTACCTGTACTAGAATTTAAAAATATTAAAATAGGAACCCTCCTAAGCTAAAATTCCCTAAATCTAAAATCCATTTATGTCCTTGACAGAAGTTATGTTATAAAATCAATAGCATTTACGCAAGACCAGCTTGTTGAAATAAATATGTTTTAAGTGAGCGGCGGAAGAGGGGAAGGTCTGTGATTGTGCGAAGTTCGGGGGGTAGGTCGTTCCAGAGGGCCGGCCCAGCCACAGAGAAGGCCCTACCCCTGGGCACCACTAGCCGGCATTGCCCGGTGGTTGGTACCCTCAGTAGGCCCTCTCTGTGGGAGCGTATCGGACGTATGAAGGTATGTGGCAGGAGACGGTCCCGTAAGTAACTAGGCCCCGAGCCATGGAGCGATTTGAAGATGGTAACAAGCACCTTGAAGCGCAACGTGAACTGTGTGCCAAGCGTCAGGGCAATGATCGGGCGCCCAGGCAATTGGCTGTTTTTGATCCAGAGACAATGAGCACTACAATAAATAAAGGGATTTTGAGCTTTATTATCAGCTCAAGCAAACAGATTGAAAAGCATAACATAAAAAGCATGCATTCCAAGCGAGATAATACCCCAATCTCTTCCAGGCTGCCAGGAGCTACATAATAACGACAGCAGGGATACCCCAAGGGTTGCCAGTTTCCACCGTGCCTAATGCTGGGTTTCATGCAGAACACACAACAACCACCCGAAGATTTTGATCAAAACCTGACATCATGACTTCACGGTCCTGCTATGTTAGGATATTGCAAGACCTGATCTTGACTGTATGGCACAGGTTGGGATGGGAACTCAATGTCTGAAACTTTCACAGTGGAAAAAAGCTTTGGAGCTATGTGAAGATTTTCTTCCCCTTCTCCGGCTTTGTCAGCCTTCGCTTTGCTGCCTGCTTGGCTGCCATGGAAACGGGGAGGGTGGGGTCATGGGGTGAACTATGAGTGCTGGTGGAAGATGCTATGGGCCAGTGTTATCTCAAACCTAACGGTATCACATTCCATTCTGATGATGGCGTTGGACGTGAGGCCCACCTGATGTCCTGGAGAAATCTGCCTTGGACACTGTTATAGGGGGCATGGGTTATTGGGGTTGGCTTAAGCTTTGATATACACGCTTCGCGCCTAAACTAGTCACTTCCTGCTTGACCTTCATTTGCTGTTCTTCTGTATTCAGTAAAAGTAACCTTAATCATTTTGAAATATGCTTAAGTGTGGTCTTTCTTGAGTATTCGAAGAAGCGAACCCTGACAGGCTTTGTTCAGCAAATAAATCAGGATGTGGTGGCTCAGTGGCTAAGATGCTGAGCTTGTCCATCAGAAAAATTGGCAGTTTGAATCCCCAGCGGCGTGTAATGGAGTGAGCTCCCATTACTTGTCCCAGCTTCTGCCAACCTGGTAGTTCGAAAGCAGGTAAAAATGCAAGTAGAAAAACAGGGACCACCTTTGGTGGGAGGGAAACAGCGTTCCATGCGCCTTCAGCATTTAGTCATGCCGGCCACATGACCACGGAGACGTCTTCGGACAGCGCTGGCTCTTCGGCTTTGAAATGGAGATGAGCACCGCCCCCTAGAGTCAGGAATGACTAGCACATATGTGCGAGGGGAATCTTTACCTTATTATTAAGTGGCAAATTGGGTTGCTTTGGCCAGTCATAACTTCCATCACATCCTATCACTGTTATGGAGAAAAAAAATGAAGGAAGAAGGCCACCCCATGTATGCCGCTTAGGCAATGCTGTGTTTAATAAATAAAGGTATAATAAAAGTGTGTTTTTTTAAGCAGCAGATATATTTGGACTATTCTGACTGCTGCACTTTAAATCTTTCGTCGTTTAGCATCATCACAAAAGTATCAATTTTATAGCACTGCGATTGGGAAATGGATAAAAGACGGCAAACAATTTTAATCTCTGTAAAGAGGTTGGTGTTTAAAAAAAAAAACAGCCACTATGAAATTTCTTTAAGAAAAAACCAAAACAAATACTTAAATACATTGGCAGATTTTTAACTTCTGACAACTGAAGAGGAAAAAGCACAATGCAATTCCCTGTTGTTTAATTAGCTCTAATGCTGCGCAAGGAACACTTGCACATTTTGTATGAATTCACAGAGAGCTTTGCCTATTCCACTGCCTCCTTCCGTGTTCATTCTCAAAAGGACAAAGGTTGCTGGCATTTGGTGTGGAATCTCCTGATAACAGGGACACAAAGAAACAGGCTTATTGTGTTCCAGATTGGACAATTATTATGAACGCAAACCTTGTTTATAATGCAGAGCCAGGAATAATTATTTATCTAATGTAGCACTACATTCTCAGGTGACGCTTGTGCCTCTTGTATGTCTAGATGTTGCGTATGTATATAAAATACCAATTATTTTTTCCTCAAAGGTATGGTTCTTTCCATTTTTAGGGGAAAAAATTAAAAAGTACCTTTAGTGTTTAACATCTCTCTAGTTATAAAGGCAACTTTATAAGGTTAATTTAGCTGATAATTGCATCGCTATATCCTGTAGTGAGCCATCCCATGAGCCAGGGGGCGCAGTGGTTAGAGTGCAATACAGCAGGCTATTTCTGCTGGCTGCAGGCGGCAATTCTGACTGCCTCCTGCCCCATACATCCCTTTGACCGATCCGCTCCCACAGAGAGGGCCTTCTCCGGGTACCGTCGGCTGGGCAATGCCGGTTGGCGACACCCAGGGGAAGGGCCTTCTCTGTGGAGGGCCCAGCCCTCTGGAACGACCTACCCCCCGATTTACGCACTACCTCGGACCTCCGCCTCTTCTGCCAGCGTCTTAAGACGTATTGATTCCAACAAGCCGGCCTAGCATAGCCCCCCGTTTCTGACTTTTATTCTGATAAATTTTAATTTGTAAGGTTTTATAAGGGTTTTTAGCATGGGATTTAATTTAATTAGTTTTTAATAATGTATTTTTGTATGGTTTTTAAGATTGCCTGTGCGCCGCCCTGGGTCCTTGTCAGGAGAAGGGCGGGATATAAATTTGAAAAATAAAATAAATAAAAAATAAAATAATAATTTTGCAGTTCGAATCTCACCAGTCTCAAGGTTGACTCAGCCTTCTACCTTTTGTCAGTTTGTGAAGCATCTCTATGAATACCATTAAACTGCCATAGAGAGAGAGAGGGGAATTCCAAATATACCTGTGGTCAAAAAGGAATTTCAAGCTGGCCGGTGAATGCACACATCTCTCATTGGCTGTGATTGATGACGAAGGCTGAAGGGAGGACAGAAGCAGAAGAGGAAAGCAAAAAAGATGGCTGCAAACAAGAAACGCCTAATGAGAAATGCTGTTAATAAATCACTGCTTTTTGTATCATAATATCGGGTCGCTTATTATGAAGCAGGCATCGTTAGGGTATCTTGACACCCTTCTGAGGTTGGTAAAATGAGGACCCAAATTGTTGGGGGGCAATAAGCTGACTCTGTAAACAGAGAGGGCTGTAAAGCATTGTGAAGTAGTGTATGAGCCTAAAATAAAAAAATAAAAAATAGTGATGTTGAACAGTTCCCATAGGATGGAATGCAACCTATTAAATGTGCCTAGTCTTGACACATAAACAAGGGACTAAAGGCATCAACTCTCCCGTATTGCCTTTATTGGCTTCCATCTATATGCACTAATTTTATCCACCAAGGAGAAGCAACTCATAGAAGCAGCTTGACAAGCAAATATGGGTCGATATTGAGGAAAATTCTTCTGGCAGAAGCACACAGATACTGCGCATAACAGTGTTAAACTAATTTGGGGCACTTTGGTGATTCTAGCACTTATCCCTCCCCCCCCCCACACACACACACATGGATTTGGATGTGAAAGGCTACCTTTAATGAACGTTCCAAGGGAAGTACAATAGCCACCTTTGAAAGAAATGTACACTTGTAAAAAAACAAACAATACTTTGATACAGATTTTCTCAGGTTTCAGTGGAATTTCCAAAATCCCAGGCAAGTCATCTATTCAGACCCCCGTGGAATCTGTCCCTTCTCTTGCAGGATAAAACAAGAGTCAGAAAAAGAAAGGGAATTTTGGCATGGCAAAATAAAGAGAGGGAAAAAAAATGAGTGGGGCCTTCCAGTCTCATTCATGTGTAGCCTCAGTTTACCTGCAGTGGTGGTTTGGACGAACCAGTAGTGATGTCCTAAGACACACACACACACACACACACACACACACACACACACACCAGATTTATGCCATGTTTTCTACGTTGCATACATGCGTGTGTTAGCAACTCTGGGTTCAGAACCAGTGTTACACTGGTCCCTTCGGGGAGAGGGGGCGGTTAATAAGTCGAATAAATTGAATTGAACTGAATTGGTCCCGTAACCAGTGTTTAGAAATAAATGCGGAATAGTGTAATACACCGGACAATAAAGAGATACATTGCTGTAACCACAAACTCTAAAACAGTGATAGTAAGAAAATAAATAGTCTTTATTTTGAAGCAACTAAAATACTTCTTCCGACTAACTTCTCAAAATAATAACAGTCCTTCACGAAACAGAGTTATCTTACAGTGATGCAAAAACAAATCCTCCTCCTTCTTCAATATTCAGCTTCAGCTCAGACGGCAAACAGTAAGAACAGGAATGGAATCGAAAAGGTAACGGACTGTGTTTCTGACCTTGCTTATATGGTAGAGCTGAGAAGCACAGCCAATCAGAATTCAAACACAGTTCTTAAAGCTACATAACTCATTAAGAACACAGTCTCATATATATTGTCAACCCAATATAAGGCTGAATATCCTAACAAGTGTGCAAGCTGCACACATGAGCAAAGTGCATGCATGGAAGGTATGCACACTCCACTCACAGTTTCAGTGCGCAGCGAACTGGTAGTAAAATTGTCCATCCTTTATATATATTGTGCCTGGAAATAACGATCAGAGAGCAGGAGATGGATAGATGCTTGTATCCTTTTTCCCATAATCAATTATTTCGCCCTCTATTGCATTGGTCAATTTAGCCTTTCTCTAGCAGATAGGAAATATATCCTTAGGGTGCCTGCCAGGCTCAGATACTATATTTTCATTGCTCCATATGGGAAGGAGATTAGATTTCTCTGCAGTGATCAAACAATGCCACTGTATAATGCCTTGGTAAGGCCACACTTGGAATACTGCATACAGTTTTGGTCGCCACGATGTAGAAAAGACGTGGAGACTCTGGAAAGAGTGCAGAGAAGAGCAACCAAGATGATTAGGGGACTGGAGACTAAAACATATGAAGAACGGTTGCAGGAGCTGGGTATGTCTAGTTTGATGAAGAGAAGGACCAGGGGAGACATGATAGCAGTGTTCCGATATCTCAGAGGGTGCCACAAAGAAGAGGGAGTCAAACTATTCTCCAAGGCACCTGGGGGCAGGACAAGAAGCAATGGGTGGAAACTAATCAAGGAGAGAAGCAACTTAGAACTAAGGAGAAATTTCCTGACAGTTAGAACAATTAACCTCTGGAACAGCTTGCCTCCAGAAGTTGTGAATGCCCCAACACTGCAAGTCTTTAAGAAGATGTTAGATAGCCATTTGTCTGAAACGGTATAAGGTTCCTGCCCATGCAGGGGGTTGGACTAGAAGACCTGGGTCCTTTGTGGAGAAGGGTGGGATATAAATATGATTAAAATAAAATAAAAATAAAAATAAAGACCTACAAGGTCCCTTCCAACTCTGCTATTGTATTGTATTAATTGCAGTAAAATTTAAACACATGGCAAGGGAGCGGGGAGAGAGAGAGAGAGAGGATTTTTTAAAAGTTACACTTTTTGCATAATAGCAAAATCAAAAGTGGATCTCATTCAAAATAAGCAGATGCCTTCTTTTATCAAGGCAATCTATGCTACGGTATCCTTTGTTTTGCTTTTTAATTTTTTTGCATAATGAGAAAATATCATGGATACAACGGAAGAAATCATGCGTTGCACAGAGAGAAGACTGCGCATTACTAAAAATGCCGGAGCCTTGCTAGCCACCCAAAAAATCCACTTTGCCCTGCCACCAAATTTCCCTGGTGGTGTAAATGGATGCAATAATTAAATTACGCAGTGAGTGAGATCACAAGGGTTCCTGTGAGGAAATGTAATCGGATTTGAAGACGGCAGCATATTTCTCAGAGAAAACTTAGCCCTGTTTCATAAATGATAATATTAGCTACAATAAAGCAACAGTTTCCCTATTAGTTATGCACCATGTTGTTAGATAATTCTTTGGACAAGATTAGAAAAGAGACAAAACTCAATGACTAAGAATGAATAGAAACAAATCTTTCTAATTACAGCAATTATGATTTCTTGCTTGCTAGAATGCATAGCAAAATTGGCATCAAACTCCCTGCTGATATATCCCAGAATGCAAAGTCCCTTTTATTCTGGAACAGCAAAACAATCCATAATGACAGTACATTGTGCAAGGTGGAATAGTATGGAAGACTTGGATCCAAATGGTTCTACGTGTCCAAAACATATTTATTTTTCATTCATTCATATTGGTTATAGGATTTAAATTTGACGTCCACCGTAGAATAAGTGCAATTGTTAACTATTAAGTCATGAGAAAGTTGGTCCAGTCAGAAATAGTTACAACGGCTGCTTACTACAAGGACTTCTTCTCTTCTCCTCCTGCTCAGAAGCCAAACAAGAATTAAGAAAATTGGAGAGGGAAAAGTAAACCACATCAAAAATTGCAGCGTAGAAATAGTGCTATTTGATTCTTAGGTAGAACACGTTTACAAGGTTTTGGATTGCTTTGGAAGGATTATTAGTTAATAAATATCTAATTAGAATAAGAATAATGAAATAATAATGGACATAGCTTATATATTTGTTCCACAACACCCTGTTAGAGCCCCATTAAGGGAGGAGACATACTGTTTCCTTTTCTGCCTTTCGGCTCATCACCAGAGACCATCTACACAGAAAGCCATGAGTTCCGTTGTGTAATTTTTTTATATGTGTGTTACGTTGTTGTTTTTTTAAAGCAATTTTATTGGTTTTACATATATAAAAGGGAAAAGGGTATATAGGGTATTTTTTTAACATTTTAGGACTTCCATGCCAGGGGCGGTGACTGCCCCCGAAGCTTCATGCAAAATATAATTCATTAAATGGTGGTGAGAGATACATATATGTCATATCATAAAATTCATACATTCAATTGTTTGTTTCATATAAACATCCATTCTGGAATTACAATAATAATTTCAAAAAACAAAATTCATTTTTGTGATCTGAGTCTCTTTGCTATTGTTTCTTCTTCCTCCTTCCCGCTAGTGGGCGCGGCCATGGCCCCTCCCGTTTCCTCTTCTTCACCTCCCAGGATTAGGGAGTGTTTTTTAAAAAGGCCTCCACCTCTTCTAATGTTTTGATTCTAACTCTCCCTCCATCCCAGAATACCAACATTCCTTCAGGCATCAACCATTTGAACCATACTCCTTTTTTATATAATTTTTTGGACAAGAAGGAATAATTCCTTCTTATCTCTCAAATTTTTTTGGGAAAAATTCTTTTTGTGTCTGTGTGTTACATTTTTGAGATGATCAATAAATAAGTCAGGGAGACTAGTATAGATCTATTTTGAGCTTTTTAGCTCTCATCAGCTAGCCATGCCCTTACTGGGATTTGAACCGGGGCTGTATTGCATGCTAGGCAGGAGCCTTAGCTGATCAGGAAGAGAGCCTGGTGGCCTAATCTTATTTATTGGTCAGCTCAAAAACATAACACACACACACACACACACACACACACATGTTTTTTAGCTAACCATTAAGGAACGTTAAAGGATATTGTTTAATTAAAAAAAGGGTGTGTGTGTGTGTAGAAATAGTGCTATTTGATTCTTAGGTAGAACAGATTTATAAAGTACAAGGTTATTGGAGGTCTCTTGAAATAGTCAATGAATACCATTTTGTGGCTATGTTTATGAGTGTGAATTATCAGAGGGAAAAGCACGTTTAAATAAATGTGGTTCAAGGAGAACTTTGTATGCGGATATTAAGATATACAATGAATTTTTGATTTAATGTGTGCAATTTATGGTGGAAGAAACGCACGAGAGCTACATGTAACCAATCGACATGCTTTCTACAGGATGTAATGAAGGATGATTTTTTTTATTTTTATTTTGTTTAATTAAAAATATTTTTTTAAAAAAATTGCAGTGTTTTATCAGTGGGTGCGAACTCTTGCTCTATCAAAGGACTGGGAAAGCATGTGAGATAGATAACCCTACGAAGACATGTGGAACAAGTCACAGGGATTCTCACCACAATGCCAGCAAAGAAAAGATCACAAAATGAACCCTACAGTGAATGTAGCCCATGACAAAAAAATATTCACCGGAAAATAAGCTGACAAATTTGTTCCCTGACACTCCACTTCGTCCCCGATCATGTCCTATATGGAGAAGTGGGGTACATTTTCAGAGAGAAACACAAGACTGTAACCCAATTGCTATTTTTTAAGGAGGCTTATAGAGCCTATATGGGTAGTCTAAAAACAATTTTACAAATATATAGCTAGTTCAGGCTGACATTTTGTTTTGCTGTGTGCCCAGCAGCCTATTTATTTATTAGATAATTAACAGGTGGCCTAGAGGCGGCGCTCTCGCCTCCCAATCAGGAGGTTGTGAGTTCAATCCTAGGTAGAGGCAGATGTAGGCTGTCCTGGTTGGACTAGATCAGGGGTCTCCAACCTTTGCAACTTTAAGTCTGAAGGACTTAAAGCAAAGCTGGCTGGAGAAGTCTGGGAGCTGAAGTCCTTCAGACTTAAAGTTGCAAAGGTTGGAGACCCCTGGACTAGATGACCTGCACGGTCCCTTCCAATTCTGTTAATCTGTTAAAATAGCTGAGACAGGAAGCCCGATGAAGAGGCTGCCCCAACGATTTATTCTGCCCATGATGGGGACTATGGAACGGTCAAGAAAGCAAGGGGGAAGGAAGGGGAGAAAGTAGCAATTAGGACAGCAGTGGTAATGGTGAAGCAACAATGACCAATTGTAAAAGAGAGCTAAATGACAAGGTGAGCCATTGCTGGCCTTTTCCATTAAAATTAACGTTTGAGAACGTGCACGAATGTCCCGAGGTTCTAGGCATTTGTTGACTGGGAACTACAATAGTGAAATTTGCTTTACTTACCCAGTGGCAGTATGATACTGCTCCATGGCTCGGGGCCTAGCTATATACGAGACCGCCTCCTGCCCCATACATCCCTTTGTCCGATCCGCTCCCACAGAGAGGGTCTTCTCCGGGTACCGTCGGCCGGGCAATGCCGGTTGGCAACGCCCAGGGGAAGGGCCTTCTCTGTGGCGGGCCCAGCCCTCTGGAACGACCTACCCCCCGATCTGCGCACCACCTCGGACCTCCGCCTCTTCCCCCAGCGTCTCAAGACGTATTTATTCCAACAAGCCGGCCTAGCATAACCCCCTGTTTCTGACTTTTATCTGAACAAATTTTAATTCTCAAGGTTTTAAAAGGGTTTTTAGCACGGGATTTAATTTAATAGTTTTTTAAAATGTATTTTGTATTTTGTATGGTTTTATATTGCCTGTGCGCCGCCCTGGGTCCTTACAAGGAGAAGGGCGGGGTATAAATTTAATAAAATAAAATAAAATAAATAAAGATACCGAATACCAGATCCTAGAGCCATGATGGCGAACCTATGGCACGTGTGCCACAGGTGGCACATGGAGCCATTTCTTTCTTTTTTTTTTAATTGAAAAAGTTTTATTCAAACCAATTTCCCCCTTTTTATCCCCGACATATAATATAAATCACATACCAATACTATAACCCCTCCCCTCCCCCTGTCTTAAAATTAATTTGTCATTCCAGTATTGTATCCCCTCACCTCCAAACAATCATAATATAGATCTCTCTTAAAGTAAGAATATCCCATTAACCCCATCTTCTAAATTAATTAAAGATATATAAGTCATAATATAATTTTTTCCCCTAGACATAACCCCCACCCTCCACCCTAACCCTCCCCCACCTCCCATACAAACCCACCCCCCTGACTTCCGCTATACACCACTCTAATAATTCCAAACATCCCATATAATATTTGCTCTATTCACATTGTTTCAGTCACATATCACCCTATCAATCTAAACATTCTTACCTAAAGGCTACATAGTACTTCCTGGTCAGATATCTATTCTGTATATAATCAATCCATTTTGCCCATTCCTGTGCATAATTCTCCTGTTTCTGATCTTTTAAAAAAGCTGAGATTTTTGCCATTTTGGCAAACCCCGCCACTTTTTGAATCCATTGATCAATTGTCGGTAAGAAATCTTTTTTCCAATGTTGAGCAATCAACAACCTCGCTGCTGTAACCATATACAAAATCAATTTTGTTTCCCCTCTAGTATAATCCTTGATTATACCCAGTAAAAACATTTGTGGGGTAAATTGTATTCTTTTCTTAAACACATTTTGCATAACCCACCATACTTTTATGCAAAAAGCTTTAACCTTATTGCAAGTCCACCATACATGAAAAAAAGTAGCATCTAAACACCCGCATCTCCAGCATTTAGGTTGAACATTTGGGTACATACATGATAACTTCTTAGGATCTAAATACCATCTATAAAACATTTTATAAAAATTCTCCCTTAAATTCTGTGCCTGCGTAAATTTAACATTCTGAACCCATATTTTTTCCCACATATCCATCATAACCGGTTCATCAAAATTCTGAGCCCATTTAATCATACAATCCTTCACCAATTCACTTTCTGAGTCTCTTTCTAACAATACATTATATATTCTTTTAATATGTTTTGGACCAGTCTCTTTTATCTGCTTAATCAGTTCAGCCTCCTTGTCCATAAAGCCGACCCACACATGGAGCCATTTCTGATGGCACGCGAGTTGTTGCCCTGTCAGCTCCAGCATGCATGCACATGCTGGCCAGCTGATTTTCTGTCTTGATTTTCAGCAGTTTTTTGTCCTCTGGAGCAGGGGTCTCCAACCTTTGCAACTTTAAGTCTGAAGGACTTTGGAGAAGCTGGCTGGAGAATTCTGGGAGCTGAAGTCCTTCAGATTTAAAGTTGCAAAGGTTGGAGACCCCTGCTCTGGAGGCTTCAGGAAAGCCTCCAGAGAGCGAAAAATGGACTTACCGGGCCCACCGGAAGTTGGAAAATGGGCTGTTTCTGGCCTTCGGAGGGCCTCTGGGAGGGGGACGTTTTCACCTTCCCCAGGCTCCAAGAAAGTTGTGCATGCATGCGCGGGGTAGCAGAGTGGGGTTTCACGCACGCACGCATGGGGGGCATGGCACGGGGGGATTAAATTATGGGGGTGCATGCAATATTGCGCAAGCGTGTGCTTTTGGCACCCGAAGCAAAAAAGGTTCGCCATCCCTGTTCTACAGGCCTCACAACCAGAACTACTGAGTCTAGAAATTGTGGGGCGATTCAGTTGTGCCTTTTGAAGGAAGGTGTGCTTTGTGGCTTCTTGTTGTGGAGACCACTTTGCTGGTATCCCTCAGGCATTCCAGTAACACAATTGTCCTTCTTGAAGCTTTTCAAGTTCACTTTGCATGCTTCTTCCACACTTCCAGTAGGTGGGAAAAGCTTTGTATTTATGTAAAAGCTTTTTCTGTCACTTTCAATAAGTGTGAGACAGTAAATGTGAAATGAATCAATGTGGCAGGTTGTTGGTTTTTTTGCTTTAGAAGCATTGCTTCATAAAACAATTTCAAAAAGATATTGTCAAATATTGTCAAAGAGAACTGCTTCCTTTTTTTTGGCTGCTATGAAGCAGGGAAGGATTAGATGCAGTCTTAATTTAATCATCCACCAAAGTTTCATCCACCAAACAAACTCAATATTCAATATATCATCCAATAGGATAACTAGTTATTGACTTTTCCCTATTTAACAGAGATCCTATATTTCTACAAGGTATGTAGCAGCTTTATCTTAGCCTAGTTTAGCTTATGCTGTAACTAACGTATTTAATGTCAAATAATAATTGACGATTTGGGTATCCATTCGTTTATGCATTGGTTTTCACCATACAGAATTATTCTGCTCAATGAAATCATTAATATTCCTTCATCTATTAAATTAGAATTAAAAAAGAAGTGTTTTGTTGAAGGGGCATATAAATACTCAAAGGTGTTATCATTGTGTCATCGTGGAAAATGAGAATAGTGGGCATTTCATTTCATTTCATTTATTTCGATTTATATACCGCGCCTTCTCCATCGAGATGGACCCAGGGCGGTGCACAGGAAATTAAAACCAGTAAATACTAGTGTCATGATTGCTATTACCTCCATTCAAGAAAGAACACACTTAAGCATATTCAAGATGATTAAGGTTACTTTTACTGAATAAGGAAAAGACAGCATCAAAGGTTAAGCCAGAAGTGGCTACTTTAGGCGCGAAGCATACATATCAAAGCATAAGCCAAACCCCAATCACCCATGACCCCACCCCAGTGTCCAATACAGTGTCTTCTTCGTTGTCAGATGGGTAACACGTTCAGAGCTGTCATCAGAATGGAATGTGATACCGTTATGCTTAGAGATATCACCTCCTAGCCCCATCCTCCTCCAGCATGCTTAATAACAACATCCCCCCACCCTCCCCGTTTCTATGTCAGCCAAGCATGCAGGAGAGCGAAGGCTGACATCTAGACAATACAATAAATATAGTTAAAAGAATTAAATTAGAAGCCTGTGCTAAAATTCCCAATAAAAACCCAACGTCCATTTACGAATTTGGCAGGAGCTATATCACAATAAGATCTAAACGTTAAGCAGTTAAAGATAACCCCAAAATTAATGACACAGGGTATAGATCCTGGAAGAGTTACCATGTAAATTTTCATTTGCTGTGACAGCAGATAAAAATGTAGTCAACCATAACTTCCTAATGTATAGATCCAGCCAATTCAGAATGATGAGGAAATTATGAGTCATACAGTAAAGTGGACAGAGAATACATACATTCTCCTTGCTTTTTTAAATCAACATATCCCACCCCGCATTTTTAGGCTTAATCATTTTCCTGCTTCAGTGGCAAAACTAAATACAAATAAATTATATATATTTGCTATTCATAAATTGAAGATAATTCTCCCACGCTATATTAGATGAGGCCATATCCACTTCTAATTACACGGATCCTCCTAGGAGGATCTTAAATCAAACTCAAAGTTAAAGCTTGAATTAAAGAGAAACTTCCTAATAGTAAGGACAATTAACCAGTGGAACAGCTTGCCTTCAGAAATTGTGGATGATCAATCAATGGATGTTTTTTTTTAAGAAGAGACTAGACAGTCACTTGTCTGAAATGGTATAGGTTCTCCTGCTTGGGCAGGGGACTGGACTAGAAGGCCTCCAAGGTCCCTTCCAGATCTCTTCTCTTCTCTTCTCTTCTCTTCTCTTCTCTTCTCTTCTCTTCTCTTCTCTTCTCTTCTCTTCTCTTCCCTTCCCTTCCCTTCCCTTCCATTCCATTTTTGCTTCTGAGCTTCAACGTCTCTCTTCTCAGCTTCCCACAAGGTCCAAATGGTTTCCACAGTACTGGTTTTTGAAACGCCCTGAAGATCTGGAATTTTGCCCAGCCCTTTTGAGCATGATTGAAGACCCCTTTTCTTCCTTTTTGCTCTTCTTTGATTTGTATCAAATTTCATACAATTTCATAATAATTTTAATACAATGACAATAAAGATTATTATTATTATTGTATTGTTTTCTTGTTTTAATGCTTTTAACTATTTGAAAGCTTCCTGGAATCACTGGGAATCAGGCAGCATGTACCTTTCAACAACAATAATGATAACGATAGTGGTTTTAATAGTAATAATAATAATAATAAAGTTGAATTTATTAACCGCTCCCTCTCCCCACAGGGACTCGGGGCGGTGCACAGGGAGAATAAAAGCAATAAATATACAAAATACATACAATTTAAAACAGATTAAACTAATTCCTGTGCTAAAATCCCATTAACTAAAAATTCCCACTAAATATATATGTACATTTAAAAACCCATAGAGAGAGAGACTACCCTAGGCCGGCCAGGCGGAAAAGATGAGTCTTCAATTTCAGGCGGAAGGAGCGGAGGTCCGTGGTCGTTCTAATATCGGGGGGAAGGTCGTTCCAGAGGGCCGGGCCCGCCACAGAGAGAGCCCTTCCCCTGGGCGTCGCCCGCTGACAAAGTCTAGTGGACGGCACCCGGAGAAGTCCCTCTCTGTGGGAGCGAATCGGCCGTGAGGATGTGTGAGGCAGGATCCGATCCCGCAGATAGCTAGGTTTAGTGGTTTAATAATTGGCTGAATTGTCAAATGAAGAAGAAGGCCCCTTTCATACAATAATTGTATGAAGATGCTGATAAGGGAAGAGGTGAAGGCTCTGGTAAACTGGCGCAATGAAAGTAATCTGGTTATAAATGTTGATAAAACAAGAGAGATCATTGTAGATTTTAGAAAGAGCCAGCATAGTCATGCTCCACTCAGATTCAAGGATCTAGTTGTAGCGGTGGTCAACAGTATTAAGCATCTGGTTTGCAAATAACAAACAATCTGAATTGGTCTCTCCACATGTCATCCTTAGTGAAGTGTGCAAACCAGGATCTGCATTGGATGAAGAGTGCGCATCTTTTTCCTTTGGTCTGGGCCCCTTTTTCACAGAAGTACAATTGAGAGCACTTGAACAAACTTTACCACTGTTTGGTTTGGTGCCAGTAGTACCTCAGATAGAAAGTCCGTACAGAGAGTGGTAAGGACAGCCAAGGAGATTATAGGGAGCTTGCTTCCTGTTATTCAGGATACTGCTTATAAGTGCTGCATGCACTTAATGCAACCAAAGAATAACCTGCATTAAGTGCCTGAAATACAGATTGCTGCAAGAAAACTGATAAAAATAGCTCCGCTACATTAGCTGTAATACACATAAGTATTTGCTAGGTGAATAAATGCTTCCCATGTTGTGAAACTCCACGGTGGCTTGAATATAATGAACAGTTATTCATAACTTGTTTACTGAGTCCACATTGGCAATTGTTCCTTTCTGTGCCAGGTCCTTAACGTGTACTCATATTCCCATTCTTCAGAATATTTTATCCTGGGGAGCAAATGTACAGTATGAGATTTCAAGCTTGCTGTGAAATATTTCTGCCTCGGTTACAGTTAATGTGCCTAAGAAAGTCATTTATTTCAAAATGTGCAATAATTAATACTACATATAGTTGTTTGACAGTGAGTTTGGGATATTTTTGCCATTGTTAGGAGTAGACTCCTAGAGTTGGGTTGGCAATATATAATACCCTGATGACAAATGGTCATTGTGGCTTTAAGACTGTTGGAATGCAATTAGAGACTGTAATTGGAGACTGTAATTATCTCCACTATAAGAGGAAGTCAGCAGAACGCAATCTCTCTCTGCTGGATCATATCTCTTTGCTGATATCTCTCCTGTTTGCTATCTGCTCGTGTGCCATGACTGACTGTGTTTGAAGAAGGAAGAAGGAAGAATTCGGGATTGCTGACTATATTGTTTGTTTGTTAAGGACTTTGTTTTGACTACCTACCAACCATCACTGCTTGTGAAGCAGTAGTTTAGTTTTACAACACCAGTATAGCTATTTTGTTTTACTAACAGTGTCTGGTTTACTATTTTTGTGTTTACTAGCAACGTTTCTCTAGCTGCATATTCCACTGCACAACTTTTCTGTCTCCCAACCGAGAGATCCCCCAACAGCCATGATTCAGCTGCTCTCCCCATTAATGAATTCTTGTTCTTCATAGCACACAATGTCCAGTGAACTCAGCCCACCAGGAATATAGCCATTTTCTAAGTTTACCCAATTCTGCAAAGGAAGTGGGGAGCATCACTTCCTCCTGTCAGTTGGTAAGGCATCTCTATGACTACTATCAAACTGCCATAGAGAGGAGCATTCCACACAGACCTGTGGTCGGAATGGAATCTCAAGCTGGCCCGTGAATGCGCATGTCTAAACTACCATCTCTCATTGGTTAATGTGATATATGACGAAAAGCTGAAGAGAGGACAGTAATGCAGGCAAAGTTCAGAAGCAGATAAAGAAAGCAAAAAAGATGGCTGCAAACGAGAAACGCCTAATGAGGAATGCCTAATGAAGCTATTAATAAATCACTGCTTTTTGTATCACAGTATTGGGTCGTTTATTATGAAGCAGGCATCGTTAGGGTACTTGACAGTCAGCCATCTTTCCCAAGATCCTGGTTCCTCCTCTTTCTCAACAGAATCAGGTTAAACAAGCCAACTGGTTTCTTTCTAACTTTCAGTAGCAATTTGTCCTCCTGCAGCAACTAAAATTATTACAACAAAATTCCATCAGTCAGTGGTCAGGAATAAAAGATTAAAGACTCAAAGAAGAAAAATAGGTGCCAGATTCCCAGCAGTTAAATTTACTAAGTACTCTACAGGTGTTCAACTACAAGTATATCTAGTTTGATCTCTTTCTGTGTTTAAAAAGCCATTAAAAAATCCATTCAGCGTAGCATGTGTTTTGGTGATTAGCATATCCTTAGTCAAACTAAATAATCTAACAAAACATCCTAGCACCATTTAGAAGTTGTCCCCTCAAGAAATGGGGTTGCTATTTATTTATGTATTTATTTATTTTGGATGTGATTCGTTTTAGGCCTCATAAAAAGTTAATGTTGCCAAGGCCAAGCCATTCCTCTTTATCTTTAGAAAAACAATCATTTTTTAATAAAAATAACCAGGAAAAAAAGCTGCCGCTGTGCATCTGAAATGTATATTCTTAACACCTGTTAACCTGTAATTCTCCTACGTTGACATAACTAATTATGCAATTTGTGTTTTGATTCTTCAGGCAAAAATGCCAAGGAACCAATTTATCCTACTAGATGATCATGGGATCCATTCTCAGTTGTACATATAGGAAATTATCAGAGGACATCTCAATTATTATCCATATTCAATCCTTTTACAAACAAGCTATTTTAAAGTGTTCTAGTCCAGTGATGGCGAACCTTTTTTGGTTCGCGTGCCAAAAGCGGGGGGAGTGCAGGTGGAGGGCATGGGTGGGCGTGCCACACCCATAATGCTATGTGTGTGACTCTCTGCTTTTGGCGCACTTTTTTGGCCCTCCCCAGGCTCCAGAGGCTTTCTAGGAGCCTGGGGAGGGTGAAAACAGCCTCCCCTCCCCACCTCCAGAGGCTTCAGGAGCTTCCCTGAAGCCTCCAGAGGGTGAAAAATGGCCTCAAAAGAAGGCGTAAATCAGCTGGCCAGCACACACATACGCGCTGGAGCTGACAGGGCAATGCCTCATGTACCCTAAGAAATGGTTCCGCGTGCCACCTTAGTTTAATTTTATTTTATTTGATTTATATCCCACACCTATCTCCTACAAAAGAACCCAGGGCGGTGCACAGGAAATTAAAAACACCATATAAAAATACAAATACACAACATCCTAAAACCACAATTAAACTTAAGAACCCTGTGCTAAAACCACGTATTAAAATCGCTCTAATTAAAAATTTGTAGACTAAAAACTCAGTCGTTCACGGGTGGTCATGCTAGGCCGGCTTGATGGAACAGGTGCGCCGGAAAAGGCGGAGGTCCAAGGTGGTGCGGTGTTCGGGAGGCAGGTCGTTCCAGAGGGTTGGGCCCACCACAGAGGAGGCCCTTCTCCTGGGCGTCGCCAACCGGCATTGCCCGGCCGACAGCACCTAGAGAAGACCCTCCCTATGGGAGCGGATTGGTCGAAGGGATGTGTGGGGCAGGAGACGGTCTCACACATAACTGTGCCATAGGTTCGTGTCAGCCTCGCTAGTTTTTCTGCTTAGCTGCCATGGAAACGGGGAGGGTGGGGGGGCGTTGGGATGAGTGTGTTCTGCTGGTGGACAATGTTGATGGTTGGTGTTATCTCTTGGTTAACGGACCTGCATTCCAGGATGGTGAAGACCTGCCCACCTGATGTTGGAGACGAAAGCATATTGGACAATGCAAAGGGGGGGTTTGGGGATTGGGATGGGCTTAATCTTAATACTTTCTGTTCGCGCCTAAACTATTCACTCTCAGCTTTACTTGGTCTGTAAGCTATTGTTACTTAGTAAAAGGAGCCTTATTCATTTCAAAACAATGTCTAAGTGTGGTCTTTCCTAAGCCAACGAAGAAGCAGGCCTGACAGTTCGCCATCATGGTTCTGGTCTATTTACTAACTTGTTTAAATATATATATATAAATGCAACACTGGAAAAAAAATTGGAAAAGGAATATTTGATTCATACTGTATATATGTGCCACACTAGCACAAAGTGTTAAATCAGACTTCTAATGTAATCTACTGGATCCCCTGCACGGATTGCCACTGTGACTATGTAGAACAGATGGGAAGGAAGCCAACCACCAGATTGCAAGAACAAAGCAAGCAGTCAGACAAGGAGATCTCAACTCATTAGAAGCTTCACACTGCAATGAATAAGGACATTCAGCTACTATTATTGTTGGACGAGCAGGCACAAAAACAGCCAGGAAAGTGATTGAAGCCTAGGAAATTTACCTCTCATCAGTCAACAGGAATGCTGATTTACCACCACCTTATCAAGTACTTAGAAGTTGGCTGGGCAGCAAAAGCAAATGACAGCCAACAACTTAAAAGCCAACACAATCCAATCAACATCTAAAAGGCCACATACAACAGACCCTATCAATTCCGCACACAGAACAGCACAAATTCTGCGAGAGAAGACTTCCTTGAAGATGGGCTGCAGCACGAAGGCTCTTGAAAACAAAACCTCTGTTCTGCTAACCGACCTAGATTGGATGCTAAATCAGAATTGTTTAAGTTTTTTCATAATGATGGATTATAATTCAAAAACAAAAGTCCTGGTGCATGTTGCCTGATCATTCCCAAACTGTCCTTCCGGAGCTAGACAAGAATATAAGATAAAGTCTTCGAATAATGAATTCACAGATAAAGCATCTTCCTTTTTTCCATGTTCTTCTTGATCAGTCTGGAATTTTCTGGAGGTTTTTTTCTCATTTTCCTAACTTCAAATGAGATCCGAGAGAAGTTGCTTACCTATCTGGATCATCCAGGAAAACATCTGTCTCTTCACTTCCACCACCACTTTTTCTGAAAAAAAGAAAAAGAAATGATTGTTACATCTTTGCCAGTCTTAATAGCCAGAATTTGTAAACAGACTTGCTTCTGGAATCTCTATCTTCTGTACAATTAAGAAAAAATTCACCAACAAGGTTAGCTAAAATCTCAACAAATACCTCCACCAAATTCTGGAAATGTGAATCAACACTTGGAACATATTACCACCTATGGTGGACCGGTGAGGAGACTACAAAATTTTGGAAAAGGATCGAAAATTGGCTGGAGGCAATAACAGGGGTTAAAATAGAATGGAAACCTGAAGTTTTTTTTAATTAGGAATATTGCCTGCAAAATACAAAAAAAAAAAGAGAGAAAGAAATCCAGTATTTAATACTACATATAATTACGGCAGCAAGGAGTGCCTTTGCCCAGAAATGGAAAAACAAATTAACTCCAAGTGAAGATGAAATAACAAGAAAGGTTATGGGCTGTGCTGAAATGGACAAATCCAGGGAAAAGAAGAATCAGAATTCCACCAGATATGGGATAAATGGTATAGGTCAGGGGTATCCAAACTTGGGAACTTTAAGACTTGTGGACTTTAACTCCCAGAATTTCCCAGCCAGCCATGATGCAAGGTTTCACTGACATGGATGCTGGGGGAATTCTGGGAGTTGAAGTCCACAAGTCTTAAAGTTCCCAGGTTTGGACATCCCTGGTATAGGTGGATGGAGGAAAGAAACAAGAACCAATGAAGAAATACAGCAAAACTTAAAAACAGGAGTTATGAGTAAAATAAGAGGGTTTAGAAGGGTGAAATCCAAATGAAATATAACAGAAGGGAAAACAATATAAGATGAGTGGCTTCAATTAACAATTGCTATTCGAAAGAACAGGAAGTTCCTCTTCGTATTGTATGGTGTAAATGTAGTGTATGTCTAAGTTTTGTCTGAGTGTGTTCTACACATTTGTAAATCAAAAAATTTAAAAAGAAAAAAAGAAAAAATTCAGCTGTAACCTTTTTTCTCCCAGTAACACCAATTGGGTCAGATTCAGGTAACATTCCGGGCCAAACTGGAGCAATTAAATCCTGGAAGAATACAACGGCAAACGCAACAATACACTGATGTGCAGTAATATTAATTGCCTGTGTACAACCGTGGTTATCGTACCTATCATTTTACCCCAGAAAAATATTGTATTTTCTATCAAGGAAGGAAAACATTCTAAATTCAATTGTCGGAGCACTTGTCCCAAATAGATAATGGCTGTTGGTTTTAATTTCTACAGATACTTGCAGGGCAAATCCCATTTAATATACAATGAAATGAAAAGCTTGAATTATACTTTATTCTTCGTGAGAGGCGTTGAACTCATCTAGGGAGGATAATAATAGTTGAATAGTTGGATGGCTGAAACTCGTTTCAAAAGCTATAAAAATGACTGAAGGAAATTCCTTGTTCCGCTATGATGTACTAATCTACTCCTGATTTTTTAAAAGAAATTATTATGCCATTTTATATGCAATTGTAAAAAAAAATCAAAATCAAAAGCATATACTTCAAATCTTTACACTCCAGTCAATGTTTTCCTTCCTGGGGGACTTAAGCGCATAAAGCTGCAGAATTGATAGGATCAGTACATCATTCAAGATGGTGGTGCACTTAGGCGCTGTGGCTTTGAGCTCCGGGTGTCACAATAGAGTTAGGCAAAAACTAGTCTATACCCGCAGGGAGTTATTAAGCTATTATTAAAGATTGGATCTTCTAGTCGACTCGATATTACCAGCCACTTCCAGCTGTCTCATAATATACTGAGTGACACAGTAAGACTGCCAGGCTCTCCATGGATCGTTGTTTGGCCTAGGAGGCAGCGAAGAGAGATGAAGCAGAAGCGGGGATGCAGAGCAGGTTTGCTAGTTCGATTACGGA
Source organism: Rhabdophis nuchalis (assembly GCA_039707465.1). Lineage (NCBI taxonomy): Eukaryota > Metazoa > Chordata > Lepidosauria > Squamata > Natricidae > Rhabdophis > Rhabdophis nuchalis. The sequence goes on from CM077661.1 coordinate 11,389,695, forward strand.
AGCAGCCTCACAGACCAGCATTACCAAGCATTTCCTAACCAACTCTAGATCCTTTGTCCACAAAACCGATGAACCAGAGCTATGGATGGCAGCGAATAAGCTCATTCGTGACTGCTGTGTGATGATCATCCCAGAGACCTGGCTTCATCCACATGTACCAGATGCATCTGTGGAGCTAACTAACCGCACTACATACTGCTTTGACAGAAACAACAACTCTGGTAAAAGCAAAGGTGGAGGACTGTACTACCCGGGTACTACCTGGTAGTAATCAACAGTTGAGGTCATCGGTCACTGAGCTCATGGCAGATTGCAGCTCATGTCTGTACATAACCTTTCCTCTCTTCCCACATCAGGTTCTGCTAATTAGATGAGCTCATAGGTATTCAGCTACTGAGATCATGGCAGTTTGCTGCACATGTCTTTACGTAACGTTTCCTCTATTCCTTCAAGCTCCGTTTCCACTGGCAGAGGGTTGCAGGAGACCTCAGCAGCTGGAAACAGAGGTCAGGAGCCCGTTTTCACTAGCAGGGCACTTGGGCAGCCAAAGGTGCCCCCAACAGGCATGATGTCAACATGACCATGCCAACCTACCCATGCCCACCTTGGGCCCCTTAAAGTCAAACACCCCTGATATAAGACATCCTACTAATAGGATCATCAATCATTAGTCAAATGATTAATTATTTCGCCCCTCAAAATATGAATGTGTGCCTTACGTATACCATAGGCTAAGAGATTTTGATGACATACTGAAAAATCATTACTGGACTAACGTGTCAAAACTCTCTTGCGTGCTATCTCATGTTTCAGAAAGCCCCAGCCTGACTTTAATGTGATTATTCTAAGAAAGATAAAAATTAGCAATTACAAAGTTCAAATAGGGTTCAAATAATAGTAATAACACTTGAGGATTCCTAGCTCTCAGAAAGCCAGACAATTCTGAAATTCATATGGCATAACTATTATGGTAGAACAGCCAAATTTAAGGATAATGAATCCATAAGCCCAAATTTATAAAGCAGCAAATGTATTTTGATGAGAGCCAAAATATTCTAACTTCAAACACTCAAACTTTTTTTTAATAAAGTCTCTTCAAATGATTGATTCACATAATACCTTTTTTTTTCTTTATACATAAAGGTGAGTAAATAGTGAAATGTTTGAAAAATGAGGACTGTATTATTTCACCATAAAGGTATGAAAGGGAAGGTTATTTGCATAGTAATTAACCTATAAATGAACTTAGTGCAGGAAACGTACGCATGTGTTCCTATTGAGAAATTAAAATAAAAAAGAGGGCATTGTGACACTTACTGAATACTGATATTTAATTTTGTTTGAAAAACGAAATTAAAAAAGAAACATAAAGAGAATCTTAATTAAGAATCTTACTCTTCAAAAAATTAAAATGTTTTAAAATGCATCTATATAAATAAAAATGTAACAAGAGTTTGTTCAAAACCGCTAATCTCCGAAAGTCCTGCACCGATCGCTTCCAAATTTTCACACAACGTTCCTTTCAAATACGGCACCAATGATATATATATAGATTGTGTAGATGTCTCACCTGTGCCAGGTAAACGCAACGGAAATGTAAAAAATTGTAAAAAAGGTAGGTAGATGGATACAGAGAGAGCAGTGGCCACAGGTATTATGTCATCCTTTATGACATTAAATACTCTGTCCATAAGATTAAAGGAGAAATACAGTAGGTAGGTAGGCAGCTATAGGGATATAGAGAGGGAGGGAGAAATGCGGTAGGTAGGTAGGTAGGTAGGTAGGTAGGTAGGTAGGTAGGCAGGCAGGCAGGGAGGGAAATAGCTGGAGAAATATGGTAGGTAGGTAGGCAGGTAGGGAGGTAGGGAGGTAGGGAGGTAGAGGGATAGAGAGAGAAAGAAATACAGTAGGTAGGTAGGTTGGGGGTTATACAGAGGTTGTGTGTACGTGATTCAGTGGTGGGTTTCTGCAGGCTCGCACCTACTCGCGAGAACCGGTTGGTGAAATTTAGAGAACCGGTGAGAGGGGGTTCCACTGGCGTACATGGAAGTAAATCTGGCCCACCGCTGCCAGTGACCCAACGGGAAGGAAAGGAAGGAAGGAAGGATGGAAGAAAGAAAGAAAGAAAGAAAGAAAGAAAGAAAGAAAGAAAGAAAGAAAGAAAGAAAGAAAGAAAGAAAGAAAGAATTTATCATCACAATTGAGTCCAAAATTTTGGTTGTTAAGCAAGAGCGTTGTTAAATGAGTTTCACCACATTTTAAAAGGTGGCCACTCCCACCCTGTCACATGACTGCCAAGCCACGCCCACAAAATAGGCCACATCTACAGAGTAGGTTCTAAAAAATTTGAAACCCACCAGTGACGTGTTTGTGTGTGCAGGTTTGCGTGTTTGTGTGTGAATGGATAGATCTCGCTTCAGATGTTGAGTTGGATCAAGCCCACTTGCAGGATCCAGTCCGTCCTGAGAAAAAACCACAGAAAGACAGCCCCAAATCTCACCCCCTTGAGAAGGATGCCCACTTGCAAAAGGGGGGGGGGGGGAAACAACTCAACCTCGCTCAGGCAGTTGTTATCGCTGTGGAAAGGAGGGGCACTGGGCTGACAAATGCAGATCAAGGCAACCTCCACGCCCACCCTCCTCCTCGGACCGGAAACATCCAAAGACACCGACCGTGCGCACTAAACCGGCCATGAGTGGGGTGGAGCCTCTCAATCTCTCTACTGACCAGCCTAGCACTCAACCTGATGACTGGGAGGCGTCTTCAGACTCTTCTGACGACAATCTGGTGAGTCACCGCTCCGGGCCCCTTTATATAAATTTAAAGCTTTTGGCTCCATCTACTGGTCATACATGCAATGTGCAGGCCCTAATTGATTCTGGTTGTTCAAAATGTCTCATAAGCCAAGATATAGTATCCTCTATGGGTTTTCACTTAAAGACCCTAAAAACTCCCATAGCCTTTTGCCAAATGGATGGTTCTGTAGCAGGGGGAACCCCAGCATCTTTTATCACCGAACCAATTCAAGTTTCTATTGGCACTGGTCATACTGAGACCATCAACTTTATTGTGACTGCCATTGCCGAAAATGCTGTAATTTTGGGGGTTAATTGGCTTCGGAAATGGAATCCTCTAATAAACTGGAAGGAAGGTTGGGTACGCATACCTTTATCCTTACCTGAACATACCTCTCTACCATCAGAAGCTAATCACCCCCCCCAGTAACCCACCTCTTTTAATTGAATCTGCTGCACCTTTGTTAGATTTTCCGTCACCTGAAGTCATACCAGGCGAGGAGAAAATTCCCAAAGAATATTGGGACCTAAAGGATGTTTTCAGTGAAAGATCTTGTGATTCCCTTCCTCCTCATAGAGCTACTGATTGTTCAATTGATTTCCTCCCTGGAGTTCAATTACCTAAACCTCGTTTATACTCCATGACCCCACGGGAGATGGAGGAATTACGTAAATTCATCGATAAGAACCTTCAAAGAGGTTTCATTGAACCAGCTAGGCCACGTGTGGCTGCGCCAGTTATGTTTAGAGAAAAAAAAGATGGCACTCTGAGATTAGTACAAGACTACTCCTATCTCAACACCATTTGTGAACACAATATCTACCCCCTTCCGCTTATGAAGGACATGCTTGCTCACCTGGCTACCGGAAAAATATTTACTAAACTGGACTTACGTGAGGCTTATTACAGGGTCAGAATTAAAGAGGGGGACGAATGGAAAACCGCTTTTAACTGCCCGCTTGGATGTTTTCAATTTAAAGTCCTCCCTTTTGGTCTTCAAGGTGCCCCTTCTGTGTTTATGCAACTGATAAATGAGGTTCTCCACGAGCACCTTTACAAGGGAGTTATTGTCTATATTGATGACATAGTTGTTTACTCACAAACACATGACGAGCATATTAAACTGGTGCGTTCTGTACTAAACAAACTACGTTCCGCTGAACTTTACGCCAAGCTCTCTAAATGTGAGTTTCACCAGGAAACAATTGACTATTTGGGCTACCGCATCTCTTCTGAGGGGATTGAAATGGATCCTGCTAAGGTCAAGGCGGTGACGGAGTGGGCTCCTCCCCGAACTCGTAAACAACTACAGAGCTTTTTGGGATTTGCAAACTTTTACCGCCAATTTATTCCGTCATTCGCGAACATTGCTTTACCCATTACAAACCTACTAAAAACAAAAGGAGAAGGTAAACCTCGTCCAGGATCCCCACTTAAATGGACCACGGAATGTCAAGCCGCTTTCGAAAAACTTAAACGTTTGTTTGCGGCTGAACCTGTTCTTAAACACCCCGATGTAAATTCCCCGTTTGTAATTCAAGCGGATGCCAGTGATGTCGCTGTGGGGGCGGTCTTATTACAACTCAACCACCAGGGTCAATTACAACCCTGTGCCTACACATCTCGGAAGCTCACTACGTCAGAACGGGAAAAAGAAGCTTTTGCTGTCCGTTGGGCTCTCATGACTTGCCGTCATTTTCTTGAGGGTGCTCCCCATCCATTTGAGGTCTGGACGGACCATAAAAATTTGGAGGCTCTTACCTCCTCTCGAAAATTGTCCCCCAGACAACTTCGCTGGGCTCACTACTTCCATCGTTTCAATTTCCATCTTAAGTATATTCCTGGTGGCAAGAATTTCATGGCTGATGCTCTCTCCAGATTACCTCAATATGATGTTTCTAAACTCACTATTGTACAGCCCATCATGCCACTCATTTTACCTGCTTCTCCTGTATCTACCAGAAGCCATGCTACAGTCCAAACTACTCCACCTGCAGACCTGATTGCTCGTATTAAGGATGAACTACTTACTGATGATTGGTATTCCGCACATTCTGGTGACTGTACTATTAGGGACGATCTTCCCTGGATTGGCTCAAAGATTTATGTACCTGGTACATTACGTCCTTTTGTCTTGCAACGCGCACACGACTCACGTCTGGCTGGCCATTTCGGTTTCGTTAAAACCGTACATCTTGTCAAAAGACAGTTCTGGTGGCCCTCGCTGAAGAAAGATGTTGAATCATATATTGCCAGTTGCCCTGTTTGTGCAGCCTCCAAACGTGCGCCGGGGAAGCCACGTGGACTCCTCCAGTCCGTAGCGACGCCAGAGATGCCTTGGAAGGAAATTTCAATGGACTTTATAGTTGACCTTCCGCCTAGTCAGGGCTATACCGTTATTTGGGTCGTTACCGATCTTTTCTCCAAACAAGTTCATTTTGTCCCCTGTACAAAAATTCCCTCTTCAAAATCACTGGCCCGTTTGTTCGTTTCTCATATTTATCGTTTTCATGGAGTCCCACAACGCATCATTTCTGATAGGGGCACTCAATTTACATCTCTTTTTTGGAAAGAATTTTTGAGACTGATTGGCTCCGCCCAGAGCCTAAGCTCCGCCTACCACCCTCAGACGAATGGCTCTTGTGAAAGGGTTAATTCCGTTTTGGAACAATGCTTGCGTTGTTTTATTAATTTTCAACAGGATGATTGGGCTGATCTCCTGATACATGCCGAGGTGGCATATAATAACTCCGTTCACTCCAGTACGAATATGACCCCCTTTAAAGTCATCTACGGTCAAGACTTTGTACCCATCCCCGAATTGCCTCAGGACTCGCCAACAGTTCCCTCGTTAACCGAATGGTCCTCTAGATTGTCTTCTGTCTGGCCTATTATCCGAAAGACTTTGAACGATGCCCATGATTCGCACAAATTGTATGCTGACAGAAAACGGGCGATCCCCCCACCCTACAAAGTTGGTGATCAAGTTTATGTGTCTACAAAGCATTTGGATAGCCCCCAGAAATGCAGGAAGCTGGGTCCCAAGTTTGTTGGTCCTTTCACAATTACCAAAATCATCAGCTCTGTGTCGGTCCGTTTGGATCTCCCAAAGACATACCGGCGCTTGTACCCAGTGTTCCATGTTCACTTGCTGAAACCTGCACGCACCTCGCATCTCCGCAAACCTTTGCCTGATACCCCTGCACCTACCATGGTGGACGGTCACCAACATTATGAAGTCCGTGATATTTTGGACTCCAGAATCCGCAGAAATAAGATTCAGTTCCTAGTCATGTGGAAAGATTTCCCCCCTTCTCACAACGAATGGGTGGATAAAGAGCATCTCAAAGCTCCTAAACTGGTACGCCAGTTTTATGCCAAGTATCCACACAAACCCTGACCTTTTTCCCCTCTCCTATCTGTTGTTTTGTCTTTTCTTATTTGTCTTTCAGGTGTAGCCTTTCGTATTTCGCATGATGTCCCGGATTTCCCGCTGTTCCTGGAGGAGGTCCGGATGTCAGCCTCGCTAGTTTCTGCTTAGCTGCCATGGAAACGGGGAGGGTGGGGGGCGTTGGGATGAGTATGTTCTGCTGGTGGACAATGTTGATGGTTGGTGTTATCTCTTGGTTAACGGACCTGCATTCCAGGATGGTGAAGACCTGCCCACCTGATGGTGGAGACGAACGCATATTGGACAATGCAAAGGGGGGGGGGTTTGAGGATTGGGATGGGCTTAAGCTTAATACTTTCTGTTCGCGCCTAAACTATTCACTCTCAGCTTTATTTGGTCTGTAAGCTATTGTTACTTAGTAAAAGGAGCCTTATTCATTTCAAAACAATGTCTAAGCGTGGTCTTTCCTAAGCCAACGAAGAAGCAGGCCTGACAAGGTGTAGATCTACACACAGATTGGTTAGCCATTTAACCAGACTGGGCCACAGCAACGCGTGGCCGTGAACAGCTAGTAATATATAAATATGTAATATGTTGTATATGTAATGTAATTGGGTGTGCATTTTACCTAGCCTGCCACACTTGTACTTCTGGACAACTGTCTTTGGACAACTCTCCCTCAGAGTATTTTATGTCATAAAGGATGACATAATACCTGTGGCCCACTGCTCTCTCTGTATCCATCTACCTACCCTTTTTACAATTTTATACATTTCCGTTGCGTGTACCTGGTACAGGTGTGACATCTACACAATCTATATATATCATTGGTGCCGTACTTGAAAGGAACTTAGTGTGAAAATTTGGAAGCGATCGATGCAGGACTTTCGGAGATTAGCGGTTTTGAACAAACTCATAGTTACATTTTTATTTATATAGATTTCCACAACTGGGAAATAATACATATCAGCATTGCTACCACCAATGCTCCATTTGTTAGTGGTCTATCAAATTTTTTCAATAATGTTTGAACCCTTGTTTCAGCAGGTCTCTGTATAAATGCAGCACTGTAATTCTGATGAGAGGTGATAGATTTCTTAAGATGTCATTTTGGAGGGGAGGGGTTGTAGTGTGTTTACCTTCCCATCCGAAACTGAATGCACGCACTCACGCATTCATATGTGTGCGTACGTGTGTGCAGGAAGTGTAATACATGTGTTGCATAACAAATTTCCATATTCGGTGATACATAAGCGATAGCGATTGTGAATTATTTACGTAAGCTGATTAAGCTGGTTCCATTTAATTCTAATTTTCTAATTCCATCCTGCATGAACATGTAACTTTTCTACTAAGCGGAAACATGAAGCATTTCTCAGCTAAGTAACAGCACAACAGAAACGTGTTGACCTATGAGAAAGTAATTGCTAAAGACAGATTTTTGCAAAATTGCTTTTGAACATTACATTAATTCTGGATCAGCAAGTCTATTTCTTAGTAATTTCCCAGTGATGGCATTTATATATTCCTTAAATTTTATCAGCTACCTTTAGGTAGTCCAAAACCTCAGTTAAATGCACAACACTCTCTCCTTCTCCCCCTCCCTCCCTCCCCCCCCCCCCTCTGTCTATCTCTGCATGTATTATTGGAGTTCAATTTAGTTTAGACAAATAAGAGTGGGAAAAAAGAAAGAAAATCAAAAAGCTGCATGATTTTGGTGTGGGAGAACTCAGTTGATTTGATTTGATTTGATTTATTTGGATTTATATAACTGCACCCTCTCCCCAAAGGGACCCGGGGCGGTGCACAGGAAGTTAAAAAACACAACAATATCACAATATAAATAATTAAAATCGAATTAAATAAATTATCCTTGTGCTAAAATTTAAAGGTTAAAACATAGTCCCATAAAAACCCAATTAAAACAATTTATTATACAGACTGTAGGCTAGGTAAATAACTTAGGCCAAGCCGGCCTGATGGAACAGGAGTGTCTTTAATTTCTGGCGGAAGGTGCGGAGGTCCGTGGTTGTTCTGAGGTCGGGGGGTAGGTCGTTCCAGAGGGTTGGGCCCACCACAGAGAAGGCCCTTCCCCTGGGCGTCACCCGCTGACATTGCCTAGTGGACAGCACCCGGAGAAGTCCCTCTCTGTGGGAGCGGATCAGGCGCAGGGATGTATGAGGTAGGATGCGATCTCGCAGGTAGCTAGGTCCCATGCCATGAAGCGCTCTAAAGATGGTAATCAACACCTTGAAGGGCACCCGAAAGACCACAGGTAACCAGTGCAGCTCGCGCAGGAGCGGTGTTACATGGGAATACCTAGACGTTCCCAAGATCGCCCGCGCGGCCGCATTCTGGACCAGCTGTAGCCTTCGGGTGCACCCCAAGGGGAGCCAGTTGGGCATATGAAATACAAGAAATAGCTTTCTTCTCTCTCCTTTCTTCCTTCCCTTCATAATGCACTGTAAATTGATATCTGTTTTATTATTAATAATAAAGCATTTAATAATAACTATAGTTTATGTTAAAAGTATTAGAATATAAGATCTCTGAGGTTGCTATTCAGTTTTGAGCATACACGCACACACACACGTGTGTGTGTGTGTGTTAGGTTTTTGAGCTGATAAATAAATAAATAAGGGAGACTAGGATAGATCTATTTCAAGCTTTTTAGCTCTCATCAGCTAGCCATACCCTTACTGGGATTTGAACCGGGGCTGTATTACATGTTAGGCATATATATATATAGTGTGTGTGTGTGTGTGTGTTCCAGTATAACTCTGGAACACCTCGGAAAATTTCAACCAAACTTGGTACGCAGATGACTTACTCTCTGGAAACAAATACTGTAGTGATAAGACACCCCTTGGGATCCGTGTTCTGTTAAGATACAGCCTGTTGTGTCATAAAATGACTTCTACCGTACCATGCAGTGGAGTTGCCATGGTAACGGCTTCACAGTACTCCATAAGGAGGCTTCCTCTGGTAAGGGGGAAAATCCAACATTAGAAATTATGTTTGGTGGACATTTCCCCCCTGTAAATAAACATCCGGGCATCGCCAGATTATAAACTAATAGCTTCATACAAATGGAATGCTAATATGGTATATACTATTAAGATGTGATAAGATTTTGCTGACCTATTGCTTTTTGGTTATCAGCTAGTACTCTTATAAAAATGTATGTGTACAATGTCTTTAACAACAGGAAAGGAGTTGAGGAGCTGCTACAAACAGCATATGTTTCAATTAGTGCACAAATCAGGTGCACTAGGCCGGATTCTCAACAATCTACTAGTGCAGGGGTCTCCAACCTTTGCAACTTTAAGTCTGAAGGACTTTAGCTCCCAGAGTTCTCCAGCCAGCAAAGCTATCCAACATCTTCTTAATGACTTGCAATGTTGGGGCATTCAGAACTTCTGGAGGCAACTTCTGTTCCACTGATTCATTGTTCTCACTATCAGGAAATCTCTCCTCAGTACTAAGTTGCTTCTTCCAAAGATGTGTTCCATATGCAAAACATATGTTCTCTCTCTTGAGATTTCCACCTTAATTGCTAATCAGGTTGATTACCTTTGTTTAAAATGTATAGTATAGTGAAGAGGGTGTATTCTACTTGGGGAAGGCTTAGAAGAGCCAAAATGTTTGACTCCTAGTAAAAATACACTGAAGATCATGGAGTCATTTATCCTGTAGCCACATGTAGACATTTAATTTTAATCTGGAATCAGGGAACACTATTATTACAAGTCTTCAGGTTACAACTGGTAACAAATAAATTAAGGGGTGGTCTATGGTGAGGCCCCATCTGGAGTATTGTGTATAGTTCTAGTCACCATACCTTCAGAAGGATATTATGGAAATGGAAAAGGTGCAGAGGAGGGCAACCAGAAGGATTAGGGGGCTGGAACACCTTCCTTACCATCGGAGGCTGCAACGGCTGGGCCTCTTCACTCTAGAACGACGGCACCTGAGAGGTGACCTGATTGAAGTCTATAAAATCATGCACGGTGTGGACAAAGTAGATAAGGAAAAACTGTTTTCCCTATCACACAACACTAGAACTAGGGGGCACGCCATGAAACTTTTGGAAGCTAGACCTCAAACAAATAAGAGGAAGTACTTTTCGACCTAGAGGATCGCTGGTCTATGGAACTCCCTGCCAGAAGAAGTGGGGACAGCTGTCAGCCTCAACACCTTTAAGAAAGGATGAGACGAGTTCATGGAGAACAAGGGTATCCATGGCTATCATGATGGATGCCTAAGGACACCCTCCAGGTTGGAGAGATGGGCAGGATGTCTCTCAATGCCATTTCCAGGGAATCATAAGCAGGTGAAGGCATCTGCTTGGGAAGACCCTGAAGCAAATGGGGAGCCACTGTGGGAGACAGAAGGCTGGACTGGATGGACTGTGGCCTGTTCCAGCAAGGCTGTTCTTAGGTTCTTATGTTCTTAAGGGGGGAAAATCTTAACATCACCCTGAAAATAACAAATGCATCATATAGGCAAAATATTGATCTCCTGCTCATTTGGAAAAAGGAGAAACCCCATTCACTTCTAATCACAATAATTGCTCAAATTTATGGCACAAGGGAAAAAGTCTTTCAAGAAAATGTCCCTAGGAGAATTCTAAAAGAAGAATACGAGGGGAATTATACAAATTATAACAGTGGCAAGCTAAAGAAGACAATACATGGAAATGTGTTTTTCATTCCTTCTTGATTATCTCTTTTGTGCTTTTTTTAAGATTCTCTTAATTTTGCTTTTTGCCTGAATTATTTTTCTATTTACTATTCAGCTCTAAAGCTGGATAAAGAAGAGTGACCGTATCTTTTTTTAATGAAAAATAAACCTGTCAAAATTATGTTCAGAAACCTTGAAACCTTCTTTATAACACCAGTGGTAAAGAGAAATGAAAAGAAAGCTTTCATCTAATAAATACCACATTGTATTTCAGTCATGAAAGAAAGATCAAGGCAAAATGTATGCAATTAACTTTTATTGAAATTGAATGACTTTTTTTTTTAGAGATGCTTAGATTTCACCTGAAGGAAAAATGTGACATTAAAAAACTGAGAATACCACATGTTCTAATGGATTAAATTATAGGTCATTATAACCAATAATGTACTAAACAGAGCCCAGCAACCTTCTGACAATATACAACTGAGTATTAAAATCTAGGCTTGTTGGCTTGTACCAGTGGTGGGTTTCTGCAGGCTCGCACCTACCCGCAAGAGCCGGATGGTGAAATTTAGAGAACCGGTGAGAGGGGGTTCCACCGGCGGACCCAGAAGTAAGTCTGGCCTGCTGTTGCCGGTAACCCAATGGAAGGAAAGGAAAGGAAGGCAGAAAGTAAGAAAGGAAAGAAAGGAAAGGAAAGGAAAGGAAGGAAGGAAGGAAGGAAGGAAAGAAAGAAAGAAAGAAAGAAAGAAAGAAAGAAAGAAAGAAAGAAAGAAAGAAAGAAAAAGAAAGAAAGAAAGAAAGAAAGAAATAATTTATCATCACAATTGAGCCCAAAATTATGGTTGCTAAGCAAGAGCGTAGTTAAATGAGTTTCACCACATTTTACAAGTTGGCCACTCCCACCCTGTCACATGACTGCCAAGCCACGCCCACAAAATAGGCCACACCTAGAGAGTAGGTTCTAAAAAAATTTGAAACCCTCCACTGGTTTGTACTCTCTTTCTCTCTGGAATGGCAGTTCTACTTGTTGACAAAAACAGGCTATTTAGGACAATAAATGTTTTGGGAAAGAGATTGGGGGGTGTAAGCTTAGCTTTGCTGAATGTCTTCTGGTTGGCTTCTCCCTCCATTTCAATCATGGTTTAGATATCATCTCTCTCTCCATTTCCCTCACAACAGTCTTATTTTGTTAAAGCAATGAGAAATGCAATAAATAATCCAAAGGTGTCCAACAGCTACAAAAGTTTGTCTCCCCTTTTAATAGCCTGGTTACACAGCCATCATGACCCACATCTATATAAATAAAAATTTAACAAGGGTTTGTTCAAAAGCGCTAATCTCCGAAAGTACTGCACCGATCGCTTCCAAATTTTCACACAACGTTCAGGTACAGGCAACTGAAATGTAAAAAAATGTAGGTAGATGGATACAGAGAGAGCAGTGAGTCACAGGATGACATAATACAAAATGTCATAATACCTACTGTATTTCAATACAGTAGGTATGTAGGCAGCTATAGGGATAGAGAGGGAGGGAGAAATGCAGTAGGTAGGTTGCTGGGTAGGTGGATAGAGAGAGGGAGAAATACAGTAGGTAGGTAGGCAGGTAGGTAGAGGGAGAAAGAGGGAGAGGGAGAAATGCAGTAGGTAGGTAGGTAGGTATGTAGGTACGTAGGTACGTAGGTAGGTAGGGGGATAGAGATAGAGAGGGAGAAATACAGTTGGTAGGTAGGTAGGTAAGTAGAGGGATAGAGAGAGAGGGAGAAATACAGTAGGTAGGTAGATAGAGGGATAGAGAGGGACAGGGAGAAATGCAGTAGGTTGGTAGACATGTAGATAGGTAGGTAGGTAGGTAGGTAGAGGGATAGAGAGAATGAGGGAGACATACAGTAGGTAGGTAGGCAGGTAGGTAGAGGGATAGAGAGAGGGGGGGAACCTCCACCCTTGGGTTGTGTCTCTCCTGACTGGGCCACAGCAATGCGTGGCCGGGAACGGCTAGTTGTGTCATATAAGACTACAAACCAATATAATCCAAGTATTCCATTCCCCTGTTCCTCTACACTGCTAATCATTTGAACTGGCATCCAGATTCACTCCATTACGACGAAGAGGATGGCAATAAACTATGAAAATCAATAGGGAGTGGAGAAATAACTACTCTATCCTGGCATTTTGCTTTCTCTTCCAATTGTAGAATCTTCCCCTTTTACTGACCCGCTATAGTTTTAAACAAACATACCAAAATTTCCTGGAGAGTTTGATCAATGCTTAGGTACAATATATATTGATTTGAAATTAAGTACCGGTATGTTTAACGTGAAGTTCAGATGCTTCAGGATTATGCAATTCCACAATTCATGAAATGTTATTAAATTATGCATATCAACTATGGATATTTAATTGCTTCATGAAAAAGATTCAGAAATATTTGATTAAATATAGAAATTTTCTAGGTGAAATATCTTATTACAATTAAATACAATTAAGCCTACTATGACTATAGTTGTGAGGAAAATCTGAACTGGTCACACTGATTTGAATTTATAAACTTGCTGTATCTACAGGTGAAACTTGAAAAGTTAGAATATCGTGCAAAAGTTCATTTATCTCAGGAACACAACTTAAAAGGTGAAACTAATATATGCGATAGACTCATTACATGCAAAGCAAGCTAGTTCAAGCTGCGATTTGTCATAATTGGGATGATTATGGCTTACAGCTCATGAAAACCCCAAATCTACAATCTCAGAAAATTAGAATATTACATGCAATCAATAAAACAAGGATTGTACATAGAACAGTATCGGACCTCTGAAAAGTATAAGCATGCATATGTATTCAGTACTTGGTTTGAGCCCCTTTTACAGCAATGACTGCCTCAATGCGGCGTGGCATGGAAGCTATCAGCCTGTGGCACTGCTGAAGTGTTATGGAAGACCAGGATGCTTCAATAGCGGCCTTCAGCTCTTGTGCATTGTTCGGTCTCATGTCTCTCATCTTCCTCTTGGCAATGCCCCATAGATTCTCTGTGGGGTTCAGATCAGGCGAGTTTGCTGGCCAATCAAGCACAGTAATCCCACGGTCATTGAACCAGGTTTTGGTGCTTTTGGTAGTGTGGGCAACTGGAAAATGAAGTCAGCAGCCCCCATAAAGCTGGTCTGCAGAAGGAAGCATGAAGTGCTCCAAAATCTCCCGGTGGATGGCTGCGTTGACCCTGGACTTGATGAAGTCCAGGGTCTGTTTTGAGCTCACTTTCTTGGGAAATTAAATCTTAATTCTATCATCAATATTAACTATCACACTGAATATTGCACTTCTTTAAATTTATTATGCAATTAATCTAAATTATTAATTGGAACACCGAGTACAGGATCCATGAATCTTGTAAAGTTTTAGTCTTATTCTGATCAGAGGTGGTATTCAGCAGGTCCGGACCTATTCGCCCGAGAGGCACCTTTTCAAGCCATGTGCTTGTACAGAAGGCCATGTGCATGCATCGACTGGAAGAGAAAGTAAGTGAATCCTAACCCTGAGCCTGATGAAGAACCTTTGAACAGGGTAGTAACATATTCACTTAATTATTATGCCTTTAAGCCTACACTTAACTAATTTGTTAATCAGAATTTCATGGATAACTTTATTAAATGTTTTGTGGCAATCAAATATATATTAAATCTACAGCATTTGTACAAGTTATTAAATAAGTTAATCAAGCAGAAAAAAATGAGATAGAGTTAATGTAGATAGAGTTGTTCTTGATAAATTAATTTGATAGGTTTTGAGATGTTTATACTCTTTACAATCTATTCAAGAATCTTCCCAGATATTGATGATAAACTATATTCTCCCCCTTTAAAGACAGAGATAACTGAATTAAGGCAAACAAAAGATATTCCCCAATGACATTTTCAAGTTTTAGTCTGATTGCATTATCTTGTTGTTCATGAATAATCTCATGTTAGAGAAGGTTATTTTTTTCTCCGTGTGTGTATACTTGTGTACATGCATATTTGTTGAGTGTGCTAGCTCAATTTTAACTCATTCTCTGAGTGAGTTAAAGACTTGGTCTTATGCATAAACATTTTTCTACTCTTCTTCTATCAAAAATAAGAAAAGTGTTAATTCATGTATTACGAAAATTAATGTAAGACTTTTTTTGAAAAAAAGATAAATGGTCTGATGCAGGGGTCTGCAAAGTTGGCTCTTTTACGGCTGGTGGACTTCAACTCCCAGAATTCCCCAGCTCTGCTGGCTGGGGAATTCTGGGAGTTGAAGTCCACCAGTCTTAAAAGAACCAACTTTGCAGACTCCTGGTCTGATGCATTTGCAATAAAGGGATAAAGGTGTCCGACTTTTGATTCAGTTAATCTAGTACCATATTTTTCGGACTATAAGACGCTTTGGACTATAAGACGCACATTAGCGTTAGAGCAGGGGTCCCCAAACTTTTTGGCACCAGGGACCGGTTTCATGTAAAAAAAATTCCACGGACTGGTGGGAGCCTCCAGCGGGTGAGTCGAGTCACGTGGGCCGCACGCGGATTCGGTAATCACGTGGAATCTGAGGCTCACTCTGGCCTGGTTACTATCAAGCCACGGACCGGCACCGGTCGGCGGTCTGGGGGTTGGGGACCCCTGCTTTAGAGGACAAAAACAAGAAAAAAATCTGCCTCTGGTGCCCTTTCGCCATGGCCCATTCGCCACAGCCTGTTCGCAGCAGCCCAATAGCTGCGCAGTCCATTCGTCATAGCCCATTCACCACCATCCATGCACCTCCACCACAGTCCATTAACCCCTGTCCATTTACCACTACCACCACTGCCCGTTTGCTGCCAATTGCCGTGAGCAGGCAGGCAGCAGCCACGGCAATAAACGGTGTAGGGAGCGGCAGTGATCCCCACAGCCTAGAACAGCGTCAAACTGATTGGCGTCAAACTAACAGTTGTACTGTACAATATAGTACAGTTATACTATATTGTACAACTGTTGTTATCACTAGTGACCCATATATTACAAGCAGTGAAAAAATGGAAAATTGTGACCTTTTAAAACTCTGTTTGAAGTACCTGAGGGTCTTCAACCAAACACTACCATTAAGCGTGAGACCTTACCACCGCATCTCTACTGTCATTGTTCTGAGGGATGACTTTACTATTCAATGATAGTTACTTTTCTCTTTGTCGTGAAAAGCAAATCCAGTGAGGAGAAATGAGAGGTGGGGTTGGAACACAACTGGCTGCTACTTTTTGCTAGATAAAATGTGGATCGCTTATATGAGGAAATGATCATCAGCAGTCAGAACAATAATGTAGCGCCTCAAATTGCAACGAAATATATACTATATAGTAAGAGAAATGGTTTCTGGAAGTCTACCGTAGAAGTTCCTTACCTGAAAACAGCAGCTGTCTGGGTTATACAATAATACAATAGCAGAGTTGGAAGGGACCTTGTAGGTCTTCTAGTCCAACCCCCTGCGTGGGCAGGAACCTTATACCATTTCAGACAAATGGCTATCCAACATCTTTTTAAAGACTTCCAGTGTTGGGGCATTCACAACTTCTGGAGGCAACTTCTGTTCCACTAATTAATTGTTCTAACTGTCAGGAAATTTCTCCTCAGTTCTAAGTTGCTTCTCTCCTTAATTAGTTTCCACCCATTGCTTCTTGTTCTGCCCTCAGGTGCTCTGGAGAATAGTTTGACTCCCTCTTCTTTGTGGCAACCCCTGAGATATTGGAAGACTGCTATCATGTCTCGCCTGGTCCTTCTTTTCATCAAACTAGACATACCCAGTTCCTGCAACTGTTCTTCATATGTTCTAGTCTCCAGTCCCCTAATCATCTTGGTTGCTCTTCTCTGCACTCTTTCCAGAGTCTCCACGTCTTTTCTACATCGTGGCAACCAAAACTGAATGCCGTATTCCAAGTGTGGCCTTCCCAAGGCCTTATAAAGAGGTATTAACACTTCACGTGATCTTGATTCTCTCCCTCTGTTTATGCAGCCTTGAACTGTGTTGGCTTTTTTGGCAGCTGCTGCACACTGCTGGCTCATGTTTAAATGGTTGTCTACTAGGACTCCAAGATCCCTCTCACAGTTTACTACTATTGAGCAAGGTACCAGCAATTCTTCTAGAAATGTTAACTTCTTGATTGGTGTTACCTCCAGCTTATTGTACTAAAGCTACTGCTATTTAAATTAAACTAACCAAGTGGCTCTTGTTTGCTCACACTTCCTAGTTTTCCTAGTTTCGTTTTACTTTCCTGTCTCTTTTTTGATTTCACCTTTCCTCTCCTCTTGAAACCAGTCCTAATTCCCAACTATGTGGGTTTAATATTACAAAATCTGTTTTAAACTGAATTAATGAAAGCAAAAAAATTAAAATATTATTTGGTTTGCAATAAGTAGGTCCTTCTAGGTTCTCAGTTTATTTGTAAAATAAATTTTATTTTGTAAATAATAAATAGTATTTGGAATCAAACACCAAGTAGATAAAACGTGAATTAATTTAACACTTCAGTTGATATTAGAACAATTCATCAGTGGAACAGAAGTTGCCTCCAGAAGTTGTTGAATGCCCCAACACTGGAAGTCTTTAAGAAGATATTGGACAACCATTTGTCTGAAATGGTATAGTTTCCTGCCTAGGCAGGGGGTTGGACTAGAAGACCTCCAAGGTCCCTTCCAACTCTCCTATTGTATTGTATTGTATTGATATTAGCAGTAGTACATCTATTTGATTTAAGTATACTGGCCACCCAATTCTGATGGATTCTGGGAATCTATCAGTCCCCAATCTTGACTGGGGAAGTGTAGCCCCCCAGGTTGCAAGACCAAAGATGGTACAGAGAGTTCGAACAGCCACAGCCAACCCATCTTGTCAGAATCGAGTCAAACTTTGTTCTGACCTATCCGGATCCAGCTTCCAGACATTGGGTCAAGATATTGACGGTTTCACCTGGGTCACTCAAGGCAGAGATGTAGAACTGGGGACACTGACGATACCTGCACCCTGAACAGGTGGATGACCTCATCAAGTATATCCATGTATATGTTGAACTTCTCCACAAAGGACCCAGGGCAACGCACAGGAATTTAAAAAACATACAAAAATAAATACTTAATTTAAAATATTTTAAATTATACTAATCCTATGCTAAAACCAATTTTAAAATTCCCAATTAAAAACTCTCTAAAATAGTCCCCACGGGAGGTTAGGCTAGGCCGGCTTGCTGGAAAAGATGTGTCTTCAGACACTGGCGGAAGAGGCGGAGGTCGGTGATGGTGCATAATTCAGGGGGTAGGTTGTTCCAAAGGGCAGGGCCCGCCACAGAGAAGGCTCTTCCCCTGGGTGTCGCCAGACGGCATTGCCCGGCCGACGGCACCCTGAGAAGACCCTCTCTGTGGGAGCGGATCGGCCGAAGGGATGTATGGGGCAGAAGGCGGTCTTGCATATAACTAGGCCCCGAGCCATGGAGCGCTTTAAAGATGGTCGTCAAAACCTTGAAGCGCACCCGAAAGGCCACAGGAAGCCAGTGCAGCTCGCGCAGGATCGGTGTTATGTGGGAGCACTTGTGGCACTGCAGATACAAGATCCTTCACATACCAATTGGTTTGCTTTGTCTTGGTTTGCTAATGCAAACACAATATATCTCAGGCTCCTATTCGCCCCTTTTTCTACTGATATCGTGCTCAGATTTCATTCTTGAAATAAAAGATCTCTCACCGGAATTCTTCAGTAGGCGATTCAGCAATTTAGCCTCCTGCTAGCACATCATAGGCACAAGGCAAATAGCAAGAAATACATAATTACATGTCAAACGAAGAAGAGGAGGTCATAACAGTTGTTAACAGGAGGAAGAAGGCCAACAATGTAATCATTAAATGTATGTTACCAAAGCTAAATAATAGGAATCATCATTTTCAGAAATTCAGAATAGAATCGTGACTATATAAATATACATTTTAAGCCAAAACATCCGCTGAAAATAGACCAAAATGTTCTTCAGCTTTCTTATTGATAAACTCACACATATAAGGAAAGGTTAACATTGCTAAATGATATATGGCAGGGGTCTGCAAAGTCGGCTCTTTTAAGACTGGTGGACTTCAACTCCCAGAATTCCCCAGCCAGCTATGCTGGCTGGGGAACTCTGGGAGTTGAAGTCCACCAGTCTTAAAAGAGCCGACTTTGCAGACCCCTGATATATGGGGTAGACTAGTCTCTAAAAGAATATAAATATTTCTATGTAAACAACAGGTTATATTTTAAATGTAAATTGAAAATATTTGGCATGGAATGAAAAATGCATCAGGATATAAATGTCAGAACAAGCACTGTTAAATCAATGCATAGGACTGGGAAATAATAGAAATATACTTACAAAGCATCTTACTCTTGCATAGTCTTCTCAAAGTATGTAGGTATTCAAATAAATAAAGTCAATGTCAGATGAGATACTAGAATGTGTCAAAGACAAACTAATAAATCATTAGATTTATATCCAAGGGCAATGAACACCACTGAAATAACAAAATCAGAATTCACGGTGAGTGACAAGATTAGGCACAGGAGAAATCAGGGGCCTGTGCCAAGAACTCAGGCTCAGGGTCTATCTTCATCATCAGGGTCTATCTTCATCATCAGGGTCTATCTTCATCATCAGGGTCTATCTTCATCATCAGGGTCTATCTCAGGGGTGGGCAATCTATGCAAATTTAAGTCTGAGGGACTTCAGCTCCCAAAGCTGGCTGGAGAAGTCTGGGAGCTGAAGTCTATCTTCATCATCAGGGTCTATCTTCATCATAGAAAAGCCAAAGAAACAGTGAGCAGCTGACATGAATGCAATTGAACTATGGAGAACTATCAGGCAAGGAGAGTTGTTGAGTACAAAGGCAGGCCCTGCAGAGTGTTATAGTGTTTTTAAAAAGTACGTTGGCAACAAGGTGTGTTAAATTGTTCTATTGCAAAATGTCCTTTTTAATCAGCCCAAGCTGCTTTTCTTTTGAATAAAAGACATCAATGCTTTTATAGGCAAGATATGCTTATAAAGTGTTTAATCACGTCCGTTGGGAAATGGTCACAGTGGATTCCATTAAAGATACTTGCTTTCCCTGTAACGCCACAAAGCCTCAGGTTTTCTAAATGTTCCTTGTTCTATCCAAATAAAATCTAAAAGCCTATTTAACATAGGTCAGATCTGTGAATAGATGGCCATGGGCTAAATGAGGAGCTATTTTAAAATACTTGAGAGAAAATGGTGACTAGAGATTAAAGTCTGCTATATTGTGAAAAGCATTGGCTATGAAGAGACTTTTAACTATTCAAAATCTGTTAAATCTCATTCCCTGATGTTACTTTTGTCTTCTAAATGCTCAACAGTAATTCAGTTATTTTACTTTCCATTTTTACTTTTATGATGAGCTCTTTTAAACGACTTGATGTTTAGCAAATAAAGTGGTGTGTCATCAGCATATCTCATATTGTGAAAGTTGCATTCTCTAAATTTGATTCCAACTGTCGTCTCTGTTAGGAGTAGACGCCTAGAGTTGGGTAGGCAATATATAATACCATGATGGCAAATGGTCATTGTGGCTTTAAGACTGTTGGAATGCAATTAGAGACTGTAATTGGAGACTGTAATTATCTCCACTATAAGAGGAAGTCAGCAGAACGCAATCGCTCTCTCTGCTTGATATCTCTCTGCTGATATCTCTACTGTTTGCTACCTGCTCGTGTGCCATGACTGACTGTGTTTAAAGAAGGAAGAAGGAAGAACTGTAGATTGCTGACTGTAAGCAATTGTTAATTTGTTAAGGACTTTGTTTGACTATCTACAATCACTGTTTGTAAAGCAGTAGATTAGTTTTACAACACTAGTAAAGCTAATTGTCTTTTACTAATAATGTCTGGGTTACTATTTGTGTGTACACTAGCAATGTTTCTCTAGCTGCACATTCCACTGCACAACTTTCTGTCTCCCAACGGTGATATCCCCCAACAGTCTCTTCCAATACTACTGTTGTATAATATAATTGCTGTATAAGTTAACCAGATGTGGACACAATATGCATTCTTATCTCATATCCATTAACTCTCTTTTCCTATTCAGAACCAGAGTGTTTCTATAATTTAAATTATGTAGCTTCTTGTTCCTAAGAAAAAATTGTGAGAAGAATTTTTAGATACATTGGGTTGTACCAGTCTTCATAAATTCCCCATTTTGGCATGATCTGCAAAACCAAAGACTTTTGTAGGTGTAAATATCCTACTAAATTCTCTTGTTTTTTTCCATTTTACATTTTTAGCTTACTAACATGTTAAGTTAACAATCTGATCTACTTCACTCCACATTTTCCTTAGTACTTATCTCTCCTTGTATGGATTTTTTCTCTCTCTTTGGTAAGATTATAAAGGAAAACTTTGCTTACATGATTCATGCAATGATTTAATAGTTCACATCTGTTCTTCTGTCTTACCTGCAGAAAAGATACATACACTGATATTTCCCAACCTCTGGGCTACAGGGTCTATATTTGTTAACATAGAACTTTTATTGACTTAAAAAATCTACTAAACATTTCATTTACACTTAGTATTTTTCTATTTGGAAATCTATTTACGATTGATTTAGGAACTAGCACCTCCAGAAATTAAGGTACCCATTTTTGCATTGTATTACAATTCCATTGATTAAGGATTTCGGTATAGTCTTTCCATCTTTCTTAAACCTCATTTACTGTATTAGATCTTGTATATAATGGGCTTTCAATACAAAAGGTTTTCAGGTCTGCAACGGTCCAGGCAATTAGTAGACGGCAGCAAAAGATTATGGGCCTCAGCCCCAGCGAAAATACAAAAGTGATTTGCCCTTGCAGTCTTCCTGGAGAATTATTCTTTTTTCCACAGGGTTCAATTGAGTATTTAGTCAGCCTCAATTCCCCTCAGTTTCTATGTGAATTATTCTTAGTTTCACCTCTCTCAATTTTATCAATAAGGAGGGTTTCATCAAAAGTTCTTGCTGTTAGTGAAATCACTCTTGAATTAATAGAAGTGGGTTAGACCGCCTATAAATCAAAGAGATAATCCCTTGGGGGAAAGCATAATTTATTTTGTCTTAAATAAAGAGGGAAAGGTTGAAAGTTTTTCCACGTCACAATTCTTTCAACGATGCTTTCCTTTCTTATTCGTTGCATGCTGTGCTACAAAAAAAAAAAATTTAGGGAGGATGATGAAGTCTAACCAATAGAAGGCAAAAAGTCTGCTTCTGGTTACTAAGGCTTTCACTCTCTACTTTCACGTGGCTTGGCTATAACAAATGCCGACTATTCATATGGCGATATGAAAAAAATAGCTCATGGGATGAGTGATTGTGAAATGTTGCTTGAATCAGTTTGTCTTGATGATATATGGCTGCAATATATAATATAAAAGGCATTTCTCTGTAAATGCCTGATACCAAAAATGACATTACTTAAAATAAATAGGATGCCTTAACCTGGCTGATAGATTTGAAGATTCTAAATAAGACTTAGATACCAGTTAAATATATTTTGAAACAGCTTTGTAATCGTGTGGTGAGGAGTTTGGCTTCATGGCTTGAGTGAAAATTGGCAAAAGAACTCTGACATTGAAAAAGGGCATCAAGTCAACAACTAGAATTTCTCTATCAAAAATGTTAGGAGTAGTGTTGGGGAGGCAATATATAATACCATGATGACAAATGGTCATTGTTGCTTTAAGGATGTTGGAATGTAATTAGAGACTGTAATTACTTCCACAATAAGAGGAAGTCAGGAGAGCGCATACACTCTCTCTGCTCGATTTCTCTACTGATTGCTCTCTGCTCACTGTGACTGTTTGAAGAAGGAAGAAGGAAGAATCGTTAATTGTAACTGTAAGCAATTGTTTGTTAAGGACTTTGTTTTGACTAAATATCAACTATCACTGCTTGTGAAGCAGTAGTTTAGTTTTACAACACCAGTAAAGCTAATTGTTTTTACTAACAGAGTCTGGGATACTATTTGTGTGTTTACTAGCAACGTTTCTCTAGCTGCATATTCCGCTACACAACTTTCTGTCTCCCAACAGAGATATCCCACAACAAAAATCATCACAAACACTATAACAATTTGATTGTATTGTTTTTAAAAGTTACCACTTTTAAAATGGTAAAAGTGGATGGATGGATGGATGGATGGATGGATGGATGGATGGATGGATGGTTACAACAAACAAATTACATTTAGTAAATACCACCTCTGACTGGCCCTGGCCCCCATCTCTTCTCTGCCCCCCGAGTCCCAGCTGATTGGGAGGAAATGGGGATTTTGCAATAACCTTCCCCTGGAGTGGGGAGGGAATGGAGATTTTACAGTATCCTTCCCTGCCACCCCCACCAAGCCACCCCATGCCCACCAAACCATGCCCACGGAACCAGTAGTAAAAAAAATTGAATCCCACCACTGATCTACTTGACTTGACCTCAACTACTTTGTATGCTTTCTATTTGGTGTTTAGGAAGCACTATGACTCAGATGACTGGAAGATTACATATCTTCCATATCGCCGCCCTGGGTCCTTTTTTAGAAGAAGGGCGGGATATAAATTCAAATAAAATAAATAAAAAATAAATCTTCCATGCTGAATAAAGTTCTTGGTCCCAGAAAAAAAATATGTGGGAATCTTTTCCCTCAAAGTCCACCCAAAGGACGTTAAACTGTAATTTTTAATATTTTTATTGGAGGTCTATGATTCCCAAACCTTTTCAACATTTCACTTTGACCATAGTTTAAGGAATGCTGGGATAGAGTATTCTGGTAGTGGAATATGGAAATATCTTTATAATTGGAATTATGAAGGGAAATCCCTGTTGGATGGGGAAGAATTCCGCATGAACATTCCTAAAATCAGGAAACTGACTCAAACATTGATTTGTGAACCAAGTGAATTAATGAAGTAATTAGTGAATGAAATTAGCAATGATTAATGAAGCAAGAAGGAAATCTATTTAAGGAAATGTATTCGAGAAATAGGCAAAGCCAACCATCTAATTAGCTACATTTTATCAAAAGGAAAGCCCAAGAGACTTCACATAATTTTGTATATATGCTTAAACTAATATTTTCCTCAAATAACTAAAAATATACTAATATAGTTTCAGTTTATGAATTTATTTATTTCTTCCTCTCATCCATTTTTCTCTGCCAATAAACGTCCCTTATTCACTTCCTCACATGTAAGATAACTAAGAAACTTTGTCTGTTTTCAATGTTTGCACAATAATATGTCCATTTTAATATATTTTGGACATTGGATAAGAAAACTCAAAGCTTCCAGCTTGATAGTTTTATGTCTTAAAAGGAGATGTTGAAGAATAGGGGTGGGTGAGTGTCTAAATTTGGGCAGAGGCATCCAGAGAGGGGAACCAATGACAAAAGAACTACTTTGACATATGTAGTCGCATTAAACATTGCGATGCATGTACTGTATTTCTGAGATGACATCATTACACCTGTGCTATTGTTTTGGCATTCTGAGGTTTTCGGAGAATGCTACGGATGCTGCCTTCCTGTAAAATGTAACAACTTTTAGAAACATGAGGGCTAAAATAAAAATAAGCTTTATCTGAGTGCAGAGAAGAGCAACCAAGAGGATTAGGGGACTGGAAGCTAAAACATATGAAGAACGGCTGCAGGAGCTGGGTATGTCTAGTTTGATGAAGAGAAGGACCAGGGGAGACATGATAGCAGTGTTCCGATATCTCAGAGGGTGCCACAAAGAAGAGGGAGTCAAGCTATTCCCCAAGGCACCTGGGGGCAGGACAAGAAGCAATGGGTGGAAACTAATCAAGGAGAGAAGCAACTTAGAACTAAGGAGAAATTTTCTGACAGTTAGAACAATTAACCTCTGGAACAGCTTGCCTCCAGAAGTTGTGAATGCCCCAACCCTGGAAGTCTTCAAGAAGATGTTAGATAGCCATTTGTCTGAAATGGTATAAGGCTCCTGCCCACGCAGGGGGTTGGACTAGAAGACCTACAAGGTCCCTTCTAACTCTGCTATTGTATTAAGATTGTATTAAAAAAAGTACAGTGACATTAAAACATAAAGCTAAATTTAATCTGGTACATGGTGTTAATAATGCATGCATGCAGCAATAATTTGTACCAGGGATGGGTTTCAAAATTTTTAGAACCTACTCTGTAGGTGTGGCCTATTTTGTGGGCGTGGCGTGGCAGTCATGTGACAGGGTGGGAGTGGCCACCTTTTAAAATGTGGTGAAACTCATTTAACAACGCTCTTGCTTAGCAACCAAAATTTTGGACTCAATTGTGATGATAATTTCTTTCTTTCTTTCTTTCTTTCTTTCTTTCTTTCTTTCTTTCTTTCTTTCTTTCTTTCTTCCTTCCTTCCTTCCTTCCTTCCTTTCCTTTCCTTCCCATTGGGTCACTGGCAGCGGCGGGCCAGATTTACTTCCAGGTACGCCGGTGGAACCCCCTCTCACCGGTTCTCTAAATTTCACCAACCGGCTCTCGCGAGTAGGTGCAAGCCTGCAGAAACCCACCACTGATTTGTACCCTGTCAGGTTCCATCACTATAGGCATTGCCTCCTTACAAATATAAACGAGAGTAGTAAAATTGTGTTGTCTAGTTTCGTAAATTGCCAGCAAGTTTATTCTGCACTGTGGAATGCTTATCCCAATGATTGCAACAACCATGCTTCTGAAACACATTCTTAAAATTTGCAGAGTTTTGCTTCTCTTGGTAGTTACAAAATTGTTTAAGTTGTCTTACAATCACATATATTTTGCATTCATTACTTACACGTACAAATCTATAGAAGCAGATTGTGTACTTATTGCCAGAAATGCACAACCATCAGATTTAAGGATTGCCCCCTAATTCTACTTCCCTTGTGTGTTCTCCACATGCGCTTACTGTATCATTGGAACATAATTTTTTTTTAAATGTGTATGATGTGCACATGGGACACAATTACCTATAATTTGGAGATTCTTTCCCTCGTTCCTTTTTCACATCAGCTCGTATAAGATAAGCAATAGAGCAGGGGTCCCCAACCCCCAGGCCGTGGACCAGTGCCAGTCCGTGGCTTGATAGGAACCCGGCCGCAGTGAGTGGCACAACTCTTAGAAAGGGCCGGAGAGGAGGAGGAGGGAGGAGGGGGCAGCCCCCTGGGCAGAGCGCACGCCGGGGGTGGGAGAGCGCAGGCACGGCGATCGCACTGCTGGGGGCCTGAGAGGGGCGAGTGAGCCGACTCCCCCACCCCCTGTGCGCGCATGCGCCGCCTGTTCCCCCTACCCCCCCACTCCCCCTCTACGCCGGCTGAGCCATGGCCACTGGTTCGCGGAATTTTTTTTAACATGAAACCGGTTCCTGGTGCCAAAAAAGTTGGGGACCCCTGCAATAGAGGACTGTCCAAGCAAAGGCAGAGAAAGTAATAAAAATGTTTTTGGATGTTTCTCTTGCTTACAAGATGCCTGGACTACTCTAACGCTCTCTACATGGGGCTCCCCTTGAGATGCACCCGGAGACTCCAGTTAGTGCAGAATGCGGCCGCGTGGGGGATTCTGGGAGTCTCATGGTACTCCCATGTAACACCTCTCCTGCGCGAGCTGCACTGGCTGCCTGTGGTCTTCCGGGTGCACTTCAAGGTGTTAGTAACCATCTTTAAAGCGCTCCATGGCACGGGTCCTGGTTATTTGAGAGACCGCCTCCTGCCACATACCTCCCTTCGACCTGTCCGCTCCCACAGAGTGGGCCTCCTCAGGGTGCCGTCAGCTGGTCAATGCCGGCTGGCGACTCCCAGGGGAAGGGCCTTCTCTGTGGCGGGCCCGGCCCTCTGGAACGACCTGCCCCCCGATATCCATATCATCATGGACCTACACCTCTTCTGTCGGATGTTAAAAGCACATTTCTTTCATCTAGCCGGCCTGACATAGACTAAGGGTATAATTTTAAATTTTGATATTTAACGGTTTTAACTTTTGAATTGTCTTAATTTTAGCACAGATCTAATAATTTAATTGTCTTTTTATATTTTGTATGTGTTGTGGGTTTTCATCTTTCTGTGCACGAGTCCCCCCCAGGGAAAATAGGACGGTATATAAATTGAATAAAATAAATA
Source organism: Rhabdophis nuchalis (assembly GCA_039707465.1). Classification (NCBI taxonomy): domain Eukaryota; kingdom Metazoa; phylum Chordata; class Lepidosauria; order Squamata; family Natricidae; genus Rhabdophis; species Rhabdophis nuchalis. The sequence goes on from CM077661.1 coordinate 11,416,705, forward strand.
ATAAATAAATAAATAAATAAAATTACAAGAAACAGCAAATGGAGAAAGAGAGCAGCAGTTATGCAGCACAGCCTTCTCTGCACATGTATGACTCGTTGGGTGACCCTTTGTGATTAAATGGGTGAATTGAGAGTTTGTTTCTTGAGATTTATGAGTACACCCCTGAAAAGAGCAGAGGGCTCAGAAGTTATTCATGGCTTAACGTCCTGGATGAGGTGCCTGTGGAATTTCAGATATTGTTTATTGAATTCTGATCTTCCTGTGATAGAGAACTCGGAAATTGGTGTGCGCAGGCTAGAGTGAATTTTCTAGTTCTCTAATCGCGAGGACTTTAGATTCATTTCTCATCGAAGGCAGGCAAAAATATGGCATAGCTGTCTCCAGCAGATATAAACCACCATCGATACAGTGTGTATTTTACAAATAAGGCAGTATACTTTCTTAATAAACATCCCGTGACACTTGTTTTAATAAATCTTATCAGTCAGCACCCAGATATGATGAATGGAGCTTTTCTCCAAACATAGAAAAATGGGAATAATTGAAAATCTGTACTCTGTTTAATTTATGTTGCATCCTCAAATTTTCAAAGGCTGTCATAGGATGCTCTGTTCAGTCTAGATTGGGGATCAGCATGAAAGGAATTATTTGGTTTTAACTCTCAACATAGCTCAGTAGGTCACATCTCTCCCAAGGTGTCCTTAGCATATAAGAAAAGTTTAGTATGAATCTTTCTTTTAAAAAAAAATGAAATAGTGATGCACAGAAATGTGTTGTTCTATGTAAGTACATTTTTGTATTTGCTTGCACTGTAATTAGTTTTCTCCAAATTCTGGGTTTCTTTAGTTAGGTGAAGGATGTGAAGGAAACAGAAAAGCAATACAGAGGATTGTGCTTGCATGCAGAACACTGTAACGCCCTCTACATGGGGCTCCCCTTGAGGTGCGCCCGAAGGCTACAGCTGGTCCAGAATGCGGCCACGCAGGCAGTTTTGGGAGCCACCAGGTACTCCCACGTAACACCGCTCCTGCGCGAACTGCACTGGCTGCCTGTGGCCTTTCGGGTGTGCTTCAAGGTGCTGGTTACCATCTTTAAAGCGCTCCATGGCACAGGACCTAGTTATTTGAGGGATCGTATCCTGCCCCATACATCCCTTCGGCCGATTCGTTCCCACAGAGAGGGACTTCTCCGGGTGCCGTCCACTAGGCTATGCCAGCGGGCGACGCCCAGGGGAAGGGCCTACTCTGTGGTGGGCCCGACCCTCTGGACCGACCTTTCCCCGGATATTAGAATGACCATGGAGCTCCGCTCCTTCCGCCAAAAACTTAAGACCCATCTGTTCCATCAAGCTGGACCCTCCTCAGGGTCCCAAAAAGCCGTGTGTACAGGCACTGGACAGCAGGGGGTGTCACACATGTATTCTTAGGGGGCACGGCATGGGGAGATATTAAATTATGGGGGTGGACACACGAGCGTGCACAATAGCGTGAGCGTGTGTGCTTTAGGCACCCGAGGTGAAAAAGGTCCGCCATCCCTATCATATCGCGCTTCTGGCCATCATAAAATGTTCCATTGTTCCCCCTTCAGAGACAAATGACGACCTCCTTTCAGCAATCTGTTTGTAAGCACTCTGTGACCATCACATGACCATTTGCAGTCTTCTCTTATGGCCTCCCAAGAACATCCGTGGCGAAGCCGTTGATAAGCTACACATATTGTTCTCGGATCAGTTCAGTGGTTTTGCTAGCTCAGTGTATGCACAGATCTGCAATAGATCTTCAGTTTTTTTGGATAGGTTTTCTTCTCCTATGATATCTTCCTAGAAACGTCAAAATTCACCTCTGGGATTATTCTTTTTCTGAAGTATATGTTATATCTATTAGCTACAGTCCTCCTCCTGTGTAATCGTAATTTTATAGTAGGATAGACTGTGCCACATGCTATCTTGGTATAAAGAGCTGCAGAGTTTTCCTTTTTTCTATCATCAACATTACCATAATCTTTTTTTTTTTTTTAATCCAGCTCCTTGAGAATATTGTTTCCTTATTTTACACTTGGGAAGTGTAAATCTTCTGTAGTTCCAGATAATTCAGAAGCTATAAAAAATACAGCCCTGCGTACATTGCTTTAGGAGGAAAACAAAAATAGCATCAAGGAATAAAACGATGGAAATATATAAACACCGTATTCCTTTGGGGCTCATGGACGCATTTTACTATTTAAACTATTTAAAATAATATTTTGACCAAGTAATGTTCCTTGAGGGAGAAGAAGGGGGGTGGGGAGAAGTAATATATATTGAACCTGCTATAGAATAATCTTAAGATTCCCTAACATTCTGCTTTAAAGTTTAGACCGAATGCTGCAAATGAATGAGATTCAAGATGCGGATAGTAAGCTGTTCAATTTTTACCCCCTCTATTCGTTATCACTTAAAAATCCCTACTTGCTTTCAAAACCCAAAGCTGTTCAGTCTCTTTTATTCTTTGTATTTATTTTATTTTATTTTATTTCGAATTTATACCCCACCCTTCTATTTTTTATTTATTTTTATTTTATTAAATTTATATCCCGCCCTTCTCCTTGTTAGGACCCAGGGCGGCGCACAGGGATGTTAAAATACATACAAAATATAAAATATATGAAATTTAAAATACTTATTTTAATAAATAAACCCTGCGCTAAAACCAAATTAAAATCCCAAGTTTAAAAACTATCTAATGGTCAGTGTGGAGGTTACGCTAGGCCGGCTAGGTGAAATAGGTGTGTCTTCAGACACTTGCGGAAGAGGCGGAGGTCGGAGATGGTGCGGAGTTCAGGGGGTAAGTCGTTCCAGAGGACTGGGCCCGCCACAGAGAAGGCTCTCCCCCTGGGTGTCGCTAGTCGGCATTGTCCAGCCGACGGCACCCTGAGGAGGCCCTCTCTGTGGGAGCGTATCGGTCTAAGAGATGTATGGGGCAGGAGGCGGTCTCGCATATAACTAGGCCCCGAGCCATGGAGCGCTTTAAAGATGGTCGTTAAAACCTTGAAGCGCACCCGAAAGACCACAGGAAGCCAGTGCAGCTCGCGCAGGATAGGTGTTATGTGGGAGTGTCTAGGCGCTCCCGTAATCACCCGCGCGGCTGCGTTCTGGACTAGCTGCAGCTTTCGGGTGCACCTCAAGGGAAGCCCCATGTAGAGAGCATTACAGTAGTCGAGTCGAGAGGTGACGAGTGCTTGAGTGACTGTGCGTAAGGCCCCCCGGTCCAGTAAGGGGCGCAATTGGCGCATCAGGCGAACCTGATGAAACGCCCCCCTGGCCACGGCTGCCACATGATCTTCCATAGACAGCCGGGAATCCAGGAGGACACCCAAATTGCGCGCCCTCTCCACGGGGGCCGGTGTTTCGCCCCCAATGGCCAGAGTTGGAATAATCTGGCTGAACCGAGGCGCCGGAAGCCACAGCCACTCAGTCTTGGACGGGTTGAGCCTGAGTTTGTTACCACCCATCCAGATCCGTACGGCTTCCAAGCACCGGGACATAACCTCGACGGCATCGTTGGGGTGGTCTGGGGTGGATAAGTACAACTGAGTATCATCAGCGTACAGATGATATCCCACCCCAAAACCACGGATGATCTCACCCAGCGGCTTCATATATGTGTTGAATAGGAGGGGCGAGAGGACCGACCCCTGAGGAACCCCACATATGAGGGGTCTCGAGGCCGACCTCTGCCCCCCTGTCAACACATATTGCGACCGACCAGAGAGGTAGGATGAGAACCACCGCAGAACGGTGCCTCCCAACCCCAACCCCCCCAGTCGGCGCAATAGGATACCATGGTCGATGGTATCAAAAGCCGCTGAGAGGTCTAATAGGACTAGGATAGAGGAATATCCTCTATCCCGCGCCCTCCAGAGATCATCAACCAACGCGACCAATGCCGTCTCGGTGCTGTGCCCGGGTCGGAAGCCGGACTGGCGCGGGTCTAGATAATCAACTTCCTCCAAGTGTCGCGGAAACTGTTGAGCCACCACACTCTCAACAACCTTCACTAAAAAGTGGAGGTTGGAGACGGGACGATAGTTCTCTAATAATGCTGGATCCAGGGACGGCTTCTTGAGGAGGGGCCTTACTACCGCCTCTTTCAAGACGGCAGGCAAGGACCCCTCACTCAAAGATGCGTTGACAATGCCCTGGAGCCAGCCTCGTGTCGTCTCCCAGGATGCCAGTACAAGCCAGGAGGGACACGGGTCCAATAAACATGTGGTAGCCCTAAGTCTCTTTGACAACTTGTCCATATCCTCGGTGGTAACAAAATCAAACTCCTCCCAAGATGGTGTCACAAGAACAGCCTCGGCCCGCTCGACTGGGCCACTGTCGATGGAGGGTAACTCGTTCCGAATCCGAGTGATTTTCTCCTGCAGATAAATCCCAAATTCCTCTGCTCGACCCTGTAAAGGGGCTTCCCGCGGCCTCTGTTGAAGGAGGGAGCGGGTCACCCCAAACAGGGCGGCAGGGCGGTTATCTGCGGATGCAATAAGAGTGGCACAATACTCACGTTTGGCCACTCTTATCGCCACTAAGTAAGTCCTAATATGGTCTCTCACTAGTGTTCGGTCGGCTTCGGAGCGAGAAGATCTCCATCTGCTCTCTAGGCATCTCTTGTGGCGCTTCATCCCCCTAAGCCCCTCGGTAAACCAAGGAGCCCAGGTGGTTCGTCGCCGCAAGAGAGGCCGCAAGGGCGCGACTCGGTCCAAGGCCCCCATGGCCGCACTTAACCATGCGGCCACTAGGTCCTCAGTCGAGTCGCGGGGCAAGTCCACAGGAATTGGCCCAAGCTCCCTTTGGAACCTTATCGGGTCCATCAGGAGCCTGGGGCGGAACCATATAGGAATATCCGGTTCCGCCTCCCCGCGGTGAGGTGTGGCGATCGGAAAGTCGAGCCGAAGGAGAGCGTGATCTGTCCATGACAGGGGTGTGATGACTAGATCCCCTATTCCCAGATCACTACTCCACTGTCCCGAGACGAAGATTAGATCCAGGGTGTGTCCGCCCTCGTGGGTAGGGCCTACAACTACTTGGGTCAGGTCCATGGCTGTCATGGAAGCCATGAACTCCCGAGCTGCACCAGAGGTCTCGCCTGCTGACGGCAGATTAAAGTCCCCCATGACTAACAGTCTGGGGGTCTCCACTGCCGCCTCAGCTATCACCTCTAGGAGCTCGGGCAGGGCTGTTGTTGTATAGCGAGGAGCCAGGTATACAACTAACACGCCCAACTGCCTCCCTAGGCCCCACTTCACAAGGAGGGACTCGCACCCGGTCGTCTGAGGGATCGTGGTCTCCTTTGGCTCAAGACCTTCCCTAACCATAATCGCCACCCCCCCACCCCTCCCTAGGGCCCTAGGCTGATGAAAGGCTCGGTATCCTGGTGGGCACATTTCTACGAGGGGATGTCCTCCCTCGTGGCCCAACCAGGTTTCCGTAATACCTACCAGGTCCGGGTCCCCCTCTGACACAAGGTCATGGATGAGGGGGGCTTTTTGTACCACGGACCTGGCGTTGCATAGCATCAGCCTAGGGCCCCGGGTCTGTGGTTCTTGCCCTCCTAGTCTGCGATGGGAGCATGGGAGGTCGGAGTGCGTGACCGCCTGTAGCCAGCGGCCACGGTCCTCCAACCGATGTCCATCCCATCTCCCACCGCCCCTGCCCCTCCCCAAGACCGAATTGATGGAGAATACCTCCGTGGCAACGACCCCCCCTTCCCCCTCCTCCGTTTCTCTACTTCCGCCGGCCGGCCTTATAATTTGGCGTCCCCCCACCTGACTATCCCCTCCCTCCTCCCTGAAACCCCCTAAAATCCGAATTAAAAAATTACAAAGAAACCCCCTGAGCTTGCGCTTCGCCCACCTCTCAGGAGCAATAACTCCATCTTCGAGGTGGGCCCGAGTTAAACTAGGGGGCCAAGCCTGCGAGAGGGCAGAATTCTCCTTGTTAGGACACAGGGCGGCGCACAGGCATTATAAAACCATAACAAAAGAACAGTATACATTATTAAAAACATATTAAATTATAAATCCTGTGCTAAAAAACCCATTTAAAACCCTGCAAATTAACAATTTATAGATAAAAGTCAGAAAGGGGGGGCTACACTAGGCCGGCTTGTTGGAATAGATACGTCTAAAGACGTTGGCGGAAGAAGCGGAGGTCTGAGATGGTGCGTAGTTCGGGGGCAGGTCGTTCCAGAGGGCCGGGCCCGCCACAGAGAAGGCCCTTCCCCTGGGTGTTGCCAACCGGCATTGCCCGGCCGACGGTACCCGGAGAAGGCCCTCTCTGTGGGAGCGGATCGGACGAAGGGATGTATGGGGCAGGAGGCGGTCTCATGTATGAGAATCAAATGTCAGCATTTGTTCTTACTAACTTTTATTCCAATGAGGAATGACATCAGAATATAGAGCTATTGTCACTTGACAAAGTTTTATAGGTCTCACTCATCAGAATATAATTGCTAATCTTAGCCGAATAGAAGAAATACTGCATTACTTCCTTGACACAAAAGTGACAGGTGGCATGAATAGTTTTATTGTTTGCATCTCTGCTCAGCACTACAGTTTCAGTTCTTAGAATTAAAAGAACATTATGTTTTTTAACACGTCGTTGTTTCGGGTGTTTTACCACAACAATGGATTTCACACTTTAAAAGCAATTAGTAGCAACAAGAAAAGACCCCTCTTGCTGAGAAAAATAGTAATCGCTATTACCGTTATTACCGTTATTATTTTTATAATGTTAAAATATTATCAATATGATAAGAGCTATTGTTATTACAGAATAACTCTTTCTATAAACTTTTTTTCTTTCAGAAACTGAGGCAAACCAAAGCCAATGAAAGGTGCGTGAACTTCGGAAATAAAGCTGGTCCTCAATTTACAACAGTTTGTTTAGTGACCATTTGAAGTTACAATGACCATGAAAAAAAGGGCTTAGAATAGTTTTTCAGAGAATGGCTTGCCCCACGAAATCCTCCCCTAGCCTATCCCCTTCTCCCCTCAGGCTTGCCCCACAGAAACCCCACCTATCCTGTCCTCTTCTCTCCCTCAGGTTTGCCCCACAGAAGCCCCACCTATCCTGTCCTCTTCTCTCCCTCAGGCTTGCCCCACAGAAGCCCCACCTATCTTATCCCCTTCTCTCCCTCAGGTTTGCCCCACAGAAACCCCACCTATCTTGTCCCCTTCTCTCCCTCAGTCTCCTCTCCAAACTCCCAGCCAGCAGGCCGGATGAATCACATGCTGGCCATGCCCACATCCAAGTTTTCAGGGTGGGAGTGGGAGTAGAACGTCTAACACCTTAGCATCAAAGTGTGTTAATAAAAATATATGAAATACTAATCTTCTCATGGTCATCCTTTGTTACCGAGCACGTAGAAGCCAAGAGGAACATACATACCAAACTTCATGTTTGTAGGCTTTACGATTCCGGAGATCTCATGAATCCTGCGTGAGTGTTTTCGCATATATATATATATATATATATATATATATATATATATATGTATGTATGTATGTATGTATGTATGTATGTATGTATGTATGTATGTATGTATGTATGTATGTATATATATATATATATATATATATATATATATATATATATATATATATATATATATATATATATATATATATATATATATATATATATATATATATAGATTACAAGAATGACAGAAAGTGGCCAGTCTGCTTGTAATAGAACATAATAATAAGATAATTGCGTTTGACGGGGCCTATGAGGTCTTTTAGTCCAACCCCCTGCTTGAGCAGGCGACCCTATCCCATTTCAGACAAATGGTTGTCTACGCTCTTTTGAAAGGCTCCAGTGATGCAGCTCCCACAACTTCTGAAGTGAATTGATCTCATCGTTGTGCTTTATAAGAAGGAATTTACCATAGTCTCTTCCACATGCTGATTTGTTTCTCAAGACTTAAGGAATATTTCAGCGCTCTTTACTTGTATGTATGATAAGATAAGATTTACATTTAGGCAAGAAAAACAAAATGCACAGGTACAGTATAGGTGGTACCTTGCTCAATAGTAGCAACTGTGAGAGGGATCTTGGAGTCCTAGTGGACAACCATTTAAATATGAGCCAGCCGTGGGCAGCAGCTGCCAAAAAAGCCAACACAGTTCTAGGCTGCATCAACAGAGGGATAGAATCTAGATCACATGAAGTGTTAATGCCACTGTATAGTGCCTTGGTAAGGCCACACTTGGAATACTGCATAGAGTTTTGGTCGCCACGATGTAGAAAAGACGTGGAGACTCTGGAAAGAGTGCAGAGAAGAGCAACCAAGATGATTAGGGGACTGGAGGCTAAAACATATGAAGAACTGTTGCAGGAGCTGGGTATGTCTAGTTTGATGAAGAGGAGGACCAGAGGAGACATGATAGCAGTGTTCCGATATCTCAGAGGGTGCCACAAAGAAGAGGGAGTCAAACTATTCTCCAAGGCACCTGGGGGCAGGACAAGAAGCAATGGGTGGAAACTAATCAAGGAGAGAAGCAACTTAGAACTGAGGAGAAGTTTCCTGACAGTTAGAACAATTAACCGGTGGAACAGAAGTTGCCTCCAGAAGTTGTGAATGCCCCAACCCTGGAAGTCTTTAAGAAGATGTTAGATAGCCATTTGTCTGAAATGGTATACGGTTCCTGCCCACGCAGGGGGTTGGACTAGAAGACCTCCAAGGTCCCTTCCAACTCTGCTATTGTATGTGTGTGTGTGTGTGTGTGTGTGTGTGTGTGTGTGTGTAATGTACCTATTTTCCCTAAGTTCATCAGTCTGATTCTCCTCATCCTATAGCATTTAATACCATTGATTATGATATCTGATGGGATTGCCTGTGGGTGTTGGAAGCCTTATCTTGCTATAGTTCCATACAACCCCAAGCAAATCAAAATTAATGGAAGAGCAGAACCCCATTGTTCACTTTGTATCCCATCCTGATTAACGTATCCATGAAATGATGGGGACAGATATCCATTCATTTGGACATTATTCATACGCTGATATCTAGTTTTATATATTTAATCAGAGCTGAATGGGAGATGTGATTGAAACTTTAACGCAGTGCTGAGAGATTCTAAGGGGTGAAATCCACATATGATACAGAAATTGAATCTGGGAAGATGGTGGTGCTTAATAACAGATTGCAATTCTTCTAAAGAACTAGTGCGCAAACTGGTTCTCGTAGATTCCTACTGGAACAGCAGTGGAGGACATGTCCAAGGGAACTTTTGACCAGCTTTGGTAGGCTCACCAATTGAGTCCTTTCCTGGACCTGGATGGTAAAGACAATGTATATAATACTAGCTGTTCCCAGCCACGCGTTGCTGTGGCCCAGTCTGCTTAAATGGCCAACCAATCTGTATGTAGATCTACACCTGCACACACAAACACATACACACAACCACCGTATAACCCCCAACCTACCTACCTACAGTATTTCTTCCTCTCTCTATCCCTCTACCTACCTACGTGCCTACCTACCTACTGTATTTCTCCCTCTCCTTTTCTATCCCTTTGCCTACCTATGTGCCTACCTACCTACTGTATTTCTCCCTCTCCCTCTCTATCCCTCTACCTACCTACATGCCTACCTACCTACTGTATTTCTTCCTCCCTCTCTCTATCCCTATAGCTGCCTACCTACCTACTATATTTCTCCTTGAATCTTATGGACAGAGTATTTTATGTCATAAAGGATGACATAATACCTGTGGCCCACTGCTCTCTCTGTATCCATCTACCTACCTTTTTTACAATTTTTTACATTTCCGTTGTGTGTACCTTGCACAGGTGTGACATCTACACAATCTATATATATTATTGGTGCCGTATTTGAAAGGAACGTTGAGTGAAAATTTGGAAGCGATCGGTGCAGTACTTTAGGAGATTAGCGGTTTTGAACAAACTCTTGTTACATTTTTATTTATATAGATAATGATATAACCTATATATGAAATAGTACTTGAGCAGAGGGTTGGATTAGAAGACCTCCAAGATCCCTTACACTTCTGCTATCTGTTATTCTGATTAGAATACTGCACCTAGTTTTAGTCACTACAATATAAAAAGCATGTTGAGACTCTGGAAAGACTGCAGAGAACAACAACGAGGTTGTTGTTGTCAAGTAGCAATGGATTAAAATTAATCAATAATAGAAGCAACCTAGAACTTAGGAGAAATTTAACTATAATTTGTTGAGTTTTTATCTTACAATAAATCAATGTATCAAGAATGTGTACAAATATTCAAAGACAGATAAAATAGGACAACATAAGTGTGTTTGCCAGGGAACTCATGCAGAATTCTATTGTTTGTTTTGTCTGTCTTATAACTTGTTACTAACAAATGTGTTATGTAGGCAATCTATATATTTACACCAAAAAAAAAGCTATAAATGAATTTTTGTGACTATTTAACTATGACAAAATGTTTTTTAAAATCCTAAAGTTTATTCAACATTTACTTGTCAGTAACACAATGAATCCATTTCAACATGCTCAGTTGCCGTGTAATTTCACTGCAATAAATAGAACTTTGTATACAATTTGAGGAAAATAATCTTAACATACAGTATTGAATAGAGATTTTGCAGTATCATTTCTCTGGAGTGGGGAGGGAATGGAGATTTTGCAGTATCCTTTCCCTGGAGTGGGGAGGGAATGGAGATTTTGCAGTATCCTTTCCGTGGAGTGGGGAAGGAATGGAGATTTTGCAGTATCCTTTCCCTGGAGTGGGGAGGGAATGGAGATTTTGCAGTATCCTTTCCGTGGAGTGGGGAAGGAATGGAGATTTTGCAGTATCCTTTCCCTGGAGTGGGGAGGGAATGGAGATTTTACAGTATCCTTTCCCTGGAGTGGGGAAGGGATGGAGATTTTGCAGTATCCTTTCCCTGGAGTGGGGAGGGAATGGAGATTTTACAGTATCCTTTCCCTGGAGTGGGGAGGGAATGGAGATTTTGCAGTATCCTTTCCCTGGAGTGGGGAAGGAATGGAGATTTTGCAGTATCCTTTCCCTGGAGTGGGGAGGGAATGGAGATTTTACAGTATCCTTCCCCTGGAGTGGGTAGGGAATGGAGATTTTGCAGTATCCTTTCCCTGGAGTGGTGAGGGAATGGAGATTTTGCAGTATCCTTCCCCTGGAGTGGGGAGAGAATAAAGATTTTGCAGTATCCTTTCCCTGGAGTGGGGAGGGAATGGAGATTTTGCAGTATCCTTTCCCTGGAGTGGGGAGGGAATGGAGATTTTACAGTATCCTTCCCCTGGAGTGGGTAGGGAATGGAGATTTTGCAGTATCCTTTCCCTGGAGTGGTGAGGGAATGGAGATTTTGCAGTATCCTTCCCCTGGAGTGGGGAGAGAATAAAGATTTTGCAGTATCCTTTCCCTGGAGTGGGGAGGGAATGGAGATTTTGCAGTATCCTTCCCCTGACACAACACCAAGCCATGTCCACCAAGCCCTGCCACACCCATCAAGCCACAGCCACAGAACCGGTAGTAAAAACAATTGAATACCACCACTGAAGCATATCCAAAGTAACCTCCATTTTTATTAATGTACATTATTTCTCCTTTCACTCCAGAGTCAGGCATGTCTACAGTTGTTTTATGATGGAAAAATGCTGGACCATATGCTGCGACTGATAAGTATTCCTTTCAAATAAACCACAGGCTTGGAAAAAGCTTTCCTGCGTAGTATTTCTAGCTTCCCAGCAGACATCTGCAATTCTCCCAACATGTTGCATAATAGAATAACGACCACAATCATACATTTGTGATGCTCAAAACTATAAGAGGGCTGTACAATGGTATTATGTTGTCCAAGTGCTGTCAAAGAAGGAGAATCAGCTTGATGTACTCAAGCACAAGCAATCTGCCAGAGTAATAAACTGAAATTGCTTGCAAAATTGCTTGAACACCATAAGTGACCCCAAACTTTCAATAACTATTGAGAAAGACATATTGTGAATGTACGTTCACTGACTTGACATCCTTAGCTTACTTCAAACACATCCGTCAAATAGATCCTCCCCGGAAATGTTTTCTCTCTGGAGCTCTTGGAAGTTAAAGTGCTATGGACATATTTGGAAGTGTAACGATCTTATGCTCAAAGCTTGGTGCACTAAAAATGCTACAAACAATTGAAAACATTGCATCCTAGATTGCAATTTCATTCTGCGCCAATTTCATTTTAATTTTAGTACAATGTACATTTAGTACATTGAATACATAGTGTATTCAAGATGGCGGCGCGCTTAGGCGCTGCGGCTTTGAGCTCCTGGTGTCACAGTAGAGTTTGGCAAAAACTAGTCTATACCCGCAGGGAGTTATTAAGTTATTATTAAAGATTACCAGCGACTTCCAGCAGTCTCCTAATATACCGAGTGACATAGTAAGACTGCCAGGCTCTCCATGGATCGTTGTTTGGCCTAGGAGGCAGCGAAGAGAGCCGAAGCAGAAGCGGTGATGCAGAGCAGGTTTGCTAGTTCGATTACGGAAGCAGCCTCACAGTCCAGCATTACCAAGCATTTCCTAACCAACTCTAGATCCTTTGTCCACAAAACTGATGAACTAGAGCTATGGATGGCAGCGAATAAGCTCATTCGTGACTGCTGTGTGATGATCATCACAGAGACCTGGCTTCATCCACTTGTACCGGATGCGTCTGTGAAGCTAACTAACCGCACCACACCCCGCTTTGACAGAAACAACAACTCTGGTAAAAGCAAAGGTGGAGGACTGTGTATTTACACACATAATAACTGGGGTACTAACAGTAGAGTTGCTTATACACACTGTTCTGCAGACGTGGAATTCTCAACTGTCATTTGTCAGCCATTTTATCTGCCTGGAGAGATTTCTGTTATAGTTGTCACTGCTGTCTATATTCCACCTGATGCAAATGTTAGCACAACGCTCAAACCAATTTCGACAGTAAAGATTATTATTATTAATAATAAATAGTAAAATGTAAATTATAAAATGAAGCATTTGATCTGTGAGTTAGCAACATCTCATTCTCTACATTATCCTTATTTATTTGATAAATGTGTACAGTCAGTCATCAATCGTGGCACTGTAGAAGATCATTGTATGGCAAGGAATGCAGTCACATATTTTGATTTCTCTCTCCTGTTAAGAAAATTCTAGAAGTTTAGAGTCCATCATGAGCCGATCTGCTTGTTTTCACTGTTGCTTGTGGAATAAGAAAAGTGAGAAAGGCAGGAAATATTCAAACAGCTAAAAAGCATCTATAGAGTTCCTAGAGTTATACACTATCCAGTCAATGTCTTTCAATCTCATTACCATGGAAGCAAAGTTATAAAATTTGGGGCCTGATTTTAATAAAAACTTTGAATTTTGAGCTTCAGTCTGTTTAGTGCTGTGCACTTGGCCTTTGGGATCTCTCTGCTGTTGTTATTGGGGCTGACAGATCATTTTTCTTGGTATATTATGCTTTTATGTTTCTGTTTACAGCTCTCTGCTAAAGCTATTAGTACAGTTTAAAATCTCCTTACCTGCTAGTGGGCTCATTGACTCTGGAGCCTCAAAGAGCCAATTGTCTGGCTCCTGACTGATGTACATAGGTAAAAACACAAAACAGTATAACAAAAAACATCCGCGACACTGTCCATTTCTCTTGTACAACAATACTGCAGGTTGTATACCAACATTAGTGGATCCCCAGGGCAAAGTCAAGTCTTCAGACTCTTCCAGAAGACCAGCATCTCTGGGGGAATGGCATTTCAAAGCGGGATTGCTGAGGCAGAAAAGACTGTCTCCTTGGATCTCAATCGATGGCTTTCCTTTGTGGATGGGAACCGGTTCTGCCCCCACTGACAGACACACACACAAGCCTGGTTGCTTGCCACTATCTCCTTGGCTGCTTACCACTATCTCCTTGGCTACGAGCCCTAACTCACGTAACAAAGACAGGCAAAGAATCGCAGACGTGAACAAACAGAATTTCCAATAATGAGTTGTCACTGTTGTTTCCTGCAAATGACCCCTCCCTAAAGCCTTCCTTATAAGCTCTCTTGGGAGGGGCCACTCATCAACCAGCTGGTGCTCATCAGGGCTTACGAGCTTGCCTCTTCCATAACTGTTGCCTCCTTTTCTCAGCCCTGAGTAATCTAGCATCAGGGACAAACTGCCCCTGAGCCTCCCCACTGCTCCATGACCCAGGCGCCTCCTGGTGGCCAACCAGACTCTCTGCTTCCTCAAGGTCTCCCTCCTCCTCCAGGGCAGACTCATAGGACTCTTCATTAGAAGAGTCCATCAGCAGCTCATCCGGAGCCGGCTGGGCCACAACAGGAACCCTAGCATGCCCTTTATGCCAAGCTTGATGGGATGGGTAGATTTGATTGGGGAGAGTCAGTCCCTCAAATAATCCACATTACAAAATGCTTATTTCAGTTTGCCAGATTTCTAAAAAATTAACTTACCTACATTATATCCCCAAGTTTGAACCAAAATCGCAAGACCTTTATTAGGAAGCTTCATTAAATTTCCTTCCTTCAATGGTTTAGTTTCCTTCAAGTGTCATGTTTTAGAGACATTTGTGTTTCAAAGTGGATTTGTCTGTTAGGTTAAATTTTAATTCATCCAGTTTGCTCTGAGTAAAGATTTACGTCCCTTACATGAGTAAACTGAAGAGTTTTGGAGGAAACTGGCCACTACATTGAATATTGTCTGATCTCCTTTCATAGTATTTGGTACATGGTATTTTGGCCAGATAGTGTCCTTGTAAAAATGGGTCTTTTAAAGTCAATATCAACATTTTCTTCTGAACTTTGAGGACACTTTTACGCTTCCAATTTATAATTTTAGTGCTGTGCAGGACACTGATTTTCTCAAAAGGTGAATACTTCACTTACTATAATTTAAGTTTCTAATACTGGTCGGGGAAAATACTATGTATCAGTGGTGGGATTCAAATAATTTAACAACCGGTTCTCTGCCCTAATGATTTTTTCCAACAGCCAGTTCACCAAACTGCTCAGAAACTTAACAACGGGTTCTCCCAAACTGGTGCAAACTGGGTGAATCCCACCAGTGCAACGTACATTGATTCTTGTGTGATTTAATTTTCCAAAATGTTCTTTTTTAAAAGAACCTCCTAAACCTGATAGCGATCATTCCCTCTTACTAGCTTCTTTTACTCTTTGTTACATAAAGCAAAGCATCCATGCTCAGTTGCAGTAAATGAAGCCAGCCTGACAAGAATTAAATGGAGTGGTCAAATGGGCTGTGTTATAGTACATTGTTTAGGTTCTTTGGTTCAGCTAGGTCCTTCAGGAGTAATGATCCCAGCAACAACAGGCATTGGATAGGTACAAAAAACTTCCATCTTTCTGATTAACAAACTATAAAATAGTATTGCTTTTTAGTGATTATTGTATGCTGTCCAGAGTCACTTATCATGAAAGGAGCGATTAATTTGATGAACAAATAAGTAAACTTTCCTTTTGAAGGCCAGCAATAATAATCGAAACTCTTTTAACCACAACCCATTAAAGACAGCCGCAATTGCCTCTAGACTACTGGTTCTTATCCTGATCAGCTGAGACAGGAGGATAAGTATATGCTTGTGTCACAACACCCTGTTAAGCCCCAATTAAGGGAGGAAGCATACTGCTCTCCTTTTCTGCCTTTCGGCTCATCACCAGAGACCATCTAGACAGAAAGTCATGAGTTCCGTTGTGTTAATTTTTTAATATGTGTGTTAGTATTATGAGCTGATCAATAAATAAACCAGAGAGACTAGGATAGATCTATTTCGAGCTTTTTAGCTCTCATCAGCTAGTCATACTCTTACTGGGATTTGAACCAGGGCTGTGTTCCATGCTAGGCAGGAGCCTTAGCCATTAGGCCACCAGGTTCTCTTCCTGATCAGCTGAGGCAGGTGGATAAGTATATACTTGTGTCACAACACCCTGTTAAGCCCCAATTAAGGAAGGAAGCATACTGCTCTCCTTTTCTGCCTTTCGGCTCATCACCAGAGACCATTTAGACAAAAAGCTATGAGTTCCGTTGTGTACTTTTTCTTATATGTGTGTTAGGTGGTTTTTTTTAAGAACCAGTAGTCTAGTGGCAATTACAACTGCCTCACATGTAATACTTCCCTGGTTCGAATCCCAGTAAGGGTATGGCTATCTGATGAGAGCTAAAAAGCTCGAAATAGATCTATCCCAGTCTCCCTGATTTATTTATTGATCAGCTCAAAAAACCTAGTAGTATTATTCAGTAATTTAGCTAAGAACATTTAGTTGAGATAGTTTGTGGTATTTTGCAAATGGGGCATCATTACTATTTGCTCAAAAAAAAAAAAGTAACTGGATTTCACAAATTTATTCTGGTCTCATCTTCCAGTTATTTCACTACTAAGTGTTTTAAAAGCAAACATATTTGACCAAGAGCCCTTGGAAACCAATTACTTCTAAAGATGTATGGTGCCAAATGACTCTCCAGTAGCCGCAGTGTGGAAAACAGGACACTGGAGGCTGCTCATTTAATTGAACAGGAATGTGCTGTGCTCTCTCGTTTCACACACAAACTCTAGATTGTCTTCTGCATATTGTTGTGATTCAGAAAGAAGACTTTCTTTCTGTATTAAAAACTAGCCGTTCTCGGCCACGCATTACTGTGGCCCAGTCTGGTTAAATGGCCAACCAATCTGTGTGTAGATCTCCACCTGCACACACAAACACGTACACACAACCACAATATAACCCCCTACCTACCTACCTACCTACTGTATTTCTCACTCCCTCTCTCTATCCCTCTACCTACCTACCTACCTACCTACCTACCTACCTACCTACCTACCTACCTACTGTATTTCTCACTCCCTCTCTCTATCCCTCTACCTACCTACCTACCTACCTGCATACTGTATTTCTCCTTCTACCTCTCTATCCCTCTACCTACCTACCTACTGCATTTCTCCCTCCCTCTCTCTATCCCTATAGCTGCCTACCTACCTACTGTATTTCTCCCTCTCCCTCTCTATCCTTCTACCTACCTACCTACCTACAAACCTACTGTATTTCTTCCTCTCCCTCTCTATCTCTCTACCTACCTACCTACCTACCTACCTACTGTATTTCTTCCTCTCCCTCTCTATCTCTCTACCTACCTACCCACCTACTGCATTTCTCCCTCCCTCTCTCTATCCCTATAGCTGCCTACCTACCTACTGTATTTCTCCCTCTCCCTCTCTATCCTTTTACCTACCTACCTACTGTATTTCTCCCTCCCTCTCTCTATCCCCCTACCTACCTACCTACCTACTGCATTTCTCCCTCCCTCTCTCTATCCCTCTACCTACCTACCTACCTACCTACTGCATTTCTCCCTCCCTTCTCTATCCCTCTACCTACCTACCTACCTACCTACCTACCTACCTACCTACCGTATTTCTCCTTGAATCTTATGGACAGAGTATTTTATGTCATAAAGGATGACATAATACCTGTGGCCCACTGCTCTCTCTGTATCCATCTACCTACCTTTTTTTTTACAATTTTTTACATTTCTATTGCATATACCTGGCACAGGTGTGACATCTACACAATCTATATACATCATTGGTGCTTTATTTCAAAGGAACATTGTGTGAAAATTTGGACGCGATCGGTGCAGGACTTTCGGAGATTAGCGGAACAAACTCTTGTTACATTTTTATTTATATAGATAGTGATAGCTAATCCAACACTAATTAGGAACTGTAGATACTAATGCTTTGACATGGCCCCCAATGGTTTCATTATTCTGTGGTAATCTGTTCTGTGGTAATCATCTTGCCCCATCCATATGTTGCTGAAAGGTACAAGGAAAGGTACATTCAAAGTTATGTTGTCATCACAATAGTTTTCACAATGATACAGAGGATATAATCCTGTTTCTACTGGAGCTAATTGTAACTCCTGACAATCATAAGTTCATCTTGAGACTGGAAGACGCTCAGAATGTTAAAGGTTTTCAAGTCAGCCTAAAGGGACATTTTATCTTACCTCAGTGTGGGATGATGGATTTTATTTATATATTCATCAAATTTAGAATCCTGCCATTCATTGAGTTGGCTCTGGGTGATGCCGAATTATGGATGTTTGAGATACATGATTTGGGTTAACTTTTTAATTCTAATTGCCGCAGGTGAGTGTGGGGATCAAAAACAAAAGATGTTTTTAAAAATGAACTTAGGAAGTATAGCTATAAAATTTCTTTTTAGAGCAGGTATAATTACATCATCTGTCAGAATTCTAATTAGATTGATAGAATTTCCCTTCCTCTGGGCAATCATTAGTGAATAGCTTAGATAGTTTGGCTTTCGGAATACTGTATATGCAGCTGTGATATAGATATATACACTATATATAGATACACACACACAGGTCAGTTTTCGTCACCACACTATAAAAAAGATGTGGAGACTCTAGAAAGAGAAGAGCAACCAAGAGGATTAGGGGACTGGAGGCTAAAACATATGAAGAACGGTTGAAGGAATTGGGTATGTCTAATCTAGTGAAGAGAAGGACCAGGAGAGACATGATAGCAGTCTTTCAATATTTGAGGGGCTGCCACAGAGAGGAAGGGGTCAAGCTATTTTCCAAGGCACCTGAAGGCCAGACAAGGAATAATGGATGGAAACTGAACAAGGAGAGATTCAACCTGGAAATAAGGAGGAATTTCCTGACAGTGAGAACAATCAACCCATGGAACAGAAGTTGCCTTCAGAAGCTGTGGGAGCTTAATCAGCTTTCAAGAAGAGACTGGACTGCCATCTGTCAGAAATGGTGTAGGGTCTCCTGCTTTTGGGTGTGTGTGGATTAGATGACCTACAAGATCCCTTCTAGCTCTGTTAATCTATTGATCTGTTTTTATACACACACGATATATTCATACGCAGAATCATATTCTGAATATGAATAATTTTTCCCAACAAAAGAAATCAAATCAGAGGCTTGAAAAACTGTTAAAATAATTGTAGAATGAGAATAATGGCCATAACACAAGTTAGAACTAATACTATTTACTACATTAAAGAGGTTTCCTTTCTAGGAATATAACTGTGAAATCTTGTCAAGGAAGGCATCCCAGATCTGAAGTGCTTTCACCTGGGAAACACTTGAAATCCCTTCGGTTGTGCATACTGATAGTTTCTTACTAGTATGGCTTTAGTATTATTTGCTCAATCAGCTTTACTTCAGTGAAAATGTTAGAGTCCACTATGACAGGGGTCTTCAACCTTTCCAGCTTTGCAGACTGGCTGGGGGAAGGGGAGGAAATGGATCCACGCAAGAGGCGGGTGCGTGCACTCACCACTTGCACAAATGGAGTTTCTTGCACCTGTGTGAGTGCTCACCATTAGTGCAAATGGAGCTTCCTGCACTCACATGCGCCCCCGCCGCTCACACAAATGGAGCTGCACACACTCACACACTCACTTGCACTGTGTGCTAGGGAGTTGTGATATCTATGCATGCAAAATAGATGGTCTAACTCAGTGGTGGGCCTCGAAGTTTTTTAGAACCTCTTCTGTAGGCATGGCCTGCTTTGTGGGAGTGGCTTACCGGCCATGTGACTGGGTGGGAGTGGCTTGCCAGCCATGGGACTGGGTGGGAGTGGCTTGGCAGTCATGTGACTGGGTGGGAGTGGACAACTAGTACAATCTCTGGCATTTGAAGCACACCAGTCTTAAAGCTGTCAAGTTACAAGACCCTTGCACCCCTAACCCTTTAGAAAAAGACAACCCCAGGGGTGTTCAAACTTGACAGCTTTAAGACTTGTGGACTTCAACTCCCAGAATTCCTCCTCTTGCTCTTCCTCTTGATGATGGGCGGACGGAGGGAGCTGGAACCGGTTCTAAATGGCACCGTAGATTTGTGGAACCTCTTCTAGAGAAGAGGCTGGAACTGGCAGGAACCCATCCATGGTCTAACTGAACTCCACAACTGAATCTCCATTAATTCCTATTTCTGCCATACTGCCTTTGACTAAAACTCATTTATAGTCCCTCAATAGTATGTTGCAAACAGCGTCTAGGTGTTTGTTCCTTTTTGTATATTTAAGTAAAAGGTGGGAGATTAGGAAGTAGCCAGGAACAATAAAGGAAAATGTTTGTAGCTGATGGATGAAATGAGGTGCTCTCTAAGCTCGGTTCTTTTGCAGATGTTCCATTACTCAAACCAGGTAATATCATCAATGCTAGTCAGACTAGAATCAGATTAGCACCGATGATGTTGCCTAGTTTGGGTAATGACACATCTGTAGAAAACAACTAAGGACCCCTTAAAATAGCGAGTGCCTACATTAGTCTAAGTTTCTGAATAAAGGGAACAGAAAAGAATTAAAGTGTTGTTCAAAAGTGACTTTACTTTTGACCTAGACCAGGGGTCTGCAAAGTTGGCTCTTTGAAGACCGGTGGACTTCAACTCCCAGAATTCCCCAGCCAGCCAAGCTGGCTGGGGAATTCTGGGAGGTGAAGTCCACCGGTCTTCAAAGAGCCAACTTTGCAGACCCCTGACCTAGACCCATTGCTCTGGACCAGGTAACTTTCACCATAGATCCTACTTTTAGCTGGCAGACCATTCCAACAATTCCTTCAATGCTTTATGTGCCCCGATTCTTGAGCTACTGGATGACAATAACCACCTCATTTTTATTGTTAAAATGTGGTAGATTTCATAAAATACCCTATTTTCTTTTCTTTTTTTTTATATTGAAAAAGTTTTATTGGTTTTACATTTTTTCTGTAGGGTGGGGTAAGGGATACAAAGAAATTTTGAGAGCATTCACGTCAAAGTCGTCGGCCCTTCCGGGACCTCAAAATACATTGATAACAATTAAAAAAAAACATTTTTCATAACACTACAAAGTGAGAGCAAGTACATATACCTAAATTCTCAGTTCTATGCTGTCAGACATTTACAAAAAATCCAAATACAAATATTATGCAAAATTAATCAAAAAAAATCAAGGCAAAGTTATTTTTTCGATCTAAGTCTCTTGGCAATTGTATCTTCTTTTTCTCCTCCCTGGCCCCGAGTGGGCGGGGCCGTGGCCCCCTCCGTCCCCCCTGGATCTTCCCCCAGGATAGAGGAATGTTTTTTAAGAAAGGCTTCCGCCTCAACAACTGTTTTAATCCTCACTCTTCCTCCTTCCCAGAACACCAGCATCCCTTCGGGTGTCACCCACTTGAACCAAATCCCATGATCAAACAATGTTTTAGACAAGAAGGAAAATTTCCTTCTTGCATCTCTAATCTTTCTTGGGATCTGCTTCAAGATAGCGACCTCTTTTTGTTGGTAGATTAATGGACTACTTCTCTGCACTTTCAGGATTTCCTCTCTGGTTGACCTTCTAACAAATTTCACATGTATCTCTCTAGGTACTTCCTTTATCCTGGCATATGCTGAGTTAATTCTGTAGGCTAGGTCAATGTCCCCCCTGATCTCATCCTTAGGTTTATGTAAATAGTCTGCTAAAATTGTGCTCATAAGATCAGGGAGGCATTCACCAGATTCCTCAAAAACATTCTGAAATCTCAAAAAATATGTCATTCTTTCCATATCAATCCTAGACACATGCCCATTTATTTCCACAACTTCATTAGTAACATTTTTAATCTCTCCCTTAGCCCCCACCAGCCCCCCTTCCAATTCTTCGTTCTTCTGTGTGTTTTCCAGCACTTGATTCCGTGTATCCAATAACTCCTTCTTGAAGTTAATATTTTCTGCCCTCTGGGCCTTAATTTCTTGTACCAAAGTTTGTATAACAGATTCAAGAGAAGCCATCCTTTGTTCTAAACTTGCCAGTGCTGTTTCTTGTGCCATAATTAGTTGTTAAAATCAATGCCACTAAAATGGCGTTTTTTGGGTGGGGCCGGTGAGGCAATCCAGGAGCCAAAAGTTCAGTTCAGGGTTGTAAAGTTGTAAAGTTCAGGAACCAAGAGAGAAACAATTTTCCAACTCAATAAATATAATAGTGAAGGTACTCCAGAAAAGAAATCACAAATCCAAAAAGAAAAAAAATTCTTCATTAATATCCAGAGGAAGTCCAAATTGCAAAGAGACGCTGGGAATTTTCCATAAGTGAAATAGTCATGCAGGGACAAAGAGAAGCCACCATCCACCGCCCAAGCTCAGAGCCCAGAGGAGAGAGTGGTAAAATAAATTGTTTCAGCCAGACCTAGAAACATTGTTGCAAACAACCGCAGATCACTTTCCCTTGCTACAAACAGTCAGGATTAAAGATTTCCGCTTTCTCACCACGAGAAGCCATTTCCAAGTGCCGCTTAAGTCCGAGGGGGTTTTTTTAGGAACAAACACCCCCCTCCCAGTCCTTTCAGCCCGGCTGACAGCAGAAAAAAAAAGTTTTTAAACACTCACTCTCCCCTCGCAGCTGAAGCCTCGGGAAGCCTTCCGACTCATCCGTTTAGCCCTCTTCATAAATGCGAATGGCTCCGTCTTCCTTTGGCGAAGGGAGAACCCCCCGCAGCATGTTCTCCTTCACCTAAGCCGAAGACAAGGGTCGCTTCCCCCACCACCGTGGGGGGGAGCGTCCCAGGCAAGCCGGCTTTACGGGAGACCCCCAAACAAGGGGCGTCTCGCCCCCGGGGGGGGGCAGAAAAAGAAACAAAACGGCGAGCGAGCGCTAGGCTCGCTCGTCGCCGCTGGAGCCGGAACCGGAAGCCTCAAAATACCCTATTTTCTTGATAGGTTCTTTTACTTTTTTCTAGAGTGTACTTCCTTTAGTTTTGAAAATGGCAAAATGTTATTTTGCAGGATAATAACGACAACTTCGTGTATAACACTAAAGTTATGAACAAAGTTTTTTTTTCTGTCTTTCTGTACAACCAAGTATTTTTTTTTCTTCCAGGAAATGAATGTAGTCAATTCACATTTTTCCTCAAGAGATCCTCACCTGAAGATTAGAATGAAGGAAGACATTCTTTTATCTTGTTCTAAATGGGCTG
This sequence comes from Rhabdophis nuchalis, assembly GCA_039707465.1. Lineage (NCBI taxonomy): Eukaryota > Metazoa > Chordata > Lepidosauria > Squamata > Natricidae > Rhabdophis > Rhabdophis nuchalis. The sequence goes on from CM077661.1 coordinate 11,439,723, forward strand.
AAATTCCCAGCTTATTTTCCCTCATGCAAAGTACAGATTTTTTTGTTAGATAAAACATCCATTGAAAAGACATTGTGAATACTTAGGAAAAGAGCTTCAAGAAAACTCTCTTTTTTCCCTTGGATTCTTTGTCAAAATGAATACTGGATGTTGAATCATCATTAAAAAAATACTAAGATTCTCCACAACGCACTTCAAGCAGTGACCTATTTTATAAATTGAAAAATATAAGTCTCCATCTTTCTCTGTTCTTACAAATAACTCAAGGCAACAAATATATACCTAATATTTCTTCCTCCTCCAATTTTCCCCTCAACAACAACTCTGTGAGGTGGGCTGGGCTGAGATGGAGTGACTGGGCCAAAGTCACCCAGCTGGCTTTCATGCCTAAAGCAGAACTAGAACCCATAATCTCTTGGTTGATACTCTACTCCAGAGGTTCCCAAACTTGGCAACTTTAAGACTTGTGGACTTCAACTTCCAGAATTCTCCAGCCAGCAGAGCTGGCTGGAGAATTCTAGAAGTTGAAGTCCACAAGTCTTAAAGTTGCCAAGTTTGGGAACCTCTGCTCTAGCCAGTTTCTACTCTAGTACCTTAAGCAGAAGACCAAGTTAAATAACATAATTTATTGTGTAAACAGCCTCACAGAATACATGATGAGTTCCCCATTTATCCCCTCATCCAAATCGTTCATCAACGATTTGGATGAGGGGATAAATGGGGAACTCATCAAATTCGCAGACGACACCAAGCTGGCAGGAATAGCCAACACTCCAGAAGATAGGCTTAAGATACAGAAGGATCTAGACAAACTTGAACATTGGGCACTGTCTAATAAAATGAAATTCAATTGTGAAAAAAGTAAGGTCCTACATATAGGCAAGAAAAACCAAATGCACAAGTACAGTATAGGTGGTACCTTGCTCAATAGTAGCAACTGTGAGAGGGATCTCGGAATCCTAGTGGACAACCATTTAAATATGAGCCAGCAGTGTGCAGCAGCTGCCAAAAAAGCCAACACAGTTCTAGGCTGCATCAACAGAGGGATAGAATCTAGATCGCGTGAAGTGTTAATGCCACTGTATAGTGCCTTGGTAAGGCCACACTTGGAATACTGCATACAGTTTTGGTCGCCACGATGTAGAAAAGACGTGGAGACTCTGGAAAGAGTGCAAAGAAGAGCAACCAAGATGATTAGAGGACTGGAGACTAAGACATATGAAGAACGGCTGCAGGAGCTGGGTATGTCTAGTTTGATGAAGAGAAGGACCAGGGGAGACACGATAGCAGTGTTCCGATATCTCAGAGGGTGCCACAAAGAAGAGGGAGTCAAACTTTTCTCCAAGGCACCTGGGGGCAGGACAAGGAGCAATGGGTGGAAACTAACCAAGGAGAGAAGCAACTTAGAACTAAGGAGAAATTTCCTAACAGTAAGAACAATTAACCTCTGGAACAGCTTGCCTCCAGCAGTTGTGAATGCCCCAACCCTGGAAGTCTTTAAAAAGATGTTAGACAGCCATTTGTCTGAAATGGTATAAGGTTCCTGCCCATGCAGGGGGTTGGACTAGAAGACCTACAAGGTCCCTTCCAACTCTGCTATTGTATTGTATTGTATTATTGTATGATCCGGTCTCAAGGGACCTTACTGATACTGTAAAAATATACATACTGTAAATACTCTGCAAAACCATTGCTGTATATATTAAGATAATCATATTGTAGTTTACTCCAGGCGTGGGTTCCGACTACTGCTACTGCTGGTTCATTCAGGGACACATCCCGCATGTGTGCTTTGTGTGCAGGCATGTGCTTGATGCCGTGCGCGCATTCGCAGTGCAACAAAAAATGCTCTGCGCATACGCAGAAGGCAAAAACAATATAGCGTGCCTACAGCGCCACCAAGAGAACCAGTTTGGGGGCGTGGCACGTCTGGGTTGTAACCCAGGCTGCCAAGTTACTACCGGTTGGTGTAAATCGGTAGGAACCCACCTCTGTTTTACTGAGGAAATTGGTTTGAATGAAATCTATATAAATAAAAAGGTAACAAGAGTTTGTTCAAAACCGCTAATCTCCGAAAGTCCTGCACCGATTGCTTCCACATTTTCATACAATGTTCCTTTCAAGTACGGCACCAATGATATAGATAGATTGTGTAGATCAGTGTTTCTCAACCTTGGCAACTTGAAGAGGTTCGGACTTCAACTCCCAGAATTCCCCAGCCAGCATTCGCTGGCTGGGGAATTCTGGGAGTTGAAGTCCAGACCTCTTCAAGTTGCCAAGGTTGAGAAACACTGGTGTAGATGTCACACCTGTGCCAGGTACATGCAACGGAAATGTAAAAAATTATTTAAAAGGTAGGTAGATGGATACAGAGAGAGCAGTGGGCCACAGGTATTGTGTCATCCATTATGACATAAAATACTCTGTTCATAAGATTCAAGGAGAAATACAGTAGGTAGGTAGGTAGGTAGGTAGGTAGGTAGGTAGGTAGGTAGGTAGGTAAGTATGTAGGCAGGCAGCTATAGGGATAGAAACAGGGAGGGAGAAATTCGGTAGGTAGGTAGGTAGGTAGGTAGGTAGGTAGGTAGGTAGGTAGGTAGGTAGGTAGGTAGAAGGATAGAGGTAGAGGGAGCAATACAGTAGGAAGGTAGGTAGGTAGGTAGGTAGGTAGGTAGGTAGGTAGAAGGATAGAGGTAGAGGGAGCAATACAGTAGGAAGGTAGGTAGGTAGGTAGGTAGGTAGGTAGGTAGGTAGGTAGGTAGGTATGCAGCTATAGGGATAGAAAGAGGGAGGGAGAAATGCAGTAGGTAGGTAGGTAGAGGGATAGAGAGGTAGAGGGAGCAATACAGTAGGTAGGTAGGTAGGTAGGTAAGTAGGTATGTAGGTAGGTAAGTAGGTAGGTAGGTTGGGGGTTATACGGTGGTTGTGTGTACGTGTTTGTGTGTGCAGGAGTACAGTTGTGTTCAAAATTATTCAACCCCCACTGAAATTGAGTGTTTTGGCCAGTTTGACATTGACTTTGATCATTCAGTCAACTTGCTTACATTTAAATCAAAGAGGCACTTGTAGGTCAGACAAATATAACATAACATTTATAATGAAATAACCACAAATGTCTTTTCTGTGCTCACATCATTATCAGTTTTATTCAACCCCCAAATGACATTCAATCTTAGTACTTAGTACAACATCCTTTTACAGTTATAACAGCTTTTAAACGTGAAGCATAGCTTGACACAAGTGTCTTGCAGCGATCTACAGGTATCTTCGCCCATTCTTCATAGGCAAAAGCCTCCAGTTCAGTCACATTCTTAGGCTTGCGCACTGCAACTGCTTTCTTTAAGTCCCACCAGAGGTTCTCAATCGGATTTAAGTCTGGTGACTGCGATGGCCACTCCAAAATGTTCCAGCCTTTACTTTGCAACCATGCTCTAGTGGACTTGGAGGTATGCTTGGGATCATTGTCCTGTTGAAAGGTCCAACGTCTCCCAAGCCTCAGGTGTGTGACGGACTGCATCACATTTTCATCCAATATCTCCTGGTACTGAAGAGAATTCATGGTACCTTGCACACGCTGAAGCTTCCCTGTACTTGCAGAAGCAAAACAGCCCCAAAGCATGATTGACCGTCCGCCATGCTTCACAGTAGGCAAGGTGTTCTTTTCTTCATAGGCCTTGTTCTTCCTCCTCCAAACATAGCGTTGATCCATGGGCCCAAACAGTTCTAATTTTGTTTCATCAGTCCACAGAACACTATCCCACAAGTATCCCATTTTGGAGTGGCCATCGCAGTCACCAGACTTAAATCCGATTGAGAACCTCTGGTGGGACTTAAAGCAATTGCAGTGCGCAAGCCTAAGAATGTGACTGAACTGGAGGCTTTTGCCCATGAAGAATGGGCGAAGATACCTGTAGATCGCTGCAAGACCCTTGTGTCAAGCTATGCTTCACGTTTAAAAGCTGTTATAACTGTAAAAGGATGTTGTACCAAGTACTAAGATTGAATGTCATTTGGGGGTTGAATAAAACTGATAATGATGTGAGCACAGAAAAGACATTTGTGGTTATTTCATTATAAATGTTATGTTATATTTGTCTGACCTACACGTGCCTCTTTGATTTAAATGTAAGCAAGATGACTGAATGATCAAAATCAATGTCAAACTGGCCAAAACACTCAATTTCAGTGGGGGTTGAATAATTTTGAACACAACTGTAGATCTACACATAGGTTGGTTGGCCATTTAACCAGACTGGGCCACAGCAACGTGTGGCCGGGAACGGCTAGTACTCTATATTTTGTTTTAAAAACTACCCCATTGTGATGACTCCCTCAGACGATTCCACAGATGCCACTCTAGATGTCAGCTGAGGGGACGATGAAGTGGTTCTTGGCACATCAGGAGTTGAGTTAATTAATGACTCTGAATGACAGCTGTGTGGAAGGGATTTGGCTGAGGCTCCAGCTGGGGAAAGCAGATGGTCAGGGATGAGGAAGAAAGAGGAACTGCCTTCTGCAGCTCATCCAAGAACACACAAGGCAGAGAAAAGGCAGGAGCAGAGAGCGTCAGCCGGACTATTGAGGAGGAGAAAGATTTAGCACAGCAGAAGGAGACGTTGCTGGGAACAAGGTGTTTGTTTCCTAACTGTGTTTTCCGGTCGTGGTGATTTCCACCCTATTTGGACTGACACTGTGCCTTGACTTGAATCACGCCTTGCAAACTTTCTTGGCTCATGAGTTCACTTGTGTTGTGGACCGAGGTTTGCCTGGTGCATTTTATTTTGTTTGAGAAATGTTCAATTGTTTTGCGGATTCTTTTGCCATTGCTCTTTGGACTAACCTTGGTCTGCTCATGGCTGGACTTAATCGAATCAGTTCTAGGTTTTTTGGTCAAGGGAATTTCTGGGAAATAGTAATAGTAATAAACTCACTAAACCATAGTTACATTGTGTGTGAATTTTGTGAAACTAAACAAATTTTGTGAAACTACACAAGTGAATTACATCGTGTTGACCAGTTTTGGTCGCCACGATGTAGAAAAGATGTGGAGACTCTGGAAAGAGTGCAGAGAAGAGCAACCAAGATGATTAGGGGACTGGAGACTAAAACATATGAAGAACGGTTGTAAGAACTGGGTATGTCTAGTTTAATAAAAAGAAGGATTAGGGGAGACATGATAGCAGTGTTCCAATATCTCAGGGGTTGCCACAAAGAAGAGGGAGTCAAGCTATTCTCCAAGGCACCTGAGGGCAGAACAAGAAGCAATGGGTGGAAACTAATCAAGGAGAGAAGCAACTTAGAACTGAGGAGAAATTTCCTGACAGTGAGAACAATTCATCAGTGGAACAGAAGTTGCCTCCAGAAGTTGTGAATGCCCCAACACTGCAAGTCTTTAAGAAGAGGTTGGATAGCCATTTGTCTGAAATGGTATAGGGTTTCCTGCCTAGGCAGGGGGTTGGACTAGATGACCTCCAAGGTCCCTTCCAACTCTGCTATTGTGTTATATTGAATGAGTGGTGCAGAACACTAATAGGGCAATACGGTAGCCATGATTCTTTAGACAATGCCCCTTACCAGTAGAAAATATCAAGGAATAACAATATTTTATTTTAACATTGTATGTCAAGGTTGTTCCTTAGATCACAAAACCCATGCAAAACTAATTAAATATCTCTAAACCTGGATTGTGGATTCTCTTTTCGTGGTATAATGTAAGCAATTCTGATAGCTTTATATTTATGTTTATAAGTCCTTTATCATTTAAATTTTGGAATCTAAAGATATTTTCATACATAAAGCTCAATTAATTTACATGTCAATCACATATGATTTAAACTATGCAAATGGAACTTGAAATGAACTTTAAATATATTTCAAGCCACAAAGATTTTTTTTTTTAATAGTTTGTAATATGAATACAATCCAGGTAGGCTAGAATATTTATTCAGATCACAAAAACTTTTTATATCAAATTTATATAATTGAACAAAGAAGTATATTGAAACTCATAGTTAGCCCACTTTTTGATAGTGGCACTTTTTAAAAGTGGATAAACCATTAGGAAAATCTAAATTACTGGCACGTAACTTTCCTACATCTAGTCCAGAGGTCTCCAACCTTTGCAACTTGAAGTCTGAAGGACGTCAGCTCCCAGACTTCTCCAGCCAGCTTTGCTGGCTGGAGAATTCTGGGAGCTGACGTCCTTCAGACTTCAAGTTGCAAAGGTTGGAGACCCCTGATCTAGTCCACACTTTCTTGAATCCATGCCATGATAATCAATGAATGGTTACGAGAAATTATGCAGGTAACAATTAACTACACTTTTATGGCTGATTAATGTATTTCTTATAACCTATGGAAACTGAAACCAACCATATTATCTTTATAGTTTTAAAGCCAGAAAGCACTTTTTGTATTTTTGTTATTTATTATCATAATCCATCATGGGATTTCTACTAGCTGCTTTCAGCTTATCTCTTTCTAGGGAGTGGTGGGGTTTTAAATTACAAAATTGGGGAATGAAATCTTGGGGAGATTTAATGCTCTTTGGGGCATATTTTTAGACTAATAAAAGGAATGGGATTCACATAGTGAAAAAATGAGCTTGATGGGGAAGGATAGAAGGAAGGATGGTGAAACTACAACTCTAGAAGCTCTGGTTTGAAAGAAATATATGTGGTATGGAAGAGGGCACCAGGAGCTTGAGTACCAATAACAAAACAACAGAGTTGGAAGGGATCTTGGAGGTCTTCTAGTCCAACCCTCCTGCACAAGCAGAAGACCCTATACCATCCTGGATAAATAGCTATCCAATCTCTTATTAAATGTCTCCAGTAATGAAGTATCCACAACTTCTGAAGGCAATCCATTTCACTGGTTAATTGTTCTCATTGTCAATAAATTTCTTCTTAGTTCTAGATTCCTTTGTTCCTTGATTAGTTCCCACCCATTGCTTCTTCTTTTTTTTTTTAATTGAAAAAGTTTTATTGGTTTTACATTTTTCTATAGGGTAGGGTAAGGGATACAAAGAAATTTTGAGAGCATTCACGTCAGAGTCGTCGGCCCTTCCGAGACCTCAAAATACACAATAAAAAGATAACAAAAAAAAAAGCATTTTTCATAACACTACAAGGTAAAAGCAAGTACATATACCTAAATTCTCAATTCCATGCTGTCAGACATTTACAAAAAATCCAGATACAGATATTATGCAAAATTGTTCAGGAAAATCAAGGCAAAGTTATTTTTTAGATCTAAGTCTCTTGGCTATTGTATCTTCTTTTTCTCCTCCCTGGCCCCGAGCGGGCGGGGCCGTGGCCCCCTCCGTCCCCCCTGGGTCTTCCCCCAGGGCAGAGGAATATTTTTTAAGAAAGGCTTCCGCCTCAGCAACTGTTTTAATCCTCACTCTTCCTCCTTCCCAGAACACCAGCATCCCTTCGGGTGTCACCCACTTGAACCAAATCCCATGATCAAATAAAATTTTAGACAAGAAGGAAAATTTCCTCCTTGCTTCTCGAATCTTTCTAGGAATCTGCTTCAAGATAGTGACCGTTTTTTGTTGGTAAATTAAAGGGTTCTCTCTCTGCGCCCTCAGGATTTCCTCTCTGGTTGACCTTCTAACAAATTTCACATGTATCTCTCTAGGCACTTCATTTATCCTGGCATATGCTGAGTTAATTCTATAGGCTAGGTCAATGTCCCCCCTGATCTCATCTTTAGGTTTTTGTAAAAAGTCTGCTAAAATTGTGCTCATAAGATCAGGGAGGCATTCACCAGATTCCTCAAGAACGTTCTGAAATCTCAAAAAATATGTCATTCTTTCCATATCAATCCTAGACACATGCCCATCTGTTTCCCCAACCTCTTTAGTAACATTTTTAATCTCTCCCTTAACCCCCACCAACCCCCCTTCCAATTCTTCAGTCTTCTGTGTGTTTTCCAGCACTTGCTTCCTTGTGTCCAATAGCTCCTTCTTGAAATTGATGTTTTCAGCCCTCTGGGCCTGAATTTCGTTTACCAAAGTTTGTATAACAGTTTCAAGAGAAGCCATCCGTTGTTCTAAACTTGTCAATGCTGTTTCGTGAGACATCTTAACTGTTAGAGTCAGTGCCACCAAAATGGCGTTTTCAGGGTGGGGTTGGTGAGACTAACCGGGAGCCAAAAGTTCAGATCAAGGTTGAAACGTTGTAAAATTCAGGAACCAAGAGAGAGACAATTTTCCAGCTCAATAGTTATAATAACGAAGGTACTCCAGAAAGGAATCACAAATCCAACAAGAAAAAAATTATTCATTAATATCCAGAGAGAGTCCCAATTGTAAAGAGACGCTAGGAATTTTCCATAGTTAAAATAGTCAGGCAGGGACAAAGAAAAGCCACTTTCCACCGCCCATCTCAGAGCCCAGAGGAGAGAGTAGAAAAATAATTTTTTTTTAACCAGCCAGACCTAGAAACAATGTTGCAAGTAGCCGCATACCACTTTCCCTTGTTAGAGACAGTCGGGATTTAAGATTTCCGCTTTCTCTTCCAGAGAAGCCATTTTTAAGTGCCGCTTAAGTCCGAGGGGTTTTTTTTGAAAACAAACACCCCCCTCCCAGTCCGTTCAGCCTGGCTGGCAGCAAGGAAAAAAAGTCTTTTTAAACTCACTCTCCCTCTCAGCTGAAGCCTCGGTCCACCCATTGCTTCTTGTCTTGCCTTCTGATGCTTTGGTAAATAGGTTGACCTCCTCTTTTCTCTGTGGCCCTCTAATCTTTGTTACTCTTCTATGTACTCTTCCCAACATCATTTTTATATTATGGCAATCAAAACTGGATGCAATATTCCAAGTGTGGCCTTACCAAGGCCTTATAAAGTGATACTAACACTTCACATAATCTTGATTCTCTCCCTCTGTTGATGCAGCCTAGAACTGTGTTGGCTTTTTTGGCAGCTGCTGCCCACGGCTGGCTGATATTTAAGTGGTTGTCCACTAGGACTCCAAGATCCCTTTCACAGTTACTGTTATTGAGCCAGGTTCCAACTATTTTATACCTGTACATATTAGGATAAGTACATACTACCTGTACAATATTAGGATCCATCATAACCAATAGAAACTCTGCTGCACTTATGATGCATCCATTCATGGGTAAAATCTCAACTATAATAATACAATAGCAGAGTTGGAAGGGACCTTGGAGGTCTTCTAGTCCAACCCCCTGCGTGGGCAGGAACCTTATACCGTTTCAGACAAATGGCTATCTAACATCTTCTTAAAGACTTCCAGGGTTGGGGCGTTCACAACTTCTGGAGGCAATTTCTGTTCCACTGGTTAATTGTTCTAACTAGTGAATCGAAACATTTTTTTTTTTTTAGCCATAGTTAAAGCAAATCATCGCCTGGCAACATCTCGTTTCACTGAAAACAATATAAAGTCTAAACTCATCACTACCATTTTGGTAAAAACTACAGCTGACAGGGCTATACATAGTCTGATCAAATGTCCCAGTTTATATCTGTTGCCCTGGCATCTCAGCTGATTTAGCATTGTCCCAGATTTTCATTTTTTTTAATGAAGCACTGTTATTTATAGCAGTTATGGGCAAAGCTAGGCCAGTGCTACTAGTTCTATGTTTTATATTCTTCCTTTAACCTGCATTTGTGCATGAGAAGTAAGTCCAGGTACTTCATACACACAAACACACACACACACACACACACTGTGCCTCCTTTTGTCCCCACAACTTTTGCCTTTTTTCATGCAACAGTCATTTTATGTTCCTTGAACTTCTGCTTTAACTGGGGGCTAAATCATTGACCCCAGTTCTGCACTATTCATTGGACAAGGTCTGGAGGACAAATGAGGTAGTCATCCTAACTGTAAGTCACATAATAATAATAATAATAATAATAATAATAATAATAATAATAATAATAATAATAATAATAATAATAATAATAATAATAATAATAATAATAATAATAATAATAATAATAATAATTTTAATTTATAACCCACTCTCTCTCCCCGAAGGCGGGGCACAGGGAATTTAAAATACATATAAAATCACAAACATAGTACAATATAAAATAAAATTAAACTAACCCTGCGCTAAAATCCCATATTAAAACTAAAAATTAATCGTTAAAAACCCTAAAAACAGTTGATTATCCTAGACCAGCCAAGCAGAAAAAGTGTGTTTTTAATTTTTGACGGAAGGAGCGGAGGTCCGTAGTTGTTCTGATTTCGGGGGGTAGGTCATTCCAGAGGGTCGGGCCCGCCACAGAGAAGGCCCTTCCCCTGGGCGTCGCCCGCTGGCATAGCCTAGTGGACGGCACCCGGAGAAGTCCCTCTCTGTGGGAGCGAATCGGCCGCAGGGATGTATGGGGCAGGATGCGATCCCGCAGATAACTAGGTCCCGTGCCATGGAGCGCTTTGAAGATGATAACCAACACCTTGAAGCGCATCCGAAAGACGGCAGGCAGCCAATGCAGCTCACACAGATCCTGTCTTTGATTAGGAAACTTTGATTATTACAAGTCATTGGTTTTTTTTTAAAAAACAACACATTAAAGTAACATAGTTAACTAAAATGGAAAGAAAGTTTTAAAGCAATCTTTTCAGAGAAGGAATTTAAGCATTTATGTATCCATTATGTAGTCAGCCCTACATGTCCCTTGGTCAATGGATCTCAGTGGAAAGCGATACCATAAAAGAAATCGAACGCCGTGCGAAATGTGGATGGAGGCATTCAGCAAGCTAAGCATAATTTTCAAGAACCATCTCTGCCTCTACCTGAAGAGAAAGGTTTTTGATCAGTATGCTGTGCCTGTTCTAACATATGCTGGTGAAATATGGACCTTAACCTTGCAATCAATACAAAAGGTACAAGGGGATCAATGGAAAGATGCTCGGCATTACAAGCTGAGACAAGACAAGACAAGATAGAAAGACCCTGCACACGGATTCAAGAGCAAACAAAAGTATACAATATCCTCAAGAGACTAAAAGAATTAAAATGGAAATGGACTGGTCACACAGCAAGGCGAAGAGAAGGCAGGTGGACCAAGGCAGTCATAGAATGGATCCCACTTGCTAAAAAGCGTCTACGAAACAGACATAAAACAAGATGGATTGACAATATCAGCAAGTATTGCTAAAACCAAAAACCAATACACCTAAACCGTAATTGCTGACGCAGTTAGCAAAAGAAAGCTCAGGACTATATTGGTCAAAAACATGAGGAAAAGGTCTTCATCCTGAAGTGGATAGACAACGGCTACAATGATGATGATATTCATTTGCTTCTTTGCTATATTTTCACTTAATATATTTATTAATATTCTCAGTATTCTCAATGTATTCTCTAATATATTCTCGATATATTAGAAAATTTATTAGTATTCTCTATGTTCTCAATTACATATATATTCATTTTGCTTCTTTGTTATATTCTCAATTAATCAATGCTGACTCTTTGATTTTAAAGTTACATTATTTAAGAAAAAAAAGTCTTCTTTTCATGTAAACCCCAGCAATATGATTCCAGTTTTATAATACCCCATTCACTCTGAGACATCCTGTCATTATTACAGTAGATTTTTTAAACTATATATATATATATATATATATATATATATATATATATGTATGTATGTATGTATGTATGTATGTATGTATGTATGTATGTATGTATGTATGTATGTATATATATATATATATGTATATATGTATATATGTATATATATATATATGAAAGTAGGATGATAGAAATATTGAGCGAGAGCGAATGTGAATGACAATCATTATGCAAACATAGAACTCAAGTGGTTTAGCTGAATTTCCCTGCTTGAGAGGATTTCTGTCTATCATTATGGCTGGAAATTGCCAGCTTTATAACTGGACCAGACTAAATCATATTTGATGATGGGAGAAGTCTGGGGTCTCTCTTGTGATCTCTTGTCATGGGAGTCATTAAGTATGGGTGCTGTGAGAATAACTAAGAATATTATTTGTCTAAATGACAGTTCCTTTAATGGTGTGCCATTTTCTATCAACACAAAGGGGTTTGGGTTCCAAACCAATCTCCTGTTAATAATCTGAGTTCTTAGATACAAGGTGCTTGTTACCATCTTCAAATCGCTCCATGGCTCGGGGCCTAGTTACTTGCGGGACCGTCTCCTGCCACATACCTCCCTCAGTCCGATTCGCTCCCACAGAGAGGGCCTACTAAGGGTGCCAACTGCCGGTCATTGCTGGCTAGCGGTGCCCAGGGGTAGGGCCTTCTCTGTGGCAGGGTCGGCCCTCTGGAATGACCTACCCCCCGAACTTCGCACTATCACGGACCTTCCCCTCTTTCGCCGTTCACTCAAGACATATTTTTTCCAGCAAGCTGGTCTAGCTTAACGTTTAGATCTTATTGATATAGTTCCTGCCAATTTGTAAATGGACGTTGGGTTTTTATTGGGAATTTTAGCACAGGCTTCTAATTAAATTCTTTTTAACTATATTTATTGTATTTTCTATTATGTATTGGTTTTAATTTCCTGTGCACTGCCCTGGGTCCATCTGGATGGAGAAGGCGCGGTATATAAATTGAAATAAATAAAAATAAAATAAAATAAACCATGTTTCATAAAGTAGATTTGCCACTACCAGACTGGCTGCCTGCCACTGACTCTCTTGGCTGCTTGCCTGAATGACTCTGAACAGATACGAAGCTTCCTAACTCGACTAAACACGAACCTGAAAATCAACACGAATAAACACGAACATAGAAATCCAACGTTGTTCTCTGCCAGGACTTTCTTAGCAAAGACTTCCTTTTAAACCCTCTTGGGAGGGGTCAGTCATTAGGCAGCTGGGACTAATTCACATCCTTCGAGTTCGCTTCTGATGCAATTGAAGCCTCCTTTTTTCAGCCCTTCTCACTCTAGCATCAGGGACAAACTGGCCTTGATCCTCCCCACTACTCCAAGGCCCAGGTGCCTCCTGATGACCAGCCGGGCTCTCTGCTCTCTCAAGGTCGCCCTCCTCCTCCTCCAGAGCAGACTCATAGGACTCCTCACTAGAGGAGTCCATCAGCAGCTCATCCGGAGCCGGCTGGGCCACAACAAGAATCTACAGGCATAACACAAAAGATAAATAATTTTAGGAAAACAGGCTGCATCGAATACCCAGAGGCAGTAGACAAACTCAATAAAATTATGACAGACTATATGCAAATGTTAATCAGCTAATGTATAGAAACCCAAAGAGTATTTTGAGGAAGCTGTTTTGGGGCATAATGTAAACCATTATATTCTCTTTTCTTCACAAGTTCAGTTCATCTCCCCGATCATGTTTAGTTAAAATTTCTCTTTTTATTTCCAGACTTTTATTTCTATTCCTTTTATGCTACTCTCCAATTTAGTTTATATCTTTGCCACACCTGGCCAAGGGAGGCTCCACACTTGTTATGAAACTCATGCCTAAAGATACGTATAACAGGGCATTACAAGGTTTTGATGACCATCTTCAAGGTGCTCCATGGCACAGGGCCTAGCTACCTACGAGACCGTCTGCTGCCCCATACATCCCTACGGCCGACTCGCTCCCACGGAGACGGTCTTCTCCGGGTGCCGTCGACCGGGCAATGCCGGTTGGCGGCACCCAGGGGAAGGGCCTTCTCTGTGGTGGGCCCAACCCTCTGGAACGAGCTACCTCCCGAACTCCGTATCATCTCGGACCTCCGCTTGTTCCTCCAGCACTTAAAAACACACTACTTTCATCTACCCGGCCTGGCATGAACTACTCCGCACTGTACTGACTTGTAGCTAATCAAAGTTTTAATTTATGGGTTTTAAACTAATTTAAAGTTTTGGTTTAATTTAGTTGTTGAATGTTAATATTTTGTATATATGTATATTTATTTTAAATTTCTGTGCGCCGCCTGAGTCCCTTTGTGGTGAGATGGGTGCGGGTTACAAATATGAATAACAAATAAACAAATAAACAAATAAACAAATAAACAAATAAACAAATAAACAAATAAACAAATAAACAAATAAACAAATAAACAAATAAACAAATAAACAAATAAACAAATAAACAAATAAACAAATAAACAAATAAACAAATAAACAAATAAACAAATAAACAAATAAACAAATAAACAAATAAACAAATATTTTATTTCTAGTTCCCCTTGAGTAACAAAGGTCAATTTCATTCATTGCAGAAAACCTGGTTCATCTGATTATTTCTATACTGGAAGTCATTATTGTACCTGGCTCCTATTTGTCACTTCCAAATTTTGTCATATTTCTGGTCTTTTTTTAAAAAAAAGATTTATTACTAGCTGTGATCATGAGCATTGGATTTCATTTAATGTATTAGCCAAAATGCAATAATGAATATAATATATTAGTTTGTAAATTAAAAATTAGATTACATCTTTCAAAGGTGACATTACTTCAAAGCATAAATTTCTCATTTCTCCTTCATGAAAGGATTTATGCCTTTGCCCAACTTTTACTTCTCTCGTTTTCCTTGCCTTTTCATTGATTGACGGCTTCCCAATATCTTCCCATCCACCAATTTCCTTTTGGGATTGAGAAAGGGAAGATAGACTCAGTTCTATAAGCCTCTGCCATCTGTCACACGTCTGTGGCTGCAAGCTAGTAGCCAGGAACACCGTGAAAAGTGTTTTCTCAGCGTTACTGATAGAACTTTCAAACTATAATACTTGTATTTGAAGCAAGCAACCAATATTTCCGAGTCACAAAAGCTGAAGTTGGATGCTCCTATTTTCAACTGGTTTAAGTAGACTCACACTTATAGCAATTATAGCAATTACTTACTTACTTTATTGAATTTATAGACCGCTCCCTTTCCCAAAAGGGACTCAGGGTGGTGCACAGGAAATTAAAAACATACATAAACATAACAATATACAAAATTTAAAACCAAATTAAATTATTATCCCTGTGCTAAAATTTAAAATAAATTAAAACTATTTACCTTAAAAACCAACTAAAACAATTTAACTGCAGACTATAGGCTAGGTGGAGTGAGCTAGGCCAGGCCGGCCTGTTGGAAAAAACAAGTCTTTATTTTCTGGCGGAAGGAACGGAGGTCCGTGGTCATTCTAAGTTTGGGGGGTAGGTTGTTCCAGAGGGTTGGGCCCACCACAGAGAAGGCCCTTCCCCTGGGCGTCACCCACTAGCATTGCCTAGTGGACGGCACCCGGAGAAGTCCTTCTCTGTGGGAGCGAATCGGCCGAAGGGATGTATGGGGTAGGATGCGATCCCGTAGATAACTAGGTCCCGTGCCATGGAGCGCTTTAAAGATGACAATCAACACCTTGAAGCGCACCCGAAAGGCCACAGGCTTATATACTGCTTCACAGTGCCTTACAGCCCCCTCTAAGTGGTTTACAGAATCAGCATATTGCCCCCAACAATTTGGGTCCTCATTTTATCAACCTCAGAAGGATGGAAGGCTGAGTCAACCTTGAGCAGCTGGCACGGGTCCTGGCTACCTGCGAGACCGCATCCTACCACACACCTCCCTTCAACCTGTCCGCTCCCACAGAGTGGGCCTCCTCAGGGTGCCGTCTGCCGGTCAATGCCGGCTGGCGACCCCGAGGGGAAGGGCCTTCTCTGTGGCGGGTCCGGCCCTCTGGAACGACCTCCCCCCCCGACATCCGTACCATCACGGACCTACGCCTCTTCCGCCGGGCACTTAAAACGCACTTTTTCCATCTGGCTGGCCTGGCATAGGTTAATGAATAATTTTAAATTGAATTTTAATAATTTTTAACTATTTTAGCGCAGAGTTAATTACTTAATTCCATTTTATATTGTCTTTGCTTGATGTGGGTTTTTATCTTTTCTGTGCACCGCCCTGAGTCCCTCCCGGGAGAATAGGGCGGTATATAAATTCGAAAAATAAATAAATAATAATAATGATAAGTAGTAGTCTGCATACTGCACTCTAACCACTGAGCTCAGACTTGTGCTCATTCTGAGTAGCAAACTTATATTTTAACACATGAGACCACTCTTTCCCATGGATTTAAATCTTGTTGATGACACATGGGCATGCCAGTGAACTGATTTTAACCGTTCCAGGTGACTCACGGCAGCCAGAAAGCCACATTTTACAGGAGAAAAGAGGGAAAGCAGAAAAAGAAATCACTCACACAATTTCAGAAGTGCAAAGGAATGGCCTTGCAGATGGAGTCCTGTTGTATCAGGATGCTCCCCCAGATTAAGAAGCCTGGGATGATTAGGTTGAGTTCCAACTAAGATAATCTCTATGACTTTTTAACAGCTTGCTTCGCAGATTTTTTTTTTAATAGAGTGGCAACGATTTTTCTTACTATCGTAACCCCATATGACTCTTAGATAGTTTTAAATTTCGGGAATTTTAATTTGGTTTTAGCACAGGGTCTTTTATCGAATAAGTTTTTTAAATTTTTATGTATTTTGTATGTATTTTAGTATGCCTGGGTCCGTTTGAAGAAGGGCGGGGTATAAATTTAATAAATAAATAAATAAATAAATAAACTATCTTGGTTTTCCTTCGGTTGCAGCACTTGAAATGTTTACTTTCCTTGAAATTCTGCCTTCAGAAATGTTCAAGGAAACCATTTTTTATAATATGCACAATAGCTTTCTAAAAGATACTTGGACAGCTAAAAGACACCTGGGACATTGAACCTGGATCTCTCCTACCTCAGTCTAATATTTCAAACTTTTTACCCCGTTGAGGGCGTTTCCGCATATTTCTATTCTCCAATGCCCTCAAAAGCTGGAAGGTGAGGTCAGGCAAGAACTCAGTTCGTATTGCTTTGATAAGCAAAGAAGATAAATAATAATAATAATGATTTAATTTATAGACCGCTCCTCTCCCCGTAGGGACTCGGAGCGGTGCACAGGGAAAACTAAAACCACAATACAATAAATATACAAATACAATTAAAAACAAATTAAATCTGGGCCTGTGCTAAAATCCCCTTAACCTGCTAAAATACCCAATTAAAACAGCTAAACCCTGTAGAGAGAGGCTACCCAAGGCCGGCCAAACGGAAAAGATGAGTTTTTAGTTTCAGACGGAAGGAGCGGAAGTCCGTGGTTGTTCTGATGTCGGGGGGAAGGTCGTTCCAGAGGGCTGGGCCCGCCACAGAGAGAGCCCTTCCCCTTGGCGTCGCCCGCTGACAGAGTCTAGTGGACGGCACCCGGAGAAGTCCCTCTCTGTGGGAGCGAATCGGCCGTGAGGAAGTATGAGGCAGGATCCGATCCCGCAGATAGATCAAGGACATCTTATTATGACTGTGAAACTGACCAAAATAATTAATATTGATTTTGCTGGGGAAGGTACCTGTAAAAATACTAAACAACTAGCAGGGGCAGCAGGACGCAGGTGAGGTAAGAATCTCAAAATATCACAAATAGAATTTGAAGAAGTACAAGAACCAGTTTGAAATCTGATTTGTATAGTTTGTCAATGGAGGTCTCAGAATAGTAGAGAAAGATATTTATTTTTAACAGAATTGCTACAGTAAGTCAGGTTTGGTGGTATAGAACAGGGGTCCCCAACCCCCGGGCCGTGGACCGGTCCCGGTCCGTGGCTTGATAGGAACCGGGCCGCAGTGAGCGGCGCAACTCTTAGAAAGGGCCGGAGAGGAGGAGGAGGGAGGAGGGGGCAGCCCCCTGGGCAGAGTGCGCACCGGGGGCGGGAGAGCACAGGCACGGCTGCTCACACCATTGGGGGCCCGAGAGGGGTGAGTGAGCCAACTCACACACCCCCGCATGCATGCGCCGCCTGTTCCCCCTCCCTCCCGCTCCCCCTCTACGCCGGCTGAGCCATGGCCACCGGTCCGCGGAATATTTTTAACATGAAACCGGTCCCTGGTGCCAAAAAGGTTGGGGACCCCTGATATAAAATATCTCTACATTATCTACCTTCTGCACTTCTAAAAATCAAGAACCGAAACAGTGAAAAGCTGAGAGTTCCATCATTCAAGATCTCTTAGTAGTTTTTCAATGGTATCCTTTTGGGGTGACTTAGTGGGCTAGTTCACCACCACTGTGGGGCAGGCTGGCCCAATAAGAGCCCGTCTTCTCCTGTATTAACAACTCCCCTCCATCTTGGATTTTTTTCATCTTTTGAAATGTTACAATGTTACTTTTATCATTTTAAAACTTTTTAAAATCTTAAATTAATTCTGATTTTAATGTAAATTTCACTGATTGCATTGTGCACTGCCCAGAGCTTCCCTCTGGTATTACAGCTTGAGGAAAAAGACAAATTAGATCTTTTGTCAGACTCCATTCTATGAGGATCTCACTTCATTGTAGCTGCAAATAAATGAGTCAGTAAGTCAGCTGTTAATTAAAAACAATTTATGACATTCATTGGACCTCAACTAGAGATACATATGGACTATTAAAACATAGTGATATGGAAACCATCATATTTTAATGCCTATAATCTCATTTTTATTACAGATACAGGACGGGAACTAAAACGTCTGAAGCAGAATCAGTTAATGTATGACCTGGATATTCTTCTATGATGACCAGCATTTTGAACTAATAGGCAAAACCTTTCTGAAAATGACAGAGATTTTCTTTTAAAGAAATCATTATCAAAGTTCACAACATTATTTAAAACAAGGAATAATAATAATTGAGGATATTTTAATTGCATCTTCTTGGCTTCTTTCAATGCTCGTTTAAGACAAGAAACAAATCTGAAGGGACTCAGTTATGTGAATATGATTTATTAATTCACAATAAAGACAGCCAGCGTAATAGTTAAGCTGTTGAACACATGGCAAGGATTCCTAGGTTGAAGTCCACATTCGCAGAAGTTCACTGGGTAATTTGACAAATCTGTTCACCCAACCAACTTCACAGGGTTTTGGATATAGAGAAAAGTGTTAAGTTGTCTTCAATCCTTCATGCTTATTTTATGAATAAAATAAATAGATGTATTTATAATTTATTTATTTTATAAATAAAATAATTTTAGGGAAGGGGAGTATCTGAACAAATTATTGTTTGGATGTGAGAGGAACGCTGTACATGGAGAATATGTTTCATAAAACAAGACTGAAAGCAATTTGAAAGTGGGTTTAAAAGTCACAGGCTACAAGGATTATATGGAAAAGATACTATACTGGATACTCAAATGAAACCAGATGATGTTTTAATAATTTAAGGATATACATACATACGATACATACATATAATGTACATATACATACATACATATACATATATACATACCTGGATTACTTTCCTATGTTGAGTTTATAAAAGATACTTGTTAAGCTTGGAAGATGTTTGTGAAAAGAAATAATGAAGAAATGAAAAGAAGTCAAATTCTAAGGCAATATTTGAAGGGACTAAAGGTCAAAATTGTTTAAAAAAAAATAAAAGGAAGGAATGTAGAGTTGGTTTATTTGATTGGGGTTAAAATACACTTGTTGTTATCTCTGGTAACCATTAATGGAATTTTGCTGATCAGGACTGAACAACGAGGCTTTAACAATTTGTTTTTAGATAAAAGATGGGACATGAGAAAAAGAGATCATTTGTTGTATTGTAAGAGAAGATGATACTAGAATTTTGTACTTGTGATAAAAGCAGAAATTTAATTATATATTTTTCTTTACTATATTCTTCCCTTTCCTTTTGTACTTTTCTCTTTTCTCTTTTTACTGACCCGTGGTGGTGCAGTGGTTAGAGTGCAGTCCTGCAGGCTACTTCTGCTGATCACCGGCTGCCAGCAGTTTGCCAGTTCAAATCCCACCAGGCTCAAGGTTGACTCAGCCTTCCGTCCTTCCGAGGTTGTTAAAATGAGGACCCAGATTGTTGGGGAAAATATCCTGACACTTGTAAACTGCTTAGAGAGGGCTGTAAAGCACTGTGAAGCGGTACATAAATCTAAGTGCTATTGCTAACTTTGCCCACTGCCTGGAGTTCAATTCTGACCTGCTCAAGGTTGACTCAGCCTTCCATCCTTCCCAGGTTGGTAAAATGAGGACCCAGATTGTTGGGGGCAAAATACTGACTCTGTAAACTGCTTAGAGAGGGCTGTAAAGCACTGTGAAGCGGTATATAAGTCTAGGTGCTACTGCTATTCGTTTCTAGAACTTCCCTTTTTTTCTTTTAGTCTGTATTAGCTTAATTTTTAATTGTTATACTTACTTGTTATAATTGTTATAATTACTATACTATACTATATAAATACTATAAAAATTGCTGTTTCTGAATTTGGGATTTTATTTTTATTTTAATTGAAGAGGATACCAAATTTTCCTTTTTCCATATTTCAGCCAAAGTGAAAAATTAAGTAAATGATGGAAATTGCTTCACAGTATCAGATCTGCCTACATTTTCTGGATATCATACCTAAAAAATAACCTTAACACCCATCATGCCCTATGTTGATTAGAGCATCCAGGCTACATAATATTTTTTTTCCTGTCATCTGATAGTTATCTGGATCTTTGTGGCCAGATATATAATGTATAATTATATCTAGGATACACAGACGGAGATACATAATTGTTATATGTATAATTTCACTTCCCTGAATTCTGGACCAGAATAGCCACAGCTGAAAGTTTAGGGAGTATAAATGTCTGAAGACAAATCAGCTTCAGGGAGAGCTATTATAAGTGATTTGTCACCAAGAAAATGCTTGCCTATCTTACAAATGTATCTTAGTAGTGGATCTACCTTTTAACTTCATTTTAATCTGAAGGAACAGCATTGAAGCACTTGGGCAAAATACTTCTTTATAAGATTCAGTGCTGGCAATATTCCTACTTCTGCCATCCCTTGTAGTCTGGATAGTAACAAATATCATCAACAATATTCAGATACATATTCTAAATCCATTAAACATAAGTACAGTATCCACTTTTACCTGAAATATCTTGCTTTGCTCTTGATCTACATTATAACCCGTGCTGTATTCTGAGTTTATTTATTTATTATTTATTATTCACATTTGTAACCCGCACCCATCTCACCAACAAAGGGACTCAGGGTGGCGAACAGAGATTTAAAATAAATATACATAAATACAAAATATTACTAAATAATAACTAAATTAAATCAATACCCTGCTTAAAAATAAATTTAAATTTAAAAACCCATAAATTAAAACTTTGATTTGTTATAAAACAGTAGGGTGCGGAGTAGATCATGCTAGGCCGGCCAGATGAAAATAGTAAGTTTTTAAGTGCCGGCGGAACAGGCGGAGGTCTGAGATGGTACGGAGATCAGGAGGTAGGCCATTCCAGAGGGTAGGGCCTACCACAGAGAAGGCCCTTCCCCTGGGAGCCGCCAACTGGCATTGCCCGGTCGACGGCACCCGGAGAAGACCCCCTCCCTGGGAGCGAGTCGGTCATAGGGACGTATGAGTTAGGTGATTAGCGGGCATCCTTTTCAATTTTAGGATCCCGTGCAACTCTAGTGATGTTGCATGGCTGCACAGAGGCTGCACTTCTGAATGAAGTGATGGAGGAGAGCAGTTTGTTTCTTATTAAAAAGAGGTGTAGTGTTCTTTGATTATATAAGGATCAGCAGATCTGGGCAATTTTTGGAGCAAAACTACAGATATGAACCAAATCCATATATATAAGTCAGCACCAATTTCTAGTATACCTATATAACTTATCAAGCCTGTTCATTTTCTGCAATTCTGTAAACTGAGATGGTTATTCTTAATTTCCCCCCAAAAATCAAATTATTGCTAGGGAGGTTCTTCTAAAGAACTACATAATAAATTCATATAATCTTATCGCTAATGAGGCATTCCTTGGCAGAAATTAATATCTGAGGATCAACTTGTCTACATATACAGTTCCATAAGTATCTCATTGTTTCTTTAGAGTAAGTTATCTAGCAACAATTTACTCATTTAGTTGTTTAATTTCAGGAATGCCACAACTCAAAAATATTCATACCGTGTTTCCCTGAAAATAAGGCAGGGTCTTCTTTTTTGACAGCCCCCCCTCCAAAATAAGCACTTGGCCTTATTTTCAGGGAGGTCTTATTATTTTTGGAGGTGCAGGAGGCAGCGAGCATGGTCACCTCATGGCCGCTGCTGTGTTGCAATATTGTGGGGGAGGGCTTATTTTAGCCTATGCACTAAAAAGCCCGATTAGGCTTATTATCTGGGGAGGTCTTATTTTGGGGGAAACAGGGTAGTAGTGCATGATTTAGTTGCTCTAACTTTGTTCATGTGTGACATTTATAGTATCATCTAAGGTCAGTACTTTTATATAATTCAAGCAGATTAAAAATGTTCAGGATATGTATTATGAACGCCTTTCTGACTTTTGTGGCAGTATGAACAAGTTGGAGCTTTAATTAGAGCTGAATTAAATACTGCTACTTAATCCTAGTGAACATCTTAGAAGAAAATGTACTTCTAGTGAAAAATAAAATGTATACAATCTAAAGCAGGGGCCACATCTGGCCTGCAGGATGCTTAGATCTGGCCCACAGGGCCACCCTAGAAACAGCAAAGAACCAATCCATGGTGCCTCTGCCAGCAAAAACAGAGTTTGGGAGGACCACGCGCAGCTCTCCCGAGCTCCATTTTAACTGGCAGGGGGTTGCAGGAGGTTGTGGCAGCTGAAAATGGAGCTCGGGAGCCCATTCTCCCTGGCAAGCTGTTGGGCCACCACAGGCACCCCCAGAACGAGTGATATCGAGCTGACTATGCCCATTCTGGCCTCCGGAGGTCAAACACAACCCTGATGTGGCCCTCAATGAAATTGAGTTTGACACCCCTGATCTAAAGGTAAGCATTCTGTAAGGATGTTCCTGACATCCTTGTATTTTACTATAGGTATAGAGGGAGCCTATGTGTCCATATTGAGATGATATACCTATTTTTCAGAGTATAAGATGCACCCAGGTTTTGAAGAGACAAATTAAAAAAAAAAAGTAGATAGATAGATAGAGGGATAAACAGAGAGAGAAAAAGAGAGAAATACAGTAGGTGGGTAGGGGGAGAGAGAGTAGGTAGGTAGATATATAGAGGGGGAGAAAGAGAAACAAATACAGTAGGTAGGTAGGGAGAGAGAGTGTGTGTGTGTAGGTAGGTAGGTAGGTAGGTAGGTAGGTAGGTAGGTAGGTAGAGGAACAGAGAGAGAAATAGAGAGATAGAGCGAAATACAGTAGATAGATAGGGAGAGAAGCAGAGAGTAGGTAGGTTGGTAGGTAGAGGGATAGAGAGAGAGAAATAGAGAGAGAGAAATACAGTAAATAGGTAGGGGGGGAAAGAGATTAGGTAGGTTGGTAGGTAGAGGGATAGCAAGAAATAAATAGAGAGAGAGAAACAGTAATTAATGAGGGGGAGAGTAGGTAGGTAGAGGGATAGAGAGAGAAAAATAGAGAGAGAGATAAATACAGTAGATAGGTAGGGGGAGAGAGAGAGGGTAGATAGGTAGGTATATAGGTAGATAGAGGGGGAGAGAGAAAAAACAACCGAATACAGTAGGGAGGGAGGGAAAGACAATAGGTAGGTAGGTAGATGTTTCCAGGTGTATTTATCCATGTACTGGAGAAGGAAATTGCTGTGGCACCTAAAACTTCGTTTCTGCTGGCATAGAACTTGACCGACCAGTGTAATTCTCATCAATCCCTCTAACTAAACAGCTTTCCGAAAAGAAAAAAATATATATATTTTGCACTCTGCAAACCTCCCAAAAACAGCACTGGGGGTGTGCACATTGCATTATGGGTACAGCATGCCTGCGCATGACCCCCCCCTATGCTCCTCCCCTCCTTATGGCACGCGATCCTAAAAAGGTTCACCATCGCTGTCCTAGGTCTTATCTCCAAGGAGCTACCTAGGTGCTCTGCAATGTGGAAATTTTACAAACATCCTTTCCATATGAAGGAGTCTTCCTATGTCAGTGGAATGCTTTATAAAGTGCATGGATCTAATGCAGGGGTGGGCCAACTTTGCAACTTTAAGTCTGAAGGACTTCAGCTCCCAGACTTCTCCAGCCAGCTTTGCAACTTTAAGTCTGAAGGACTTCAGCTCCCAGACTTCTCCAGCCAGCTTTGCAACTTTAAGTCTGAAGGACTTCAGCTCCCAGACTTCTCCAGCCAGCTTTGCTGGCTGGAGAGGTCTGGGAGCTGAAGTCCTTCAGACTTAAAGTTGCAAAGTTGGCCCACCCCTGGTCTAATGTGTTTCTCTTTAGCCAAGACATTCCAGTTTAAATTTGATTATAATGGTTGTTCATATTTTGATGATATCATCGTTCATCCTTAACCTCTTAAACTAATTTTCCTTTCCGACGGCTAATTTCCTCAACCGTAAGCTTTGACTATTGAGGAAGGGCAAGGCCAGAGATGGTGGGTGACTGCCTCAGATTTCAAAGCACCGCATTCCAGGATGCAATATGTTGCAAAGTATTACATAATAACAGACAGGAGGTCACTATTGTCATCTCATTAGTTTCTGGAAATATACAATCCAAGTTAGGTTGCAGGAAACATTATCGGCAACAGCAAAAAAAAAACAAGAAAGCAAAACAGTCACAAGAAGCGATAGATGTTATAAAAATATCTTTCCCAATTTTAAAAGATGTGTGATTTCTTCCCTGTCGCTAAGCATTGCCAAGAAAACTGTCTCTAACGCTGCTTCCAATTTGAGTCTTCGTAATCTCTCTAGCCCTCAAGCCTCCCGTTCGTTGCCAAAACGTCCTCGGTTAAATCAAGGAGATATTTTTGCCCCCCACTTAGGTTGTTAGAAAGGAATAATGGAACATGTATTTGAGTTCAACTCTAAACTGAAGAGATCCACAAGAGTCTTGACGGAAGTCAAATCTCCCAGAGCAATCATTAATCCATCCAGATCCATCCATCTCTGAGAACTGATTATCCCATTTAGTCCCCTTCCTCTTCAGAATTAGAAATTCAAAGGAATCTCATCTCAAACCAATTATGATCTCAAGTAATACTTTTTTTCTGTATTCAGCTCATCCTCTAAGCTAGCAGGAAATACCAGATGGAAGTTTATTTGCCCAACATGCTAGGTGTGGCCTGCTTTGTGGGTGTGGCTTGCTGGCCATGTGCCTGGGTGGGAGTGGCTTGCCAGCCATGTGACCGAGTGTGAGTGGTTTGGCAGTCATGTGACTGGGTGGGCGTGGCCAACTTGTAAAATGTGGTGAAAACAACGCTCTTGCTTAGCAACCAAAATGTTGGCTCAGAAACTCTGGCATTTGAAGCACACAAGTCTTAAAGCTGTCAAGTTACAAGACCCTTGCACCCCTAACCCTTTAGGAAAACAAACCCCACCAGTGTTCAAACTTGACAGCTTAAGACTTGTGGACTTCAACTCCCAGAATCCCTCCTCTCGCTCCTCCTCTTGATGATGGGCGGACGGGCGGGGGAAAGGAGCTGGAACTGGTTCTAAACGGCACTGTAGATTGGTGGAACCTCTTCTATGGAAGAGGTTGGAACTGGCAGGAACCCACCCCTGGATTAGATACATGCAAAGCAATAAGAGTAACAATCTTCATAATATGGATACCAATAAGAGAGGTTAGTAGAGAAGATGAGGAGGAGAATAACAATACTACAGCCATTCAATATGAGTAAATATATTTAGACATAAGACAGAAATGTGGGAATTGGGTGTTCAACGGAGTGATGGCACGAAGAAAAATGGGACAAAGGGTCTACTTGTTACAGCATGCAATGGCCTGTAGCGGCATCCTGAGGAGAGGGGTGGAAGTGTCTGGGAAGTGTCTGGGAAGTGAGGAGTCTGTAGATATTTTTTTCAATTCACTTTCAAATCTGGACAATATACAGGCTCTCTATAGAAGACATGCTGGTTGCAATGGTTTTTTTCTGCAGTCCTAACTATCCATTGGAGTCTGTACCTGTTTGGGACCAAATCAGACAGTTATAGAAGAGCAAATGACAGACTCTGTTGAGGATAGCTCCTTTAGGAGACAAGAGAGTTGTGCAATGGAATTTGCAACAAAATATACGTTGCTAGAAGTCACACTAATAGTCACAGACACTGATGGTAAAAACAAGTAGACTTTACTTGTGGTGGAAAAATAAACTACTTCTTCACAAACAGTGAAAGTCAGTCCTGAATCAAAATACAGTCCATAACTCAAACAGTTAGCTTCAATCCACAAAACTCCTTGATCTGCTGATCTAAACCTGACATTCAGAGTCTCCATTCAAATGACCAGCAATCTAACAGTGCTTTTGGCTCCCTCTTATGGCTGAGTTAGGAAGCAGCAGCCAATTACATTTCACTATAGTATTTAAAGTAGCAGATACCAATTGTAATTATGGCATATATATATACTAACACACATATTTAAAAAAATTAACAACCCAACACTAGGATTCTAGTCCTAACAGACTCAATAATTCTTCTGTAGAACTGTATCAGCAGCTCCTGGTACAGTTAGAACTTTCTGAGTTGACACAGGAAGAACAGTCTTTGTTGTGCCTTTTTAATGATGGTTCTAATGTTAGGTGTCCATTTCAAATCCTGGTTAGTTTCCACCCATTGCTTATTGTTCTGCCCTCAGGTGCTTTGGAAAACAGGTTGCTCCCCTCTTCTTTGTGGCAGCCCTTTAGATAACATTGCTGTCATATCATCCCACTCCTTCTGTTCATTAAACCATTTACATACCCAATTCCTGCAACTGTTCTTCATATGTTTTAGTCATCAGTCCCCAAATCATCTTTGTGATTTTTCTCTGCACTGTTTCCAGAGTCTCCACATCTTTTCTACATCGTGGCGACCAAAACTGGATGCCGGATTCCAAGTGTGGCCTTCCCAAGGCCTGATAAAGTGGTATTAACACTTCACGTGATCTTGATTCTCTCCCTCTGTTGATGCAGCCTAGAACTGTGTTGGCTTTTTTGGCAGCTGCAGAACACTGCTGGTTCATATTTAAGTGATGGCCCACTAGGACTCCACGAGCCGTCTCAAATTGCTACTATTGAGGCATATATTCTATACCTGTGTCAGGCCTGCTTCCTCCCTTAATCAAGAAAGACCACGCTCAAACTCATTTTGAAAGTTTAAGGTGACTTTTACTGATTATGAAAAGACAGCAGCGAAAGTCAAGCAAGGTGGACAGCACGACCAGGAACACCATCAGAATGGAATGCGAGACCGTTGGCCTTGGTGATATCCAGTCCTGGCTCCAACCACCTCCAGCACACATAATGCCCAATGCCCACAGCCCCTCCCTCCCCGTTTCAATGGCAGCCGAAGCAAGCAGTAAAGCGGAGGCTGGCAACCTGTGCATTTGGGCTTTCTTGCCTAAACGGGAATATTACTTTTCTCATCACTGAATTTTATTTTGCTAGATAGGATCCAGTGTTCAAGTCTATAAAGATTCTTCTATATCTTGAGCCTATCTTCTGGAGCAGAGGTGTCAAATTGGCCATGCCCGCCCTGGATCTGTGAATGGGAAAAACATGGTGAAACATCACATGAAGGCAACGTGGCATGTGTCAACTCGCAAAAACATCACCATGACTCCTTATCGAGTTGGCATAGAGAAGTGTGAATTGCAAACATTCCTGTGGTCAGAGGGAAATTCCAAGCTGGCCTGTAATGCGCATGGATAGATTCAATTATGCTGCTAATTGGCTAATGTGATTTATTACCAGGCAGAGGGGAGGGGGATACAGAGATAAAGTGCAGACACCATTAAATGATTAGCAGTTTTAGCTGTAATGAAGAAATGCCAGGATGTTAATCCTAATAAATGATTGGATTTCTTTTGAACTTTGTCTCGAGGCTCATAAATTTGTTAGGTTTTCTTCTGGGATCTTCACAACATGTTTGAAACCCATGTTCTGGAGTGTTGACTATTTTTGCCAGCTTAGTATAGTCTGCAAATCTGATGAGTTGCCCTTCCACACCCTTGTCTAAATCACTTACAAAGATATTGAAGAATACTGGACCTAAGAGAGAACATTGAGCTATCCCAATGCATACTTCCCTCCATGTAGATATTGTTCTATTAAGGTCTACACATTGAGTGAGGTTTGGCAAAAAAAATCTCCCCAATTCCCTTGTCTCACTCATTATTTATTACACAGTTGTTTTCTGGTGTCAGGTATGCTGGGTCTCAAGGAAAAGAACTTTGCCCCTCCATCCTTGTGTCAGGGTTCCAAGTAACACCCCCAACAGAAGTAAGACAGGCCTTTCCTCAAAGTTTCAGTTTATTAGAGACTAGCCATTCCCGGCCACGCGTTGCTGTGGCCCAGTCTGGTTAAATGGCCAAGCAATCTGTGTGTAGATCTACACCTGCACACACAAACACATATTTCTGTATTTCTCCCTCTCTCCCCCTACCTACCTACCTACCTACCGTATTTCTCCTCTCTTTATCCCTCTACCTACCTACATACATACCTACTGCATTTCTCCCTCCCTCTCTCTATCCCTATAGCTGCCTACCTACCTACCTATGTCATAAGACCACCCCAACGATGCCGCCGAAGTGCTGTCCCGGTGTTTGGAGGCCGTACGGATCTGGATGGGTGGTAACAAACTCAAGCTCAACCCTGCCAAGACTGAGTGGCTGTGGTTTCCGGCACCCCGGTTCAGCCAGATTACTCCAACTCTGGCCATTGGGGGCGAAACACTGGCCCCCGTGGAGAGGGCACGCAATTTGGGTGTCCTCCTGGATTCCTGGCTGTCCATGGAGGACAATGTGGCAGCCGTGGCCAGGGGGGCGTTTCATCAGGTATTCCTGATGCGCCAATTGCGCCCCTTACTGGACCGGGTTGCCCTTCGCACAGTCACTCAAGCTCTCATGACGTCCCGACTTGACTACTGTAATGCTCTCTATATGGGGCTTCCCTTGAGGTGCACTCGAAAGCTACAGTTAGTTCAGAATGCAGCCGCGCGGGTGATTACGGGAGCCACCAGATGCTCCCACATAACACCGATCCTGCGCGAGCTGCACTGGCTTCCTGTGGCCTTTCGAGTGCGCTTCAAGGTTCTGACGACCATCTTTAAAGCACTCCATGGCTCGGGGCCTAGTTATATGCGAGACCGCCTTCTGCCCCATACATCCCTTCGGCCGATCCGCTCCCACAGAGAGGGTCTTCTCAGGGTGCCGTCAGCCGGGCAATGCTGACTGGTGATCCCCTAGGGGAAGAGCCTTCTCTGTGGCGGGCCCTACCCTTTGGAACGGCCTACCCCCTGAATTACGCACCATCACTGACCTCCGCCTCTTCCGCCAATGTCTAAAGACATATCTTTTCCAACAAGCCGGCCTAGCCTAACCTCCCATGGGGACTATTTTAGAGAGTTTTAAATTGGGTATTTTAAAATTTGGTTTTAGCATAGGATTAGAATAGTTTAATATATTTTAAATTATGTATTTATTTTTTGTATGTTTTTAAATTCTGTGGAGAAGGGCGGGATATAAATATAATAAAATAAAAATAAATAAAATAAATAAATAAATAAAGGATGACATAATACCTGTGGCCCACTGCTCTCTCTGTATCCATCTACCTATCTTTTTAACAATTTTTTATATTTCCGTTGCGTGTACCTGGCACAGGTGTGACATCTACACAATCTATATATATATCATTGGTGCCGTATTCGAAAGGAACGTTGTGTGAAAATTTGGAAGCGACCGGTGCAGGACTTTCGGAGATTAGTGGTTTTGAACAAACTCTTGTTACATTTTTATTTTTATAAATGTCGTAGTGACACATCTGGGAATACCCGAATTTGAAAGTCCCCTGGGTTTTTCCTACCCAAAGGAAAGTCAAAGTGCCTTCCTCTCCACCCACATGTCCACCACATGGTCCAATCAGGTTACCATCCCAACTGGAGTTGTTTCCTAGCCACGCCTCTCCAGGTACAGGCTAAACGTCCTTCACTCCCAGGGAAAAGAATGTTATTATGGCTATACATCTCACGCCGTCTCCATCCCACCCCGCTCCTGTTTCCCACAGCATGACCATCCCCCAAGTGTGGTGGCCCTGAAGATCCAAATAAAAAATGGCCTCCAGGCCTGACCCCTTGATGATGAGGCCCATTGGAAAACCCTGAACCTTTGATGTCAATCTTCAATTATTTTCACCCTGTGGTTAAACCAAGAATTCATGCTTCTCTTTAATCTGGCAGAACGGATTGAAACAAAGGTTTCCCCTCATAATGTATAGCATTATTCTTTCAAATTCATATTTTTAAATCAGCATTGTATAAACTGTTCACCTAATAACCAGCCAGTGCAGCTAAACCCCAGGTGATTCCTTCTGCATTCTGCACTAAGAAAGAAACAATCTGGTAAACAGAATTGTGTACTTTACAGATATAAGATTGCCACCCACACTCCAAACAAGCAACATTTACAGCCGCTCTTCATGCAGTTATTTTCAGAGTATGCCATATTTGTTCCTATGCCATGCCAAGGGGGGGGGGGTACACAGAGTGCAAAAACATATGCAAAAATAACCAAAGATGTTTCAATAGTTTCAGAACTTTGTGATATGTTTAGACCAAGAATTCTCACAGATTCCAAGGTGAATAAGCAGATTTTCTACCACATCATTATTCTACAACTCATATTTAAGCCATCTGTCTTGAAGGCAAAGTTATCTTAATACCCTAAGGTCATTTATAAATTAAGCCAATTCTATTTTGTGCATTTGAAGTTATCATTGCAATAATAACATTCTTCAGGGAGAAGCAGGAGCCTGCGTCGCGTCGATACAACGTGGGGTCTCGGCGATCCGAGACCTCCGTTGACACTTTTACCGCTGATCGGTCCATTCGGACCTAAACCATCTCGAAGGGATGGTGATTAGTAAGACGAAGCCTTGCTGGTCACAGGGACATCGCAAAGTCCCTGTTTGACCCAAGCGGAGTGCTTCTGCTAGGCGGCAAACAGGCAGCCCCGCAGGCTGACAAAGACTTCGGACAAAGGCTGCGGAAAGAAGCTGTAAGAAAAAGTGGGTCCATCTGGAAAGGTACAATATTAGAGGTGGTCCTTGACTTACAAACAATTTTTTAGAGAAGTTACAACAAAAAAGTGGTTTGTGACTCTTTGTTACACTTATCACTTGTTGCAGCATCCCTGTGTCATGTGATCAAAATTCAGACGCTTGGCAATTAGCATATATTTATGATGGTTGCAGTGTCCCCGGATCACGTGATCAACTTTTGCAAACTTCTGACAAGCAAAATCAATGGGCGAACTAGATGTTCTTAACAATTATTCTACTAATAAACAACTGCAGTGTTTCACTGAACTATGGAAAGAAAGGTCATAAAATTGGGTAAAACTCGCTTAACAAATTGTTTTGCTTAGCAATGGAAGCTTTGAGCTTAGCTGTGGCCATACATTGAGGGTTATCTGAGCTTCATTTTGAGCAGGATGCAATCATGGAGTAAAATCCAAGATTCAGACACAGTGGATAATATTATTTTATAACTACTGTACAATTACAACCTGACCTCTGCAGTCCCTCCAAATCAAAACGATGATTTTGATCAACCCAACAGTTATGCTAGTAGTGTTTTGGCGTCCTCTTGTCAGAAACATTCTGATAGCCTAAGCTGCCCTACAATTATTTTGTTTAAACATCTACGTTCTCTGTTTTAAAACTCTAAATCATGTTTTCATGGAATTTCTTTCTTCTAGGACATTAGCTATCTAGCCAATTTGGGGTAACCTAGAAATTTATCCTAATGCCTTCCATGTCTTCATCCAAGTATTTTCCAAAACATTGAAGAATCTAGAACCCAGGACCGAACAGCCACATAATATTTCCTTACAGTTTTGTGAGTACAAGTTTGGACCCTTGATAGGCGTGCACAATCTTGCTCTTTGCCTTTATAAGCAGAATAAAAATCTGGATTGTCATCTACATTGCAGTGGCAAAGACAAGCTAAACCGAATATACAGAATTTACTTTAAGAATGAATGGAGGATTTAAAAAAAGAGAAAAGAAAACAGAAAAATGCCTTAGTTGAATACTACAAAAATAAATAGTTTCCCTTGAGCAAACTGCTTCAGCATCATCTTGCCTCACAAAGCAACATTCCCAGCTAGAGTACATGCAGCATCTCTATATACTATGCGCCCAAGTTACAGTTGCTGTAGCAACTGAGACATGAAATTTCCGTAACATGTACGAGTATGACATCTCAATACTGAACTTGCTTTTGCAAAAAAAGCTCGGGAGGTAGATTGTTTTATTCACTCTTTTACCATGGTTTTTAAAAAAAGGAAAGGGAGAAAATAATAATTTTTGGGGGGATAGATTCTTCATTTAAACTAGCATCCATTTAGCTGCTTTACTTTGCACATACATATATACACACCAGTTACAATATCCCTTTTGGGGTAAGCAGCTTTATTCAGCGTGCAGAAAGGTAGTAATAAAAGGCAAAGTGTTTTTTTTTAAATAGCTGAAACAATTCATAACATTACTATTGCTTACACATCTCCATGCCTATAAATCCTTACAAATCCACTCCATACTGTACACAGCATTATATATTTACCTTTTGCTCTTCAACGGTTCACTTCTGTTCTTAAGCATTTATCAACTCTATATAGCCATGCTTTTCTTTTTATTTCTCTTCCTCTTTATCTATCCATTCTTCTACAGTATATATATTTGTTTTACACTCATTCATTCTTTCCATATGATTCAGATACGTCAATGTATTTCTTTCCTACTAATCACGCACTTCCATATTCAATTCACAGACAGGCAATATTCCTGATATGGTCTCCTTGTTTTATCATACATAATCTTAAATAGCCCATTCCCACTAGATCAGGGGTCTCCAACCTTTGCAACTTTAAGTCTGAAGGACTTCAGCAAAGCTGGCTGGAGAAGTCTGGGAGCTGAAGTCCTTCAGACTTAAAGTTGCAAAGGTTGGAGACCCCTGATATAAGACATTAGCTGAGGAAGGCTCTATTTAACAAAAGGAGAAAATATCGGCTCTTTGCTTCTTACTTTATCTAATCTCCATCAACCAGTTCATCTTTTTCTTCACTTTTATCACAAACCTAATTACCAGAATGCACAAGCTTCCTAAGAAGAACAGAAATTGGAAATCTAGTACAATGAGATTACAAATTAGGAAAACTGGTCTAGTTTGATGAAGAGAAGGACCAGGGGAGACATGATAGAAGTGTTCCGATATCTCAGAGGGTGCCACAAAGAAGAGGGAGTCAAGCTATTCTCCAAGGCACCTGGGGGCAGGACAAGAAGCAATGGGTGGAAACTAATCAAGGAGAGAAGCAACTTAGAACTAAGGAGAAATTTCCTGACAGTTAGAACAATTAACCTCTGGAACAGCTTGCCTCCAGAAGTTGTGAATGCCCCAACCCTGGAAGTCTTTAAAAAGATGTTAGATAGCCATTTGTCTGAAATGGTATAAGGTTCCTGCCCACGCAGGGGGTTGGACTAGAAGACCTACAAGGTCCCTCTCAACTCTGCTATTGTATTGTATTGTATTGGTCTATATGAAGGCATATAAGTCCTTCAGACTTAAAGTTGCAAAGGTTGGAGACCCCTGCACTAGACTAAACATTTATTTTTCTATCGACATACTGTACTCTTACTTCTACATAATAAATTGGACAGAGATATGCTTTTAGATATGGCTCCCACAACAAGCATTCATTCCCTGCAGCAGACAATGTCAGTACAATTTAAACAAGATTTACAGTACATTTTGTCTACCCGGGTTCCCATCTCACATAAACATTCTCTAATCTCTCATAAAGTATACAAATGCTTGCTCTGTCACAATTTCTCCACCAACTTGCAGTTGGCCACCCCATTTTCCCTTCCAAACACAAGTACTTTGATCCTCAAGACATTAATTTCAAAAGAATTCTCATTGCATCCTACACTGCAAATCAATGGACTCTCCGCCAAGGGGATATTATACATCTTCATCTTATTATTATTATTATTTTCCCTGCTCCACAACCAACTAAGAATTCTATATATTCTTGGCATTTATTTCTGTACCACTCTTATGGAATTTAACACCCATCAACTCTATTTTTATGCAGTTTACAGTTTTGCCCTAGTCACATTTTTATATATTTTTACAAATCAGCAAATGTACAATAAAAATTCTCACATTCTTATATTTCTCAACACGTTGTTCGAAAGCAAAAATCTGTTTTCCACATCTCCTGGCCACATTAGATTTTCCAAATTGTAGTCACTGACACGTCTCATAATTTTTCAGTCTGCCAACAACAGTCCCATATTAATTTAACTTACCTCTTCCTATAGTTTTTGTATTAATTCTTCTTACTTTTCCCTACGGCCTAGGGAACAATAACAATATTTTCCTAATTTTCAGGCATATATGAATTCCTTATATCTCTAGCCAACAGTCAAGTAAACCTCATCCATAGTTCAGCATTTTTTCTAGTCATGCAGCCTTATCATTTTTCATCATCCTCACAAAATACACAATTTCTTTTATTGTTGCTTTTTCTTGGACTCCAGCATTTATATGGATTTAGATGAATTCCACTCTTTGAAATATTGCTATAATTCGGTCAGTCCTTGAAGATAGACCAGATAACCAATTTCATTGTATTTATTTTGTACAATGGAAATAAAGACTATACTAGTATTAGAAAGCCAAGATTATGAATGCTAATACTGTTTATATTATAAGGCCACATAACAGAATCTTGTAAGTCTCAAGGCCTAGTTACTTGCGGAACTGTCTCCTACCACATACCTCCCACCGACCGATTCGCTCCCACGGAGAGGGCCTCTTCAGGATGCCGACCGCCGGTTAATGCCGGCGGTCGGCGTCCAGGGGTAGGGCCTTCTCTGTGGCAGGGCCCACCCTCTGGAATGACCTGCCCCCGACCTTCGCACTATCACGGACCTTCCCCTCTTTCGTCGCTCACGCAAAACTCATTTCTTCCAAGAAAGCTGGACTAGCCTAGAATTTTAGACCTCATATATGCCAAAACTCCAACCAAACTAGTAAATGGTTAATAGGTTAATGGGAATTTTAGTACAAGTTAATTTAATTAATTTTAATTCTTTTATTGTATATGTTATTATTTATTATGGTAGATTTATCTGTACACCGCCCTGAGTCCATTTCGATGGAGATAGACGCGATTTACAAATCGAAATAAATAAATAAAATAAATACATGTTCCACCTAATCTTCATGAGAAGTAAGGTGAGTCAAGTCAGAGACCTTTTCTCAAATTACATTTCTGCCTCAGATTCTGTTTTCTTTTATCTCTCCATTATTTTTACTTTCCCATTGCAAATCCCTCCCCCCACACACACACACACAAATGCTGAACGTTTTCTCTCACTTCAGCTTCATCCCAAACCATTTTATCACCTCCTATTTTTAATTCATTCATTGTACCCGATGTCACTCTGGTACAAATAAGGGAACAGCATTCTTTATTTCCATCAAAACTGCTTTGTATTTTTTCCACCTCTTGTTAACTGTTCACTGCTCCTTCTGACTACCTTCTTTCCATCTTTTTCTGTATGTATCCATTATGCCAGGGGTCCCCAACCTTTTTGGCACCAGGGACCGGTTTCATTTTAAAGAAAATTCCACAGACCGGTGGGCATAGCTCGGCCGGCGTAGAGGGGGGGCGGGGGGAAGGGGAACAGGCGGTGCATGCACACGTGGGGGGTGAGTTGGCTCACTCGCTCCTCTCAGCCCCCAATGGTGTGAGCGGCCATGCCTGCACTCTCCTGCCCCCAGTGCACGCTCTGCCCAGGGAGCTGCCCCCTCCTCCCTCTTCCTCCTCTCCGGCCCTGCAGCCCAGTTCCTATCAAGCCATGGACTGGCACCAGTCTGCAGCCCGGGGGTTGGGGACCCCTGCATTATGCAATATCTATTATTCAGTATTGTTTTCTCATCCTTATTTTTCTTCATCCACAGCTTCTTTCACTTCATCATTCCACCAGGCTCCATGTAAAGCTGCCTTTTGAAATTGACCAATGATGATTTTGTCAATGTATTGTCCGTATGGTTCATCACATACTCAGCCAGACTGGATTTGGCATTTTTACCCATTTTTATCTATATAGAGCCCTTCCCAAGAATCTGGAATAGGCCAGGGGCATTGAAGGTACCATCACAGGTTGTAAACTGTTCAGAGTAAAGCTACCTTCACAATCAGCTGACTTTTGTCAATGCTGATGGTGTTCAAGGGGTCCTTCCATTGTTTTGGGATTGCACCCAAGGCACCTATTACCATCAATACTATTTTTGGCACAATTGTTCTACTTCTCTAATTCAACTATTATTATTATTATTATTATTATTATTATTATTATTATTATTATTATTATTATTATTATTATTATTATTATTATTATTATTATTATTATTATTATTAATAATAATAATAATAATAATAATAATAATAATAATAATAATAATAATAATAATAATAATAATAATAATAATAATAATAATAATAATAATAATAATAAAAATAAATTCAACTATTATTATTATTAAATTCAACTATTATTATTATTATTATTCTCTTTGCAGGTCTTCGTATGTTGTTATCTTCTCCAGTTCTTACTCTTCTATTCTGGTGGTCTCCAGGTCCTGCCACATCCACTCTTCAGACTTTCGTATTTGTCTTTCTTATGGACAGTTATGAAATCTGGCAGGTTATATGGCAGAGGCCTGCCTGTGTGAATTCTAAAGTCCCAGAGCCCTTTAGCTTCTTCAATTTCTTTTACTTTCTCCATTTCTTTGCTTTTAGACAAATAGCATGCAAATAGTCTGTAGATGACTTCTCAGTTCTGGCTTTGTGTGCATTTTTTCTTACACCGCAGTTTGCACAGCCAAAATTAGCCCCTTAGTTCTTTTTTTTTAGTTTAGTTTTAGTTTAGTTTAGTTTTATTTGATTTGTATAGCGCCCTTCTCCCTTTCGGGACTCAGGGCGGTGTACAGCCACAGTAAAATAGGTGATACAAAATCCAAAAAGAATATATTAAAAAATATTAAATAAATTGGCCTACATATTTAAAATCCCATGCTAAAATTACTTTAAAATCCCTTTAAAACTATGACAGGCCAGCAGCATAAGTGCGTCTTCAGGGCCCGACGGAAGAGATGTAGGTCCGAGATCATCCGTAGTCCAGGGGATAGAGCATTCCAGAGGGCGGGAGCTGCCACAGAGAAGGCTCTCCCCCTGGGGGTCTCCAGCCGGCATTGTCTGGCCGACGGCACCCTAAGGAGGCCCTCTCTGTGGGAGTGGACTGGTTGGAGGGAGGTATTTGGTGGCTGGAGGCGGTCTTGCAGGTAGCCAGGTCCCTTGCCATGGAGCGCTTTAAGCCTTCCTTCTCTTAATCATTGCCAGCTCTTGTTATTATCTGATCTGCCCACTATGTTTTTAATGTACTAGCCATGTAATATTTTGCCTCTATTTATTTGTTTTTTTTAAAAAAACAATTTATTTTATTTTTAGACAAACAAATATAAACAAACATATAACATAAAAAACAATCCTCCAGATACATACAGTGTGTTGATTGGCTACAAAGCCTCTATGCCTCCTCACCATAGTCATCACTTACAGTTTATATAAAATCTCCCATTATCAATCCAGTATATATATATATTCATAAAATTATTAACATTATTAAACATTTATTTGACTACCACCATTATTACTTCCTTTTATGTAAGATATTCTAAGTTTAAAATAAATTTAAATTATGGCATTTCATCACTTCATCCCTAAACCATCCAGTAATATTATATCTTTACATTATATTCTGTATAAAATTGTTTATCTTTGATTACAAAACTTTTGTGTATCCTCTCCATAGTCCGCACTTACCCTATTATTATCATTGTTAATCATTTGACTACAACTATTATTACTACAATCTATGTTTAACGAAGTTTAACTTAATTTTTATTATAGCATTTCATTACATCCTCCTGTATCTATCCAACAGCAGTGCAATCTTATATGTCTTGCTGTTTGTAGTATTTGTGTTCTAATTGCTTTCTTAGTAGATTTTATATGATCTTCTCTTGACAACTTGTCTTTCACTGCATATCTTGTAAAGGCTCGAAATCCCTCATCTGTTCCTTCCATCAGCTTCCCTTTGGTTATCACCAATGCTTCTGCCAGAATTTCTATCATTACTTCTGCCAAATTTTCTCCCTTTTCTTCTATATTCTGGAATCTAAGGTAAAAATCTGGTCTGTCGCTCTCCCATTCTAATATTCCACCCTTGTCTTTATTTGTTTATTTGGTCTTTTATAACCATTGGTTTCTTCCGTACTCCAGACTTCCTGGTATGCTAGCTTCCGAGCATCTTCTTCATTGTCCTTCAGATAGTCTTCCAATGCCCTTTTTGTCTTGTTCAGCCATTTGATCTATTCGCAACATCCCATGCTGCCTCTTTTCCTTGATAAGTAGAGTCTGTCAAAGTTACTGAACGAATGAAGGACATGATTCATTGTCATTATTTTTCTGGTCTTCCCATCTAGGGCTTTGAGTTCTTCTTAAGTCCAGCTTACTATTCCATCTTTCTAATAACCAAAATTGTCTGGGTGTTAATTGCCTTTTTAATTCCACCACTGAGATTGGACTTTAAGATCTCTTTCACTCTCTTGATGAACTCATTTCTAACTTTTTTTCTTGACTTCAGTGTGCTTAATGTTGTCAGCTTGAAAAATTTGTAGTGATTGTCCAGACTTAATATTATTTCTATAGGGCTGTAATTTACAATGTATGTTTTACAATAGCAGAGTTGGAAGGGACCTTGTAGGTCTTCTAGTCCAACCCCCTGCGTGGGCAGGAGCCTTATACCATTTCAGACAAATGGCTATCTAACATCTTTTTTAAAGACTTCCAGGGTTGGGGCATTCACAACTTCTGGAGGCAAGCTGTTCCAGAGGTTAATTGTTCTAACTGTCAGGAAATTTCTCCTCAGTTCTAAGTTGTTTCTCTCCTTGATTAGTTTCCACCCATTGCTTCTTTTTCTACCCTCAGGTGCCTTGGAGAATAGTTTGACTCCCTCTTCTTTGTGGCAACCCCTGAGATATTGGAACACTGCTATCATGTCTCCCCTAGTCCTTCTCTTCTTCAAACTAGACATACCCAGCTCCTGCAACCGTTCTTCATATGTTTTAGTCTCCAGTTCCCTAATCATCTTGGTTGCTCTTCTCTGCACTCTTTCCAGAGTCTTCCACCATGCATGTAATGGTGAACCTGTGGCATGCAGAGCCCCCTCTGTGGCCTCGCGAGCCGTTGCGCCAGCTCAGGTCCACCGTGCATGCATGCGCGCCTCCCACCGGCCATCTGATTTTTGGGTCTCTGCTTCACACATGCGAGACACACATGCGCATGTCTGGGGAGAGCAGAGGGTCATGTGGGCATGTGGGGGGAGCACAGGGGGTGTGGCACCCCCATTTGTGGCCCTTTTTTGTACCAGGGAACTGCAGGGGGCCTACTGGGCCCAAAATACAGCAAGGGTGAGTCACACACACATGCACACAGAAGGGGTGTCACATATGCATTGCATTATGGGTGCGGGGGGCACATACGTGGTGTTGTGCGTGTGCACATGCTTTTGGCACGCGACAACAAAAAAGTTAGCTATTATACTGCTTTAGGATATCTTGATTCCTTTAGTTTTTTTGTTATGTTTCCCTGTTTGATGATTAGGATGGCACATTTTTCCAGCCCAAACTCCCTAGGAATATTTTGGCTGTATATACAGACAATGGCGAGCACCGATTATTATAATTATATATATTATTATCTTGCTAAATGGGTGCTTTATTCATATGCTTGCAACACAAAAACCTTTTTTCTAAGCACGTTCACCAAAACTCACTCTTTTCATCAATTCTTGGATTTCAGAATGACCCCCATTCCTTTTTCCTTTGTTTCATTCCCACCCATGCATTTGTATCTTCTAGCAGAGTATTTTTTTAAATTTCTCCTGCATTGCCTTAATTCAGAACATTGCAGCATTACTTTCCAATCTCAACTTTTTTCATTATCACCATTCGTTAGAGAAAAAACACATAACTATCACCAGCCTGTTAATTCCTACTTAAATAATACCAGTTAATGTTGTTTGACATACATGTTATCTTTTTCCTTTGCAATTAAATCTACAT
Organism: Rhabdophis nuchalis; assembly: GCA_039707465.1. Lineage (NCBI taxonomy): Eukaryota > Metazoa > Chordata > Lepidosauria > Squamata > Natricidae > Rhabdophis > Rhabdophis nuchalis. The sequence continues at coordinate 11,479,887 of CM077661.1, forward strand.
CTGCACTTCTTCATACATATTCAACAATTCAACTCCACAATACCAGATCGCTTTCATTCTGATCAGTTATATCCTTCGCTTTCATAGCCTAATCTACTCCCAATTTTCTTGCATTTTCATTTCATTCATTCATTAATGTACTTTTCTATTTATTTGCTTACTTCCAACTCAATACGTTCCATATGTCATAGCTGTTGCTAGATAGGTCCATAAATATTTATTTATTTACTTATTTATTATTCGAATTTATAAGCCGCACCCATCTCACCACATAGGGACTCGGGGCGGCGCACAGGGAATATAAAATATAAATATACAAATATACAAAAGTAAAACATTCTTAAAACTAAATTAAATTAACCCATCCTGTGCTAAAACCCATATTAAAACCCTTGAATTAAAACTTTGGTAACTACAAGCAGTACGGTGTTTGAGTAAGATCATGCCAGGCTGGCTTGTTGGAAGAAGTGCGTTTTTAACCGCTGGCGGAACAGGCGGAGGTCCGAGATGACACGGAGTTCGGGGGGAAGAGCGTTCCAGAGGGTTGGGCCCATCACAGAGAAGGCTCTTCCCCTGGGTGTCACCAACTGGCATTGCCTGGTTGACGGCACCCAGAGCAGACCCTCTCTGTGGGAGCGTATCGGTCATAGGGACGTATGATGTCATATTGACCTCAGTCTGTCATTATATTTTAGTCAAATGAGGCTGTCACTTAACACTTTTTTATGTGCAGAGGTGTTGAATAAGTCACTAGCTTTAGTTGTATCTGTGAGAAGTATACTCTGCTAACAATTAGCAGTTTCCAACAGTATGCCACAAATATTTCATTTTCATTTATTTGACTTATTAACCGCCCCCTCTCCCCGAAGGGACTCGGGGCGGTGCACAGGAAATATAAAAACACAATATATCACAAGATAAATACATAAATACTTAAAACCATATTAAATTTACACCCTGTGCTAAAATCTATCCCATTAAAACTAATCCCTGAAGCCCAATGTAAAATTTCTCTGCTAAAAAACTAAGGCTAAGTATGTTAGGTTAGGCCAGGCCGGCCTGTTGGAAAAAGTAGGTTTTTAGTTGCTGGCGGAAGGAGCGGAGGTCCGTGATAGATCTAAGTTCGTGGGGTAGGTCGTTCCAGAGGGTAGGGCCCGCCACAGAGAAGGCCCTTCCCCTGGGCGTCACCCACTGGCATTGCCTAGTGGACGGCACCCGGAGAAGTCCCTCTCTGTACGAGCGAATCAGCCAAAGGGATGTATGGGGTAGGATGTGATCCCACAGATAACTAGGTCCCATGCCATGGAGCGCTTTGAAGATGGTGACCAGCACCTTGAAGCGCACCCGAAAGACCACAGGCAGCCAGTGCAGCTCGCGCAGGAGCGGTGTTACGTGGGAATACCTACACGTACCCAATATTGCCCGCGCGGCTGCATTCTGAACTAGCTGTAGTCTTCGGGTGCACCTCAAGGGGAGCCCCATGTAGAGAGCGTTACAGTAGTCCAGCCAGGATGTCACGAGCGCATGAGTGACTGTGCGAAGGGCAAACTCCAGCTTTATCCAAGCAAACCCTCATTATTCCATATAACGTAGGATTACCAACTACCTTGCAAAACAGCACACCCACCAACTACAAGCTATAGCATGGTCCAAACTTAGGATGGAAATTATTTTATTGTTTTGGAAGACTAAGAGTTGTGTGCATTCCCTTATTTAAAATTTAAATATATCAAGCTTTGTTTCAATATTAGGCAGCTAAGGTTTAATATACAACAATATGTGTTACACAAAATTTGATTATTCCACAGGACTAGAAATTGCAGATAGACGGACAGCATCAAAGTAATAGATGTACCAAGATGGCAAAAGTCTCTTTTTATGTGGATGTGATGTAATCTTCAATTGCCCAACCATGGCTGCCATTTTGATATTGTTGAACCACCCACCAGCACCTTAATATTCCATATCCAAAAGATTAATTGACCAAGTCAGATAAATTTACTTCAGATCACTATAAAACTATCTCATCTATCAAAGATGCATTGCATCCTCATAGCCCAGGCATAAGACAAAATATTCATGCACAATACATATTTTGTTGGTACTTATTTGGTATGTTAAAAACCAGCATTTTCCTTTCTTTGATACATTATCTACAACACTGGTAATCTTCTGGTTTTATTTGTATCACATCTACCAAGCTATCTTTTATACCAGGGGTCCCCAACCTTTTTTGCACCAGGGACCGGTTTCATTTTAAAGAAAGTTTTGCGGACCGGCTGAGTGACTCAGCAGTCATGTGACTGGGTGGGCGTGGCCAACTTGGAAAATGTGAAACTCACTTAATAATAAATAATAATAATAAATTTTATTTATAAACCGCCTCTTCTCCCCAAAGGGACTCGGAGCGGTGCACAGGGAGATTAAAAAGCAAATATAAAATACATAAATAGTTAAAATAAGAATTAAACAAATTATCCCTGCGCTAAAACCCACTATACTAAAACTAAACTATACCCCCCTAAAAACCCAGTGTTTTCAATTTTTGACGGAAGGAGCGGAGGTCCGTGGTTGTTCTAATTTCAGGGGGAAGGTCGTTCCAAAGGGTCGGGCCCACCACAGAGAAGGCCCTTCCCCTGGGCGTCGCCCGCTGGCATTGCCTAGTGGACGGCACCCGGAGAAGTCCCTCTCTGTGGGAGCGAATCGGCCGTGAGGATGTATGGGGCAGAATCCGATCCCGCAGATAACTAGGTCCCGTGCCATGGAGCAAGACTTAACAATGGTCTTGGTTAACAACCAAACTTTTGGGCTCAATTGTGGTCATACGTTCTTTCTTTCTTTCTCTTTCTTTCTTTCTCTGTCTCTTTCTCTTTCTTTCTCTGTCTCTTTCTCTTTCTTTCCCTCTTTCTCTCTCTCTCTCTTTCTTTCTTTTTATTTCTTTCTCTTTCCCTCTTTCTCTCTCTCTTTCTTTCTCTTTCTTTCCCTCTCTTTCTCTTTATTTCTCTTTCTCTCTTTCTTTCCCTCTTTCTCTTTCTTTCTTTCTCTCTCTTTCTTTCTCTTTCTCTCTCTTTTTCTTTCTCTTTCTCTCTCTCTCTTTCTCTTTTTTTCTTTCTCTCTCTCTCTTTTTCTCTTTCTTTTCTGTCTCTCTTTCTTTCTCTCTTTCTCTCTTTCTCTCTGTCTCTTTCTCTCTCTTTCTTTCTCTCTCTCCCACTTTTTTTCTCTTTTTCTTTCTTTCTCTCTATCTCTGTCTCTCTCTCTCCTTTGTCCGCCCATCTGTCACTCTATGTGTGTGTGTGTCTGTCTGTCTGTCTCGCATTCACGTACTTAATCACTGATTCTGTGTCTCTCTTTCTCTTCCTCCCTCCCTCTCTCTCTCTCTCTGTGTCTGTAACTCTCCCTCCCTCCCTGTCTCTCTCTGTGTCTGTGCCTCTCTCTGTCTGTCTGTCGTCGTCCCCGCCCCCCCCTGTGGAGCCTCCTCAGCCCGGCCCGCCACGCTCACTCGCCTTAGCCTGCCCCGCCCGCCCAGGCGCCCGCCATGCTAGGTCGCTTGTTTGCTCGCTCAGGCTCCTTCCAGGAGCTGAGAAGCCTCCGTGTGTGTGTGATGACTGGCCGGCATGCTGGCTGTGCAGGGAGGAAGGGGAAGGGAGGAAGGGAATCGGTGGCCGGTAGGGAGGGCTGCTGTGGCAGCGCCCAGGAGTCCCACCGTCCATGAGAGTGGAGGAAGAGCCGCACTCCAAAGGCGCGAACAGCCACGCCTGCGCTCTCTCGCGCGCTCTGCCCAGGGGGCTGCCCCCTCCTCCCTCCTCTCCAGCCCGGTTCCTACCAAGCCATGTTTAATGTTAGATCAAGAATGGTTTACGCAGATACAAGATTCCTTCTAACGCTGAATCCAATAAATGTTATAGAATTAAATGCAAAAGATTTTAGACTATAATTTAAAGACCCTGAGCGCTCATCTTTTCACAAATGAGATGATATATGAAAAATGCAAGAAAGTCATAATCACTAATTGCTGATGTAAAAAGTTGAGGTGCAAACATGCTTACATATGCTCCTTTGCCAACTTCACACAAAAATCTAACAACTCTCTCAGCTTCTCAATGAAATATCTAAATGTCAGGAAAAAAATAAAGGTATTATGGGGCCCACCTTCAAGGTGAAAGTTTGTATAACTCTCATAGATACTCCCATGTAACACCACTCCTGCGCGAGCTGCACTGGCTTCCTGTGGTCTTTCGGGTGCATTTCAAGGTGTTGATTATCATCTTTAAAGCGCTCCATGGCACAGGACCTAGTTATTTGCGGGATCGTATCCTGCCCCATACATCCCTCCGGCCGATTCGCTCACACAGAGAGGGACTTCTCCAGGTGCCGTCCACTAGGCAGTGCCAGCGGGCGATGCCCAGGGGAAGGGCCTTCTCTGTGATGGGCCTGACTCTCTGGAACGACCTACCCCTGGATATTAGAACGACTACGGACCTCCGCGCCTTCCGCCAAAAAGTAAAAACCTATTTGTTTCATCAGGCCGGCTTGGCCTAATCTACGCTTCTCGCTCCAGTCTGTTTTCTCAAATTGTTTATTGGGTTTTAATGGGCGGTAATTTTAATGGTTTTTAAATTTTGTACAGGGTAGTTTAATTTGTTTTTAAATTTGTGTGTATTGTATGTTTTTAGTTGGTTTTTTAATTTTCCTGTACACCGCCCCGAGTCCCTTCGGGGAGAGGGGGCGGTTTATAAATATAATAAATTATTAAATTATTATTATATTTTGAGTTAGCATGCTAAAGCAGAAAAAAATGCAACTGTCTATGCTTCTCAACCTGATACAGTTTAACTGTGACAGGTTGCAACTCCTATAAACCTGGTGGGGATTTTTGAATTCCCCCAATTGGAGTTCACTGAATAAATCTTTTTTTTAAAAACAATAAATCCTTTTATACTGTATGTATAAACCTATGACTAATAATAATGTAAAAACAGTGTTTATAATTTAATATGTCATATCTGCAAACTGAGGACTATCTAGCATTTGTAGCAAAAAAAAAAAAAAATCTAAATCTAGCAATTAATACAACTTTTCCCAATCTGGTGCTTTCGTATGTATAGATAATGTTCCATTATCTCTAAAATGAAAATGGGAATCGGGGAAGCAATAGTCTAACATATATTGGATGTACAAGGTCAGGTTGGAACTGGCTGATCTGAAGTGATTGGGCTTGATACAATTTTCCTCAGCTTTATCTGGCCCTTCCTTAAAAGGTAAAGGTTCCCCTCGCACATATGTGCTAGTTATTCCCAACTCTAGCGGGCAGTGCTCATCTCCATTTCAAAACTGCCAGCGCCGTCCAAAGATGTCTCCATGGCCATGTGGTTGGCATGACTAAACACCAAAGGAGAACGGAGCGCTGTTCCCTTCCCACCAAAGGCGGTTCCTATTTTTCTACTTGCATTTTTACGTGCTTTTGCACTGGTAGGTTGGCAGAAGCTGGGACAAGTCACGGGAGCTCACTCCGTTACACGGCGCTGGGGATTCGAACCGGTGAACTGCCAACCTTTCTGATCGACAATCTCAGCATCTTAGCCACTGAGCCACCACGTCCCATGAGCCCCAATGTCCCATCACCCTTCCTTACTCTTTCATTAAGCATGCAACCTCCTGAATGATCAGTCAATCAAAATGCCTGTGATCAAGGTCTGAAGTTACACCTAAGGATTTATTTAGGACTCTATTACATCTATATAATGTACGTAACACCACGTAACACTGCATTGGCTACCTGTGGTCTTTCGGGTGCGCTTCAAGGTGTTGGTTACCACCTTTAAAGTGCTCCATGGCACGGGACCTAGTTATCTGCGGGATCGCATCCTGCCCCATACATCCCTTCGGCCGATTCGCTCCCACAGAGAGGGACTTCTCCAGGTGCCGTCCACTAGGCAATGCCAGCGGGTGACGCCCAGGGGAAGGGTCTTCTCTGTGATGGGCCCAACCCTCTGAAACGACCTACCCCCCGAAATCAGAACAACGACGGACCTCCGCTCCTTTCGCCAGAAGTTAAAGACTCACTTCTTCCATCAGGCCGGCCTGGCCTAATTTTTTATATACCTAGCTGCAGAAAGACATTGTTTAATCAGAATTTTAAGGGGTAATTGTTAGGGTTTTAGGGGTTTTAATATTGATTTTAGCACAGGGGTAATTTAATTCGGTTTTAATATTTTGTATTTTGTATATTGTTGTATTTATTGGATTTTTAATTTCCTTTAATTTCCTTAACTTCATATATATATATATATATATATATATATATATATAGAGAGAGAGAGAGAGAGAGAGAGAGAGAGAGAGAGAGAGAGAGAGAGAGAGAGAGAGAGAGAGAGAGAGAGAGAGAGAGAGAGAGAGAGAGAGAGAGAGAGAGAGAGAGAGAGAGAGAGAGAGATTCTCTATGACGGCATTTTGTTGGAGATGTAAGAAGGACAATACTTATTTAAAATACATGTCTTTATAATGTCCTTTAATTGCTAACTTTTAGAAGACAGTAGTAGACTGTGTAAGTTTGAGTATGCAATAGAACCTATTCTTTTCAGAATATTCTTTTTGAACTACATACTTAGTATTTGGAATTTGTGAACTGGACAACGCGAATGAATTCCTCTCTCCTTATTATGGCCAAAAGACTAATACTGCAGCATTGAAAAAAATAAATGTACAACCCCTTTTGCTCAATGGATTGAAGACATACAGAATGCAGAATAGCAGAGTTGGAAGGGGCTTTGGAGGTCTTCTAGTCCAACCCCCTGCCTAGGAAGGAAACCCTACCCCACTTCAGACAAATGGCTATCCAACATCTTCTTAAAGACTTCCAGTGTTGGGGCATTCACAACTTCAAAATACTGAACAGATTCAATCAAAGAATTATGATAACAGATATCTAAACATGAAGATGGCTCTATTTCACTAATTTTAGTAGTGTGGCAGAGCAGACATAGTAAAAAGCCTTTTTGAACGCAGAACATTTAAGTTTAATTACAATTATACCACTCTTTTCTTAAGTGTGTGTGTGTAATAGGCACTCAGTTGCACATATTAGAGATATTATCAATCCAAACTGTTATACAAAGCAACAATACAATACAATACAATACAATACAATACAATACAATACAATACAATACAATACAATACAATACAATACAATACAATACAATAGCAGAGTTGGAAGGGACCTTGGAGGTCTTCTTGTCCAACCCCCTGCCTAGGAAGGAAACTGTTAGGATAATCATCCTGATGTTGGGTTGACAATATATATAAGCCAGGATTCTTAAAGAGTATATGTAACTTTAAGGACTATGTGGAATCTGATTGGCTGTGCTTCCCAGCTCAACCATAAAAGGCAGCTGAGAACACAGTTCATTCCCTTTTGCTTTTCTTTGCTTCCTGTTTGCCACTGAGGAGGAGCTGAAACTGAATACGGAAGAAGAGTATCATTGTTTTGCATTACTGTAAGATAACTGTGGTATTAGTGAAGGACTGTTTATAGTTGGAAGAGTTAGTATCACTGTTTGGAAGAAGTATCTTAGTTACTGCAAAGGTAAAGACTATTTATTTTTTCTACTATCAGTGTTTGATAGTTATTTGTGTGCTAAAAGCAACGTATCTCTTGCTGTCCAGTATATTGCACTATTCCACTATTTATTTTCCAACTGGGGTGCTTTGTACCCCTAACACTGGTTATGGGCCCAGGCTACACTGTGTAAATACCGGTTACAGCTATAGAGGAGTTGCTACACACACAAAACTGCTCTGGTGAAGATGACACAAGTCCAGGCTCCCAATTTGTCACTGATTACTCAGTTGGATGGCACAAACTACGTTTCCTGGTCCACCAAGTGTGGTCTGCTGTTGCGCAGAGAGGGGCTATGGGATGTCGTGGCGAATCCACCGGATGTGACTACCTGTTTTGTACCCCTAACAGAAACCCTACACCACTTCAGACAAATGGCTATCCAATATCTTCTTAACTGATTGCACCTATAAGCAGATGGCCTATAGATACACGCTTGAAAACACACTTTTTCTGCTTGGCCGACCTAGGTTAGTCTTCCGTTTTTAACTGGGTTTTTAGGGGGGTGTATTTTAGTTTTAGTATAGTGGGTTTTAGCGCAGGGACTATTTGTTTAATTCTTATTTTAACTATTTATGTATTGTATATTTGCTTTTTTAACTTCCCTGTGCACCGCTCTGAGTCCCTTTGGGGAGAGGAGGCGGTCTATAAATAAAATTATTATTATTATTATTATTATTATTATTATTATTATTATTATTATTATTATTATTATTATTATTGACATATTCTACTATTTTTTCCTCTTTCTTGTACTTTTTAAAAAATCACTTTTTATGTCCCACTTCCAATTGTAATGTATGTTTTATCTTTGCATTTGGGTAGGGTTTTTTTTTCCTTTCTTTCTGCAACTATTTTAAATAAAATAAATGGTTTTTAAAAAATCATCTCAGTTTTCTCAGGGCGCTTCATGCCAATGCAAGTTGTTTTTACCAGCAGGGATAAAAGAAGTTTTATACTCTCAGATTTATTTCCCTGGGAGTGTGTCAAATAACTCTTATAAACATCCTACTATTTTTCGTTCCCTCCCAGATCAACCTGGACATGATTAGACTGATTAAATATGTTTCAGAAAATTAAATCCAGAAAATCCCCTTCACTTTGGCAAGCCGTACCAGAAAAATAAGGTCTGTGGGCTTTAGTGTAACCTGACTAGTTTTCTAAATTTAAAGGAATATAACACACAAACACACCAGAGGTGCCATCCAGCAGGTTCTGACCAATTCTGACAGTAATTCAGAGAACTGGTAAATTCCACCTCTGACTGGCTCCATCCCCGTTGATTCTCTGAGTCCCAGCTGATCGGGAGGAAATGGGGGATTTTACGGTATCCTTCGCCTGGAGTGGGGAGGGAATGGAGATGTATATATTCCTCATATTTTGAGTTAGGATGCTGAAGCAGAAAAAAAATGCCACTTCATATGCTTCTCGACCTGATACAGTTTAACTCCTATAAAACTGGTGGATTATTTGAACTGCACCAATTGGAGTTCACTGAATAAATCTTTTTTTTTAAACAACAAATCATTTTAGCAGTATGCTGTATGTATAAACCTATGTCCAATAATAATGTAGAAACAGTGCTTTTAATGTAATAAATCACATCTCCAAACTGAGGATTATCTAGCATTTATAGCAAATAAAATTCTAAGCCTAGCAATGAATACAACTTTCCCCAATCTAGTGCCTTTCGTATGTATAGCTCCCGTTATCTCTAAAATACGGATGGGAATCATGGAAACAATACAATACAATACAATACAATACAATACAATACAATACAATACAATACAATACAATACAATACAATACAATACAATACAATACAATACAATACAATACAATACAATAGCAGAGTTGGAAGGGACCTTGTAGGTCTTCTAGTCCAACCCCCTGCGTGGGCAGGAACCTTATACCAGTTCAGACAAATGGCTATCTAACATCTTCTTAAAGACTTCCAGGGTTGGGGCATTCACAATAGTCTAGCATATATTGTAGTCTAGCATATATTGTATGCGCAAGGCCAGGTTGGAAATGGCTGATCTGAAGTGACTGGGCTTCCTCAACCCACCAATCATGCCCACCAACCCATGCCACACTTACCAAGCACACCCACAGAACCGGTAGTAAAAAAGTTTGAATCCCATCACTGAAACACACACACACACACACACACACACACAGAGAGAGAGAGAGAGAGAGAGAGAGAGTTTTAGATAGAGATAGACTTTAGAGATAGACTTTATCTTTAGAGATAGACTATTTTAGAAATTGGGGATTTTAATTTGGATTTTAGCATAGGATTATAATTTAATATGTTTTTAAATTCTGTATTTATTGTTTTGTATGTTTTTTAAGTTCCTGTGCGCCGCCCTGGGTCCTTCGTGGAGAAGGGCGGGATATAAATGTGATTAAATTTTTTAAAAAAAGAGAAAGAGAGAGAGAGAGCGCATACATACACTTGAAAACAGAAATAGCGCATTCTGAAGCACATAATTCGTTCACTTGCATAATGGAATTCTATGTTGTATTCCTTTCCTTGCCTTCTCAGAAAAGCAGGGCCCAATACTGCCTTCCACAATGGCAATAAAAGTACACTAGATTAAAGCCGCAATCCAAAATTAGTTCCATTCGGCACAAAAGTACCTACCTCTTCTAAAATTTATAGTTTTATTTGTTTCCTAGTATAATTGGATTGCTTATTAGTAACTGATGACTATCACTAGGTGTTGTGTCTTATGATTATTGGTGAATGTATTCTATTTTATTCTCCTTATGCACACTGAGAGCATCTGCCCCAAAGACCAATTCCTTGGGTGTCCAATCACACTTGGCCAATAATGAATTGAATTCTATTCTATTCTATTCTATTCTATTCTATTCTATTCTATTCTATTCTTTTGATTTCTTATTCCATTATTCTATTCTATTCCATTCTCATTCCGTATTCTATTCTATTCTATTCTATTCCATTTCATTCCATTCCATTCTCATTCCGTATTGTATTGTATTGTATTCTATTCTATTCCATTCCATTCCATTCCATTCTCATTCCGTATTCTATTCTATTCTATTCTATTCTATTCTATTCTATTCTTTTGATTTCTTATTCCATTATTCTATTCTATTCTATTCTATTCCATTCCATTCTCATTCTGTATTGTATTGTATTGTATTGTATTCTATTCTATTCTATTCTATTCTATTCCATTCCATTCCATTCCATTCCATTCCATTCTATTCTCACTCCATATTGTATTGTATTGTATTTTAGACTGCGCATGTGCGAAGAGATGGCGGTCTGCCGTTGAGCTCCGCGCAGGCCGCGGGGCTCTTTGGCAAAAAGGGGATGTTTCCCGACCCTCTTTACCATCTTTGAGGGTCGGGGCCAGCAAGTACTCACCCTGGGGCTCCATCGAGGCCGGAACGGCCTTCCAGGGTGGGCGGACGGCCCAGAACGGGGGCTTCGCTGGCCGGAAGGAGCCGGCCAGCTGGAGGTGCCGGGTGCCGGGCGGCGGCCTGAGGAGGACGGAGGAGGACGGAGATTGCGGGGAGCAGGCGGAGCTTCGGGGCTTCGGAGGCCTGGCAGGCAAGGGGAGCTTCGGAGGCCTGGCAGGCAGGCGGAGCCCTGGAGGCCAGATAGGAGGCTGTCGGACGCTGGAGACCGGGCAGGATGTCAGCCTGGAGGCCGGCCTGGAGGTTCGCCAGGCATGAAAGGCCAGGAGAGGCCGGGGCTCTGGAGGCCGGGGCTCTGGAGGCCGGGGCGTTGGAGGTCGGGACGCCAGGCCGGGAGGGCCAAGAAGAACTGGCCCAGGGCTAGGACGATCTAGGCCCGAAAATAGCAGGGCCGCGGCTGGAGAGGACCCAGACTGGACCCCTCAGTTGGAAGATCCCTTCAGAGAGCGCCCGGGTGAGTGGAACCATCGGAGGCCTGGGCAGCCGGGAGGCCTATAACAGCAAGGCCTAGGCCTAAGGAGATCCAGGCCGAGGCCTGCTCCCTACCGCCCTGATCCAACCAACCCAAGCCAAGACCTATGAGGGGGCCGGGAGATCCAGGAATGGGCCCGACCATTTACCATCTTTGGCCGAGGCCTGAGGCTTTTGAAGAGCGGGACTGGACTTTAAGGCCACGCCTGAGACATTGCACCTATTGCATTTTGCACATTGCACCTATTAAGTATTTATAAACTATTTATTGACTATCAACTATTTTATGACCCCACTTTTAAACCTTTTTGTGCTGGACTTATACTTGCTGGAATTAATTAATTAATGAATTTAACATCTATTTAATATTTATTGAATATCTATTTTAACATCTCAATATTTAATATTTATTGAATATCTTTTAACATCTGTTCATCCCTAAACCAATTGATGCCCTGCTATAAATTTGACCCACTATATACTCAAGGGCAGACCTAATCTTACTGCGGGAGTTCCCCCTCTCGCAGGTTTGGCCCTCCGCTCTTACGAGGGCCCACCTCGATGAGGGATATATTAATCCAGAGAGGTGGGCGAGGCGTAGTCTTAGGGGGTTTTTAACACGTAAATTGTCTTTTTTAGGGGGTACCAGGGAGGGGGGTGGGTATAGACAGATAGAGACGGAAGAACAGAGCAAAAGGAAGGGCCAGGCCAGCAGCCGACGGAGGGAAGCGGAAGGAGCCGATAGGAGGGGGGACACACGAGTTGTTCCGTTTGAGGGCATACCAATCCAGAGGGTCGTGGGGAGAGGCAGGGCCGAGGGGAGACAAGTTTCATCCTCCCGGTTGGTGGCACGTAGCCGTTGGCTACAAACGGTCGGGTGCCACAACCCCCGCAGGCTAGGTGGTCAGGGAGTACAGAGCCAGGGCCTGCGGCTGATGTTCTGCAATGCCAGGTCTGTTGTCAACAAAGCCCCCCTCATTAGTGACCTTGTGTCAAAGGGGGAGCCGGACTTGGCTGGAATTGCGGAGACCTGGTTGGGCCACGAGGGAGGACTCCCCCTCGTTGAAATGTGCCCACCAGGCTACCGCGCTTTTCATCAGCCCCGGGCCCTAGGTAGGGGCGGTGGGGTAGCGGTCATTGTCAAGGAAGGTCTTGAGCCGAGAGAGACCATTGTGCCACAGACCACCGGTTGTGAGTCCCTCTGTGTGAAGTGGGGCCTAGGGAGGCAGTTGGGCGTGCTGGTTGTATACCTGGCTCCCCGCTATGTAGCAGCAGCCCTGCCCGAGCTCCTGGAGGTGATCGCTACGGTGGCAGTGGAGACCCCCAGACTTTTAGTCATGGGGGACTTTAATCTGCCATCGTTGGGCGAATCATCCGTGGCAGCTCGGGAGTTCATGGCTTCCATGACGGCCATGGACCTGACCCAACTAATTCAAGGCCCCACTCACGAGGGTGGACATACGCCGGATCTCATCTTCGTCTCAGGCCAATGGAAGAGTGATCTGGGTATAGGGGATATAGTCATCACGCCCTTGTCATGGTCAGACCACTCACTTCTCCGGCTCGACTTTCCGACCGCTGCTCCCCTCCGCGGGGAGGCGGAACCGGAGTTACCAATCTGGTTCCGCCCCAGGCGCCTGAACCCGGATGGGTTCCAGAAGGCACTTGGGCCACTTCCTGTACCCCTGACCCGTGCCCCGATGGAGGACCTCACGGCCGCATGGAATAGTGTGGCCGTGGGAGCCTTGGATCGGGTCGCGCCCTTGTGGCCTCTCTTGCGGTGGCGAACCACCCTGGCTCCTTGGTTTACCGAGGAGCTGCGGGTGATGAAACGCCGCAAGAGATGCCTAGAGAGAAGATGGAGGTCCACCTGATCTGAATCTGACCGGACACAGGTAAGAGCCCATTTACGGACTTACATTGTGGCGCTGAGAGTGGCCAAACGCCATCATTGTGCTACTCTCATAGCATCCGCAGAAAACCGCCCTGCCGCCCTGTTTAGGGTGACCCGCTCCCTACTTCAACAGGGGGTGCGGGAAGCCCCGCTACAGGGTAGAGCAGAGGAATTTGTGATTTTTCTGCAGGAGAAAACCGCTCAGATACAGAACGGGCTACCCTCCATTGATGGCCCAGTGGGATGCCACGAGACAGATCTTGTTTGGGAGGAGTTTGACTCCGTTACTTCCGAAGATATGGACAGGTTACGTGGGCGACTGCGAGCCACCACATGTTTATTGGACCCGTGTCCCTCCTGGCTTGTACTGGCATCCTGGGAGGTGACACGAGGCTGGCTCCAAGAGGTTGTCAACGCATCCTTAAGTGAGGGTTCCTTGCCTGCTTCCCTAAAAGAAGCGATGGTGAGGCCCCTCCTTAAGAAGCCCTCTTTGGATCCAGCTCTATTAAACAACTATCGTCCAGTCTCCAACCTTCCCTTTCTGGCGAAGGTTGTTGAGAGTGTGGTGGCACAACAGTTTCCCCGTCACCTGGAGGAAGTTGACTATCTAGATCCGCGCCAGTCCGGCTTTCGGCCCGGGCATAGCACCGAGACGGCATTGGTCGCGTTGGTTGATGATCTCTGGAGGGCCAGAGATGGGGGTTGTTCCTCCATCCTGGTCCTATTAGACCTCTCGGCAGCTTTCGATACCATCGACCATGGTATCCTATTGCATCGGCTGGGGGGGTTGGGGGTGGGAGGCACCGTTTTACGGTGGTTCTCCTCCTACCTCTCTGGCTGATCGCAATTTGTGTTGGCAGGAGAGCAGAGGTCGACCTCGAGACCCCTCACATGTGGGGTGCCTCAGGGGTCGGTCCTCTCGCCTCTCCTGTTTAACACATACATGAAGCCGCTGGGTGAGATCATCCGTGGTTTTGGGGTAGAGTACCATCTTTACGCTGATGACACTCAGCTGTATATATCTACCCCAAACCACCCCAACAATGCCATAGCGGTGATGTGCCAGTGCCTGGAAGCCGTGCGGATCTGGATGGGAAATAACGGACCCGTTACTTCAGGCTCAACCCGACCAAGACCGAGTGGCTGTGGTTTCCGGCTGCCCGATTCAACCAGCTCACTCCATCGCTGGCCATAGGAGGCGAACATCTTGCCCCTGTGGATGGGGCGCGCAATTTGGGTGTCCTCCTGGATGCCCGGCTGTCTATGGAAGATCAAGTGACAGCCGTGGCCAGGAGGGCGTTTTACCAGGTTCGCCTGGTTCGCCAATTGCGCCCCCTATTGGATCGGGACGCCCTTCGCACAGTCACTCATGCGCTCGTGACATCCCGACTGGACTATTGTAACTCTCTCTACATGGGGCTCCCCTTGAGGTGCACCTGGAGACTTCAGCTAGTCCAGAACGCAGCCGCACGAGCAATTATGGGAACCGCCAGGTTTACCCATGTAACACTGCTCTTGCGCGAGCTGCACTGGCTGCCTGTCGTCTTCCGGGTGCGCTTCAAGGTGTTAATTATCATCTTTAAAGCGCTCCATGGCTCGGGACCTAGCTACCTGCGGGATCGGATCCTGCCCCATACATCCTCACGGCCGATTCGCTCCCACAGAGAGGGACTTCTCCGGGTGCCGTCCACTAGACTGTGTCAGCGGGCGACGCCCAGGGGAAGAGCTCTCTCTGTGGCGGGCCCGGCCCTCTGGAACGACCTTCCCCCCGATATTAGAACGACTACGGACCTCCGCTCCTTCCGTCTGAAATTAAAAACACACTTTTTCCGCTTGGCCGGCCTAGGCTAGTCTCTCTTTCTATGGGGTTTTAAACTTATTTATAACTGCTGGGTATTTTAGTTTAACGGGTTTTAGCACAGGAATAGATTTAATCTGTTTTTATATTATGTATTTATATTTGTATATTTATTGTTTTTACTTTCCCTGTGCACCGCCCCGAGTCCCTGTGGGGAGAGGGAGCGGTTCTACAAATTAAATTTGAATTTGAATTTGAATTGAATTGTATTGTATTCTGTTCTATTCTATTCTTTTGATTTCTTATTCCATTATTCTATTCTATTCTATTCCATTCAATTCTCATTCTGTATTGTATTGTATTGTATTGTATTGTATTCTATTCTACTCTATTCCATTCCATTCCATTCCATTCTATTCTCACTCCATATTGTATTGTATTGTATTGTATTGTATTGTATTCTATTCTATTCTAAATGCTGATGGTATTGGGCAGAGAGCACAGAGCAACATGGATAAGGTCCGTTTTATTGTACATTAATATCAGCATCAGTAAATGCATAACCGATTCTTTGTGCAAAGCAATAGAAATTGCAACCATATTTTACATTATGAAATGCTCCTATTTGCCATATCATTTTCCTATTTCATTTCCCACTTCTCTTCTTTCCTTGGCAACAAAAACATCCCACGCTTCAGTTTGGCTCTTCTGGAAATTCCCATGAAGTCTTTTAAACAGTTTAAAGACTTCTGCAAAATTGTTCGTTCTTATAGATAGAAACTAATGGCTAGATAACCCGTGCTGTGCTCGCACCTGAATTTCCATACTGAGGGAAAGATTATTTGACAAGGCACCTGCTAGGCGACACCGAAAAAATAAATAAATAAATGCTCATATCATTATGAGGAATAAAAAAACCAACACGGAGTGTTTTCACTAAGAAGACTCAATCCAGTACTACTATTCAGATCCACAATTAAAATAATAGCCTCCTGATGCTATTGACAATGGCTCCCTCTTGTGATGAATTTACGGAATGACGTGGCTTTTGATCACAACTATCAGGTTGACGGTAAAATCTAATGCCGTTAAAGGAGTAATTTGGTTCTTTTGAAAATAGGGTGGCTATATCTGATTTGAAATCACTTGGAGTCCCATAGATTGGAGCAGAGAAGTTGTGACCATATTTATATTGGATTTGTGCTGATAAGTAAATAAATAAGGGAGACTAGTATAGATCTAGTTCAAGCTATTTAGCTCTCGTCAGCTAGCCATGCCCTTACTGGGATTCGAACCAGGGAAGTATTACATGTGAGGCAGTTGTAATTGCCACTAGGCCACTGGTTCTCCTCCTGATCAGCTGAGCCAGGGGAATAAGTATATACTTGTGTCACAACACCCTGGTAAGCCCCAAATATGGGAGGGAGCAGAACTGCTTTCCTTTTCTGTCTTTCGGCTCACCACAGGAGACCATCCAGGCAGAAAGCTACATTTTCGTTGCCTTTGTTACATTTGTGTGGCGCTCGTGCTGATAAATAAATAAACTGGAACTTGTTCTAAAGCCTTGAGTGATGCCTTCTATTTTTAAACAGCACGTTCGAATATAACTAAATGTAGCAAAAATTTAAAACAAGATTTAGCCTTTTTTGCACTGCAAAAATCTGGATTTCCAATGGCAGTAAGAAGTTAGAAAGCTTTGCTCCTGTGTAGTGGTCATCTGAAAACTTAAGCAGAGATATTGGATTATAGTACTCAAATATTCATCTGGAACCATTAACACCTCCTTAAACAATGGAGGAATTAGGAAAAAATAAGATATTTATTTGTAGTTATTTTTCTGGGTGTGGATCACTGCAACATATTCTACAGGAGGATGTATTTGAAGGCCACTTTGAACTGTAGATTTCTGTGTTGGGAGACCAAGGTTGCCTTGATTATATAACATCTATATTGCAATTTCTCCATTGGATGCGAAGAGATTTCCAGATGCAATTCAGAGTGTTGGCTTTTAACTTAAAAAACGCAGCATGGCTTGGAAACTAAATCTTACCATTTCCACATAGCAGTGACCTCTCTGGCTTATCTGATGCTTGTAGCACAGCCCGGTCTTTTGGCAAACTAGGTTGAGTAGCAGCTAACAGTCAGCAGATCTTAGTTACTCCAGCAGTGTCCAGGTTAACTTCTTTCTTATTAGCCTTCTAGAAAGTGGTGAAAATCATGTTGTTCTGAAGGACATTTAAAGACTGAATAGCACATGATGCATTATACCTTTTTGGTGTTATGCCATGTATTTTTTGTTTTGTTTTTATGCATGTCAACCATAGAGAACTGTTCTGGCCCACAGACGGACACATACAAGCTTGGCTGCTTGCCACTATCCTTGGCTGTGAGCTGGCACTCACATTACAAATACTGTAGCACATTTACAAAATTGCAGACTCGAACAACCAGATATTTCCAATGATGAGTTGTAACTGTTGTTTCCTGCAAATGACCCCTCCCCAAAGCCTTCCATATAAGCTCTCTTGGGAGGGGCCACTCAGCGACCAGCTGGTGCTCCTCAGGGCCTCCGAGCTTGCCTCTTACGTAAATGTTGCCTCCTTTTCTCAGCTCTGCGTAATCTAGCATCAGGGACAAACTGCCCCAGAGCCTCCCCACTGCTCCATGACCCAAGCGCCTCCTGGTGGCCAACCAGACTCTCTGCTTCCTCAAGGTCTCCCGCCTCCTTCAGCGCAAACCCATAGGACTCTTCACCAGAAGAGTCCATCAGCAGCTCATCCGGAGCCGGCTGGGCCACAACAGAGAACCTATAGATTATCACAATACTGCATATGAATACAATAAATAAACAGGATTAAAAAGGTTATTGCAGATTTTCAGTCTGCGGACTTCCATTTCCTTGCATTATTCTTTCATCAAAGCCTCAAGTGAAACGTTCTCAAGTTCAAGATACAATATGTAGGAGATTTTTAAAGTAGTTAGTGGATGGTGTATTGCAGGGATGTCCAAACTTGGGAACTTTAAGACTTGTGGACTTCAACTCCCAGAATTCCCCAGCCAGCATAGCTGGCTGGGGAATTCTGGGAGTTGAAGTCCACAAGTCTTAAAGTTCCCAAGTTTGGACATCCCTGGTGTATTGTATCCACTAGCCAAGGAAGGAGGGAGTGGGGTTTTCTCCCCTCTTTTGAAAGAGATTCTGTGTCTTTGAAACTATACAGGAAAGATAACAATACCAGATATTACACGTAACATCTCTGCACGCTTAATATCATAAAAAGTATAAAATGCTACATTATCTAAACAAAGAAACTGTAAAATGCTTTTTTGGCAGGGACTCAGGGGTTACAGATGCTTCATAAATTGTACATTACATGTAACATCAAAGCTCTGAAAGATGATAGTAAGAATAAGGATTGTGCCTTGCATTCTGAAGCACCTTGGTGGAGACCCACAAGTGAGAAATACCAACAAATTACATAGGAATCTTTACATTTCATTATTAAAGTGACTTGTAGAAGAAGGAACCTCAGGAAGAGGGCAGTATTTGAAGGCTCAGAGGGACCACTGGGCTAGTATAACCATGAGATTTTAATTTTTATTGGGGACTCGGGGCGGTGCACAGGTAGAATAAAAACAGTAAAAAACATATGAACAACAATAAAATATACAAACAATTTTAAAAGCCAAATTAAACTCAACCTGTGCTAAAATTCCCATTAAACTAACTGAACTAGAATCTACCCAGTAAAACCCCAAGACAGGGGGACTATCCCAAGCCGGCCAGACGGAAAAAGTAAGTTTTTAATTTAAGACGGAAGGAGCGGAGGTCCGTGGTCGTCCTAATATCGGGGGAAAGGTCGTTCCAGAGGGCCGGGCCCGCCACAGAGAGAGCCCTTCCCCTGGGTGTCGCCCGCTGACACAGTCTAGTGGACGGCACCCGGAGAAGTCCCTCTCTGTGGGAGCGAATCGGCCGTGAGGATGTATGAGGCAGGATCCGATCCCGCAGATAGCTAGGTCCCGAGCCATGGAGCGCTTTAAAGATGATAATTAGCACCTTGAAGCGCACCCGGAAGACGACAGGTAGCCACTGCAGCTCGCGCAAGAGCGGTGTTACATGGGTGGACCTTGCGGTCCCCATAATTGCTCGCGCGGCTACATTCTGGGCTAGCTGAAGTCTCCGGGTGCACCTCAAGGGAAGCCCCATGTAGAGAGAGTTGCAATAGTCCAGTCGGGATGTCACGAGCGCATGAGTGACTGTGCGAAGGGCGTCCCGATCCAATAGGGGGCGCAATTGGCGAACCAGGCGAACCTGGTAAAACGCCCTCCTGGCCACGGCTGTCACTTGATCTTCCATTGACAGCCGGGCATCCAGGAGGACACCCAAATTGCGCGCCTCATCCACAGGGGGAAGATGTTCGCCCCCTATGGCCAGCGATGGAGTGAGCTGGTTGAATCGGGCAGCCGGAAACCACAGCCACTCGGTCTTGGTCGGGTTGAGCCTGAGTCCGTTACTTCCCATCCAGATCCGTACGGCTTCCAGGCACTGGCACATCACCGCTACGGCATCGTTGGGGTGGTTTGGGGTAGATATATACAACTGAGTATCATCAGCGTATAGATGGTACTCTACCCCAAAACCACGGATGATCTCACCCAGCGGCTTCATGTATGTGTTGAACAGGAGGGGCGAGAGGACCGACCCCTGAGGCACCCCACATACGAGGGGTCTCGCGGTCGACCTCTGCCCCCCTGCCAACACAAATTGCGATCGGCCAGAGAGGTAGGAGGAGAACCACCGTAAAACGGTGCCTCCCACCCCCAACCCCCCCAGCCGATGCAATAGGATACCATGGTCGATGGTATCGAAAGCCGCCGAGAGGTCTAATAGGACCAGGATGGAGGAACATCCCCCATCTCTGGCCCTCCAGAGATCATCAACCAACGCGACCAATGCCGTCTCGGTGCTGTGCCCGGGCCGAAAGCCGGACTGGCGCGGATCTAGATAATCAACTTCCTCCAGGTGACGGGGAAACTGTTGTGCCACCACACTCTCAACAACCTTCTTGAAGACTTCCAGTGTTGGGGCATTCACGACTTCTGGAGGCAACTTCTGTTCCACTGATTAATTGTTCTAACTGTTCTAACTGTCTAACTGTCAGGAAATTTCTCCTCAGTTCTAAGTTGCTTCTCTCCTTTTTTTTTTTTAATTGAAAAAGTTTTATTCAAACAAATTTCCCCCCTTTTTACCCCCCGACATATAATATAAATCACATACAAATAATATACCCCCTCCCCTCCCCCGTCTTAAAATAAATTTCTCATTCAAATATTGTATCCCCTCACCTCCCAACAATCGTAATATAAATTTCTCTTAAAGTAACAATATCCCATTAACCCCATCTTCTAAATTAATTGAACATATATAAATCATAATATAAATTTCTCTTAGAGTAACTCTAAATTTATATTAGAGTAATATAAATTTCTCTTAGAGTTGCTTCTCTCCTTGATTAGTTTCCACCCATTGCTTCTTGTTCTGCCCCCAGGTGCCTTGGAGAATAGCTTGACTCCCTCTTCTTTGTGGCACCCTCTGAGATATCGGAACACTGCTGTCATGTCTCCCCTGGTCCTTCTCTTCATCAAACTAGACATCCGCAGCTCCTGCAACCGTTCTTCATATGTTTTAGTCTCCAGTTCCCTAATCATCTTGGTTGCTCTTCTCTGCACTCTTTCCAGAGTCTCCACATCTTTTCTACATCGTGGTTTTGTATGCAGTATTCCAAGTGTGGCCTTACCAAGGCATTATTAAGTGATATCAACCCTTCACGTGATATTGATTCTATCCCTCTGTTTATACAGCCTAGAACTTTGTACAATAACATTTAAGCCAATAACTCTCCTTTTCAAAGCTAATATTTTGGCATCAGACTTGACTAAGGAAGGCCTGTTACAAAGTGGGGTTTTTTTTCTCCAGGACTTCAGCTCCCAGAATTCTCCAGCCAGCAAAGCCAGTATAGTATCTTGGTAAGGCCACACTTGGAATACTGCATACAGCTTTGGTCGCTACGATGTAGAAAAGACGTGGAGACTAAAACATATGAAGAACGGTTGCAGGAGCTGCGGATGTCTAGTTTGATGAAGAGAAGGACCAGGGGAGACATGATAGCAGTGTTCCGATATCTCAGAGGGTGCCCCAAAGAAGAGGGAGTCAAACTATTCTCCAAGGCACCTGGGGGCAGGACAAGAAGCAATGGGTGGAAACTAATCAAGGAGAGAAGCAACTTAGAACTAAGGAGAAATTTCCTGAGAGTTAGAACAATTAACCTCTGGAACAGCTTGCCTCCAGAAGTTGTGAATGCCCCAACCCTGGAAGTCTTTAAAAAGATGTTAGATAGCCATTTGTCTGAAATGGTATAAGGTTCCTGCCCACGCAGGGGGTTGGACTAGAAGACCTACAAGGTCCCTTCCAACTCTGCTATTGTATTGTATTGTATTGTATTGTATTGTATTGTATTGTATTGTATTGTATTGTATTGTATTGTATTGTATTAAGTCTGGGAGCTGAAGTCCTTCAGACTTAAAGTTGCAAAGGGTGGAGACCCCTGCATAGAGCATACCACATTAACCCAGATTTAAGTATGGTTTGTTGACAAAGCCAACCAGCTGGTTATTAAATCATGCATAATTCTACACCATATTGAGTATGGTTACACCATAAACAAAAACAAGCAAACTATATTATGGCTAGTGTGTTATATGCTGTTATGCAGAAAGAACCAATATTAGCTTGCATTGTATGTTCTAAAAAGTATATCTGCAGCAATTCTTTCTACACAATTATCAAAGGGTTATTTTTTTTAAAAAAAAGAACTGTTATCTCATTCTCTTTCAGCACGAAGTAGCAAATTATCATTCTCATTATTTATTGCACATCTTGCAACTCATAGGGATCAATAAAACAAGCTGAAAGATGGATTTCACTTCTACTCCACCCCCTGGACTCCACCAGCCCATCAATACTGAGTCAATTGAGAATGAATTTGGTTTTTATTACCCATTAATGATGGTCATTATCCATTCATGATGGTTAAAATAAGCTCACCAAGCAAATACCTCTGCATCATTTATTAAATAACTATAAATGACAGCTATATGATCACAAATAAATGTGTATTTTTGCACATATGGGATGTAACTCATAAATTAGATTAAAAAGTATAGGTTTTTCTTCCCTTGTGATTCATTAGCCCCTTTTTCCTTTAATCGTGACAGCTCATAGATCACAGGAACCGCAGCTACCAAGAATTGATGGAGCCAGTCATAATGGCAACTGCATGATCTCTCTCTAAATATTGACAGGTTGTAGTCTCAATTCAAATCTACTTTACTCTGCTATACATTTGCATAGCAGGCACTGGAAGGAGCAATACTTATAATAGCAGCCTCTAGAAAATTACAACTATAATTATGAACCCCTCACAGTTTTGGCTCTTACTAGCCGTTCCCGGCTACGCATTGCTGTGGCCCAGTCTGGTTAAATGGCCAATCAATCTTTGTGTAGATCTACACCTGCACACACAAACATGTACACATAACCACCGTATAACCCCTAACCTACCTACCTACCTACCTACCTACCTACCTACTGCATTTCTCCATCCCTCCCTCTATCCCTCTATCCCTCTACCTACCTACCTACCTACTTACTGCATTTCTCCCTCTCCCTCTCTATCCCTATAGCTGCCTACCTACCTACCTACCTACCTACCTACCTACCTACTGTATTTCTCCCTCTCTCTCTCTATCCCTCTACCTACCTACCTACCTACCTACCTACCTACCTACTGCATTTCTCCGTCCCTCTCTCTATCCCTCTATCCCTCTACCTACCTACCTACTTACCTACTGCATTTCTCCCTCTCCCTCTCTATCCCTATAGCTGCCTGCCTACCTACCTACCTACCTACCTACCTACCATCCCTCCCTCTATCCCTCTATCCCTCTATCTACCTACCTACTTACTGCATTTCTCCCTCTCCCTCTCTATCCCTATAGCTGCCTACCTACCTACCTACCTACTGTATTTCTCCCTCTCTCTCTCTATCCCTCTACCTACCTACCTACCTACCTACCTACCTACCTACCGTATTTCTCCTTGAATCTAATGGACAGAGTATTATGACATTTTGTATTATATCATCTTGTGGCTCACTGCTCTCTGTATCCATCTACCTTCATTTTTTACATTTCTGTTGTGTGTACCTGGCACAGGTGTGACATCTACGTAATCTATATATATCATTGGTGCCGTATCTGTAAGGAATGTTGTGTGAAAATTTGGAAGCGATCGGTGCAGGACTTTCGGAGATTAGCGGTTTTGAACAAACTCATAATTACATTTTTATTTATATAGAATGGTCTATCAGAGTTGTACCTCTGCTCTGTCTAAAACAGAAATATTTCTCCAAGTTATTGCTGGGCACATGTGATTAAATGTGGCTGAAAAAGAAAATCTAATTTGAACTGGCTTTAAATTCCTTTCCTTCTTATTCTAGAACACTCTGGGCTTTAGTGAGTGTTAAAGCTATCCTTGGAGGGAAGGGTCTTATCTTATTTTTATCTTAACTGCTCCAGCTGTAAATTGTTTGACCTACAGTTCAACAGAATCAACACCAATCATTAGTATCTACAGCTTCATGTACAGGGAGATAACAAGCAATAACAAGTCCTCAAAGTGGAATATATTGAATTGACTCGCACTACAGCAATTTCTTCAGCTGTTCTTCTTGACAAATGTATGTAGTGTACTGTGGTGCAGTTTTCTTCTAAGGCAGGGGTCTCCAACCTTTGCAACTTTAAGTCTGAAGGACTGCAGCTCCCAGAATTCTCCAGCCAGCTTTGCTGGAGAAGTCTGGGAGCTGAAGTCCTTCAGACTTAAAGTTGCAAAGGTTGGAGACCCCTGGTCTAAGGTACAGCGCAGGTGGGGAACATTATAGCCAAGCTATAGTACATTAAAAAACAACAGCAGCAAAGTCACTTCTCCAGTAATCCATTGAATTTCCAGCTATAGTCTACTGAAACATTACCAGGAAGTGTAACTGAACTCAATGGGATTTCAGATAATGAATTTATATAATAAGTATTGGGGTCAGATAAGCACACACTTATTTACATACATACATACATACCAGTGGTGGGTTTCAAAATTTTTTAGAATCTTTTCTGTAGGTGTGGTCTACTTTGTGGGAGTGGCTTGCCGGCCATGTGACCGAATGGGAGTGACTTGCCAGTCATGTGACTGGGTGGGAGTGGCCAACTTGTAAAATGTGGTGAAGCTCACTTAACAACGCTCTTGCTTAGCAACCAAAATGTTGGCTCAGGAACTCTGGCATTTGAAGCACGCAGGTCTTAAAGCTGTCAAGTGACAAGACCCTGGCACCCCTAACCCTTTAGAGAAAAAAAACCCAGGGGCATTCAATCAAGGAGAGAAGCAACTTAGAACTAAGGAGAAATTTCCTGACAGTTAGAACAATTAACCTCTGGAACAGCTTGCCTCCAGAAGTTGTGAATGCCCCAACCCTGGAAGTCTTGAAGAAGATGTTAGATAGCCATTTGTCTGAAATGGTATAAGGTTCCTGCCCACGCAGGTGGTTGGACTAGAAGACCTACAAGGTCCCTTCCAACTCTGCTATTGTATTGTATTGTATTGTATTGTATTGTATTGTATTGTATTGTATTGTATTGTATTGTATTGTATTGTATTGTATTGTATTGTATTGACAGCTTTAAGACTTGTGGACTTCAACTCCCAGAATTCCTCCTCTCGCTCTTCCTCTTGATGATGGGCAGACAGGCGAGGGGAAGGGAGCTGGAACCGGTTCTAAACAGCCCTGTAGATTGGTGGAACCTCTTCTATAGAAGAGCTTAGAACTGGCAGGAACCCACCCCTTATACATACATACATGCATGCATGCATACATACATACATGCATACGCATGGTTCCCTTTCACAAACAGTAATACTCCAACCCACCATTTTTATCCCACAGAGGCAATCATAGTTTTTCGCTCTTGTACTATATAATCTATAAAGTTTATTTGTACATGGTTCTAAAAATCCTTCTCCATTGTGATGTTATGGGCTCCAAATTTATGACCATAAGACAATAAACAGATTTTAAGTTACTCGCTTTTATTTTTCATTTTGAATGATTTGGAAACAGGCAGAAACTACGCATTTCTCCCAGGCGGTCAAAGAAGCTCCATCGGAAAGTTTCATGTTGTCATAGAATTGTCAGCTATTTTTCCTCCCTCCTACTATTTTATTCAACTAGAACTCTGGACACGGAAGAGCTTCTGGAAATGTGCCCGGTTATTTCTATCTCTCAGATGGCCATGCGCGTAATCCTTACAGCTGGCATGTATTTTGTGGCAATCTGGAGCGTTTACATGCCTTGTCCCGGTTCTTATAATGCAGAGGTTCCCAAACTTGGCAACTTTAAGACTTGTGGACTTCAACTCCCAGCTCTGCTGGCTGGAGAATTCTGGGAGTTGAAGTCCCAAGTTTGGGAACCTCTGTATATAACGCATCTATTTAGATGCTAACCCAATCAAAGCACTTTACCAACATAAGCACCCAATCAAAATTCTGGCAGCCTAAAATCACGCTTACAATAGGCAAACATTTTAATAATAGTTTTATTTCATTGTTACTTGTAAATATCTGGGGAAATCTGTACATATTATCTTTGTCAACATCATCATCATTTTAGCCATTGCAGGATAAAGGCTTCTTCTGGATGGTTCTAACCAATAGATTCACAGACCTTTCTTTGCAAATCATATTTAATTGCCATTCATTAGTCTATAGCAGGGCTGTCAAAATTGTTGCCTGTGGGCTGGATGTATCACGTGTGAAGCTCCCAAGAGACAACCCCAATTAATTCACGGCCTCGAGACGAAGTTCAAAAAACATCCATTTATTAGGATTAACGTCTTGGCTGAGCCTCCAGTGGAGTCAGAACTGAAAATTATTTGATGGTGTCTGAACTTTACCCCCCTATGCCCCCTCCCCTCTGCCTGGTCATAAATCACGTTACCCAATTAGCATCGAACTTAAATCTATGCATGCGCAATCACAGGTCATCTTGGGATTCCATTCCGACCACAGGAATGTTTGGAATTCACACTTCTCTAGGGCAGCTTGATAATCGTCATGGTGATGGTTTGCAAGCTGACATCACGCACTGGCCCCAGCTCTGCGAAAGGGCAAAATGCCACGATATGACATGTGACAGCAATGTAAAGCCGCAGGTTGACACCCGTGGTCTATAACAACTTGAAGTGCTTTGGCCCAACTGGACAGGAGCACTGGGGGCAATATAAGGTAAGTAAGTGTATTTTTGAAAGGAAGGGAAAAATGCCTATAAGGTTGCTCTAAGGCAGCGGTTCTCAACCTGTGGGTCGGGACCCCTTTGGGGGTCGAACGACCCTTTCCCAGGGGTCGCCTAAGACCATCGGAAAACACATATTTTCGATGGTCTTAGGAACACCAATTTTATGGTTGGGGGTCACCACAACATGAGGAACTGTATTAAAGGGTCGAGGCATTGGGAAGGTTGAGAGCCACTGCTCTAAGGTGAATGGGGCTTCCCTTGAGGTGCACCCGAAGACTACAGCTAGTCCAGAATGCGGCCGCACGGGCAATTTTGGGAGCCTCTAGGTATTCCCACGTGACACCATTCCTGCGCGAGCTGCACTGGCTGCCTGTGGCCTTTCGGGTGCGCTTCAAGGTGTTGATTACCATCTTTAAAGTGCTCCATGGCACGGGACCTAGTTATCTGCGGGATCGTATCCTGCCCCATACATCCCTTCGGCCGATTCGCTCCCACAAAGAGGGACTTCTCCGGGTGCCATCCACTAGGCAATGCCAGCGGGCGACGCCCAGGGGAAGGGCCTTCTCTGTGGTGGGCCCAACCCTCTGGAACGACCTACCCCCCGAACTCAGAACAATTACGGACCTCCGTTCCTTCCGCCAAAAGCTAAAGACCTATTTCTTCCATCAGGCCGGCTTGGCCTAATCTACCTCGCCAGCCTTCAGTCTGAAGTTTAAATTGTTTTAATCGGGATTTTAAGGGGAAATAGTTTTAAGGATTTTAAGATTTTAGCGCAGGGTGATAGTTTATTTAATTGAGTTTTAAATATTTATAATTGTTATGTTTATATGCTTTTAAATTTCCTGTGCACTGCCCCGAGTCCCTTCGGGGAGAGGGTGCAGTTTATAAATTAAAATAATAAATAAATAAATAGATAGATAGATAGATAGATAGATAGATAGATAGATAGATAGATAGATAGATAGATAGATAGATAGATGTAGATAGATAGATAGATAGATAGATAGATAGATAGATAGATAGATAGATAGATAGATAGATAGATGTAGATAGATAGATAGATAGATAGATAGATAGATAGATAGATAGATAGATAGATAGATGATAGATAGATAGATAGATAGATAGATAGATAGATAGATAGATAGATAGATAGATAGATAGATAGATAGATAAATGAAGCTTTGATAAAGAGTGCTGTGATCCATTTTTTTTCCTTCTACAAATGTCATATTCTGATAAAAGGACTAAGCGATTTGTCTGGATCTACTTTAAGACGCAATATTTTCTTGATGAGTTGCAACAGTCAGTTTCCCCAAAGACTCTGGCTTTACCGATCTGCTCTAATCTACAAAATGAGGGAAGGACATGCAGGAAGGGCCCCTCTGTTATCAAGTAAAAGGGGGAGGCCATGAGGGGTGTGTGTGGAGATGGGCAAAATGTCAAGATTGTGGCGGTTTTGGCTGGTTTGATCCTGACTTTCTTAGACGGAAACAGTGATTACTCATTAGAAGTTCTGTGGGTTGCGAAAAGTACATTTCTGAAAAGTACATTTAGGGAAATATTTGACCTTCATCCTTGAACTTATCAAAATAATGAAATGTCAGTGAGATTTTATTTTCTCCCTCACCAAGAAAGTTGAGTATGAATAGACTTTTACACACTGATGACATATAAGACCGCAGTGGCAAACCCATAATAGCAATAGCACTTAGACTTATATCCCGCTTCATAGCCCTTTTACAGCCCTCTCTAAGCCATTTACAGAGTCAGCCTCTTGCCCCCCAACAATCTGAGTCCTCATTTGACCCACCTCGGAAGGACGGAAAGCTGAGTCAACCTTGAGCCTGGTGAGATTTGAATTGCCAAATTGCATATTTTTAAACATATGACAATCATCATTCAATGTGATACTCTTGTATAAAAAGTCAATCTGGCATATTATTGCAAATAATACAGCCGATCAATGCAATCAGATGCCACAGGTTGAGGGAGAGATAATTCTGTGATACATATCAGAACTCAAAGCTATAAATGTTAAACCATGGGTGATGTCAGATGAGTAGAACATAAGAACAGCCTTGCTGGAACAGGCCACAGCCCATCCAGTCCAGCCTTCTGTCTCCCACAGTGGCTCACCATTTGCTTCAGGGTCTTCCCAAGCAGATGTCTTCACCTGCTTCTGATTCCCTGCAAATGGCATTGAGAGATATCCTGCCTATCTCTCCAACCCGGAGGGTGTCCTTAGGCATCCATAATGATAGCCATTGATGCCCTTGTTCTCCATGAACTCGTCTAATCCGTTCTTAAAAGTGTCGAGGCTGAGAGCTGTCACCACTTCTTCTGGCAGGGAGTTCCATAGACCAGTGATCCTCTGGGTGAAACTTCCTCTTATTTGTTTGAGGTCTAGCTTCCAAAAGTTTCATGGAGTGCCCCCTAGTTCTAGTGTTGTGCGATAGGGAAAACAGTTTTTCCTTTTCTACTTTGTCCACACCGTGCATGATTTTATAGACTTCAATCAGGTCACCTCTCAGGCACCGTCGTTCTAGAGTGAAGAGGCCCAGCCATTGCAGCCTCAGAGTAGAACATGATTTATGACCATTTTTCATATTTATGACCATAACAATATCCCCATGGTCACATGATCAAAATTCAGATTCTTAGCAACGGGTTTATATTTAGGATGCGCGCAATGTCCCGGAGTCATGTGATCACCTGCTACGAACTTCTGACCATCAAAGTCAATGGGGAAGCCAGATTCAGTTAACAAGTGCAGTGATATGAGCCATGGTGGCGCAGTGGTTAGAGTGCAGTGCTGCAGGCTACTTCTGTTGATCACTGGCTGCCAGCAGTTTGGCAGATTGAGTCTCACCAGCTCAAGGTTGACTCAGCCTTCCATCCTTCGGAGGTGGATAAAATGAGGACCCAGATTGTTGGGGCGCAATATATTAATTTGTAAACCACTTAGAAAAGGTTGTAAAAGCACTATGAAGTGGTATATAAATCTAAGTCCTATAGCCTCTGCCCATTCCGGCAGATTAGTTGTTTCAGAAGGTAGCGTGTTCTCTATACCTAATTCCTTCTGTACCATTCAGGTGGCATAATATTGTTAAGGGAAGGGGAGTGCTATATGTAGATCCAAGATAGGCAGATATTGTTTGATGATGTCAAAGATATTGTTGCGGGATATAAGGTGTTCCTGACATAGGTGACTTTTGCCATTAACTGCAATGAAGTGCTATTGCTAAGCGCTCTTCACTTCACATCTGTTGCAAGAAAGGTCATAAAATGCGACAAAATTCACTTAACAAATGTCTTTGCACTTAGGAACAGAAATTGTAGGCCCTATTGTGGTCGTAAATTCAGGACCATATATGTTTGTGTGTGTGTGTGTGTGTGTACACATGCATTATATATGTGTGTGTGTGTGAGAGAGACATTTTTGAGCTGATCAATAAATAAATCAGGGAGACTAGTATAGATCTATTTCGAGCTTTTTAGCTCTCATCTGCTAGCCATACCCTTACCGGGATTCGAACCGGGGCTGTATTACATGCTAGGCAGGAGCCTTAGCCATTAGGCCACCAGTATATACTTGTGACACAAGTATATACTTATCCTCCTGCCTCAGCTTATCAGGAAGAGAACCTGGTGGCCTAATGGCTAAGGCTCCTGCCTAGCATGTAATACAGCCCCGGTTCAAATCCCAGTAAGGGTACGGCTAGCTGATGAGAGCTAAAAAGCTCGAAATAGATCTATCCTAGTCTCCCTGACTTATTTATTGATCAGCTCAAAAACGTAACACACATATAAAAAAATTACACAACGGAACTCATGGCTTTCTGTCTAGATGGTCTCTGGTGATGAGCCGAAAGGCAGAAAAGGAGAGCAGTATGCTTCCTCCCTTAATTGGGGCTTACCAGGGTGTTGTGACACAAGCATATACTTATCCTCCTGTCTCAGCTGATCAGGATAAGAACCAATAGTCTAGTGGCAATTACAACTGCCTCACTTGTAATGCTTCCCTGGTTCGAATCCCAGTAAGGGCATGGCTAGCCGATGAGAGCTAAATAGCTGGAAATAGATCTATCCTAGTCTCCCTTGTTTATTTATTGATCAGCTCAAAAACCTAACACACACACACACACACACATATATATATGTGTGTGTCAAAAAACCCCTCACATACATACACACACACACATTGTATATACACAGAGACACACACACATATCTAGCCATTTGTGCTCTGGTGGTCCAAAATGTGCTTGGAATTAATTTCTCTATTATGAACTGTTCAGAATGCTGACTTGGGTGTTCTGCTATTTTGTTCTCCTTTGCCTTCATCTTTTCTCAGGTTCTTTTTAAATCACAACTATCTCAAGAAAATAAGTGTAGTGATTCTAAATGGCAACAACTGTATATAAATCTACCAACGATCTTCTTTTCCCCAGAAGTATTGGCTGATATTTACACGGCACTGTCAATCACTCATTTACCTGAGATCAAGGGTGGGTTGCTGACGGTTTTACTACCGGTTTGCAACCTGCACGCGTCAGGTGCGTGTGTGCACTATTCACTGTACATTGTTCTTTGCGCATGCACAGAACAATGTACAGTGAACTGCGCATGCGCAGTCACTAAAATCCAAAATGGCGGCAGCCCAGTGGTGGCGAGGGAAGCAGTTCAGGGGTGTGGCCAGCCTGGTTCGCTTCCAGTTCCACAACCCAGGCCTGAATTCAATTACCAGTTTGGCTGAACCAGAAGCAACCCTCCTCTACTTGAGAGGAATATGCCTACAAATATTCGTCTTTGGAAAGGAAAAGCATGTTAAGAATATTTGTCTTCAACATTCAACAATAATTTGTCTCCAAAGAAAGCAAACCAGGTATGAAGTGGAGGACACAGTAGTCAGAAACCTAATGTAATTATTAAAAAGGCATCTATTCCTTTTTAAAACAGCTCTTATTTATTTATTTATACCCCGCCCTTCTCCTTGTTAGGACCCAGGGCAGCGCACAGGCATTTTTAAAACCACAATAAAACAATATACATCATTAAAACATATTAAATTATTAAGCCCGTGTTAAAACCCATTTAAAACCCTGCCAAATTGCAATTTATACATAAAAAGTCAGAAATGGGGGGCTATGCTAGGCCGGCTTGTTGGAACAAATACATCTTAAGACGGCGGAAGAGGCGGAGGTCCGAGGTAGTGCGAAGGTCGGGGGTAGGTCGTTCCAGAGGGCCGGGCCCGCCACAGAGAAGGCCCTTCCCCTGGGTGTCACCAACCGACATTGCCCAGCCGACGGCACCCGGAGAAGACCCTCTCTGTGGGAGCGGATCGGACGAAGGGATGTATGGGGCAGGAGGCGGTCTCTTAATCTACGAATTGTTTTCAAAGGTCACATTTAAGCAGCCACAATAAAAATAATTGCTATATATTGCCAGATTCAAGTAATGAACACTGTGTTGAGGTGCGCCACGTCGTATTTACACACAATGTACTTTGAACTTGATTTCTGAAAGAGGAACCGTTTCGCTTCTAGAAGTAATCAAACTTGCTAAAAGAAACCAAAGGATCATACTTACTTCCTGCTTTTCTTAGTGTGCATCTAGCAGTTTTATCAGTTACTTTATTAGCAGTTATTTATAAGTTACGGTTTTTAACTTTTTTGTCAAGTCCACTCAGAAGGATAAGCCTGCAAACTCGAATTTAGAAAGATAAATCAGAAAATACAAATGAGACAAAGAAGGAACAACCGTATTTTGGTAAGTTAAACCATTTTATTGGAGGGGAAAGCCTTTTTCTGTATATTAATAATACATACTCCAGCAAATTCCTGTTTCCAAGTTTGTTTTCTTCCATTGCTTCCACCAGTCCAGAACTATACTGTATCTTCTGTATTCTGCAAATTACAAATCGTGTATTCTGTCTTTAAAGTACATCCCAAAAAGTTTACAGCGCTACACAGCGCATACAGCCACATGGTGTCAGGTGTTTGATACTTGTTACGCCTCTACTACATGAGTTGCATTGATTGCCTGTAAGTTTCCACATGTAATGTAAGATCTGGTTGTCACCCCTAAAGCCCCTCGTGGCTTGGGGCTGGGTTATTTAAGGCAGGGGTCCCCAACCTTTTTTGCACCAGGGACCGGTTTCATTTTAAAGAAAATTCTGCGGACCGGCTGGCGTAGAGGAGGAGCAGGGGGGATGGGGAACAGGCGGCGCATGCGCATGCGGGAGGATTCGGCTCACTCAGCCCTCTAGGGCCTCCAACTGTGCTCTCCCGCATCCGGCGCGCTCTCTCTCCAGGGGGCTGCCCCGTCCTCTCTCCTCCTCCTCCTCTCCGGCCCTGTGGCCCAGTTCCTATCAAGCCACGGACCAGCACCGGTCCACGGCCCAGGGGTTGGGGACCCCTGATTTAAGGGACCATCTTCTCCCAGTGGTTTCTAGCCATAGAATTTGGTCTGACAGATTGGGCACATTGCAAGTCACATCAGCCAAAGATAGTCAACTGGCATGAAATTGGCATTCTCTGTCATAGCTATGCTTTCTGGAATATTCTCCCCTCAAAGTTGAGGATGCTGCTGACCATACGGGCCTTTCAATAAGTCCTTGAAAATTGGGGCTTTGTGCCTCAACCTGAGCATGGGTGCAAAGGATCCATTTCCTATTTCCTGTATACACTGACAGTTGAAGTGACATTTTTTCCTTCTGTATGTACAATTATATTGTAATTGTTTTTAATTTCAATAGGCAGCTGTAGAAATGGAATGAAATATCACAGGGAGTGATTTGTAAGGAATTAAACATCCCCAAGAATGGATGACTCTGGTAAATTGCTGAAAACATAGATATTAAATAAGAAGACATTATAAAGCAGGTCACAATTTTTAAACTGTGGGTAACATCTGAAAGTATGTTTGGTGTGAGATGAAGAAAGAGAGAAAGTATCTTACATGTGAATTAAGCTGCATTCTTACAAAGACTTTTTCAGTCATTGGATGTAAAGGATTTCAGGGTAGTGATGAAGATGGTGGGGAAGAATACCATCAGAATGTGAGGCTAATATGTTCAAATAACAAAGTATGAACACATTTGCAAATAAACCTTCCAATAGCTGATATGAGACAATGCTTTTTTCCCCCTATGTATTCAGGATAGGACATTAACCATCCTGTTAAAATGTGCAGGTTGATCTGAATCTGATAATTTCTCCCAGACTAAATGGCTGATCATCCAGCATCAACATCTCACTGAAGTGTCTTATGGGTAGCCATAATAAATGTAATTTATGGGCTGCTATAATAAATTTAATAGATAGATAGATAGATAGATAGATAGATAGATAGATAGATAGATAGATAGATAGATAGATAGATAGATAGATAGATAGATAGATAGATAGATAGATAGATAGATAGATAGATAGATAGATAGATAGATAGATAGATTAATACTTGTTACGCCTAGATAGATAGATAGATAGATAGATAGATAGATAGATAGATAGATAGATAGATAGATAGATAGATAGATAGATAGATAGATAGATAGATAGATAGATAGATAGATAGATAGATAGATAGATAGATAGATAGATAGATAGATAGTTGTTTTCGTAGATTTTCACGGGTGTAGGTATGCTGGCATAGCTGGCTTCGGGGATTTTCCCGTGTATAAGGCATAGAAATGTTATTGCAACGTTTCGACAAGATCTCACTTGTCATCATCAGGCAGGCTTGTGTCTGTGACACAACGTCGAAACGTTGCAATAACATTTCCCCTTATACACGGGAAAATCCCCGAAGCCAGCTGTGCCAGCATAGATAGATAGATAGATAGATAGATGGATGGATGGATGGATGGATGGATGGATGGATGGATGGAGGGAGGGAGGGAGGGAGGGAGGGAGGGAGGAAGGAAGGAAGGAAGGAAGGAAGGAAGGAAGGAAGGAAGGAAGGAAGGCTTTTCTTGACTTCAGGTTTGTCTCATCCTACTTTTTCTGTGATGCTTTGCCTTATTACCTAGTTTTTGTCAGTAAGCTTGAGAGAGAAATTTCTGTCACTATTCTTCGGCTATTTTGTCATGATTGCCCAGAGCTTCTTTAGAACATGTTTTGGCATATGATCACTTAGTTCTTAGATGAAAACAGTAGTGACATCTTCAGCAAGGCAATATGGTGCTGTGTCTTGATACCTTTTTCCAGTTCAGATCTTTTCTGAAGAGAAGGGAACTTGTAAATCACGGATTCACAATCACTCCGAAACGATGCTACAGCATGCTCTACTTCTTCTGCGTTCAGATCCTTTCACAAAAGAGTAATTATTTTGTAATCAGACTAACTGCCATTCTGCAATCCTCAGACCTGTTAGATATTCAAATTAAATTCTGGCAACTTTGGAGACTATTCCATTTTGATTCAGAAAACAACACAATATTTCCTATTCAGGATTCATCCCTTTCCAACTAACAACTCTAAAAGGCTGTAAGGACAAAAACTAATAGAAGCGTACTAAATATCAAACTGAACATCGTAATATTTCTCCAAGCTTTCTCAAAGTCCATATTGTATTACCCAAATGTGTATTTCCTATGAATTTACAGTTATAATTGAATTCCCAAGTGCAAAGAGGAACAGACTCGTAAATGTTTATTTCATCTGCTTTAACATTGTAGTATGGATATCATCTTGCACCAATCTCATAAATATATTACTTAGTGTAGCAATTATTTGCTTTTTGCTCCAAGATGCATTATTCCCCAGATGTCATGTGGGCTAACCAAATTAATAGAGCTATGGGGCATTTGTTTTTCCATTAAAATAAAGATAGTCGTAATTCCAAAATCCTTGGGTTAATTCGTGCAATGATTCCTCCAATTTTCTTGTTCATAAACCTAAAATGAAATTATGACCCTATTTTTTTTAATCTATCAAATTTAGTATTGCATTTCCAATTCTGTCTTCAGTCTTCTAGATACCTATATATATTTTTTCTCCATTTCTGGTGGCCCCACTCTTCTTTCCCTTTTATCAGCCAGAATTCTTTATAATGAAAAAAATCCTATTATATATAAAATTGCACAAACATTTAACTTTACACAGCTTGCATGGAAGATTAAGCAACATGGATCTGACTTGATATTAATAATCTCTACTAAGATTTATGTGCCTTGACATTAACAGATTCCTATTAGAGACTAGCAGGAGAAAGGATAGTAAAAAAAAAAAGTGCCATAGAGGAATTAAGAATCGACTTGCTTGGACTGTAAGGGAGGAGGGGAGCTGTGGAGATTTGTACTTTCAGATTGCAAGATTTATGTCAGCCTTACCAGGAAGGCCAGCCAAGAAGCATGGCCAGATGAGCTAATTCTACTTTATTACAAAGCTACATTAACAAAATCTTGCTTGTCTCCTGCCATCTTTTTTTGCAGCCCAAGAAACTAGAAAGTCTCTTCCCCACTTACTATCCAGTTGATTCTTAATTGGCTGTTGTGGCCCAGCTGGTTCTGGATGAGCTGCTGATGGACTCTTCTAGTGAGGAGTCCTATGAGTCTGCCCTGGAGGAGGAGGGAGACCTTGTGGAAGCAGAGAGTCTGGTTGGCCACCAGGAGGCTCCTGGGTCATGGAGCAGTGGGGAGGATCAGGGGCAGTTTGTCCCTCATGATGGATTACGCAGGGCTGAGAAAAGGAGGCAACAGTTAAGTAAGAGGCAAGCTCGGAGGCCCTGATGAGCACCAGCTGGTTGCTGAGTGGCCCCTCCCAAGAGAGCTTATAGGGAAGGCTTTGGGGATGGGTCATTTGCAGGAAACAACAGTGACAACTCCTCATTGGAAATTCTGGTCGTTCAAGTCTGCAATTCTCTGTCTGTCTTTGTTACGTGAGTTAGGGCTCGCAGTCAAGGAGATAGTGGCAAGCAATTGTTCTGTGGGGGCAGAACAATTGGCCACTGTGTTGGTTGATGTCTCTTAGCTGACCACTCCATGGTCCTTGAGCCCAGCCTCCCAAATTCTTTCTCATATATCATTATAGCTGCGGTGGTGCAGTGGTAAGAGTGCAGTGCTGCAGGCTACTTCTGCTGATCACCGGCAGTTCGAATCTCACCAGGCTCAAGGTTGACTCAGCCTTCCATCCTTCTGAAGTTGGTAAAATAAGGAGCCAGATGGTTGGGGGAATATGCTAAATCTGTAAACCTCTTAGAGAGGGCTGTAAGAGCACTGTGAAGCGGTAAATAAATCTAGGTGCTATTGCTATTTCTCTAGCCCTTGTCCATTCCGGCGGATTAGTTGTTTCATAAGGTAGCATGTTCTCTATACATAATTCCTTCTGCACCATTCAGGTGGCATAACATTGTTAAGGGAAGGCGGGTGCTATATGTAGATCCAGGATAGGTAGATATTGTTTGATGATGTCAAGGATATTGTTGCGGGATCTAAGGTTTTTCCTGCCATAGGTGACTTTTGCAATTAAGTGATAGTGAATTTGTCAGTAATGGGGTACAAATGGTGCCCCAGTTTTGCACTTTGTTTTGGGATTATACTGAGGGTACCTATTAGTATTGATATTACCTTTGCTTTCTTTTGCCACAGTCGTTCTATTTCTATTTGCTTTCTATTTCGTTAGTGTTTCTAATCCGTTCTCTTCTATTCTGCTGTCTCCAAGTACTGTTACATCCAACATTCAGACATTTTTAAATCTTTCTTTAGTTTCTATTACTTACTTTTATTATTATTCTTGTGAAATCCATCTCATCATTATATTGTAGCAGTATACAAAAAGAAAATGTCCATTACCCATCTCCCACACATACTCCCAAAACCGACTTAATGAATCAAATTTTCACTTAAGGAAACAAAACAAAAAAAATCCTACTTGCATATTGTGAATCTGGTGTCCCCTCAAAGCTGTTAGGTTACAGAAATTAGCAATTAAAAGGCAGGGAATATGCTTTCCAGCTGATAATACATTTTTAAAAAGGTGTATAACAATTCCTTTCCAGACATATGCCCAAATTCTATTAAAGTGAAATTTGGAATTTCAATTGAAGCCACCATCTTGTGCCTGATGGGTATCCATAGATGTGTATGCTATTGAAACGTTATCACTGAAAGAATTCCAAATGCACATCTGTATTGCTAACAAAATATTCTTTAATCTTATATAAATAAATGGGTAAAAATGATATCATTCAGGAGCTTCGTCCCAGTACTTTGCTAAATCTGTCCTTCTTCTAATCTCCCAACTCAAATCTTTCCTGTTCCCCTTCAGTTGTTCTAGTTCTTTTCTTGGTATTGTCCCGATACTTAGTGTATCCTTAAGTGCCCCTCTGGGTAGACAGCTTTAAATTGTAGGGATCTACCAGTTCCTTCCTGCATCTCTATCTTCTTTCTCCACTAGCTGGACTCAATAGGCCTACAGTAGGTTTTCCTTCTACTGCTGCAAATTCTCTTCCTATCCTGGCCATTCTTGAATTGGTCCATGGCCATGTAAACAGACAGTTACGAAGCAGATTTGTGTGTATAAAGGTAAAGGTTCACAAATGTGCTAATTGTTCCTGACTCTAAGGGGCGGTGCTCATTTCGGTTTCAAAGCCGAAGAGCCAGCGCTGTCTGAAGACGTCTCTGTGGTCATGTGGCCAGCATGACTAAACGCTGAAAGTGAACAGAACACTGTTCCCTTCCCACCAAAGGCATTTGATAAAGTAGACCATAACCTACTATTAGATAAAGTAGAAAATTGTGGGTTAGACAGCACCACCACCAAACGGATTCGCAACTGGCTGACCAACCACACTCAACGTGTAGTCCTCAATGGAACTGCATCTACATGGAAGGAAGTATGCAGTGGAGTCCCCCAAGGCTCTGTTTTAGGCCCAGTACTCTTTAACATCTTCATCAACGATTGGATGAGGGGATAAATGGGGAACTCATCAAATTTGCAGATGACACCAAGCTGGCAGGAATAGCCAACACTCCAGAAGATAGGCTTGAGATATAGAAGGATCTAGACAAACTTGAACATTGGGCACTATCTAATAAAATGAAATTCAATTGTGAAAAAAGTAAGGTTCTACATTTAGGCAAGAAAAACAAAATGCACAAGTACAGTATAGGTGGTACCTTGCTCAATAGTAGCAACTGTGAGAGGAATATAGGAATCTTAGTGGACAACCATTTAAATATGAGCCAGCAGTGTGCAGCAGCTGCCAAAAAAGCCAACACAGTTCTAGGCTGCATAAACAGAGGATAGAATCTAGATCACGTGAAGTGTTAATGCCACTGTATAGTGCCTTGGTAAGGCCACACTTGGAATACTGCATACAGTTTTGGTCGCCACGATGTAGAAAAGACGTGGAGACTCTGGAAAGAGTGCAGAGAAGAGCAACCAAGATGATTAGGGGACTGGAGACTAAAACATATGAAGAACGGTTGCAGGAGCTGGGTATGTCTAGTTTGATGAAGAGAAGGACCAGGGGAGACATGATAGCAGTGTTCCGATATCTCAGAGGTTGCCACAAAGAAGAGGGAGCCAAACTATTCTCCAAGGCACCTGGGGGCAGGGCAAGAAGCAATGGGTGGAAACTAATCAAGGAGAGAAGCAACTTAGAACTGAGGAGGAATTTCCTGACAGTTAGAACAATGAATCAGTGGAACAGAAGTTGCCTCCAGAAGTTGTGAATGCCCCAACCCTGGAAGTCTTTAAAAAGATGTTAGATAGCCATTTGTCTGAAATGGTATAAGGCTCCTGCCCACGCAGGGGGTTGGACTAGAAGACCTACAAGGTCCCTTCCAACTCTGCTATTGTATTTATTGTAAGGTGGTCCCTATTTTTCTATTTGCATTTTTTACGTACTTTCGAACTGCTAGGTTGGCAGAAGCTGGGACAAGTAAGTGGAGCTCACTCCGTTACGTGGCGCTAGGGATTTGAACTGCCGAACTGCCGACCTTTCTGATCAGCATCTTAGCCACTGAGCCACTGTGTTCCCTTTTGTGTGTGTAAGAGCAAGCCAAGGCTGGATTCTCCAAAGCAGTAGAGAACCTGGTCATGTTTTTTTCTTCCCAGGTCCTTGAATTGAGCACTCAGGGAAGGGCCAGACATTTCTTTGACATTTTATGGTTTAATTACACTCCCTTCTGAAGGTGTTAGCTCAGAGATGAGTGCAAAGTGAGACCTTGCTTATTATCAAAACTGCCTCTAACGATGACCAAGAAAGAAATCACTCAAATCCATTTTTGAAGATTTAAGAGCACTTTTACTGGTTACAAAAAAGAATGCAGCCAAGTTGAAGCAAGGTCTGAGATATCCGTGCGCGAAAGCATACATATCAATAAGCATCCAACCCCTTTCCCCCACAACCCCGCAAACCACTGTCCAATGCAAAAGCCCCCTTTATGTCATGTGGGTTTCATCTTCAGGAGCGTCATCAGAATGGTATGCAAGACCGTTGACCTTGGCCATTGCCGGTACCTTCGCCTTTTTCGCCGCTCATTAAAAACGCACTTGTTCCACCTAGCTGGCCTAGCTTAGAGTTAGATTTTAGTCTATATTTTAGCTTAGATTTTAGAACTGGGGATATTTTTAGTGGATCGGTTGAGATTTTAATATTTTTAGTTTAATTTTTAGCACAGGTTATTCTAATATAATAATAATAATAATAATAATAATAATAATAATAATAATAATAATTGTTATTATTATTATTATTATTATTATTATTATTATTATTATTATTATTATTATTATTATTATTATTATTATTATTATTATTATTATTAAATTTGTAAACCGCTCTCTCTCCCCGAAGGGACTCGAGGCGGTGCACAGGGAATTAAAAATACACATATATTAAAACCAACAGACATTATCATACAAATTTAAAATGAATTAAACCTATACCCTGCGCTAAAATCCCTAACTATCTAAAAACGAATACCCCATAATCTTATTTTAATCTTATTTTATTATTGTATTGTATTCGTTGTTGTTGTCGTGGTATTCTTAATTCCCTGTGCACCGCCCTGAGTCCATCTGGAGACAGGAGAGGTATAGAAATCCAATAGACTGTAACTGTAACTGTAACTGTAGGCTGACACCATCCATAACAAAAATAAAAAAAATATGAAATACAGTTCTCTTTTAATTTTGAGAACCGAATCCAATTTGAAACACTTTTTTGTTCTTATTTCTGTTGAGGAAACAGAATGAGAGAAGATGGAAGCACAGAAATGCAAGTAGATAAATAAGTACCACGTCAGTGGGAAGTTAACTGTTCTGTGTGTCCCTGCATATAGTCATGCTGCAGTGGTGGGTTTCTGCAAGCTCGCACCTACTCGCAAGAGCCGGTTGGTGAAATTTAGAGAACCGGTGAGAGGGGGTTCCACTGGCGTACCTGGAAGTAAATCGGGCCCGCCGCTGCCAGTGACCCAACGGGAAGGAAAGGAAAGGAAAGGAAGGAAGAAAGGAAAGGAAAGGAAAGGAAGGAAGGAAGAAAGAAAGAAAGAAAGAAAGAAAGAAAGAAAGAAAGAAAGAAAGAAAGAAAGAAAGAAAGAAAGAAAGAAAGAAAGAAAGAAAGAATTTATCATCACAATTGAGTCCAAAATTTTGGTTGCTAAGCAAGAGCGTTGTTAAATGAGTTTCACCACATTTTAAAAGGTGGCCACTCCCACCCTGTCACATGACTGCCAAGCCACGCCCACAAAATAGGCCACACCTACAGAGTAGGTTCTAAAAAATTTGAAACCCACCACTGTCATGCTGGCTACATAACCATGGAAATGTGTTTGGACAATGCTGGGTCCCTTGCCTAAGAAATGGAGATAAGCTCTGCTTCCTAGAGTCAGATACGACTTTACCTTTATCCAAGAAGGTAAAGGATCCTATTTGTAGGATTCACAAATTCACAATATAGGGATGTATTTTTATACTTGGACAAAGAGTATTGGGTGCGGATATTTAGAGCCCTTTTGTTCTAAAAATAATCAGTTTAGAATATAATGCTGCCCCATTCCATTTCTCACATCACTGAAAATGTGTTCTTTATTCCTGTTATATTAATTTGCTCCAGTGAACATATGGAGGAAGGCAGAATCAAAACACAAAAAGGCAAAATAATCAGCAAAATAATAATGAGTCAAAACTATAGGCAGATGATAATGAGTCATAAAACAATGAAAAGAGGAAATTAAATATATCTTATACAAGAAAGGGATAAAACATAATAAAGAAACCAGTTGCAATGTAAACATGAAATGAATTGTGTCAGTTATGTTAATCAATCAAAGCATAATAAATGGGAAATAAGAATCTTAACTCTGTCTAGTTCCATCTCTGTCTAGTTCCATCTCGAAGAAAAATCAATTTTGGAAACTCAAATTGAAGGTTGAAAATGCTTAGATGATTCTCAAGTTAAATCTAATGTTCCCCAAATATCTAAAAAAATTATTCTAGCAAAAATTGACAAAGAATTGTGCGTAAGAAAGTCAAAATAGGAAGTAAACTGCAGGCTACAACGAAGCGTAGCTATGTTAAGGAGCATCATTGCATATTCTTCCATGTCAGTAGGACACCTTAGCCTCAAATGACATAAGAATACAACAAGAAAGTCTCCAGGCATCTTAATTCAATGCCCAGCAATCATTTCCTTCCACTGTGGCTTGCATATGTATGCTGTATGTGTGTGGGGATGTACTGTATATGTATTCAAATAAACCTCTAGGTATTCCCACGTAACACCGCTCCTCCGCGAGCCGCACTGGGTGCCTGTGGCCTTTTGGGTGCGCTTCAAGGTGCTGATTACCATCTTCAAAGCGCTCCATGGCACGGGACCTAGTTATCTGTGGGATCGTATCCTACCCCACACATCCCTTCCCACAGAGAGGGACTTCTCTGGGTGCCATCCAATAGGCAATGCCAGCGGGCGACGCCCAGGGAAAGGGCCTTCTCTGTGGTGGGCCCAACCCTCTGGAACGACCTACCCCCCAAACTTAGAACAACCACGGACCTCCACTCCTTCCGCCAGAAGTTAAAGACCTATTTCTTCCATCAGGCCAGCTTGGCCTAATTCTACCTCACCTAGCCCATAGTCTGAGGTCTAAATTGTTTTAAATCGGGATTTTAAGGCATACAGTTTTAAGTTTTTAAGTTTTTAGCACAGGGTGAGAACTATTTAATTTGGTTTTAAATATTTATATCTGTTATGTATATATGTTTTTTAACTTCCTGTGCACCGCCCCGAGTCCCTTCGGGGAGAGGGTGCAGTTTATAAATTGAATAAAAGTCAAAAAGTCAAAGTCAAACATCTTAAAACAGCAATGTTGCAAATAATATATGATTGCTTGCAGCTTATTAATTAGATAAATTATTTTTCTCTTTAATAAAACTCATTTTATATGCTAATTAGACCAAATCTTAATGCTTTGTTTTGATTTATAGTTCTCCAAAATTATTAATTTCCATGGGCTTAATGCAAATTGAAATCTGCTGGATTTTGACTAACATAAAGAATCGTGTGCTAGCATACTCTACTTATTTCTCTTCCTTTGTTCTAATTTATTTAAATCGTTTTCTGATTTTTGGACATGGTACTCAAAAGCATCAGACAAAAAAAAAACCTGATTGAAAATGCATTATTCCTTCTGCAATTTTTTTTTTTTAAATCCAATAACATATTCACTTCTTTTCCATCTGTGCCACTGTTTCTGGGGAGATATCCAAAAAAACTCATTAAGAAGGATTAGATTTCATTGCAATGTTTATTTTTCCATTGATTGCATCTATTCTGCATTAATACAAACCAGGGAACAATAAATATAATGTTTTCATTCACTAGTAATAATTAAAAAACTGATTGGAGAGCTTTTTCTGGTTGCTAATAGAAGAAGGGATTACTACTGGGGAAAAATATTCTTTCTTTTCCTGGAAAGGGTAATATAAGTTCAAATGAGCTCATAGATTGTATATTAATTTTCCTACGGCAACTGTCCTGCGATCAGTATATATGAATATACTGATAAAATGGGATGGAGCTTCCTTTTGTCTTTAATGTCATAGTTTTAAAATGCAAATAAAAGACTGAGTAACTTTCTCTGATTTCGTTTTGCAAAAAAAAATAATCAAAAATGCCCTGAAATGCCTTTTATCAAAACAAGATTTTCAGATACTTGTAAAAATATTGTAAATTTAAATAGTTCTAAGGAGTTCCAGAATATCCTGGAAGATAGACTATTTTAGACCTAGTGCTATAAAATAATAGTGAGCTAAGGATTATTATTCCTAACTAGCCGTTCCCAGCCACGCATTGCTGTGGTCCAGTCTGGTTAAATGACCAACCAATCTGTGTGTAGATCTACACCTGCACACACAAACACATACACACAACCACTGGATAACCCCCAACCTACCTACTTACTGTATTTCTCCCTCTCTCCACCTACCTACCTACCTACCTACCTACCTACTTACTGCATTTCTCCCTCCCTCTCTCTATCCCTCTACCTACCTACCTACCTACTGTATTTCTCCTTGAATCTTATGACAGAGTATTTTATGTCATAAAGGATGACATAATACCTGTGGCCCACTGCTCTCTCAGTATCCATCTACCTACCTTTTTTACAATTTTTTACATTTCCGTTGCGTGTACC
The DNA here is from genome assembly GCA_039707465.1 of Rhabdophis nuchalis. Classification (NCBI taxonomy): domain Eukaryota; kingdom Metazoa; phylum Chordata; class Lepidosauria; order Squamata; family Natricidae; genus Rhabdophis; species Rhabdophis nuchalis. The sequence continues at coordinate 11,524,167 of CM077661.1, forward strand.
TGGCACAGGTGTAACATTTACACAATCTATCTATATCATTGGTGCTGTACTTGAGAGGAACGTTGTGTGAAAATTTGGAAGCGATCGGTGCAGGACTTTCGGAGATTAGCGGTTTTGAACAAACTCTTGTTACATTTTTATTTATATAAGAAGGAATATTATCACCTTTGATTATGGCGAGATTGATTTGCATATTACTTAAATTAAAACTGTTTACTTTATGTAAATATTCTGTAGCTAAAAGGTATACATTTAAGTGACACATCCCACACAATTTTATGGTCCTTAGATGTTTTATCCTAAAGACAGGTGGGTGGTTAACCATTTTCACAAAACAATATGAAAGTAAAGATGTTCCTTTCTTCTTCTTTTTTTCTCCCTCGTTTTAGCCACCTCTAGATGAGATGGGCAGCATATGAATCTAATAAATAAATAAAGTTTTAAAACTTAACTGATTTATACAGCTGCCAATCTCACATGTGTAACCCTAGACCAGGGGTCTGCAAAGTCGGCTCTTTTAAGACTGGTGGACTTCAACTCCCAGACTTCCCCAGCCAGCATAGCTGACTGGGGAAGTCTGGGAGTTGAAGTCCACCAGTTTTAAAAGAGCCGACTTTGCAGACCCCTGCCCTAGACGGTTTACGATGAAGACGAAATAAAGACATGATGGAAACACACATCAGCTGAATCCAGCAAAGCAAAAAATAGCATTGTCAGAAAATGAGATCTCCTGACACGGTGAGCACACCCAGCTTCAGTAGAAAAGTCTTCAGGTCCTTGCAAGAGGCCAACAATTTTTTTTTGATCTAAGAGGATAGGTGTTCTGAGGCAACTTCCCGCCCTGAACTCCAAAGATTCCTTTATTAGGAATGCCGACAGCCCTGGCAAAAAGTTTATATTGCAGACTAACAAGTCTGTCTATCTGGAAGATAAATAGTTGTCTGCCACATCTATTCATCTCCGCCCCCTTCCTCTTATCCCCAGAGCTAGGGTGGGGCTTTGCTAGCAGCAGTGGCTCTTCTGTCCCAAGGACCGGCCCATAGATTTCCACTGCTCTCCTCTCCTCTGCCACATCTATTCATCTCCGCCCCCTTCCCCTTATCCCCAAAGCTAGGGTGGGGCTTTGCTAGCAGCAGTGGCTCTTCTGTCCCAAAGATCGGCCCATAGATTTCCACTGCTCTCCTCTCCTATGCCACATCTATTCATCTCCGCCCCCTTCCTCTTATCCCCAGAGCTAGGGTGGGGCTTTGCTATCAGCAGTGGCTCTTCTGTCCCAAAGACCGGCCCATAGATTTCCACTGCTCTGCTCTCCTCTGCCTTCTGCGCAGCCACACGCCAGGCCCTGGATCCAGCTGTTCCTCTTCTTCATCAACCACCTCCAGACCTGGGGGCTGTTGACTCTCCCTCTGTTGCCTCTAACAATCTGAGTCCTCATTTTGCTGACCATGGAAGACTGCGTCAATCTTGAGTCAGAGAATCAAACTGCTGTCAATCAGCAGAATTCGCCTGCAAGGCTGCATTCTAATATGCCACCACAGCTCTTAACCAGGACATTCTTCCAAATCCCATATTGTCCAATGGTCATGTTTAATACCTCTCACTTCTTTCTTTCCCTTCCTTTTACCAGTGGTTCAATCAAAGGAAATCGTATGACCTACGATACAAACTGGAATCCAGATCAGCAAGAGAAAGGCTAATGCAATCGGCAGTTCTGTCTACGACTGATAGATCAATCTTCTTTGCTGTGAATAATGGATACAGCAAATTAATTGGTAAACTTCCAGTGATAGCACAATGACTATATGTCACTGGGAGCTCAAAATTCATTCCTTTCAATTGCACTTTGCTTCATCTGATGAGACATTCACATTTATGGTAGTTATGCCAGACAGCAGTTAAACAGTGCCCTCTTTTGCCAGTAATAAGAGTGTTATCTTACATACATTTTTCAAAGAGATTAATTAGTTAATAATTATTCATAAAAAATTGAGACTGTTTTAGAGTATTATTGAAAAATCTATATAGGTGTATGTATATGTGTATGCTGGTTGGGAATAGACAATGGATGCCATTAGATGGTTGTGTTTTAAATACGTGTTTGAAGACCAAATTTGATAGACCAAATTTGGAATATTAGATGAGAATTTTGGTGTGTTGATATTAAGATATATGATGAATTTTTTTATTTAAAATTTATGAAATGAGATTATTTATGAATAATAATTATTTTAGAGATGCACAGAAGTTGTGTGTGGCCGGTCGGTATGCTTTCTAAAAGATACAATGTAGAGTGATGACTTTTCCTTTTTATTTTTATTCCTAATTTTATTCTTTTTTCTTTCTCCTTGTTTGTCTTATTAATAGAATGCCATTATATATACTTTTACTTTACATACAAAAGGAAGTAAAAACAATCAGTTAAATTAAGGTTGAGATATAATAATTGTAATAATTGTTATGAAAAATAAGTGATGACTATGGAAGTAGTTTGCGATTAACGGACACTTTTTTATAATTTATAATTTATAATGGAAGATGGCTTTTTATGTTTGTTCTGCTATTTTTTTTTTAAATCTGTGTTTGTTCAAAATGAATAAAAATTATTCAAAGAGATTAATTGAACTGACTACAGACTTAGGTGGTGGGCAAAGTCCTTCTAGAACTGCACTAAACACAGGCATGATTTCATCAATATTTATCTGAAATTAATTACATGCATTAATTATTCCTTTCATTTCAATTGTTTCCCATAGCGGAACAGAATGTTTCCTTAAGGAACAGCTATATTTTAAGTGGTGGCTTATAGGACATGGTGGCTCAGTGGCTAAGACACTGAGCTTGTCGATGAAAATGTTCGGCAGTTTGGCGGTTCGAATCCCTAGTGCCGCGTAACTGAGTGAGCTCCCGTGACTTGTCCCAGCTTCTGCCAACCTAGCAGTTTGAAAGCAGGTAAAAATGCAAGTAGAAAAATAGGAACCACCTTTGATGGGAAGGGAACAGCGTTCTGTGCGCCTTTGGCGTTTAGTCATGCTGGCCACATGACCATGGAGACATCTTTGGACAGCGCTGGCTCTTCGGCTTTGAAACGGAGATGAGCACCGCCGCCGCCCCCCCCCCCCAAGTCAGGCATGACTAGCACATATGTGCAAGGCAGTGGTGGGTTTCTGCAGGCTCGCACCTACTCGCGAGAGCCAATTGGTGAAATTTAGAGAACCGGTGAGAGGGGGTTCCACTGGCGTACCTGGAAGTAAATCTGGCCCGCCACTCCCAGTGACCCAACGGGAAGGAAAGGAAAGGAAAGGAAAGGAAGGAAGAAAGGAAAGAAAGAAAGAAAGAAAGAAAGAAAGAAAGAAAGAAAGAAAGAAAGAAAGAAAGAAAGAAAGAAAGAAAGAAAGAATTTATCATCACAATTGAGTCCAAAATTTTGGTTGCTAAGCAAGAGCGTTGTTAAATGAGTTTCACCACATTTTAAAAGGTGGCCACTCCCATCCTGTCACATGACTGCCAAGCCACGCCCACAAAATAGGCCACACCTACAGAGTAGGTTCTAAAAAATTTGAAACCCACCACTGGTGCAAGGGGAACCTTTACCTTTACCTTATATTTTAAGTTCATCCTTCTTGTTAAAAATATGTGTTGATTTATTTTGATATTTAGTTGAATGTTAAGTCTTCTTGGAGATTTAGGGATGAAAACACTTCTATTTTTGGAAAATTAGGCATGTCTTCTTTAAAAATAAAATAAGGAAATGTGGCTAATATTAAGAAAGATTAAGGCTTCAAGCTGACACACCCTTCAAGGTTAGGCTTACTCAATCAGGAATTCAGCCACAATCTTTCTAATGAAAACTAAAATTTGAACAGAGTGGAAGGCATACCACATTTTCATTATTTTTACCCACATCTTTTTCCAAGGTAAGCTTTCCCCAGCAACTTCAAGGTGTTGACCACCATCTTTAAATCGCTCCATGGCTCGGGGCCTAGCTATATACGAGACCGCCTCCTGCCCCATACATCCCTTCGTCCGATCCACTCCCACAGAGAGGGTCTTCTCCAGGTGCCGTCGGCTGGGCAATGCCGGTTGGCGACACCCAGGGGAAGGACCTTCTCCGTGGCGGGCCCGGCCCTCTGGAACGACCTACCCCCCGACCTTCGCACTACCTCGGACCTCCGCCTCTTCCGCCAACGTCTTAAGACGCATTTATTCCAACAAGCCGGCCTAGGATAGCCCCCCGTTCTGACTTTTATTCATAAATTATAATTTGGTAGGGTTTTTAATATGGGTTTTAGCACGGGTAAATAATTTAATATATTTTAAATGTTGTATATTGTATTTATTGTGGTTTTAAATAATGCATGTGCGCCGCCCTGGGTCCTAACAAGGAGAAGGGCGGGGTATAAATTCGAATAAATAAAAATAAAAAACATGAGGTACAAATAAGTTATCTCCAATCCTCATTATCTACTGTGAAAACATCCTAATTCTGAAAAAAAAAGAGAATCATAATCCAATATATTTGCAAGGCATTCAAATTGTGAAACTTCCATATTAAAACATTTTCCTCCCCTTTAAAATGAACTCCAGTGCATGACAGTTAAGTTCCGCCTATAACAGAAATGCAAACATACATCAAATTTTAATCCTTTAATAGCCTACATAACTGAGACGGAACTGTTCATGGAATGAAATACAATCGATCCTTTTTTTTTTTTAACGTGTATTCCCCCCACCCTACATAACTGACTCAACCTGTTTGCCCAGGATGTAATATCCTCTAACAGAAAGTTAAGTAAACTTTTTCTTCGTGTATGCCAAGTAAGCGTTTGCATTTTGTTTAGGTAACAGTCCATGGAGCTGCCATTCACACAACTTGAAGTAGCTTTCATCTTGCTGGCATTTGTGATTTTCACCTTGTTTATCCTGGCTTCTATTTACAGCGAACCTGACACAAAGGATGCAGGTAAATAATACCGCTTCTTTTACATCTGGTGGTATAGAGCAGGTGTCAGGCCTGTTTCTTCGTTGACTCAGGAAAGACCACGCTTAGACATTATTTTGAAATGTTAAGGCTCCTTTTACTAAGTTACGATAGCGTACAGACCAAGTAAAGCTGAGAATGAATAGTTTAGGCGCGAACAGAAAGTATTAAGCTTAAGCCCATCCCAATCCCCAAACCCCCCCTGTGCATTGTCCAATATGCAGCCATCTCCAACATCAGGTGGGCAGGTCTTCACCATCCTGGAATGCAGGTCCGTTAAACAGGAGATAACACGAAACATCAACATTGTCCACCAGCAGAACACATTCACCCCAAACCCCCCCACCCTCCCCGTTTCCATGGCAGCGAAGCAGGAACTAGCGAGACTGACATCCGGACCTCCTCCAGGAACAGCGGGAAATCCAGGGCAGCAATAGGCATACGAGAGGCTACACCTGAAAGAGAAGAAGGGAGAGACAAAACAACGGAGAGGAGAAAGAAAAAGAGTCAAGGTTTGTGTGGATACTTGGCATAAAACTGGCGTACCAGTTTAGGAGCTTTGAGATGCTCTTTATCCACCCATTCGTTGTGAGAAGGGGGGAAATCTTTCCACATGACTAGGAACTGAGTTTTATTTCTGCGGATCCTGGAGTCCAAAATGTCCCGCACCTCGTAATGATGATGACCATCCACCAAGGTAGGTGTAGGAGCATCAGGCAACCTCTTGCGGAGATGAGAGGTACGAGCAGGCTTCAGTAAGTGAACATGGAATACAGGGTATAGCCGCCGATAGGTCTTGGGGAGATCCAAACGGACCGACACAGAGCTGATAATTTTGGTGATCGTGAAAGGTCCAATAAATTTGGGACCCAGCTTCTTGCATTTTTGGGGGCTATCCAAATTTTTGGTAGATACATAAACCTGATCACCAACTTTGTAGGAGGGAGGGACTGCTCGTTTCTTATCAGCGTACAATTTGTGCGAGTCATGGGCATCGTTTAAAGTTTTCCGGAGAACCGGCCAAACAGAAGATAATCGAGAGGACCATTCAGATAAAGAGGGAACCGTCGGGGAGACGTGAGGCAGTTCGGGTATGGGTACAAAGTCCTGTCCGTAGATGATTTTAAAGGGGGTCATATTCGTACTGGAGTGAACAGAGTTATTATACGCAACCTCGGCGTGTATGAGAAGATCAGCCCAATCATCTTGCTGGAAATTAATAAAGCAGCGTAAGTACTGTTCGAGGACGGAATTAACCCTCTCACAAGATCCATTCGTCTGAGGGTGGTAGGCGGAGCTTAAGCTTTGGGCGGAGCCAATCAGTCTCAAAAATTCCTTCCAAAATTGGGAAGTAAATTGGGTTCCTCTATCGGAGATGATGCGTTGCGGGACGCCATGAAAACGATAGATATGGGAAACGAACAGTCTGGCCAGAGATTTGGAAGAAGGAATCTTAGTACAGGGGACAAAATGAACTTGTTTAGAGAAAAGATCGGTAACTACCCAGATAACGGTATAACCCTGACTGGGCGGAAGATCAACTATAAAGTCCATTGAAATTTCCTTCCAAGGCCTTTCCGGGGTAGCCACAGACTGGAGAAGACCCTGTGGCTTACCCGGCGCACGTTTTGAAGCCGCACATACAGGGCAACTGGCAATATACGATTCAACATCTTTCTTCATTGATGGCCACCAGAACTGTCTCTTGATAAGATGAATAGTTTTAACGAAACCGAAATGACCAGCTAAACGTGAGTCGTGTGCTCGTTGCAAGACAAAAGGACGTAACGTAGCAGGAACATATATTTTAGAACCAATCCAGGGAAGATCGTCTCTGGTAGTACAATCACCTGAATGAGTCGAATACCAATCATCAGTAAGTAATTCATCCTTAATACGAGCAATTAGGTCAGCAGGTGGAGTAGTTTGGACAGTAGTTTGGGCCATAGTAGATACTGGAGTAGCAGGTAAAGTGAGTGGCATTATCGGTTGTACAATGGTGAGCTTAGACACATCATATTGAGGCAATCTGGAAAGTGCATCAGCCATAAAATTTTTCCCCCCAGGAATGTATTTGAGGTGGAAATTGAAACGATGGAAATAATGAGACCAACGAAGTTGCCTTGGGGACAATTTCCGAGAGGAGGTAAGAGCCTCCAAATTTTTATGGTCCGTCCAGACCTCGAAAGGATGTGGGGCACCCTCAAGAAAATGTCGCCAAGTCATGAGAGCCCACCGAACAGCAAAAGCCTCCTTTTCCCAAATCGCCCAACCGCGTTCGGACGCAGTGAGTTTCCGAGATGTGTAAGCACAGGGTTGTAATTGGCCATGTTGATTGAGTTGTAACAGGACTGCGCCTACCGCGACATCACTAGCATCCGCCTGAATCACAAATGGGGAATCCACATCTGGGTGTTTAAGAACAGGCTCAGCCGCAAACAACCGTTTAAGCTTTTCGAAAGCAGCCTGACATTCCATCGTCCATTTGAGAGGGGTTCCTGGACGAGGCTTGCCTTCTCCTTTTGTTTTCAGAAGGTTTGTAATGGGCAAGGCAATATCAGCGAATGACGGAATAAATTGGCGGTAAAAATTCGCAAATCCTAAAAAACTTTGCAATTGTTTACGGGTACGGGGAGGGGCCCACTCCGTCACTGCCTTGACTTTAGCAGGATCCATTTCAATTCCCTCAGAGGAGATACGGTAACCCAAATAGTCAATTCTTTCCTGGTGAAACTCACACTTAGAGAGTTTGGCATAAAGTTCAGCGGAACGCAACTTATTTAATACGGAGCGCACTAGTTTAACGTGCTCGTCGTGTGTTTGCGAGTAGACGACGATGTCATCAATGTAAACAATAACTCCCTTGTAAAGGTGCTCGTGGAGAACCTCATTTATCAGTTGCATAAACACTGAAGGGGCACCTTGAAGACCGAAAGGGAGGACTTTGAATTGGAAACATCCGAGCGGACAGTTAAAAGCTGCCTTCCATTCGTCCCCCTCTTTGATCCTGACCCTGTAATATGCTTCACGTAAGTCCAGCTTTGTAAAAATCTTACCGGTAGCCAGGTGAGCAAGCATGTCCTTCATGAGCGGAAGGGGGTAAATATTGTGTTCACAAATGGTGTTGAGATATGAATAGTCCTGTATTAATCTTAGAGTGCCATCTTTCTTTTCTCTAAACATAACTGGTGCAGCTACACGGGGCCTAGCTGGTTCAATGAAACCCCTTTGAAGGTTTTTATCGATGAATCTACGTAATTCCTCCATCTCCCGTGGGGTCATTGAATACATACGAGGTTTGGGTAATTGAACCCCAGGAAGAAAATCAATTGAACAGTCAGTAGCCCTATGAGGAGGAAGGGAATCACAAGATCTTTCACTGAAAGCATCCTTTAGGTCCCAATATTCTTTGGGAATTTTCTCCTCCCCTGGTATGACCTCGGGTGATGGGAAATCCAATAAATGCGCAGCAGATTCAATATGGGGGGGTGGCTGACGGTGCGGGGGTTGATCAGTTTCTGATGGAAGAGAGGTATCTTCCGGGAGGGATAAAGGAATGCGCACCCAACCTTCCTTCCAGTTTATCAGAGGATTCCATTTTCGAAGCCAATTGACCCCCAAAATTACAGCATTATCTGCAATGGCAGTTACAATAAAGTTGATGGTCTCAGTATGGCCTGTGCCTATAGAAACATGAATTGGTTCGGTGATAAAAGATGCTGGGGTTCCCCCAGCTACAGAACCATCCATTTGGCAAAAGGCTATGGGAGTTTTAAGGGTCTTAAGGTGAAAACCCATCGAAGACACGATGTCTTGGCTTATGAGACATTTTGAACACCCAGAGTCAATGAGAGCCTGCACATTGCATGTACGGCCAGTAGATGGAGCTAAAAGCTTTAAATTAATATAAAGGGGCCCGGAGCGATGACTCACCAGATTGTCGTCAGAAGAGTCTGAAGACGCCTCCCAATCGTCAGGGCCAGCGGTGGGCTGGTCAGCAGAGAGGTTGATGGGCTCCACCCCACTCATAGCCGGTTTGGCGCGCACAATTGGCGTTCTAGGCTGTTTCCGGTCCAAGGAAGAAAGTGGGCGTGGAGGTGGTTTTGATCGGCATTTGTCTGCCCAGTGCCCCTCCTTCCCACAGCGATAACAGCTGCCTGAACGTGGCTGGGTTGTTCTCCCCTCCCCCTTTTGCATGCGTTTCTCCCTCGCAGGGGGGTGAGATTTGGGGCTATCTTCCTGTGCTTTTTTCTCCAAGCGGACTGGATCCTGCAAGTGGGCATGATCCAATTCGACATCCGAAGCTAGATCTATCCAGTCATTCAAAGTTTCGGGTCGAAATCTGTTCACACATGTTTGATAAATATCTTTATTCAGCCCTTCAATATAAATGTCCATTAGGGCTTGTTCACTATAACCAACCATAAACACTGATAGCTCCTGGAAAATCTGCGTGTAAGCCTGAATAGACATGTCCCCCTGCTGCAAACTTTTTAGTTTCATTTTTGCTTTCCTCTCAACACGGGGGTCTTCAAAACGCCTTCTAAGAGCATTCATGAAGCGATCGAAATCGCGCAATGCCGGTGAGCGGCAATTATGTAATGAAACCAACCAATTAGAAGCTTGATCTTCTAGGGTCATAGATACAATTCTGATTTTGATTTCATCGTCCAAATCAGCTGCGTAAAACTGCATGTAATTATCGACGTGAATTAGAAAAAACGCCAGTTTGTCGGCACTTCCGTTGTATTTCACACCCAAAGGAGGCAGTTTTGCAAGTCGGCGGGGGTTAATGGGGTTGGCTTCCCTTCCAGCCTGAGGGGGGGGGGAGGGAGTTGCTCTCCTGCTTTGCCTGGCAGAAGCCGCCTCTCTTCGCAATTCCCTGCCGGCCTGAGGAGGGGGGGATGGTGTTGAAACCCTGCTTCGTCTGCCCGGAGCTGCCTTTGAACCTCTTGGCTGTGGGCGATCCGCCTCCCTCCCCCAGATTTTTTCCAGGGCTAAACTTTTCTCATCTGCCTGGCGGAGTAGGTCCTGAGCCATCTCCCTTAGTTCCCGTTCTTCTCTTAAGAGCTCCGGAATGACTTTCTTTGGGGAAATTCGACGCCTGGAGACGTTTACCCCACTCATTCCAACCCCTTCAGACCAACGTTTAGGTTTGACTGATTCTTCAGCTGGCAGATTTAGATCTAGGCCAGCCAAACCTTCCATCACTGACCTGATCCCTTCAGATTGAGCAGGAGGATGCGATGCTTCAGCTCCCAAAATGGTTTCAGGCAGGACCTCTACCAACGGAGGCTCCTCTTGTGAAGGGTCCGACATCAGGGCAGGTTTTTGGTTTTGTTGATTCTCAGCTTAATGTCGGGCCTGTTTCTTCGTTGACTCAGGAAAGACCACGCTTAGACATTATTTTGAAATGTTAAGGCTCCTTTTACTAAGTTACGATAGCGTACAGACCAAGTAAAGCTGAGAATGAATAGTTTAGGCGCGAACAGAAAGTATTAAGCTTAAGCCCATCCCAATCCCCAAACCCCCCCTGTGCATTGTCCAATATGCAGCCATCTCCAACATCAGGTGGGCAGGTCTTCACCATCCTGGAATGCAGGTCCGTTAAACAGGAGATAACACGAAACATCAACATTGTCCACCAGCAGAACACATTCACCCCAAACCCCCCCACCCTCCCCGTTTCCATGGCAGCGAAGCAGGAACTAGCGAGACTGACAGCAGGGCTCCCCAACCTTTTTTGCACCAGGGACCGGTTTCATTTTAAAGAAAATTCTGCGGACCGGCTGAGTGGCTCAGCAGTCATGTGACCGGGTGGGCGTGGCCAACTTGGAAAATGTGAAACTCACTTAACAATGGTCTTGGTTAGCAACCAAACTTTTGGCCTCAATTGTGGTCATAAGTTCTTTCTTTCTTTCTTTCTTTCTTTCTTTCTTTCTTTCTTTCTCTTTTTCTTTCTTTCTTTCTTTCTCTTTTTCTTTCTTTCTCTCTCTCTCTCTCTTTCTTTCTCTTTCTTTGTCTCTATCTCTCTTTCTTTCTCTCGCTATTTCTTTCTTTCTCTCTTTCCCTTTCTCTCTTTATTTCTTTCTCTTTCTTTTTCTCTTTCCCTCTTTCTCTCTTTTTCTTTCTCTCTTTCTCTCTTTCTGCATCTTTTTCTGTCTCTTTCTTTCCTTTCTGTCTCTTTCTCTCTGTCTTTCTCTCTCTCCCACTTTTTTTCATTCTTTCTCTTTCTCTCTCTCTGTCTCTCTCCTTCATCCGCCCATCTCTGTCACTGTGTGTGTGTGTGTGCGTGTGTCTGTCTGTCTTGCATTCACTCAATCACTCATTCTGTGTCTCTGTCTATCTTTCTCTCCCTCCCTCCCTCTCTCTGTCTCTCTATGTGTGCCTGTCGTCGTCATCGTCGTCGTCCTCCAGCCTCCTCAGCCCGCCTGCCGCGCTTGGTCGCTCGTTCGCTCGGTCAGGCTCCGTGGCTGGGTAGGAGCCGGGCTGGAGAGGAGGAAGAGGGAGGAGGGGGCAGCCCATTGGGCAGAGCGTGCGGGAGAACGCAGGAGGATGGTGGGGGCTCTTCCTCCACCCTCATCGACGGAGGGACTCCTGTGCGCCGCTGGAGCAACCCTCCCTACGGCCACCAGTTCCCTCCCCCGCCCAAGGAGCCTCCGCAGCCCCTGGAAGAAAACGAGTGGCCGGCATGCCAGCAGGGGAGGGAATCGGTGGCCGGTCCAGCGGCGCCCAGGAGTCCCTCCGTCGACGAGGGTGGAGGAAGAGCCGCACTCCAAAGGCGTGAACAGCCGCGCCTGCGTTCTCCCACGCGCTCTGCTCAGGGGGCTGTCCCCTCCTCCTTCCTCCTCCTCTCCAGCCCTGCGGCCCGGCTCCCACCCAGCCACGGACGGGCACCGGTCTGCGGCCCGGGGGTTGGGGACCCCTGGTATATAGTACTACACATTTTTCCATTAAACTACAAGTATCAGCATGGTCTGTACTACCGTGAATGTTGTTTAGTCCTCTTATTGCCATATGAACTGGTGCAGCTTCATAGTATCTATGATAGAAGAGTAGTTTTTAGCTTTTCACTAGACTGCAGTGAGTTGAATTTTGTTCTTACGTGCTGGTTTCCAGTTAAGCCCACAATACCAAAATGTTTTATTAAAGAATGGTGGAGTGAAAGAGCAGAATGATGTGAATGTAAATTTAAAAATATAGACATTAGCTTTCTAAAAGAATGTATTTGCCTGTGGAACCTTTTTCTCTTGAAGTGAATCAAGCCATCCTTCACTATAACTCTTTTATAATCAGCCCACCATTACTGCACCCATATCTGTCTATGGTCAATTGTGGTGGGCAGATCTGGCTCAGTCATTAAGGAGAACAAGGCAACCCTTTCAGATAGCAGATGCTGTAGGACAGGGGTCTCCAACCTTTGCAACTTTAAGTCTGAAGGACTTCAGCTCCCAGAATTCTCTGGGAGAAGTCGGGGAGCTGAAGTCCTTCAGACTTAAAGTTGCAAAGGTTGGAGACCCCTGATCTAGTGGGAATGGGCTATTTAAGATTATGTATGATAAAACAAGGAGACCATATCAGGAATATTGCATGTCTGTGAATTGAATATGGAAGTGCGTGATTAGTAGGAAAGAAATAGTCCTTCAGACTTAAAGTTGCAAAGGTTGGAGACCCTTGCTGTAGGAGACATAGTTAACAATTAAATTATAATAATAGTTACAGCCGTATTCGATTTGATCTAAGTTAAACTAATCTGGGGTTCCAGGTATGTTGGTTGCTAATGTTCTATTGGTACTATTAAATGATTGTATGGATACATGATCCTCAGGAAAGAGGGTGGCAGATATAAGATCTAATTTGCGGTGGGTTTATAATAATTTAAATTTAATTTAAAATAATTTAATTTAAATAATAATTTTAAAACACATTTTTTTAAAAATGCCAAAGATTAAGAGGTCTTTTTTCAAACTTGCTGCTTGTTTAACCTTGATATTCCTTCTTTTAAAATTAGGGATTTAAATAAGTTACTATGATCAAGATCCTTGCAGCTTTATTAATCATAGTGAGAGTTCTGCAAATCTTCATGTTTATCTTTATACACAGAGTGGTGGAGTTTCTATAAGAAGCTGGGTGGTAGAGTAGGGGGAGAGGAGAGACATAGTAATGTATGCTTCAGTGTTAGGGTAACGTGCCCATACTATATCTTATTGTGTGCAATTTATCATGTGCTTGTTGGCTTATTGAACATAGCAATTCTACCTTGTTAACCAGGGCTTAGCATGTTGTGTGGATGCTGCTTGCAAATGGCCATGTAGTTAAGGTGACCAGACGTCCCGCTTTTGGTGGGACAATCACGCTTTTCAAGAATTAGTCCCTCACCCCGCCACCTCTTAAAAATGTCCCGCTTTTTGCCTGGACAGGTGGTGGGGGGGCGGCCGCTCTGCACGTGCTCAGAGGCAGCCTACAGCCAGGGGAGCAGCGTGGGCAGGAAGTGGCGGCCAGAGCGGGCTGGCGGGCAGGTGAGGGCCGGCGAGGGAGGAGCGAGCGAGAAGCCAGCAGGTTGAGGAGGAGGAAGAGGATAGCTGCGCACGACGGGGGCATGGCCCTGAACTTTGCGGAGCAGCCGCAATGCGCTGACAGCAGCCAGGCATGAGCCCCACTGCCGCTGCGTCCCCTCCCTGTCCGGCTTGTCCCTGAACTTTTCGCCGCTCATCCCGGACAAGCCGAACAGGGAGGGGACGCAGCGGCGGTGGGGCTCATGCCTGGCTGCTGTCAGCGCATTGCGGCTGCTCCGCAAAGTTCAGGGCCATGCCCCCGTCGTGCGCTCTTCCTCCTCCTCAACCTGCTGGCTTCTCGCTCGCTCCTCCCTCGCCGGCCCTCACCTGCCCGCCAGCCTGCTCTGACCGTCGCTTCCAGGCCGCGCCACTGAGCGCGTGCAGAGTGGCCACCGGGCACCCGGCCCTGCTCCACCCCCCCCTCCGGCCTCTATGGGAATAGTGCAACCTCAGGTACAGCCAGCGAAGGAAGCGGCGGCTGCAGGGCTGGGAAAGACCGCTCAGCCCCCTCCCGTCAATGGTGTCCCGCTTGTCAAATTTTGAAATGTAGCCCACTAAGTAATTGATATCATTCCATTCATTAGTTTGCACAGATTAGGGGACTTTGGAGATGGATTAAAACAACAACTTAGTTTTCATAAATCCATAATTTACATGGTTCCTCATGAATATTTCCATGAAAGTTCAATAAAATTTAATTTTATCTTGAATCGGTCGTTCCATTAAATAAAAATTAAAAAAAAAATCCATAAGTTTCACTGCCTCTGTCCTTTTCAATTTTTCTCTTGTTTTAATCTTCTTATAAATGAAGAGGTAAAACCAAAACAAAGAACAATTTTATATTAGTAGCCTAGTCCAGAGGTCTGCAAAGTTGGCTCTTTGAAGACTGGTGGACTTCAACTCCCAGAATTCCCCAGCCAGCATAGAGGAATTCTGGGAGTTGAAGTCCACCAGTCTTAAAAGAGCCAACTTTGCAGACCCCTGGCCTAGTCCTAACCCCCCCCCCCAAATAAATAATCCAGACAATAATTGTAGAGATACTTTGCTGTAGGGCAAAGTAGGGCTTTTGCAAGCAAAGAACCGATAGTTTTATAATACCTAGATGCTGTCATAACAAGAAAGGATCTTTTGAAAAACTACAATTAGATATTTATGCATTATTAGCAAATACTTTTTCCTGTCCTAGCCTTCCTTCACCAAATACCTTTAAAGGCAGCAAAGGTCTATTTAGAATTATTATGTAAAGAACTATACACATTCTCATCTATAGAACTATGTAATCTGGTCTCTCCAGATCCATCTGATTCCCATAATCTGTAACTGGTTTGATGGCCTGTAGTTATATTGGTTAAGGCTTAGGGAAGCTGTAGTCCAAAATATATGCGTGAATCTACTGTGGAAATTATTATTTTTGTGAAAAAACAAATCCTCTGATTAGCCATGGATGATCAATGGAAAGCAGTTGAACATTGTTTGCGCTATACAGGTAGCCTTTGATTTACAACCTCAGTTGAGCCCAAAATTTCTGTGTCTAAGTGAATTTTGTCCCGTTTTACAACCTTTCTTGCCACAGTTGTTAAATGAATCACTGCCATTCTTAAAGTAGAAGCACGGTCATTAAATGAATCTAGCTCCCTCACTGACTCTGCTCGTCAGAAGGTGGCAAAAGGTGATGGGTCTAGGACAGCGATGGTGAACCTTTTTTGGCTCGCGTGCCGTAAGTGGGGGGAGCGCAGGGGGACGTGCGCGGGCGTGCTGCACCCATAATGCAATGCGTGACACACACACACAGGGCACATGTGTGCACTACAGCCGCGACCCCCCATTTTTTGCATGCTCTTTTTGCCCTCCCCAGGCTCCAGAGGCTTTATAGGAGCCTGGGGAGGGCAAAAACAGCCTCCCCCAACCTCCCAGAGGCCCTCTGGAGGCTTCAGCGACCTTCAGGAAGCTTCCCTTAAGCCTCCGGACCACTCAAAATGATGCTCCCAGCAAATCGGACGTCACTTCCAGTTTCGGCCGCATGTTCTTTTGTGTGCTGGGATCCTTTGAGTCTATTTCAAGGACAGACTTTGGTGGAAGTTGTTCCTTAACACCTATTGATCAGAGGTCACCTTCCTAATGAAGATGCTGGGAGAGAGTAATCTGGGAATAGCATCTCCCAGATTCAGTAACAAATACTGTCAAATACTCACAAGTGTCAAAACGTTTTAAATTCAGCCAAATTCTCAGTCAGTTCAAATTCCAGACTAGTAAATCAGCTCTTATCAATCAGATAACACCAGAATTTGTCCCAGAGTAGACTGAGTCGGAAACTGGGCTCTGCACCCTTGGGTGGGGGTTTTATAGGGAGCCTAATTAATCAGTAATCTGACTCAGTCCAATCAGAGGCAGACGGAGATAACCCATTTCCTGGATGCTATCTTCCCCTTATTGAGAATTGGCCATTTCATTGCCCCCATTCTGATTGAAGCATGAAAAAGGGACATGCTGCAGCTTTTGTGTGGTTTTTCTATCCAGGCAAATTTGACGATTGATAATGCAACTGAAGGGGAATTCCACTTTTTCAAACCCAGGGACAGGCCTTTGGCAGGACAGCTGTGTACTCATGATAAAGCCATGCTTTCTCTCACCCAGCTCGGCCTCGGGAGAAATCTCCGTGCCTCAGCAGGATTCTGTAAGGAGGAAAGGCTTTCCGTCCATCACTCTAAGACCCAAATTAGGATTTTCTCGGGAAGACCCAGATCAAACACCCATGCCAGACTGGAAATAATAAAAGTGAAGGAGTTGTAATTGTTCACATCTCGAGAGCTTGGCAGGAACACATTACAGCGTCTTCTGCCAAAATCAACAGCAGTGCCAAGGAATTGGGGTCCTTTTTTGCCCCCACTCCAAAGAGCGCTGCCATTAAGGTTTTTAAAACAGATAAATCAAATCCCAAATGGTGTGTGCTGCACAAGTATGCAATTACAGTGATTTAAAACCTTGTTCGGTGTAGATTTTTGCAAGTACCTTTGCATGTCTCACGCTGGTGTTTGCAATGTAGTAATCTACCATGGAAGCTGGAACGATCCCACTGGAGGCAAAAATGCACATTTTCTAACTCCCTTACTGGCTTAAACTCCTGTTTTTTTAATGGCTTATTGGTCTCACGAGGTTTCCGCAATGACTTATGATCAAGGTGAAAAGAGAAAATCTCAGCTGACCTGTGTTAGTGAGGTCTTTCTACTTGCTCTTTGCAGCCTCTAAGTTAAGGACGAGCTAAAGCTGAAATAGGGACACGGTGGCTCAGTAGCTAAGACGCTGAGCTTGTCGATCAGGAGGGTCAGCCATTTCGCGGTTCGAATCCCTAGTGCCGGGTAATGAAGTGAGCTCCTGTTACTTGTCCCAGCTTCTGCCAACCTAGCAGTTCCAAAGCATGTAAAAATGCAAGTAGAAAAATAGGAACCATCTTTGGTGGGAAGGGGACAATGTTCCATGCACCTTTGGCATTTAGTCATGCCAGCCACATGACCACGGAGATGTCTTTGGACAGCACTGGCTCTTCGGCTTTGAAACGGAGATGAGCACGGCCCCCAGTGGTGGGTTTCAATATTTTTTAGAACCTACTCTGTAGGTGTGGCCTATTTTGTGGGCATGGCTTGGCAGTCATGTGACAGGATGAGAGTGGCCAACTTGTAAAATGTGGTGAAACTCATTTAACAACGCTCTTGCTTAGCAACCAAAATTTTGGGCTCAATTGTGATGATAAATTCTTTCTTTCTTTCTTTCTTTCTTTCTTTCTTTCCTTCCTTCCTTCCTTCCTTCCTTCCTTCCTTCCTTCTTTCCTTCTTTCCTTTCTTACTTTCTGCCTTCCTTTCCTTTCCTTCCCATTGGGTTACCGGCAGCGGCAGGCCAGACTTATTTCTGGGTCCGCCAGTGGAACCCCCTCTCACCGGCTCTCTAAATTTCACCATCCGGCTCTTGCGAGTAGGTGTGAGCCTGCAGAAACCCACCACTGACCGCCCCCTAGAGTCGGGAACGACTAGCACGTATGTGCGAGGGGAACCTTTACTTTTAAAGCCGAAATGTGTCAAACAGTTTGTGATTAAAACCATGATAATGTTGGGTTCTAAGTCGTTCTGGAGTTTCAGATGGGCAAGAGGGCCCATCTCCAGAAGTACTAGGAAAAAAAGTGATGGTGGCAATTTGGGTGACAAAACTAGCATCCCTTTGCAGGCAAGGTTAAATCTATCATCCCACATAATAGGAACTCAGTATAAAGAAAATACTCTGCTGGTTAAGTTATTTCCGTGGCACAAGGTATCCAGAATCTCAAAGATACTACAATTTCAAGTTTGTTGGATCGGAGTATGCAAACCCAAATCATAAAGCCCTTGTTATCTGAACGAAGAGATTTCCCTATACTTCAACCAAACCCTAAATATGCTTTAAATATGTTTGAACCTCTCTTGCCTCAAGAAGTGTTTTTGACACAAGAAATCAAAGTTCCCTGCCATCATTTTAAAACAAAATTGTTATGGAAAAATGTATTTCCATTGTATGTCTTAGAAATTGTTGGTTTTATGTAGAAACAGAGAAAACAATTAACAAGAAATTTAATCATTGGAGTTGCTAAACAAAGCTGGGTGATTTGTGGTGTAGGATATTATAAAACCAAGCCATTATATTTGTGTGTGATGTCAACTAGATCAGGGGTCTCCAACCTTGGCAACTTTAAGACTTGTGGACTTCAACTCCCAGAGTTCCTCAGCCAGCTGAGCTTTAAGACTTGTGGACTTCAACTCCCAGAGTTCCTCAGCCAGCTGAGCTGGCTGAGGAACTCTGGGAGTTGAAGTCCACAAGTCTTAAAGTTGCCAAGGTTGGAGACCCCTGAACTAGATCATTTCATTCAACCATAAAATGGATGTTAACACATTGTGGGGTGTTTTTTTTGTGTGAACTTAGTCTAAGCATGAATGGATGTGACAATTCTGTAATAGAGTTTTAAATTTAATCAACAATGATTATGAAGTTCACAAGCAAAGTACGTTTTATTTACCGGAGTTGTTTGCATAAATTAATAACCTTCTCTTCTCAGTTTAGGATTTTTACCGGCCTTATTTATATGGAAAAAGTAGAATTTATCAATTTGTTTGCAAGCAAAGCAGCAGGATTTTTCACCCTCTAAAATTCCTATTTTTAATGAAAATGTAAATAAATGGTGAATGGAGTCTTACCAAATCACGTTAATAATTCCCATTAGCAGGTATGGGAGTCATGTCAGCAAACAAGATATGATAGTAACTCACAGTCCCATTTTCAATTCATCCCCCTTACACACACACACACACACACACACACACACACACACACACACACACACACACACAACGTACCATACACTTCTACAAATCTCCCACTGGATGGAGCTCTCCTCTCACCATGATTTAACAAAATCAGTTTCATGGATAAAATCCAGGAATGAGCTGCATGGTTTACATAAGAACCTAAGAACCTAAGAATAGCCTTGCTGGAAGAGGCCACAGCCCATCCAGTCCAGCCTTCTGTCTCCCACAGTGGCTCCCCATTTGCTTCAGGGTCTTCCCAAGCAGATGTCTTCACCTGCTTATGATTCCCTGCAAATGGCATTGAGAGATCTCCTGCCTATCTCTCCATCCCGGAGGGTGTCCTTAGGCATCCATCATGATAGCCATGGATACCCTTGTTCTCCACGAACTCGTCTCATCCTTTCTTGAAGGTGTCGAGGCTGACAGCTGTCACCACTTCTTCTGGCAGGGAGTTCCATAGACCAGGGATCCTCTGGGTGAAAAAGTACTTCCTCTTTTAGCTGGTGTTTCAAAGAACTGCATATGCCCAGATTGGATGAGACTCCATCAGCTCAGATAGTAAAAGTAAGTCAGGAGTACTGGAGCCACGTAAGGGATCCGATCCGATTTCAAGGGGTTTTGTCCAACTATTTCTCCAATTACTTTCCCAGAACAGAAATTTATATTCTTGATACTC
Source organism: Rhabdophis nuchalis (assembly GCA_039707465.1). Lineage (NCBI taxonomy): Eukaryota > Metazoa > Chordata > Lepidosauria > Squamata > Natricidae > Rhabdophis > Rhabdophis nuchalis. The sequence continues at coordinate 11,543,703 of CM077661.1, forward strand.
TAGGTTCCCAAACTTGCTGGCTGGAGAATTCTGGGAGTTGAAGTCCACAAGTCTTAAAGTTGCCAAGTTTGGGAACTCCTGCTCTAGATTCAAGTATGAAATCCAAATCTTGAGAAGTTTTCTAATCAAGGTAGTTCCTCAGAACCATCGCCCCCTGAAATATAACAATTCTTGTATTTTATTCCAATTTCATTCTAAATTGTTTTTAATCAGATTTTAGTAATAATTTGTGTCTGGAACTCTGCACTTTGATATGGCCCAAGTAAAGTTAACTAACTAACTAATTGAGATCTAAAAGCAAGTTAACAGAGGTAGTATATTGTTTGTTTATCTCCAACCTTTATTATTTTTGTAAAGAACCCAAAGGTGGCAAACATATCTAATATTCCTTCTACTCTGCACTAGAACTCATGTTCTCTTAGTTTCCAGCCTTGTGTTGTAGCTACTAGACCAAATTGGCTCTTGTCTTTCTTTCGTTTTTTCTCATTTTTGTTTATTTAGCAATATTTCTAATATCTGTTTGTATAAGTATCACCAAAGATACCAGAGATATGACACACCTACTGCTTTGACCTTGCCTTTTCATTAAGTCCAATTCAATGCATGAATAGTTTGGCTGAAACATAGCAATGAAACTACCTACGGCATCTTGCATTAAAGTATCTATCTGTGTGTGTGTGTGTTCTCCAGCATAACTCTGGAACACCTTGAGCAATTTCAGCCAAACTTGGTACACAGATGACTTACTCTCTGTAGAAAAATATTGTGGGGGATAAGACTCCCAAATTCCCCTCGGTGTATGTGTTCTGTTAAGATTCAGCCTGTTGTGCCGGTAAATGGCTTCTACTGTGCTGCCATAAAATGGCTTCTACTGTACAGCGCAGTGGAGTTGCCATAGTAATGGCTCCACAGTACTCCACAATGGGCTCTCTCTGATAAGGGGGAAAATCTAACAATAGAAATTATGTTTAATCCGGACATTTCCCCCCTATAAATAAATATCCAGGTTATCAGCTAGTTCTTCATATAGAGCAAGATGAACTATGAAGGAAAACATTATCTTACAACTATTTATCCTGAATCAGGTAAATTAAAGCTAATTCAAAACGCTATACACTTTAAAAGCAAAGATTAAAAACGCTTTAAGCCTCAACTAATTTAAAACAATAAAAGAACAGATTACGTATAGTGTGACCTCCATAGAAGGTGATGTATGATAAAATGCTACAAAGTATCAATATATGCCTAAATTCGACAGTCTTAATGTGTTTCTTAATGAATTATTCATAATATGGGTTATTTACAGAATTGGAAATATATTTACAGCTAAGACTTTTCTGTTTCACAAAGAATGCACACCTGTTGAGGATGATTCACGTCGCTATCCCACGGCCTTCCATATGTTTTGCTGTGTAGCAGTGTTTTTCCAGCTTGGCGACTTTGAAGTCCATGGGACTTCAACTCCCAGAATTCTGGGAGTTGACGTCCACAGGACTTCAAAGTCATTAAGCTGGAGAAACACTGCGGTATAGTATGGTACAATTTTCCAGCAGCCACAGAGTTTCATTTGTGTGCTGTGTAGGGTATTAGCTGGCTGGGGAATTCTGGGAGCACAGCTGGCTGGGGGAATTCTGGGAGTTGAAGTCCACAGGACTTCAAAGTCGCCAAGGTGGAGAAACACTGCTGTATAGTATAGTACAATCTTCCAACAGCCACAAAGTTTCATTTGTGTACTGTGTAGGGTATTAGCTGGATGGAGATTGTTGGCTACTCTGGGTTCAGAACCAGTTTTACAACTCTGGTCCTGTAACCAGTGTTTAAAAATAAATGCAGAATAGTGTAATACACCGGACAGTAAAGAGATACGTTGCTTTAACCACAAACAAACTCTAAAACAGTGATAGTAAGAAAATAAATAGTCTTTACTGTGTAGCAACTAAAATACTTCTTCCGACCAGAGATTCTAACTTCTCAAATAATAACAGTCCTTCACCAAAAACAGAGTTATCTTACAGTGATGCAAAACAATACTTCTTCAGACTTCAGCTTCTTCCTCAGTGGTAAACAGTAAGCACAGGAAAATGACAGGAATCAAATGGGATCGAAAAAGGGAATGAACTGTGATTCTGAGCTTGTTTATATGGTAGAGCTGAGAAGCACAGCCATTTAGAATTTAACACAGTTCTTAAAGCTACATAACTCCTTAAGAACATAGGCTCATATATATTGTCAACTCAATATAAGGTTGAATATCCTAACAAGACATAAACTTAATTTGCTTTAAAAAACAACAACAACAACAACAACCTGCAACAATGAAAAGAAAAAAAATACATAATCCAGAACATTCTAAAGCATGGCTACCAGGTCTGGGTTTCAAAATCTGTGTCGCCATGAAAAGGCAGCAAGGACATGCAGTAAACCCTGAATCTCTTGTGCCACCTAATAATTCCCTGGATTTTTGAGCTAAGACACTATAGCCTGTTCTAACATCACTAGCCATGATTAGAAAGCAGTTATTTTCAGGTCCAAAATAAAACATTTTGTTAAATATGTTTGCCAGCTAACTAACCCTGCCTGTTCAGAGGAGTACATGGGGCAACATGAACAAAATATCTTCAGTAAAAGTGCTTTGCTTTCCGAAATCTATCTTTCCTGTTTTTTCACTAGCATTCCAAGTGACCTAGTTTTATGCAGGTGTTTAATATTTATGCATTTACCTCAGGAGGGCTAATTTCAAAATATACATGAGTGACAGAAATGCTAGAGAAGCCTAATAAACAGCCACCATAAGATACTATATCATGCTGTTGTGCCTCTAATTTTATTATGGCCATAATTTCATTTTTATCTTCCCACATAATATGGTTTGGAACAATTCAGTGTTATCTATATAAATAAAAATTTAAAATAGTTTGTGCAAAATCGCTAATCTCAGAAAGTGCTACACCGATCGCGATCAAATTTTCACACAATGTTGCTAAGAAAGGGAGTAACACTCATATGTACATTTTGTGTGGCTGCCACACCTGTATCGTGTGCAAGCAGCACAAACGTAAAAGGTACACACTTCTCAGGTTTTCACCTCCCTGTAGCTCCTCCCACCCGGCTGTTTCTTATGATGCTTCATGCACACGCCCTTCACATTTCCAACAGTCGTTTCCTCAGCAACCAAATAAGCCTCCAATGTTCCACACTGTATGGAGGCCTACTAGGCCCAAAACAAGGCACAGAGGATAGCATACTCCCAGGTGGCCATAGAGGGATAGAGAGAGGGAGAGGGAAAGGGGGAGAAATACAGTAGGTAGGTAGGTAGGTAGGTAGGTAGGTAGGTAGGTAGGTAGAGGGATAGATAGAGAGGGAGAAATACAGTAGGTAGGTAGGTAGGTAGGTAGGTAGGTAGGTAGGTAGGTAGGTGGAGGGAGTTAGAGAGAGGAAGAAATACAGTAGGTAGGTAGGTAGGTAGATAGAGGGATAGAGAGAGTGAGGGAGAAATGCAGTAGGTAGGTAGGTTGGGGGTTATACAGTGGTTGTGTGTATGTGTTTGTGTGTGCAGGTGTAGATCTACACACAGATTGGTTGGCCATTTAACCAGACTGGGCCACAGCAACGCATGGCCGGGAACAGCTATTTGATAATAAAGAATGCTATTTCAAGCATCAATCGTAGCTGATAAGTGGGGCGTACTTATGTCATCCTAGGTCAGCCAGTGAACCTAGGATCAAATTCAAATGGCATGTGGCAGGATTTATTTTGGGAGAGGATTTCAGGAATTTGAAGATCTGCTTCAAATGAATCTTTTAGACCCATAACTTTAAGCCCCACTTCCCCAACTGAAAAAGGCTAAGCTTTTGTCTAAACTTTTGTCAGGAAACTTGGGAGATTACTAGTTAGTTGGTTGGTTGGTTGGTTGTCACATTTAGGCATTGCACATCTCCCTCGTAGAGCTATAAATCTGGCCAGGATACCAATAGGCATAAAAACATTCAAGCTATACTGCATATAAATATAATAATAACAAAAACTAGAATGAAATAATTAAAATTTATAATTAAAAACGCAAGAGTGGGAGATTCAGGTTGGGGGGGATTAAACCAGTGGTGAGTTCAGGATTCCGTTCCAACCGGTACGGTTGGAATGGGCCCAGCGGTGTCCACATGGATGCGCGCAGTGCACACGCATATACGTGCAGCTCACGCATGCATCTTGGCGATTCCGTGAGCCTCCGCGATGCTCCAGCTGCTCAGCGGAGCATCACACAGGCACTGTACACACTATGCGTGTGCGCGGAAGCACTGAAGACTTAAAAGAACGGTAAGAAGCTTGGGCAGGCGGGTGTGCCCTCCAGACCACCGTACCGTAACAGTACCGGGGCGTACCACCTGCAACCCACCACTGGATTAAACTCAATGTCTGCGCATACCTCTAGGGGCCCCCAAGTGAGTTGGTGGAGCCAAGTCTTCAAGTATTTCCATAAGGTCAAGAGAGTGATAGGTCCAGCTCACTTCTGGGAGGGAAATGTTGCAAATGGCGGGGCCAACAACGGAGAAATCACTGCTCCTGTGCCCCATCAGTCACAATTTTTTCATTGACAGGGTCTGTGGCATACCTCCTCTTCCTGCATGCATGGGACAGGTCAATGTAATGGGGTGAAGAAAGTAATATTGGTATTACCTCCACATAGGACTCCTGGGCCAACTTTTTGGTATACTTTAGTTGAGCTCTACAGAGAATCATTAAAACTGCCCAGAATGTCACCGGGCTCCAGCTGCCAGTCCTGGATGACATCTTCGCATCTCGCTGTTTGAGGAAGTTGCACAACATTCTCAGAGACTCTTCCCATCCTGCTTACACTCTTTTTAGACTGCTGCCTTCTGGCAGAAGATACAGAACAATTAAAACTTGGACCACACGTCTTCTTTATGGCTTTTATCCCAGAGCTATGATTGAACTCAAACAATGAACTAAAGGGTCACCACCAGGGAGCTATTGGACAGTACGACTTGGTCTGTTGTGTGGCTGTTTGGGTGGCTTAGGGGTGGGGATTTTTTGGTGGGTGGGGGCGTGTTTGGCTATTGTTATGGGTGTTGGGCTTGGTCTCTGGGTGTCATGTGAATTTCGTTGTATGTGTAAACTGTGTATATACGTACAATGACAATAAAGTAAAGTAAAGAATATTATTTAAACAACAATATGTAAACAACAACAAGGAAGAAAGAGATGCTGTGTACTGTTTTCTAAAACCATAATCATCCAAGCTTCATTTTAGGGTATAGTTTACGAAAAATATGCTACCTTGGTTTCCAGACACAAAGAGATACATTTAAGAATAACACATTCATTTATATGTGTTATCTAATAATCTCTGAAAACTTTTCCGCAGTGCCTCAAGTGGGCCTTGTGTGTTTTGGACTCCACGGCTGACATGAGAGAAGAGACCGATAGACATGCTCACTTGCTTCACTAGATAAGGTTGGCATCAGCCATTGTTTTGATCCTTCCACTTCTTGTCAACCGTTCCAGGTAGAACAGATTAAGAAATCAAGATCTTATATGGCAATACTACTTTTCTTGTAAAGATAGGGTAAAAGAATATTGAAAGTCTGAAAGTGCATCTCTCCTTATATCTTTGTCAGGATTATAGACAGTTTCTCTGACAAATTTTCTCAGGCTATATTCCTGCCTTGGATTTAATCCTCTTTTATCTGTCCACTAGCCGATATGCTGGTGTTGCCCGATTATTTATTTATAGGGGGGAAATGTCTGGACCAAATGTAATTTTTAATGTTGGATTTTCCCCTTTATCAGAGGGAGCCCCCTTGTGAAATACCATGAAGCCGTTACCAAGTCCATTGTGCTGCACAGTAGAAGCCATTTTATGGCAATGCAGTGGAATCCATTTTAAGGCACAACAGGCTGTATCTTAACAGAACACAGAGAGAGAGGGGTTTTAGGGATGTCTTACCCCCGAGAGTAAGTCATCTGTGTACCAAGTTTGGTTGAAATTGCTCGAGGCATTCAACCGTTATGCTGGAACATATACATAAACAGCCGTTTTTAGAGAGAGAGAAGAACGATTGCCTTGGTAGTGGCTCTTCCTCCTGTCCCTCAAAGCCATTTTACTATTTTAATGTGTTGTTACAATGATTTATCTAAGATAGCATCATATATAGGAGTATATCTGAAAACAGATTGCTTGGGTTGAAATAGCATGGGTTTGTGGATTCCATTTTACCACATTTACAGACCACATTTACTATAGCATAAGTCGAGTTGCTGTCAAAATATTTTCGAAATTGTCATCACATATGCCAGACTAAATCCTTCTTAATGATTAAGGAAAAGGGAATACTGACTTTTTTTTTCATTTCCTCCTTACCTCTGTTGTTAGTGAGACTGAGGGAGACTCTAGCAACTAGAAGCTCTATGTCAGGGGTGTCAAACTTGCGTTGTTCCCAGGATCCATCCGGCAAAGAAGCAAGATTTGCCCCCCTTCTGCTCACCGGCTCCTGGGGCGAGGCTGGGAGCACCCCACCAGCTGCCACTGATTTGGGGGCTACCAGCGAGCCGCCCTTATGGCAGAAGGTTCCTCCAGAACCCCTGTGCTCCCGAGGGAGCCCACCGGTGCAGCAAGCGGCAGACGAAACACGTCTGTCGCCTTCGGAAACCGGAAGCGAAGTCGTCCAGTCTGGTGTCAAACTTGCGTTGTCATGGTGTCATGTGACATATCATGACTTTTTTCCCTCTGCTAAACCAGGGGTGCAGGGGGGAGCAAATGAATGACGCATCTGGTCCGTGGGCCGCGAGTTTGACACCCCTGCTCTATCCAGTGAGGATATCGTATTATTCAGAGCGTTGTAAATTCATCGATGTGAATGTGGTTGCTACCATTAATATCATCATTGAGTCAGGAAATAAATAGTTTGTAAATTATGCTGACTGATGTCATTGAAGACTCTTTTTTCATTTTGCTTGCCTCACATGTCACACAATTCTCAAGGAAGAAAATAGAAGAAGTTACATTTTAGGTACAATTACATTGTTCAACATAACCTTCCGTCTTAAATTAAAAACTCACTTTTTCTGTCTGGCCGGCCTAGGATAAGTCTCTCTGTCTTTGGGGTTTTTTACTGGGAAATTAGGACTGTTTAGTTTTAATGGGGAATTTTAGCGCAGGTTATGTTTAATTTGTTTTTAGAATTGCTTGTATGTATTTATTGTTTTTATTCTACCTGTGCACCGCCCCGAGTCCCTGTGGGGAGAGGGTGTGGTTTTATAAATATTAAATATTATTATTAATATTATTAAATGCCTCTTTAAAATTCATATCCTACCAATTTTTACCATCATTGATCATCCCTGCACTTCATTCATTGCCCTGGCATTCTAAAGGTACCCAGTAGACTTCCAACTCTGAAATATTTCCGTAAAAATAGAGGTAGGTTTTCAAGAAAAGACTGGAGAACCACCTATCTGAAATGGTGGAAAGGTTCCTACTTGAGCATGGAGTTAGTCACTAGAAGATCTCCAAGGTCCCTTCCATTCCATTCTATTCTATTCATTGCTCTAATAGTTAAAATTGCAAATGATCTGTAAGCTGAAATAATGAAAACTAACAAACAGAGTGAAAATGGGAACAAAATTAAATTCATCTTTTTAGAGTAAGAAATATTGGTACAGTAACCAGCCTTAAAATTGACAATAAAACATTGAAATGATGGACAGCTTCTGTCTTTTAGCATCAACTATTAATATTAAGGGGGAAAAACTCAAGAAACACATTGCAGACTAGAACTTGGTAAGCAGCAATGAAGGCCTTGAAGAAGATAATAATAATAATAATAATAATAATAATAATAATAATAATAATAATAATAATAATAATAATAATAATAATAATAATAATAATAATAATTTTTATTTATATACCGCATCCTCTCCCCTGGGGGACTCGGAGCGGTGCACAGGGAAATTAAAATAACTATAAAAATACATAAATAGAATGAATAAAAAACAGATTAAACTAGATTATCCCTGCGCTAAAATCCCCAAATATATATTCCCTAAAATCCCTTTCACCCTATTAGACGGAGACTAACCAAGGCCGGCCAAGCAGAAAAAGTGTGTTTTAAGTTTTTGACGGAAGGAGCGGAGGTCCGTAGTTGTTCTGATATCGGGGGGAAGGTCGTTCCAGAGGGCCGGGCCCGCCACAGAGAAGGCCCTTCCCCTGGGCGTCGCCCGCTGGCATAGCCTAGTGGATGGCACCCAGAGAAGTCCCTCTCTGTGGGAGCGAATCGGCCGTGAGGATGTATTAAGTTGCTGGGGTATGTCTATATCCACCAAGATCCAAGTAATTCAGGCAATGGTTTTCCATATGACAATCTGTGGTAGTGGAAGTTGGACTTTGAAGAAGCAGAATGGAAACAGTATTAATGCTTTTGAATTTTTGGGGAGAGAAAATTCCTGTGAATACCACAGGCAGTTAAAACAGGGGTCTCCAACTGGCTGGAGAAGTCTGGGAGTTGAAGTCCTTCAGACTTAAAGTTGCAAAGGTTGGAGATCCCTGAGTTAAAAAACAACCCAACAAATCAAATCAGAGGGTTGTGGTTTTTTTTACTTGCAGTACAAATAACCATCTTCAAGTTACCATTTTCAGCACATTATGGAAAAATCTAGCTCTCTCATACTATGGAACATGGAAGAAAGATAAAAGGAAGACCAACAGCAGCGAGAGGGATGAACTCAATTATAACAGCAAAGGGTGTCCAGCTGGAGGGGCTGAAGGACTGGATTGAAAAGTGATCATCCAAAAAAATATATATTTGAGATTGCTAAGAGTTTGGACTTGTTGGCACATAATCAATTTAAAGCGGATAGCATTTTAATTAGCAATGCATTTTACATGCAAGATTGCAAATTCAACTCACAGAGCCAAGAATCCATAGGGATGATTGCAGCTAAACCATTAAAGCAAATGCAACATACCTTTAACAGATGAACGGAGTTGGAAGGGACCTTGCAGGTTATCTAGTCCAACCCTCTGCCCAAGCAGGAGACCCTACATCTGCCTCTACCTAGGATCGAACTCACAACCTCCTGCTTGTGAGACAAGAGCTCTACCATACCAGTGCAACATAGTTCATTGTGGAAGATCTGGTATTTGCCATGCAATGGGTTATTATGTTGGAATGGAACCATCACCATTGAAAACAAATTTGAGTGGTAAATGGCAAACACTTTATTAAAACAATGTGGAATATTCTGAATTTTTCAATTCATTGAAAAATACTGTAATATTTGGGTCCAGACCTGTTGAGTAATATGTTTATATACATTTTTTATCATTATTGTGGGATATGTTGACCATACTTATGGTAATCTAGGAAAAGAATTGTAAGTGCTACTATATTAAATCCAGCAGAGGCAACCATCTGGCAGATCAAGGCTTGCCTTCAATAACTCACATTATGTCATTAAACTTAGATTTCTCTTAGTTATCCCATAAAGGTGTCCAGCTTTTTCTTGACAGATGTTCCACATTTTTATTGCTGACTTCAGCACTTCATTCATTCATTCAACCACCCATTGTGTTAATCAGATTAATGTTTGAGCAACACAGCATTAAAAGAAAACTTCTCTTTTTCTTTTTGAAGTTAGGGAGGAAGGTATGTTTGTGAAGTTAAAATGCAGCCCACCCTATGTTTAATATGAAAATGTGAAATCAATTAAAGCTGTAGATTTATTTATTTTTTTGCAGCACAAGCAAAAGCTGTGAATTATGTTCACTGTCACTTTTTCTGTGCATATCTCCAGTGTATGATCTCCTACAGGCTTTGGATTACAACTCCCTCAATTTTCAGGAAATATAGTTTATCTTTTCAATTGGAAAGAATTGGTTTAATAATTACATATTTCCTTTTAGAAGTAAGAATTATTGAATTCCACGTCATTAACTCCTAGTGAATTGCACAGTGTACAGGATAGAAAGAGATGGGCAAAATTTCAATGACCGGGGAGCACCGTTTTCTTAATTTCTTTTTATATGATAAGGACCACGTAGGTTATTAATAAGATTACATCAAAATAAGGGAATATGGAGCTTGTTTTCTCTCTCTCTTTCTTTCTTTCTCTCTCTCTCTCTCTCTCTCTCTCTCTCTCTCTCTCTCTTTGTGTGTGTGTTTCTCTATGTGCTTCAATCTTTTGAATCTCATAGAAAGATCAAGAAAATACATTAAGTTGCTCAGACCTATTCATCTATTTGTCCATCAACAGGTTACCTTTCTGAGAATTGAACAGAATGAGATGTCGAGGGAGAAGCTGGCAAAAGAAAGATTGAAAACTGATCAGTTCAGGGCCAGGCACTGCAGAGAAAAAGATTGCCTTACATTAAACAATCCCTATGGGAGAGGCAGTTTAACAGCTACTCAGAATACTGCCATTCTAAACTGCAATACTGCCACATAAGGAACAATGAAAACACACACACACACAAGAATACACTCATTACTGTGCAACACAGGGGAAAAAAGTATATAAGCATCTTGTATTATTATTATTATTATTATTTATTGCATTTCTATACCGCGCTATCTCCCGACATGGAACTCAGGAACTATAAAATATAAAAAAGTACAAACAGTTGAAATAATTAAAACTAAGATTGAGTAGAATTTTGCCCGTGCTAAGAACATTAATTAAAACCCAACTAAAATAATAAAATAGCTATACTAGCTATGCCAGGCCGGCCAAATGAAAGAAGTATGTTTTTAATGTCCGACGGAAGAGGCGAAGGTCTGAGATTATATGGAGGTTGGGAGGCAAGTCGTTCCAGAGGGCTGGGCCCGCCACAGAGAAGGCTCTTCCCCTGGGAGTCGCCAGCTGGCATTGTCTGGCGGACGGCACCCTAAGGAGACCCTCCCTGTGGGAGCGGACGGGTCGAGTGGAGGTATGTGGTAGTAGGCGGTCCTGCAAGTAACAAGATCCCATGCCGTGGAGCGCTTTAAAGATGGTCACTAAGACCTTGAAACGCACCCAGAAGGCCACAGGCAGCCAGTGCAGCTCGTGCAGGAGAGGTGTTATATGGGAGTGTCTTGAGACTCCCAAAATCCCCCGCGCGGCCGCATTCTGCACTAACTGGAGCCTCCGGGTGCACCTCAAGGGGAGCCCCATGTAGAGAGAATTACAGTAGTCCAGGTGGGAGATGACGAGAGCTTGAGTGACTGTGTGTAGGGAGTCACGATCCAGAAAGGGGCACAACTGGCGTATCAGGTAAACCTGATAGAAGGCCCCCCTGGCTACGGCTGTCAGATGGTCATCTAAGGACAGCCGAGAGTCCAGGAGGACACCCAAGTTGCGGGCCCTTTCTGCGGGGGCTAATGACTCGCCCCCAATAGCCAGAGTTGGAACTAGCTGGCTATGTCGTGATGCCGGAAACCACAGCCACTCGGTCTTGGACAGGTTGAGTCGGAACCTGTTCCTCCCCATCCAGACTCACATGGCTTCCAAACACTGGGACATCACGTTGGCGGCATCGTTGGGGTGGTTAGGGGTACAGATGTACAGCTGGGTGTCATCAGCGTACAGATGGAACTCTACCCCAAAACCACAGATGATCTCAGCCAGCGGCTTCATGTAAATGTTGAACAGGAGGGGTGAGAGGACCGACCTCTGAGGCACCCCACATATAAGGAGCCTCGACGTTGACCTCTGCCCCCCTGCCAACACAAATTGCGACCGGTCGGAGAGGTAGGAGGAGAACCACCGTAGGACGGTGCCTCCCACCCCCAACCCCCCCAGCCGATGCAATAGGATACCATGGTCGATGGTATCGAAAGCCACTGAGAGATTTAACAGGACCAGGATAGAGGAACAACTTCTATCCCAGGCCCTCCAGAGATCATCTACCAACGCGACCAATGCCATCTCCGTACTGTACCCAGGTCGGAAGCCAGACTGGCGCGAGTCTAGATAGGCAGCTTCCTCCAGGTGCTGGGGGAACTGTCGTGCCACCACACTCTCAACAACCTTCACCAAAAGGCGAAGGTTGGAGACCGGACGATAGTTGGATAAAACAGCTGGGTCCAGGGAGGGCTTCTTGAGGAGGGGCCTCACCACCACCTCTTTCAAGACGGTTGGCAAGAACCCCTCACTCAAGGAAGCATTGATAATCTCCTGGAGCCAGCTTCGTGTAACCTCGCGGGAGGCCAGTACAAGCCAGGAGGGATACGGGTCCAATAAACATGTGGTGGCATTCAGCTGCCCCAGTATCCTGTCCATGCCACCAGGGGTCACAGGATCAAACTCAGCCCAAATAACGGTCTCAGGACCTGTCTCTGTCATCCCACCCAGACTAACCCAATTGGAAGCTAATTTGCCCTGGATCTAAGCAATTTTATCCTGCAGATAACATCCAAATTCCTCTGCATGACCCTGTAAAGGAGCTTCCCGCGGCCTCTGCTGAAGGAGGATCACTCTAAACAGGGTGGCAGGGCGGTTATCTGTGGATGCGATGAGAGCAGCGAGATGATCCCGTTTCGCTCTTCTCATCGCCACAAGGTAGGTCTGCAAATGCGACCTCACCCGTGTCAGGTCAGATTCGGCGCAAGTGGACCTCCAGATGCTTTCTAGGGATCTCTTCCTGCATTTCATTTCCCTCAGCTCCTTGGAAAATCAAGTAGCCAAGGTAGATCGACGCTGAGTGAGAGGCCGCAACGGCGCAACCCGGTCCAAGGCCCCCGTGGCTGCACTATTCCAGGCGGTCACTAAGTCCTCAGTCAAATCGTGGGCCAGGGATTCAGGTATTGGCCCAAGCTCCGTCTGGAACCTCTTTGGGTCCATCAGGCGCCTGGGGCGGAAACATCTTGGCACATCTGGTTCCGCCTCCCCACGGTGGGGTGCAGCGGTTGGAAAGTCAAGCTGAAGGAGAGAGTGATCTGACCATGACATGACATTGTATGATTTCTGTTGCTAATGTATTTGAAAAGTCACGATCTATATGCTTTTTCTTTCTTGTTTTAAGTTTTATAGATAAATTACATCAAAGGGAAACTTACCATGGCTATCAGGGATAACATACTTTGAAGTAATTTTAAATACAAGAAATCATTATTGTTCAGGTACATGCAACTAAAATGCAAGATAAAAGGAGAATAACTTTTTCTCCCGAACTTGTCCTGTAGCAAGAATAAGAGGAATGGAAAGTCAAACATTTTCAATATTCCTTATTAAACAAAAAGGCCCCAGAATAAGCTGAATCCTGAAATTCTCAAATGGGCTATAAGAAGGGCCCTTTTGATATTCTATGATGCCGTTATTAATTATTGGACGAAGACCAAATTCATTCTATTGTCAGTCATGAAACTCAATGAATGACTTCAAGACAGTCATTTTCTCAGTCCCGCCTAACTTCATAGAATGGATGAATGAATGAATGAATGAACTATTATACTCTAAAGACAGCAATTTGAAATTATTTGCAAAAGTTAAAACGGCAAGACAATAAATAATATACAGTACATAATAATACAGATTTGTTTTTCTTTCGTTCAATCGTGTCTGATTCTCAGAGGCTGAACAAGTCCCTGCAGCTTTCTTGGCAAAAGTTTATTTTTTTCAGAAGTGGTTTGCCATTGTCTTCTAGGGATGAGAGAAAGATACTAGCCCAAGCTCACTCAGGTGGCTTTGTGTCGTTTAGTTTAGTTTAGTTTAGTTTAGTTTAGTTTAGTTTAGTTTAGTTTAGTTTAGTTTAGTTTAGTTTAGTTTAGTTTAGTTTAGTTTAGTTTAGTTTAGTTTAGTTTAATACAATACAATACAATACAATACAATACAATACAATACAATACAATAGCAGAGTTGGAAGGGACCTTGTAGGTCTTCTAGTCCAACCCCCTGCGTGGGCAGGAACCTTATACCATTTCAGACAAATGGCTATCTAACATCTTCTTAAAGACTTCCAGGGTTGGGGCATTCACAACTTCTGGAGGCAAGCTGTTCCAGAGGTTAATTGTTCTAACTGTCAGGAAATTTCTCCTTAGTTCTAAGTTGCTTCTCTCCTTGATTAGTTTCCACCCATTGTTTCTTGTCCTGCCCCCAGGTGCCTTGGAGAATAGTTTGACTCCCTCTTCTTTGTGGCACCCTCTGAGATATCGGAAGACTGCTATCATGTCTCCCCTGGTCCTTCTCTTCATCAAACTAGACATACCCAGTTCCTGCAACCGTTCTTCATATGTTTTAGTCTCCAGTTCCCTAATCATCTTGGTTGCTCTTCTCTGAACTCTTTCCAGAGTCTCCATGTCTTTTCTACATCGTGGCGACCAAAACTGTATGCAGTATTCCAAGTGTGGCCTTACCAAGTTTAGTTTAGTTTAGTTTAGTTTAGTTTAGTTTAGTTTAGTTTAGTTTAGTTTAGTTTAGTTATATTTTTATACCGCCCTACTCCCGAAGGACTTAGGGAGTAGGACTTAGCATGACCAGAACTCACAGTTTCCCAGTTTCATGCTCAATCCCTTAACCACTACAACAAACTGATAATTATATAATTATATAGCATAATGATATATAGCATGAAGATAGTAGACAATGGTTTGCTGCATGGTTGAGGAAGTTGAATCTCCAGGTTTCCTGGAGAACCCTTGATATCTCTCTGTTACCACGTCCTACAAGCCATTACATTAAATTTTGCTGTAGATGGTAGTATCCTGCCTGTGCAAGTGTACATTAACTCAGGGGTCTCCAACCTTTGCAACTTTAAGTCTGAAGGACTTCAGCTCCCAGAATTTAAGTCCTTCAGACTTAAAGTTGCAAAGGTTGGAGACCCCTGTATTAACTCATGGAGGTGACCAAAAATATTTACTACTGACATAATTTTACTACATAGATCTTTGCGATGTTTGCAGTGGAACGGGGCACAGCCACGTGTTTCAATCTGTGAAAGTGAATCTTTCAATTACTTTCTTTCTGGAATCCACATCATGCTTGATTGCAGGATATCCCGAAATCATCTTTAAATATCACAATCTTTTAAGCTGTGGCCTAGAGGTAGAGCTGTTAATACCACTTTATAAGGCCTTGGTAAGGCCACACTTGGAATACTGCATTCAGTTTTGGTCGCCACGATATAAAAAAGATGTGGAGACTCTGGAAAGAGTGCAGAGAAGAGCAACCAAGAGGATTAGAGGACTGGAGAATAAAACCTATGAAGAACGGTTACAGGAACTGGGGATGTCTAGTTTAATGAAAAGAAGGACCAGGGGAGACATGACAGCAGTCTTCCAATATCTCAGAGGCTGCCACAAAGAAGAGGGAATCAAACTATTCTCCAAGGCACCTGAGGGTAGAACAAGAAGCAATGGGTGGAAACTAATCAAGGAGAGAAGCAACTTAGAACTGAGGAGAAATTTCCTGACAGTTAGAACAATTAACCAGTGGAACAGCTTGCCTCCAGAAGTTGTGAATGCACCAACACTGGAAGTCTTTAAGAGGATGTTGGATAGCCATTTTTCTGAAACGGTATAGGGCTTCCTGCCTAGGCAGTGGGTTGGACTAGATAATAATAATAATAATAATAATAATGTTGAATTTATTGACCGCTCCCTCTCCCCACAGGGACTCGGGGCGGTGCACAGGGAAAATAAAAGCAATAAATATACAAAGTACATACAAATTTAAAACAAATTAAACTTATTCCTGTGCTAAAATCCCTTAACTAAAAATTCCCACTAAATATATATGTACATTTAAAAACCCATAGAGAGAGAGACTACCCTAGGCCGGCCAGGCGGAAAACATGAGTCTTCAATTTCAGGCGGAAGGAGCGGAGGTCCGTGGTCGTTCTGATATCGGGGGGAAGATCGTTCCAGAGGGCCGGGCCCACCACAGAGAAGGCCCTTCCCCTGGGCGTCGCCCGCTGACAAAGTCTAGTGGACGGCACCCGGAGAAGTCCCTCTCTGTGGGAGCGAATCGGCCGTGAGGATGTGTGAGGCAGAATCCGATCCCGCAGATAGCTAGGTCCCGAGCCATGGAGCGCTTTAAAGATGATAACTAACACCTTGAAGCGCACCCGGAAGACAACAGGCAGCCAGTGCAGCTCGCGCAAGAGCGGTGTAATGTGGGTAAACCTAGTGGTTCCCATAATTGCTCGCGCGGCTGCATTCTGAACTAACTGAAGCCTCCGGGTGCACCTCAAGGGGAGCCCCATGTAGAGAGAGTTACAATAGTCCAGTCGGGATGTCACGAGGGCATGAGTGACTGTGCGAAGGGCACAGATGACCTCCAAGGTCCCTTCCAACTCTGCTGTTGTGTTGTGTTGTGTTGTATTGTATTGTATTGCTCTTGCCTCACAAGCAGGAGGTTGTGGGGTTCAATCCTAGGTGGAGGCAGATGTAGGGTCTCCTGCTTGGGCAGGGGGTTGGACTAGATGACCTGCAAGGTCCCTTCCAACTCTGCTAATCTGTTAAAGAAGATGTAACAGCCATGTTTCTATAGACATTGTTTTTTCTCTCTCTCTCTTTTTTTCCAGACAAGGACTACTATCCACCCAAAAAAAGGAGAAATAAAAGGCAGTCCAGCCAGATGAAGACAAAGCCTTCTGCAGACTCCATTGTGGTTAAAACTGTTTAGCACAGAAAAAAAAACACCTCAGTTGGGTTGCTAAAAATTCTCTCTAAAGAGATTTAAAAAGAGTTGCTTCCTGCAGATGAATTAAGACAAAGGAAGTGAATGTGAATGGAAAAGGTTCTTTGGGCAGCAAAAGGAATCTAAACATTATAAGCCAGCTCAATGAACTACGTCGTGCAAAGCAATTTTACTCTCTCTTCCACTTTTAATAAAAATTGCTCTTCTGCTGCTAGGATAGGAAAAAAGACATTGAGGCTTTTTATACGTTTTATCACCTCTAATTGTTGGAATGATCAAAACTCTTTAATTGCAGATCTTACTTTGTTCTCAGATCCTCTACTCCAGGGGTCTCCAACCTTTGCAACTTTAAGTCTGAAGGACTTCAGCTCCCAGACTAGCAAAGCTGGCTGGAGAATTCTGGGAGCTGAAGTCCTTCAGACTTAAAGTTGCAAAGGTTGGAGACCCCTGTCCTACAGCATCTGCTATCTGAAAAGGTTGCCTTGTTCTCTTTAATGACTGAGCCAGATCTGCCCACCACAATTGACCATAGACAGATATGGGAGCAGTAGTAGTGGGCTGATTATAAAAGAGTTATAGTGAAGGATGGCTTGATTCACTTCAAGAGAAAAAGGTTCCACAGGCACGTACATTCTGGGAGCTGAAGTCCTTCAGACTTAAAGTTGCAAAGGTTGGAGACCCCTGCTCTACTCTTCCCAGGTAATCTTTCCTCGACCAGCAACAACTTAGCAACACAAGGCCGGATGTGATTCTTGCTCGTACATTGCATGAGCAAGATTATGGGAAAATTGGCACTGAGCTTTTCATGTAAAAGGAGAACCTCAAGCGCTTACTCTAAAATCGTTTCTACTTTTCATCTGCCTTCTTTGCTCAGAAGCAGGTGGGAATCCATGCTTACAGACGCAATAAATACCTCAGACTGTTTGTTGTAGAGTTACTCAATATTTCTACTATGAACTTGTATAGCTGAGTGTCAGCGAGAGAGAATTATTAACCCAAAAGGAAGGGAAGGGAAGGGAAAGTATTTATTTACCACCACAGTTTTTGCTCTCCAAATCATTAAAAAAAAAAAACTTTAGGCCAGCCACCACTTGTCCTCATCACTATCAACTTCAACTCGGGACCTAGTTATATGCGAGACCGCCTCCTGCCGCATACATCCCTAAGACCGATACGCTCCCACAGAGAGGGCCTTCTCAGGGTGCCGTCGGCCGGACAATGCCGGCTGGCGACACCCAGGGGAAGGGCCTTCTCTGTGGCGGGCCCTACCCTGTGGAACGACCTACCCCCTGAACTCCGCACCATCACCGACCTCCGCCTCTTCCGCCAGTGTTTAAAAACACGCTTATTCCATCAAGCCGGCATTGCATAGCCTCTGCTGCGACTAATTTTAGATAGTTTTAATTGGGGGGGGTTAATTGGTTTTAGCACAGGTTTCGTTATTTAATAGATTTTAAATTATATGTTTTGTATTATTTTGTATATTGTTTTTAAATTCCTGTGCGCCGCCCTGGGTCCTTTTTGGAGAAGGGCGGGATATAAATTGAATAAAATAAAAATAAAATAAATAAATAAAAATGCAAAGAATATTGTCTTGGTTAGGTGCTGGACAATAAGAAACAGCACCTAACCAATTTCCCACCGTTGATCCATAGTCTGTTTTATCTGACATCTGAAGATATGAATGCTCACAGTCCCTGTTCAGTTGATTAAAACAGGGAAAATTATAGCCATGAAGTTATGGTGCCTTAACCTCTGTAGGGAAGAGGGGAAGAGGTCAGAGGCAACTGAAGCAAGATGAAGTAAGGTTTCCCAGCCTGCCTTTCTGTTCCGCAGAGCTCCAGCACGTACACTGCCTAACAGAATCCAGTGTATATTGTGTTAAACTCATGTGAATGGGAATAAATCAGCCCAGCTGCCAGCTGAGACCATATCTCCCAGACGTGAAGCATTGCCAAGGACACCAATATTGTGTGTGCAGAGGTGTTCAAAGAAAAAAATCTAAAAATACAAAAGGGATGCCTTTTGTAGAAGCCATGCTACATTGAGTGTCAACTTCAAAAGCAAATAGAAATAGAAAACTGGGCAGTGGGAGGGATGGTGCTTATGGCTTCGTGTATTCTGAAAGGCATCCTGCTAGCTGATGAGTTGGCCTCCTGAAAGTAAATAGCCTTTGTCTCGCTTAATATGTTCAGTGATTAAATCATTGGACTAAGACCAGGAAGACGCAAAACCTGCTGGTTGACTTTAAGCCAGTCACTGTCTTTCAGATTCATCCAGTTCATAGCATCATTGCGGGATCGCATCCTGCCCCATACATCCCTGCGGCCGATTCGCTCCCACAGAGAGGGGCTTCTCCGGGTGCCATCCACTAGGCTGTGCCAGCGGGCGATGCCCAGGGGAAGGGCCTTCTCTGTGGCGGGCCCGACCCTCTGGAACGACCTTCCCCCCGATATTAGAACAACTACGGACCTCCGCTCCTTCCATCAAAAATTAAAAACACACTTTTTCTGCTTGGCCGGCCTAGGGTAATCAACTGTTTTTAGGGTTTTTAATGATTAATTTTTAGTTTTAATATGGGATTTTAGCGCAGGGTTAGTTTAATTTTATTTTATATTGTACTATGTTTGTGATTTTATATGTATTTTAAATTCCCTGTGCCCCGCCTCGAGTCCCTTAGGGGAGAGAGAGCGGGTTATAAATTTAAAAATTTTATTATTATTATTTATTATTATTGCAAGAATAATTTCAACATGGGGTGGAAATCATATTCATTCACTGAACTAGCAGGGGGAAGAGTTAGAAAAGACAAGTAAAGAAATACTCAGATGGTTGTTTCCATATAATTTATCAAATCAATACCTAGTGTGCAGATCTATGATATCCATTTACCAGAGACTTCTAAGGAAATTCTTACGAAAAACAATTTTTTGTTTGATTATAACTGGGGTGTTTTTATCCTATATTGATAAATTTGTTTTAGATTCAAACTTTTTTGGGGGGGAGGAATTAGGCAAAAGCTGCATTGTTAATGGTCTGATGATACAGTGATCCCTCGTTTTTCGCGGTTAATGGGGACCGGAACCTTCCGCGAAAAACCGCGGAGTAGGATTCGCACCGGAAACTTGAGTTGGTGGACATCGTTTAAAGCAAGCACTAGGGGACGCTTGCCTCCTACCGATGCATTTTTTTTTCTGTATTTTTGAAAAACCTGCGAAGCACTGAAGCCGCGAAACATGAAGCCGCGAAAAATGAGGGATCACTGTATTTATTTTATTTGTCAGATTTATATACCGCCCTATTCTCCGTGGTAGGACTCAGGGCGGTGCACAGAAAAAATAAAACCACAACAAATATATACAATATAAAATAGAATTAAATAATTAAATCTGTGCTAAAATAGTTAAAACGATTAAAATATTAAATTTAAAATAAAACCAATTCATCTATGCCAGGCCAGCTAAGTGGAAAAAATGTGTTTTAAGCGTCCGATGGAATAGGTGTAGGTCAGCGATGGTGCAAAGATCAGGGGGCAGGTCGTTCCAAAGGGCCGAACCCGCCACAGAGAAGGCCCTCCCCCTGGAAGTCGCCAGCCAGCATTGACCAGTAGACGGCACCCTGAGGAGGCCCTCTCTGTGGGAGCGGACAGGTCGGAGGGAGGTGTGTGGTAGGAGGCGGTCTCGCAGGTAGCCAGGTCCCATGCCATGGAGCGCTTTGAAGATGGTTACTAACACCTTGAAGCGCACCCGGAAGGCCACAGGCAGCATCATATCACTTATTATTAGGTTCCCTAATAATTAAGGAACTTAGGGAACCCAGAGTAACGCCAATACAACATAAGCGAAAGAGAGCACCACCCAGAGGTGGTATTCAGCCGGTTTTGACTGGTTCTGGCGAACCGGTAGCAGAAATTTTGAATAGTTTGGAGAACCAGCAAATACCACCTCTGACTGGCCCTGCCCCTAATCTATTCGTTGCCTACCAAGTCCCAGCTGATTGGAGTCCCAACTGATCTTCTTTTGCTGCCATGCACAGGAGAACGATCTGGAAAGCAGGTTAGTGGGGCAGGGCGCTCCACATTTGCACGCACTCACATTTGTGAACTGATAGCGAAGGTAAGTTGATTTCACCCCTGGGTGGAAATAGAGATTTTACAGAGTCTTTCTGGCACCACCTGTTGTTCAATCATCACTATAAACTCTTTACCCTTAATATTTATTGTTACCATAAATAGGAAGGGCATCGTTTTGCTTTGATTATATAATACAGATTGACAAGAGTTGGAAGGGACCTTGCAGGTCATCTAGTCCAACCCCCTGCCCAAGCAGGAGATCTTACATCTGCTTCTACCTAGGATTGAACTCACAACTTCCTGATTGGGAGGCAAGAGATCCACCTCTAGGCCACAGCAGCAATTAGTGTACTACAGCTGTCTCAGCTGAAAGACCATTACTTGATATATCATGACTATTTTCTAGCAGTTCTAGAGAACTGGGATCATTTTAAATGTATCCTATATATCAGGGGTCTCCAACCTTTGCAACTTTAAGTCTGAAGAACTTAAATTCTGGGAGCTGAAGTCCTTCAGACTTAAAGTTGCAAAGGTTGGAGACCCCTGATATATATGCATTGTTAGGTAATTATTCATCCCCTTCATTGTAATACATTGATGTGAAAAGAGATCATTTTAAGAGGTAAAAATACTGACATAATAAGAAATCACACACAGATTCCACAACCAAGAGCCTAGGTAATAACAAGATTATTCAAAGCCGTATATATATTTATAAAAGCTTCAGAGCTTCATTGCCAAAAAAAAAACCTTGCAATTTTTTTGTTGGTACCTGATAAATGTCCAATTTAAGTCCTGCCAAGAGAGAGAAGCAGGATATACTCATTAACTGCACTTTTCCATCACCTCCATTACATCAGGGGTCTCCAACCTTTGCAACTTTAAGTCTGAAGGACTTCAGCTCCCAGACTTCTCCAGCCAGCTTTGCTTTGCTGGCTGGAGAATTCTGGGAGCTGAAGTCCTTCAGACTTAAAGTTGCAAAGGTTGGAGACCCCTGCATTACATGAAGAAGGATGGAGACAAAAAAGGCAATAATTAGGAATAATCCAACACATTTCAGAAATAGGAGCTACCTTTGACTTTCAAAGATTGATAGCTTCCTTCACTCTTTTGACCAATTAAGTATCAATCTGAATTTATATGTATACATTCAGATATAAATTTCCACAAAAACACAATGAAATTAAGTTTCATGTACACATGTGCACTACAATGATATCTTAGCATTCGATATAGCCATTTAACTAAATGATTATTTTCAATTGGTATCATTAAATTGGTGTCATAATTCAGCTCCATTTGATAGACCCAAAGTTATTTTGATCAGCATCAAAGTATAGGATCAGATTTATGTAATATTTGAATCTGAGTGTTGGAATGAGGATAAAGTTTCTTTGGGTGTTAAGGTTATGATTACATTAAGTTCCAAAGTAAAACTTAACAAGTACACTTAACATTACAAATAACATTATGTTTAACTTTCATGGTTTGTGGTAGGTTTATGCTGAAATCAAGTCTTTAGTTTAGGATATAAGTTTGCATTGATGTAATGATAAACATGAGATGGGTTTTGAGCATTAAAATAACATGTTACCAGGATGGTTCTTATCCATCAAAATGGAACTATAATTGTAAGAGGAATAGGGAAACACTATCCTTGTATGTATTTCCATTTTTCTGTCTCATTGGGAACTTTTGAAAATCCCCTTGGTTTTTAAAATTCATTTGCATCCTAAAAAAACCCTTAGCTAGTACAAAAACAAATTAATAAAAAATTAGCAAATATTGAATTGAACATTGGTCACTATCTAATAAAATGAAATTCAATTGTGAAAAAAGTAAGGTTCTACATTTAGGCAAGAAAAACAAAATGCACAGGTACAGTATAGGTGGTACCTTGCTCAGTAGTAGCAACTGTGAGAAGGATCTTGGAATCCTAGTGGACAACCATTTAAATATGAGCCAGCCTTCGGCAGCAGCTGCCAAAAAAGCCAACACAGTTCTAGGCTGCATAAACAGAGGGATAGAATCTAGATCACGTGAAGTGTTAATGCCACTGTATAGTGCCTTGGTAAGGCCACACTTGGAATACTGCATACAGTTTTGGTCGCCACGATGTAGAAAAGACGTGGAGACTCTGGAAAGAGTGCAGAGAAGAGCAACCAAGATGATTAGGGGACTGGAGACTAAAACATATGAAGAACGGTTGCAGGAACTGGGTATGTCTAGTTTGATGAAGAGAAGGACCAGGGGAGACATGATAGCAGTGTTCCGATATCTCAGAGGGTGCCACAGAGAAGAGGGAGTCAAACTATTCTCCAAGGCACCTGAGGGCAGGACAAGAAGCAAAGGGGGGAAACTAATCAAGGAGAGAAGCAACTTAGAACTAAGGAGAAATTTCCTGACAGTCAGAACAATTAACCTCTGGAACAGCTTGCCTCCAGAAGTTGTGAATGTCCCAACCCTGGAAGTCTTTAAAAAGATGTTAGATAGCCATTTGTCTGAAATGGCATAAGGTTCCTGCCCACGCAGGGGGTTGGACTAGAAGACCTACAAGGTCCCTTCCAACTCTGCTATTGTATTGTATTGTATTGCTAATGACCTATGCAATACAAGTGTCAAGCAAATCATAATTATTCTTTTTTCAAGTCTGTCAAAGCTTATATACAACACTGACTCCAAAAGTTTACTTACAGTAAGTAAGTAAAGATTATGAGATCATTTAAATATTATTTACAAATTTACATACTATTTAAGCCACACGGAATCATGTTTTGTAAGATAAATGGCTATGTAAATTTGACTAAGAATAAACTAATGGAAAAATTCCAAATGTGATTTTGGGTTGATTCTAATTGGATTTTTAATGGACTTCTTTTCTAACGTAATTCCAGTCATTGCCCAGTTCTTTTTCAGTGCGTATTTTAAGAGATCTAGACATATTTCAATAAGCAATTTTGAGCATTTCCCTAAAGGCTATCTGAGCACCAAGGGCTGTAAGAATTTTATTTGCTCCATAGCATGCAAAGACTTCAGCCTTCAGAATTCATCCTGGCAAAGCTAAACAAAAATGAAGAAAAATAGCACTGAGGTTGCAGCAGAAAAAAATATATGCAAAGTACGTACTGATTACTGAAGTAGGCTGGGTATATTGTTGCCTACTATTCATTTACAATAGAGGAGCTTGAGGTGTTGTTGTTTTTGTAAAGAGGTTCATTTTTTCCAAAACAATGACTTTGTGTAGGCTGAGTGTCATTCCATCGAGGAGTGTTAACCTGATACCCAGAACCAAAAATGGCATATTTATTTTTCACCACTTGCAAAATGATTCAAGTACGCATATGTTTCGAAGCAGCAGAAAGCACCTGTACACTAAATCTGATGCACAACCTTCACAACCGTCTTCTGGGTGCAAAGTTGATGTGGATATTTGTGTATATGTATCCACCCATGCACATCACACGTTTGGATGCTATGATTGTCCCAACTGCTTGTATTTCATCTATAAGAGATCCTCGTTTTATTTATTGCACTTCTAAATTTGCACTGCGTAAATTATCACTCCTGTGCTCTCTTATCCCCTGCCTATTTCTCCTTTGTCTCTCATCTAGAGGGTGTAATTAAGAATGGAAAGTATAGAAGGAGGCCAAAAACTCAAGAAACATCCCATTCAGCAGACCACTTTAAAGAAAAGCAATTAATCACGCCAGCTACCACAAAGTCACCCAACTATGAGAAAACCCAACATGCACACATTTTTTGCAGATAAGTCCACAGAGCTTTCCAAGCACATGATTATAAATTATTCATGCATTCCTGACCAACATCTATTAACCGTAAGCATCTCTTGATGTCAAGGAAAGGTCATCCTTACTGTGTTCATTGAATATATCTATCGGAACAAAAATGCAGGGCTCATCAAGGGTGCTGCAGTGAGACAGAAGATGGGGCTCCCTTCTATTTCCATGTGCCAAAAATCATCACCTTAGCAGTTCTATCTGCCTTCCAACATTAATAACATCCATCAGATAGTAGAAGATAGTAAGCAAATTCAAGGGAATCAAGATAGAGAGTCAGTTCTGCCCTTTTGGTGTCATTCACTAAGTTTTCCACATTGTTGCCTGCTCAAAAAGTGCTTCCATGTAATAGCATCAATATGTAACATGGAGGCAAAATAATAGATGCGCACATACAATTAACTAAGGTTGGATTGCTACATCAAAGTTCTTTTTCAAAAATGTGTGATGCTTGAAAGAAAATTTCTGAATCAAGACAGATTAGCTACAGCCACCACTGTCCTTGAAACATCCTATCAGAAGCATGAAAATCCCGAGAAAATAAATGTTTGGGAATGAGAAGCTTGTATAGTCTTTTATGCTATTTTGATGGCTCTGAAAATTGTATTATCCAAGAGTGGTTGGATGGATGGATGGGCAGACAGATATAAAAACACACCAGCTCTACTGTTTCTTAATATTAACCTCTAGCTTTCGCAACTGCCAGCTTCTCCTTTCCTGCTGAAAGGTCATTTTAAGACTTACGGTAGGTTATTCAAGGTGTTGATTATCATCTTTAAAGCGCTCCATGGCACGGGACCTAGTTATCTGTGGGATCGCATCCTGACCCATACATCCCTTCGGCCGATTCGCTCCCACAGAGAGGGACTTCTCCGAGTGCCGTCCACTAGGCTATGCCAGCGGGCGACGCCCAGGGGAAGGGCCTTCTCTGTGGCGGGCCCAACCCTCTGAAACGACCTTCCCCCCGAAATTAGAACTACGGACCTCCGCTCCTTCCGTCAAAAACTAAAAACTCACTTCTTCTATCTGGCCGGCTTGGCTTAATCGACCCATTTACCTCAAGCTGAATATTCAAATTGTTTTATTAGGGATTTTTAGGGGTATTCGTTTTTAGATAGTCGGGGATTTTAGCACAGGGTCTAGGTTTAATTCATTTTAAATTTGTATTACAATGTCTGTTGGTTTTATATATGTATTTTTAATTCCCTGTGCACCGCCTCGAGTCCCTTCGGGGAGAGAGAGCGGTTTACAAATTAAATTATTATTATTATTATTATTATGATGATGATGATGATGATGATGATGATGATGATGATGATGATGATGATGTGTTCCTTTAAAAAAATTAATTCTAAAAATAGTTAAATGAAAAGTGCGATCGAATTTCTTGATCTAGTTCAAGAAAATAACATTTTTTTTCCTATGAGCATTCCACTGTATTTGTAATACAGTATGGTATTCTAAAAGTGTGGATGGAATGAATGGATGGGGTAGCTATTAAGATAATAGGATTTTCATTACTATCACAAGATACTTCAGCACCCTGTAGAACAGGGGTCTCCAACCTTTGCAACTTTAAGTCTGAAGGACTACAGCTCCCAGAATTCTCCAGCCAGCAAAGCTGGCTGGAGAATTCTGGGAGCTGTAGTCCTTCAGACTTAAAGTTGCAAAGATTGGAGACCCCTGCTGTAGAATACTGCAGTTACTCAATTCATCAAAACCACATTATGTGGAGATGTCCAATTTAATAATATTAACCTTCTCACAAACTCTTAGAAGTTGTATCAGTCAGAAAGTTAGGGAATTTCTCCAAGAAAAACAGAAGAAGCCTAGGAAACTCCTGATTCCAATCAATGCTAAATTCAATATAGCACATATTGCTGAATATATTTTATCTACAAATAAATGCTGCCAGGATCCTCAGGATTGAAAGAATAAAAAAGATAAAGGCAAATGTTCCCCATTCACATATGTGCTAGTCGTTCCCGACTCTAGGGGGCGGTGCTCATCTCCATATCAAAGCCGAAGAGCCAGCGCTGTCCGAAGACGTCTCTAGGGTCATGTGGCCGGCATGACTAAAGGCTAAAAATGCATGAGAAAGTATTTTTCTACTTGCATTTTTTACATGCTTTCGAACAGCTAGGTTGGCAGCAGCTGGGACAAGTAACAGGAGCTCACTCCATTACACGGCGCTAGAGTTTCGAACCGCCAAACTGCCGACCTTTCTGATCGACAAGCTCAGCGTCTTAGCCACTGAGCCACCGCATCTCAGGATAACGAGATTCTATTGCTTCCTTAAAATACTATGCTTGGTTAACTTCAGTTTCATAAAATCTGATTGGTCTACTGAAAATATATCCTACCTCTTGTAGCTGGTAGTCACTTTACGTTCCCATGTACAAGTCAACCAAGCAAAACACAAAGTAACTTAAGAAAAAGAATATATAAATTTATATATATTGGTAACTAGTAAAAGAAGCTGGAGAGAAACTGTAAATTGTGCTTCTGAAAAAAAACAAAAACAAATTAATAAAATTTTATTTAGAATTCATTATAAGCGCAATGCAATTTAAAGTGGAATGAGGATGGACAGAAACAGGAAAAGATTTTTAGTCAACTATTAAGGAACGTTAATGGATATTGTTTAATAAAGAGGGGGGGGGTTAGAAATAGCATTAATTGTTCTGATGTAGAACACACTCGTAAGGTTCAATGTTATTGGAGGCTTTTGGAAATAGTGAATGAATGCCATTATGTGGTTATGTCTATAAGTGAGAACTAGTTGAGGAAAAAGCACGTCTAAATAATTGTGGCTAAAGGAGAATTTTGGTACAATGATATTAAGATATACAATGAATTTTTGATTTAAAGTGTATAATTTAATACGATTTATAAGTAATGATGGTGGAAGAAACGCACGAGAGCTATATGTAACTAATCAACACGCTTTCTACAGGATGTAATGAAGATTGGATTATTATTTTTTCGTATTTCTGTTGAATTAAAAATTTAAAAAAAAACTTTTTATTAAAAGAAAAAGAATATATAAATTGCTGGAAAAAAGTAGTGAGATTGTGCACTCCAGCACAGTACGTTATTTTGTGTGTGTGTGTGTGTGTGTGTGTGTGTGTGTGTGATGTTTTTTTCACTTCATTCTTTTTTGCATTGCTCACCATTTTTATTTACTAGCCAGTATTATTTCTCTCTGATGACTTTTCTTAACTTGCTGCTCCTTTAATCTGCTTGACACAACCAAAGCACCAGTCTGGAAAATAGTACTGTATGTTCTCTAATATCTGTCAGCTGAAGAGACAGCACAGTAGTTTGGACAGCACAAGAGTGGAAAATTTGCAGTGTAGCATTATCATCTAATTCAGTTTACGTCGTATCTATCATCTTCTTATTTTCCAAGGGTCAAAAATGATACCCTATCTGTATCTACCTTGGGGCTTCCGTGCTTCTTCAGGGCAAAGAAATATTTTCAGGGCAAAGAAATCACTGTTTCCTCATTAGTATTGTTATAACCATGCCAATTATCGAAATGTTTCATAGATACAATCCACTCTCAGGGCTCCCAAATTGGCACATCAACTTTCGCTGCTCTTTGCAGCAATCCATTTTTCCCATTTTCGGAAGCTTAGATTTTACAGTTAGAACATCAAGCAATCTCTTGCTGCGTTTATTTATTTTATTTTATTTTATTAAATGTATAGACCGCCCCCTCTCCCCCATGGGGACTCGGGGCGGTGCACAGGAAATTAAAAATCCAATAAATACAAGAATATACAAAATACAAAATATTAAAACCGAATTAAATTACCCCTGTGCTAAAACCAATATTAAAACCCCTAAAACCCTAACAATTACCCCTTAAAATTCTGATTAAACAATTTCTTTCTGCGGCTAGGTATATAAAAAAATTAGGCCAGGCCGGCCTGATGGAAGAAGTGAGTCTTTAACTGCTGGCGGAAGGAGCCAGAATGAAATGTGTTAGGATATTCAGCCTTATATTGGGCTGACAATATATATGAGCTTATGTTCTTAAAGAGTCCATGTAGCTTTAAGAACTATGTGCTGGATTCTGATTGGCTGTGCTTCTCAGCTCTACCATAAAGCAAGCTCAGAATCACAGTCCGTTCGCTTTTCGATTCCCTTTGATTTCCTATTCTTACTGTTTGCCGTCTGAGAAGCTGAAGCTGAATATTGAAGAAGGAGGAGGATTTGTTTTGCATCACTGTAAGATAACTCTGTTTGGTGAAGGACTGTTATTATTTTGAGAAGTAAGAATCACTGGTCGGAAGAAGCATTTTAGTTGCTACAAAGTAAAGACTATTTATTTTCTTACTATCACTGTATTAGAGTTTGTTTGTGGTTACAGCAACGTATCTCTTTCCTGTCCGGTGAATTACACTATTCCGCATTTATTTCTAAACACTGGTTACGGGACCAGAGTTGTAACGCTGGCTCTGAACCCAGAGTTGCTAACAAAATGTTTACAAAAGCAAACTATTTTCCACAGTTTCAAGAAGTTCCTAACAAGCAATAGGAGGATGGTGAAAAGGTTTCTCTAATGATTCCACCCCCTGCCTCCTCCAGCAAATGGCATACTGAATTATACTTTTCCAATCTAGGAATTCCATTCGACCACAATGCTTAAGAGCTATTTATAAATGAATGCTTAACAAATCATTCTTTAAAGTTTCTAGTCCTTATTACAATTTATTTCTTATTTACACACTAAGAAAATGTATATGGCTGCCCAACTCATTCCCGGTGAGTCTGGGCAGCTTACAGAAGTAAAAACCCAAATACAAAATCCAATAAGCCCTCACCACACACCACCCCTACCTCTGGGGACAACAATCAAATAAACCATACTGCATTGATAAGTCAATGGCCTCTAGGGCAGGGGTGTCAAACTCAGTTTCACTGAGGGCCACATCAGGGTTGTGTTTGACCTCAGGGGAGCATGGCCAGGGGTGTGGCCAGGGCCGTGGCCAGCTCAACGTCACTCCTGTTGGGGGCGCCTGTGGAGGCCTGAGCGCTCTGCCAGTGAAAACATGCTCCTGAGCATGTGTGCGGAGGAGCGTGCCGAGACCGGTAGTAAAAAAATTGGCAACCCACCACCGATAGGAGCTCTTTCAGGGAATCACAGTTTTTGTGTGCTTCTGAATGTAGTGCATTTCAAATGTTGAGTATTATCCCTTTTACTTGACAGACACCCTGGAGTAGAAGCCATGACTAGAAAAAAATGAAATTCAGCTTTGAATGCCCTAACCAGTATTTCCCCAGAGTCTGATGAACAGGAAAGGGTTAGTTTCTTTGAAAGCATAATAATAATAATAATAATAATAATAATAATAATAATAATAATAATAATAATAATAATAATAATAATAATAATAACAACAACAACAACAACAACAACAACAATAACAACAATAACAATAATAATAGGAGGAGGAGGAGGAGGAGGAGGAGGAAGAAGAAGAAGAAGAAGAAGAAGAAGAAGAAGAAGAAGAAGAAGAAGAAGAAGAAGAAGAAGAAGAAGAAGAAGAAGAAACCAACTGCATGAAAGGCAAAGATTCAACATGTTACCACCAACAGCAAATGTTGCCTCTGTAATGAGAAAGATGAGACAGTCGACCACCTGATCAGTGAGTGCAGCAAAATTTCCCAAACTGACTACCTACAACGCCATGACCGTGTTGCTAAGATCATTCACTGGAAATTGTGCCAGAAGTTTGGATTTGAGTACAGCAAAAATCACTGGGAACATCAGGCTGAGAAAGTTTTAGAGAATGAGAAAGTCAAGATCTTGTGGGACTTCAGAATTCAGACTGACAGGCACTTGGCCAACAACACACCTGATATAAGCCTCCTGGGACCAAACATGGGGTGTGGGGGGCACCCCGAGTTTTGGTGCTAGCAGGCCTCCCTGAAGCCTCCTGGG
Organism: Rhabdophis nuchalis; assembly: GCA_039707465.1. Classification (NCBI taxonomy): domain Eukaryota; kingdom Metazoa; phylum Chordata; class Lepidosauria; order Squamata; family Natricidae; genus Rhabdophis; species Rhabdophis nuchalis. Next base: position 11,574,157 of record CM077661.1, read on the forward strand.
ACCAAACATGGGGGCACCGCAGCAGCGCTGACCTGGCCGACAGCTGGCATGCCTGCAGAAATGGCTCTATGCCATAGGTTCTCCATCAGGGCTATAGGGAATGTGAGATCCCGACAGGTCATCAGAGCCCTGAATTTTTCTGCCCCACAATTGAAAACACTTGTAATTCTTTCTTTCAACAGTTTGCTGTTCTTCTTCCTTTGTGTAAGTTGGAATCTACCAAACATTTCAGTGAAGTGTTATCTTCCACCTTGGAGTTATGTTCCATCTTTCATGTCCATGACACATACATCATAGAAATGGCTGTGCTGTTAGGCTGTCTAGACCAGGGGTCTGCAAAGTTGGCTCTTTTAAGACTGGTGGACTTCAACTCCCAGAATTCCCCAGCCAGCTTAGCTGGCTGGGGGATTCTGGGAGTTGAAGTCCACCAGTCTTAAAAGAGCCAACTTTGCAGACCCCTGGTCTAGAATAATAACCTCTCCAGTATTTGTTTCTTTAATAAATGTATATGGCTTGCCATTCTCATATAGATTACCCTGAACCTACCCACGCTACACAGTTCCAAGGTGTGACTCATGCTTTTGCTACAAACGCAATGGATATTGTGCCATACAGTTGGCGAGTGATCTACAACTACCTTGTGGGAAAGTATTACCCTGAACTGAACGTTTAAGATGGCCTTCCTCGGGGGATCATTTTCGGCAGTCAGCTCTGATGAAACCCAGCCCTATTCAGGTTAAAATCAGGAACTTTCAGTATAAAAGGTTTTGAAAGCTGTCAAAAGCTGAGCACGTTTTCTGTTGGCATGGATTGGCTTAGCCTTAGAGAGCTCCTTCTCGATCTGATGCTGCTTTGCTATTCAGCCCTCCTGAACTTTGACTGGCAATACTGAATACATTGCCTTTGCTTATTGACCAGATCTTGACCAAACATCTGCCCACTGGCTTCTGATGTTTGCTTTCTAACCTAAGGTGACCAGATTTTAAAATTTGTAAAGTGGGACACCATTGGGGGGGGGGGGCTCAGTGGTCGGTGGAGTGGGGCCGGGTGGGCGCGGGCGCTCTGCACACACTCAGAGGTGGCCTGCAGCCAGGGCAGTGGCGCGGGCAGGAAGCGGCGGCCAGAGCAGGCTGGTGGGCAGGCGGAAGGGGAGAGCCGGCGAGGGAGAGCGAGCGAGAAGCCAGCAGGTGGAGGAGGAGGAGGATAGCTGTGCGCTTGCGGGGGCGCGGCCCTGAACTTTGCGCTGTGGCCGCGATGCGCTGACAGTGGCCGGGTGTGAGCCCCACCGCTGCCGCTTACTGTCTGAAAGCAAGAACAAGGGGAGGGACACAAACATGGTATTCAGCAGTTCTGGAGAAGCGGTAGTGGAAATTTTGAGTAGTTCGGAGAACCGGTAAATACCACATCTGGCTATTCTCTGCCTCCCAAGTCCCAGCTGATCGGGACGGAATGGAGATTTTACAGTATCCTTCCCCTACCATGCCCACCAACCTGGTAGTAATTTTTTTTTTAATCCCACCAGTGGGGGGATGGTGGGGAATGTCCTGTAGCATATTGAACAGATTGCATGGTACAATTTATGTATGCTGATCTTGAAGTCCTCCAGATTTAGGAATGCAAACTTTAATACATTTGTATATGTATTAAAGTGTAAGATCATTAGGTAGATCAAAATGTATGTAAGATCATTAGGTAGATCCTATGTTCTCAGGAATGCAAGCGCACATATTTCAAAACATATATTAATATATATCAAATTAATATCAGAATAGATGAAATCAATAGCACAAATAAATCGGTTTCATTTCTAAAAATAAGTGGCCTACATTTTGAAGCAGGAGTTTAATAGATCACATTTATAGACATCTCTTGCCTAAATATAGAATAAATACTACTATAATTTTCCAACGGCATTTTATGGAGGAGGTTGAATAGCAGAGCTATGGTGCAGTTCTTCTAGTTTTAATCTGTTAATACCATGTTCATTGTAGACAGCAGCATTCAATACATTTTAATTCCTGCAGTATTTTTCTTTATCAAAAAATATAAAATATTCCTTATCTGTTTTAAAAGCCACGACACTGAGCAAGTTTTCTGAATCAAATGGGCACGTTCGACATTTTGCTTCTGAATAAAGCAAAATGGACAAAATAGACAAACCTTTATATCAACTGTAAACTTTCATCAATGTTTCTATCTACAGTATTTGTGTGCATGCAGGATTGCAAAATGCAGGACTCCTGTCTCCTTTTTGTATATTTGCAATGTAATATGCAAAATAGCAAAATGGATTTCTATGCATGGATAATGATTTGCACTCATAGTTGGTGTAAGTATATGTCTTCTGCATAGTTCTGTTTTATATGCACATAATAGGAGTATATAGGTATCCTTGGCTCGGAAGGAGGCGAGGGAAAGAAGGGAGGGGGCAGCCCCGGGGCTGGGGGGGGGCGCTTCCCCAACGCGGCGCCCTCCAGTTGAGTATGGACCTCAGATGCCCCGACTGGTTGACATGCAAAAGATAGGCATGCATGGAAAAGCGGCAAGTCTCCGCGCGGCTCTGGACGGCATCCAGGGAGACGAGGAACGTGAAGGGGACCTCGCGGATGACCCGGCGTATAAGACGACCCCCCCATTTGGAGGCATGTTTTTCGGGGCCAAAAAGTCGTCTTATACGCTGGCTAATACGGTAGTCATAGTTTGGCTAAATGTATAAACTAACGCACAACCACGGGCCTGCACCTTTTCCGCCGAGCCTTGAAAACCCATTTCGTGCGGGTGGCCTGGCGTAGTTTGTAATTTGCTTTTTATTAGGGGTTTTATAGGGTATTTTAGAGCAGGCTTTGTGTTTAATCGATTTTAATATATGTATTGTATTGGATGTTTTATTGTTGTTTTTATTACTGCCTGTTCACCGCCCTGAGTCCCGTAAGGGAGATAGGGCGGTATACAAATTTGAATAAAACCTAAAAACCTAAAACCTAATAAATTCCAAACCCAGCAGTTCTCATCTAGGTAGGCATCTGCACCCCAGGGGTGGCTTCCTGCCAGTTCTAAGCTCTTCTATAGAAGAGGTTCCACAAATCTGCATTGCCGTTTAGAACCAGTTCCAGCTCCCTCCTCCCGCTCATCCGCCCATCATCAAGAGGAAGAGCGAGAGGAGGAATTCTGGGAGTTGAAGTCCACAAGGCTTAAAGCTGTCAAGTTTGAACACCCCTGGGGTTTTTTTTTCTAAAGGGTTAGGGGTGCGAGGGTCTTGCAACTTGACAGCTTTAAGACTTGCGTGCTTCAAATGCCAGAGTTCCTGAGCCAACATTTTGGTTGCTAAGCAAGAGCGTTGTTAAGTGAGTTTCACCACATTTTACAAGTTGGCCATGCCCACCCAGTCACATGACTGCCAGGCCATTCCCACCCGGTCACATGGCTGACAAGCCACTCCCACCTGGTCACATGGCTGGCAAGCCACTCCCACAAAGCAGGCCACACCTACAGAAGAGGTTCTAAAAATGTTGAAAGCCACCACTGGACTGCACCCACACACATATTTAATACACAGGGGTGGGTGGGTATTAAACATATACCCCGTAAATTAGCGAGATATTGGAAGTGGGAGTTCTTAATTAACCCACCTCCAAATCTCTCCATGCTTTGCTGTTCTGCACAATGATGTTTTTGTTTGCTTTTACGCCCAGCAGCTGACAATATCAATTTATAAAATAATGACCTGCAGACCAGAAATATGAAGCAGTTATTCCATACAGAAATGAACAAGGTAAACCAGATTAAAGCAGAAGTGGGGCTTGGCTCACGCATCCCACGTTCAAATACAAATGTACCTTCCTTTTTTTATGAAACACAGCAGTCTTCGCAATTTTCCTAAAGAACGTGAGACCATGAAATTGACTGAATTACTTGGCAGTTCCAAAAAGAGCGGAGGTAGCTGAAAAAGCCTGTGGACCATCTCTTAAGCAGAAGGGTATTCGGGTTACATAAACTGCTGAGTTTGAGGGGGAAAATGATGGATGAAGGATGAAGATACATTGGGAAAATTCAGAGTTAGTTCCAGCCTTCGTATTTTCATCTGGAGCATCCGTCATAAGAAATATCTCATTCTTCAAGTCTTGGTATAACAGATGAATTTGACTCACAATAGAACCGCCTGTCAAGAACTAAATTAGAAAATTGTATTCTACAGAGAATGTTTGCTTTTTCATCTCTCTGTAAAAACAACACAATCAAATTCGGATTTATTGACCGCACCCTCTCCCCACAGGGACCCGGGGCGGTGCACAGGAGAAACTAAAAACAATATACAATAAATACAAAATACATACTTTAAAACATTATTAAACAATGTTACCCGTGCTAAAAATGATTAAGAACCCATTAAGATGCATTTGGAATCAATAGACAGAGAGAATTATTCAAGGCCGGCCAGTCGAAAGAAATAGGTCTTCAATTTCGTACGGAAGGAGCGGAGGTCAGTGGTCGTTCTGATGTCAGGGGGAAGGTTGTTCCAGAGGGCCGGGCCCGCCACAGAGAGAGCCCTTCCCCTGGGCGTCGCCTGCTGACAAAGTCTAGTGGACGGCACCCGGAGAAGTCCCTCTCTGTGGGAGTGAATCGGTCGTGAGGATGTATGGGGCAGGATCCGATCTCGCAGATAGCTAGGTCCCGAGCCATGGAGCGCTTTAAAGATGATAATTAGCACCTTGAAGCGCACCCGGAAGACGACAGGTAGCCAGTGCAGCTCGCGCAAGAGCGGTGTAACGTGGGCAAACCTGGTGGTCCCCATAATTGCTCGCGCGGCTGCATTCTGAACTAACTGAAGCCTCCGGGTGCACCTCAAGGGGAGCCCCATGTAGAGAGCGTTACAGTAGTCCAGTCGGGATGTCACGAGGGCATGAGTGACTGTGCGAAGGGCGTCCCGATCCAATAGGGGGCGCAATTGGCGAACCAGGCGAACCTGGTAAAACGCCCTCCTGGCCACGGCTGTCACTTGCTCTTCCATAGACAGCCGGGTATCCAGGAGGACACCCAAATTGCGCGCCCCATCCACAGGGGCAAGATGTTCGCCCCCTATGGCCAGCGTTGGAGAAAGCTGGTTGAATCGGGCAGCCGGAAACCACAGTCACTCGGTCTTGGTCGGGTTGAGCCTAAATACTGATTGATTTTCTTGGCATGATATAAGAAAGTGAACTAAGAGACCCTATTTTTTTAAAAAACAACAACAACAGATAATCTTGCTTAATTCACTTCAAAAGCAACACATAAACTATAGCAAAAGAAATGGACGATGTTAAAGATGCATCTTTCCTCTGGACTACATTGAAAACCTGTCCCCAGGTGGCAGAAGATACTGGAGATAAAATTCACCCTCTATTATTTATTAACTCTGAAAATCATTTTGTAATGAAGTCAGGAGAGAGTGTGGGGGCTGAGTGAAGAGAGAAGATCAAGGGAAGAAAGTTTATGCCTAGGCAGCAAATAAAAGGACCAAAAGTCAGTTCTATTTGATATTATATCGAAGGACAGTGTTGACAGCAATAAATACTGGTTAAATAAACTGAAGGGAAGCTAAACTAGGATTGGAACAAAAAAATAAGTGAAAGACACCATGGACTGTTATGTGCTTATTATTTCTCTTACTCCAGAACCAATTTCATATCTGAGTTATTATTATTATTATTATTATTATTATTATTATTATTATTATTATTATTATTATTATTATTATTATTATTATTATTATTATTATTATTATTATTATTATTATTATTATTATTATTATTATTATTATTATTATTATTATTATTATTATTATTATTAATTTATTTATTTATTTATTTATTTATTTGGATTTATTGACCGCCCCCTCTTTCCGAAGAGACTCGGGGAGGTGTACAAGAATTTAAGAGCATATACATATATACCAATTATAAATAATAAAACTAAATTAAATGTTTTACCCTGTGTTAAAATATCTCGTTTAAATTTATAACGTAAAAACCCGATTAGGTAATATTTACTACAACTAGGCTGGTACGGTAGTTTAGGTTAGGCCAGGCCGGCCTGCTGGAAAAGATGGGTCTTTAATTGTCAACGGAAGGAGCGGAGGTCTGTGGTAGATATAAGCTCGGGGGGTAGGTCATTCCAGAGGGTTGGGCCCTCCACAGAGAAGGACCTTCCCCTGGGACCCGCCTGTTGGCATTGCCAGGAGGACGGCACCTGGAGAAGTCTCTCTCTGTGTGAGCGAATCGGTCAAAGGGATGTGTGGGGTAGGATACGATCACGCAGATAGCTAGGACCCGTGCCATGGAGCGCTTTAAAGATGGTAATCAACACCTTGAAGTGCACCCGAAAGGCCACAGGTAGCCAGAGCAGCTCGCGCAGGAGCAGTGTTACGTGGGAGTACCTGGAGGTACCCATAATTACCCGCGCGGCCGTATTCTGGACTAGCTGTAGTCGTCGGGTGCACCTCAAGGGGAGCCCCATGTAGAGACCGTTACAGTAGTCTAGTCGGGAAGTCACGAGCGCATGAGTGACTGTGCAAAGGGCGTCTTGGTCCAATAGGGGCCGCAACTGGCATACCAGGCGAACCTGGCAGAATGCCCCCTTGGCCACGGCCATCACATGATCTTCCATAGACAGACGAGTATCTAGGAGAACGCCTAAGTTGCGTGCCCAATCCACGGGGGCTAGATGTTCACCCCCTATGGCCAGTGACGGGATCAACTGGTTGTACCAGGGCGCCGGAAACCACAGCCACTCGGTCTTGGATGGGTTGAGTCTGAGTCTGTTCCTTCCCATCCAGCTCCGCACGGCTTCCAAACATCGGGACATCACTTCAACGGCAGTTGTGGAATAGTCACTGTGTCTTACAAGAGAGCAGTATTTGCATGGAAAATGCAAATTCATCCTGGAAAATGTTGTCCTGCTTCATGAAATGAGCCTACATATTAAATTATATCCATTTCACAAAAAGGTACAAGGCTTTCCCTTTTGGCTGTGGTCCCAGAAGGCACATTTGAAAATTTAAACGTAAAGATCTTATGCCGTCTTATACGTATTGCTTAATGTAGTCCACTTTCCTGGCTGTTGCCCGGCTGAGTGATTGTGAGCTGGTATTATTACATGGTAGCAGAATCCAGTCATAACAGACTTAAGTGGGGAGTGCTAGTATGAATTAAAATGCACAAATACCAGAAAGCCAGTTTGGGGTACTGGTGAAGGTGCTGGCTTAAAAACCAGGGCACTGGGAGTCTGTCATTAAAGCAACTTTAAGCCAGCCACTCTCTCAGCCCAACTCACCTTACAGGGTTCTTGTTCTGGACAAAATATGAGAGGAAGGAGCAGTGGTGAAATTCAGGTTTTTTTTTTGCTGTGGCCGTGGCCTGGTGGGCGTGGTGTGGCTTGGTGGGAGTGGCAGGAGACTGATACTGCAAAATCTCCATTGTAGCATAGGTAGTCCTCGGCTTACGAACAAAACTGAGCCCAAGACTTCTGTCGTTAAGTAAGACACGTGTTGAGTGAGTTTTGCTCTGTTTTACGACCTTTCCTGACTCCGTTGCTAAGTGAATCCCTGCAGTTGATAAGTTAGTCACCCCGGTTGTTAAGGGAATCTGGCTTCCTCGTTGACTTTGCTTGTCAGAAGGGCGCCAAAGGGGATCCCGTGACGCTGCCACCGTCATAAATACGAACCAGTTGCCAAGCGTCTGAATTTTGATCACATGATCACGGGGGACGCTTCAAAAGTCGTAACTGTGAAAAACGATGATAAGCTGCACTGATACGCAGCGCCATTGCAACTGTTGTAAATCAAGGACTAGCTGTATTCCGTCATTTGATGCAAAAAATTGTCTCATTGGAAACAAAGAACACGCTCACATACTGTGTAGCACAACCCAATTTAGATTTAATTAATTGGCCCCCATTGCAAAAGCATACCTCGAAATTCAGATAAAGACGAACGAGTCATTCTCTTCCAGCGAATGTGTTAGGACAGGGGTCTGCAAAGTTGGCTCTTTGAAGGCTGGTGGACTTCAACTCCCAGAATTCCCCAGCCAGCTAAGCTGGCTGGGGAATTCTGGGAGTTGAAGTCCACCAGCCTTCAAAGAGCCAACTTTGCAGACCCCTGTGTTAAGATATTCAGCCTTATATTGGGTTGACAATATATATGAGCCTATGTTCTTAAGGAGTTGTGTAACTTTAAGAACTGTCTTAAATTCTGATTGGCTGATTGGTACAGCTCTACCATAAAGCAAGCTCAGAATCACAGTCTGTTCCCTTTTCGATTCCCTTTTCGATTCCCTGTGCTGAGGAGCTGTGACTGAAGAAGAAGGAGGAGGAGGATTTGTTTTGCATAACTGTAAGATTGGTGAAGGACTGTTGTTATTAGTTTGAGAAGTTAGTCGGAAGAAGTATTTTAGTTGCTACAAAGTAAAGACTATTTCTTTTCTTTTCTTTTTTTAAAGATATTTTTATTTTATTTTCGATTTTCAAAGTAAATAACAACATATATACTGTTACATAGCCAACATCACATTGTATTATTAAATGTTTACATCATTTCATTTTACCATCATTTCATTTTACCATCAACTCCCAGAAAACTCCCAGAGAGAAGTTAGAATCTCTGATCGGAAGAAGCATTTTAGTTGCTACAAAGTAAAGACTATTTATTTTCTTACTATCAGAGTTTGTAGAGTTTGTTTGTGGTTAAAGCAACATATCTCTTTACTGTCCGGTGAATTACACTATTCCGCATTTATTTGGTAACACTGGTTATGGGACCAGAGTTGTAACACTGGTTCTGAACCCAGAGTTGCTAACAGTTTGGAAGGTCTTTTTAAGCAGATGCAAATGATTAGCGACCATTTATGATTGATTTGGAAAAGGAAGATATGTTAATATCTCAGTCATTAGCAACATAAGAGGCTCTTTCCTTTCAGCCTGCCCTTTTTATTCATCTCGCCCGGAATTGTTGACATTGGCCTGAAGCAGCTCTCTGGAGTTCCTTTTCTTTTAGCCTGTCTAAAGACGATGGTGCTTCTTCAATCTGGGACCTTCCTTAAGCACAGCATAAGTGATGCCTCTGAGGCAGGCCTCTCCAATATTTTTAAAGCCAACCATCAACAATGTGGTCTTGGTCACCCCGTCATTCTTTATTTATATATGTATACAAACTTGTTTAGTGCCTGGGTGGCCAGATTCCGAGAACAACTGACCGTCAAATTTTAACAGCGCCCCCACGTTGAACAAGCCACTGCCCGTTCAAAGCATTCCTGTGGGGCAGACTGAAGGCTGTATTCCTATTTCCCAGGCCACAAAATTAGACACTCCAAAAAAGCCAGGTTGGCAATATGTTCTAATACCACATTCTTATTCCTTATTTACACAGGGGGCAATTTGACCTACAAATTCATTATGTACTGTAGCTACTGAAGTGTAGTCTCAGAGGTCATTTCAATTTATGTTGATGCAGTCCTAAAAAAGTTATGAATGTTGTGTAACAAACTGTGCATGTATAATGCCAGAAGGGAAAATGTGACAAGCAGCTTACATATTAAAACAGGGGTCTCCAACCTTTGCAACTTTAAGTCTGAAGGACTTCAGCTCCTGCTGGCTGGAGAAGTTTGGGAGCTGAAGTCCTTCAGACTTAAAGTTGCAAAGGTTGGAGACCCCTGTATTAAAAGACATTCTTTTATGTATGATAACTCAAGTTTCATTAGTCTCTTATATTAATAAGAGACAGGCAGTGGTGGGCAATGGTTACAGATGAGCAGGATTATGCAATCATCAAGTTGCAGAAGATATGATAAAGCACAGGATTTTGTTTTTACATTTTATATTAAAGGAAAAGCTCTTAGGGGAATTTCTGTTTCCAACGGTTTGGCGTTTCAAAAGGTCAACATTTGTACTACCAAAGTTTCATGTTTTGCTCCTGAACTCTTGCAGCACGATGCAAAAAGGTTGAGAAAACCACAACGTGGTATTGATGGCCATTCATAAGCCAAGGCCCGTGGCTCATTCATTGCCAATATGCCTCATTTAGGTGTTGGTATCTTTTGTGTTAGCCCCACTTAATCAGGGTTAATTTATTACTGAGCAAACAAGGTCTTCTTGCTTCAAAATTGTATTCACCTTAGAGTAGCCAATCATCTTGCCAACTCAAAGCGAGCACAAGCACGCTTATAGTTGAGCAAACTGTAAGTCTTGAGTCAATATAGCAGAAGTTGTGAAATTTTGCACTAATAATATAAGGTGTCTGCAGTTCAGGTCGGGGTGTTGAGTGCCTGCATTGTGGTTATCATTCTTGCTGGTTAATATGTCACTAGCATTTTTCATCAGGTTATCAACAGCTCATAACTGCAGCCAAATGCTTTTGGCCCACAAAACCAGCAAAAAAATATATATTCAATGCTGCAATTATGACATAAAAATATAGGTATAGATATCATTTATTTTTCATGCAACATACGTTTTTGTGATTTTAACACCAAAAAGGACTTTCATAAAGCAAAAAATCATTACCATTATTTATTGCTTCACAGTGAAAAGCACTAATTTCATACAGACGTCTACATTTTGAAAAATTCAGAAGAAGGACGCGTATTTGCACAGATTAACTTATGCTGCCATATAGAAACAAAGGGTGATTTGTTGACAGTTGCAAACCCAATGGCCGTTTTCTCATTTCAAAAAGCTGTTGACACTTTCGCTGGCTGATTTTTTTACTGCATTCAATATGTTTTAATATAATATGTGATAATCTGTCTCATAGTTTTGCCATCTCTGGAGGCCCCAACTCCCATTCTAAATAAGTTATACATAACAATCTATTTAGTACAGGGGTCCCCAACCTTTGCAACTTTAAGTCTGAAGGACTTCAGCTCCCAGAATTCTCCAGCCAGCAAAGCTGGAGTCCTTCAGACTTAAAGTTGCAAAGTTTGGAGACCCCTGGATTAGAGTGTTAACTAATCCTTCATTCTAAACTGTCCTGGTCACATAACTTGAAGCAGACTACGTGCCCAGGGAGGAAAGCTGGCTGGAGAAGTCTGGGAGCTGAAGTCCTTCAGACTTAAAGTTGCAAAGGTTGGAGACCCCTGCATTAGAATGTTAACTAATCCTTCATTCTAAACTGTCCTGGTCACATAACTTGAAGCAGACTACATGTCCAGGGAGCCACTACCACACTGGCATTTGGGTAGATCACTGGCAAAGCTGGCTGGAGAAGTCTGGGAGCTGAAGTCCTTCAGACTTAAAGTTGCAAAGGTTGGAGACCCCTGCATTAGAATGTTAACTAATCCTTCATTCTAAACTGTCCTGGTCACATAACTTGAAGCAGACTACATGCCCAGGGAGCCACCACCACACTGGCATTTGGGTAGATCACTGGCAAAGCTGGCTGGAGAAGTCTGGGAGCTGAAGTCCTTCAGACTTAAAGTTGCAAAGGTTGGGGACCCCTGATTTAGCAAACATAACAGATACCATCTGGGGAAAAAAACGTGAGGGGTAATGAGAAAGGAGGAGATTCAAAGGTCTAGGCCCCTTCCTCCAAATTCTAGCCATTACTACCCTCCTACTTGTTTTATGAAAAGAGTAGCTAAAAAGGCTGCCGAAACAAGCCCTCCCCTGCCTCCATCCATCTCTGTAATTTGAGTAGTGTAATAGGGCCTCAAACTGGAGAAAAAACAATGAATTCTAGACCTCCGCTGGGTGTGAGGTTTCTGATGGCTGTCTGCCCACAGCTTCTGTTTTTCTCCCGTGTTGGAATTTAAAAATGTCTTACCTTAAATCAGAGCCCTTTGGGATCCTAACGTTGCCTTCACACGATGAGTTTTGAAGTATTTAGGAATCTCCACTTAGCTGACTCCCCGCTATCCCGGGAGCATATATGGGTTGGGCATGTGAGAATTCTAGTTGATTTATTAGAATAATAGAGGATGTCTATAGGAAATGAAGGCATGGACAGAATACCATTTGCCAAGTCGTAATTCAATTCATTCTACTAGGGCAGGGGTCTGCAAAGTCGGCTCTTTTAAGACTGGTGGACTTCAACTCCCAGAGTTCCCCAGCCAGCATAGCTGAAGTCCACCAGTCTTAAAAGAGCCGACTTTGCAGACCCCTGTACTAGGGTGATGAATTATAATGAGATATCTAATAGATTGGATATTCAGATGCAACACCATCTATACATTGATGGGATATTGCAACCATTTTTAGTCTTGCCATTGGTAATATTCCAAATATGATTATTTACGGCCGGCCTAGGGTAGTCTCTTTCTCTATGGGTTTTTTAATGTTTATTTATATTTAGTGGGGATTTTTAGTTAATGGGATTTTAGCACAGGAATTAGTTTAATCTGTTTTAAATTGTATGTATTTTGTATATTTATTGTTTTTATTCTCCCTGTGCACCGCCCCGAGTCCCTGTGGGGAGAGGGAGCGGTTAATAAATTCAACTTTATTATTATATTATTATTATTATTACAGTTTTATAATTTTCCTTTCTAACTGATCTTATATTGTAATATATATTGAAAAGTGTATTATTCAAAACATCTATTCCTATTGCAATGGCAGAAAGATATGCTGAAATAGTTCCTTGAATAAGGATGCACTTCCCAAAAATCAATAAATATTATTTGTATGTATGTATGTATGTATGTATGTATGTATGTATGTATGTATGTATGTGTGTGGGGCTACATGGGGCTCCCCTTGAGATGCACTCGGAGGCTAAAGCTGGTCCAGAACGTGGCCGAGCGGGCAGTTATGGGAGTTACTAGATACTCCCATGTAACACCACTCCTGCACGAGCTGCACTGGCTGCCTGTGGCCTTTCGAGTGCGTTTCAAGGTGTTGATTATCATCTTTAAAGCGCTCCATGGCACAGGACCTAGTTATTTGCGGGATCGTATCCTGCCCCATACATCCCTTCGGCCGATTCGCTCACATAGAGAGGGACTTCTCCGGGTGCCGTCCACCAGGCAATGCCAGTGGGCGACTCCCAGGGGAAGGGCCTTCTCTGTGGTGGGCCCGACCCTCTGGAACGACCTACCCATGGATATTAGAACGACCACGGACCTCCGCGCCTTCCGCCAAAAAGTAAAAACCTATTTGTTCCATCAGGCCAGCTTGGCCTAATTTATGCTTCTCGCCCCAGTCTGTTTTCTCAAATTGTCTATTGGATTTTAAGGGGGTAGTAATTTTAATGTTCTTAAATTTTTAGTACAGGGTAGTTTAATTCGCTTTTAACTTTGTATATATTGTATGTTTTTATATGGTTTTTTAAGTTTCCTGTACACCGCCCCGAGTCCCTTTGGGGAGAGGGGGCGGTTTATAAATGTAATAAATTTTTATTATTATTATTATTATTGTGTGTGTGTGTGTGTGTGTGTGTGTGTGTTAGTTTTATGAGCTGATCAATAAATTTAAATTTGAGAGACCAAGATAGATCTATTTCGAGCTTATTAGCTCTCATCAGTTGGCCACACCCCACTGGGATTCGAACCGGGGCTGCAATGCATCCAAGGCAGAAGCCTAGCACTACAGCCTAACCAGGCTCTACCCATTGCATCAGCTAAGACAGGAGCATTTAGTATAGATAATTGTTTTCAAAACTTCCTGTTAGGGCCCCATTAAGGGAGGAGACATACTGTTTCCCTCTCTGCCTTTCGGCTCATCACCAGCTCATCATCTAGACAGAGAACCATGAAATTACGTTGTGTGAATTTTTTTTTTTAGATTAAAAAAAAAATCTGGGAGCTGAAGTCCTTCAGACTTAAAGTTGCAAAGGTTGGAGACCCCTGTGGTACCACATTGTTAAAAGTCCCATTGGAGGTACAGGAATGCTGAGCCTCTTGATTCATTAAAAACAAGTATGCTTGAATTCTGTAGCATGAATAGCTTCATTAAGGCATCCCACGGAAAACAGCTCTTAAGAGGTGTCTGCCTTATTATGTTTCCAGACATCTAGTGAAGTACCTGTTTTTTTTAAACGTTGCTTGCATTTGACAAGAAAAAGATATTTCCCTTGGAAAACGCATTAAAAAATGTACTCAGGGCAAGGAACTTGCCATGGTAAACAGACACCAACTAATTGGCTTTCCAAGTGGTTATAAACCAGGAAATGAAAGCATAATGCCAAAGTTGTGCCTCTCTAAGTAATTCCCATTCTCCCTCCCACTCAGAATCCACAAATTCTTCTTTGGCCATGTTGCGGTATAAATAAATATATAAATAGAAAAGACAAAACTGGCAAAATTTGAAGGGGAACATAAGCATTTCTTCCATTGATATTGCATTACACTAATTGCTTTAGATTGTCCGTACAGGACATCTGGAAAGATTCAAAGGCATAAGAGTGATTTTACAGAGCCTATAATGCTTATTTGCAAATATGTTTTAAATCCCCAAATCCCAGATTTTTTTCCACTTCTGCCTTCCCCGAACTCTAGGCCAGCACAATTTTCAAATATGAATTGTTTTTAACCTTGTCCAATAGGGCTATTTTGCATAACTCTTGCAATGAATTGTAAATACATACTGCTTAATATAAATATCCTTCTCTGTTCTCTTTTAAACATGTTTATAACTTCTTTTGAGATAATTTATTCTAAGATTTCTGCAATATATTTATGATAAACCATGGCACTAATCTCGGAAAATGAAGTAACTGAGAATGAAAACAATCTGGGAAATTTCCAACCAAAAAATTCCTAGTTTTAGTAGCATAGAAGACCCAAAATTCTGTTTGACCCATATGTATCCAGTACCAAACTTGGCTATGTGGCTGAGCCTATTTGATGTTGGCTGATCTTGAAAAGACAAGCCGCATCAGGGAGTGCTTTTGCTGTAGGCTATACTGCAAGGGATGCAGTGGCTCAGTGGCTCAGTGGCTAAGATGCTGAGCTTGTTGATCAGAAAAGTTGGCAGTTCAGCGGTTCGAATCCCTAGTGCCGCGTAACAGGGTGAGCTCCCGTTATTTGTTCCAGCTTCTGTCAGCCTAGCAGTTCGAAAGCATGTAAAAATGTAGATTAATAGGAACCACCTTTGATGGGAAGGTTACAGCATTCCATGCGCCGTTGGTGTTTGGTCGTGCATGCCACATGACCACGGAGACGTCTTCGTACAACGCTGGCTCTTTGGCTTTGAAAAGGAGATGAGCATCGCCCCATAGAGTCAGGAATGTCTAGCACATATGTGCGAGGGGAACCTTTACTTTTATACTGAAAGAGTATCTTTGTCAAGAAAATTGAATGACATGAAATGTCCATGAAATCACTAAAGGTTGAGCCTGACTTGTGAGAAACCTTACTTTTATCCAATACCACAGGGCAGACTAAAGACTACCATTAAAATCTGATACCGTTTCACTCTTGAATGCTAAGACATCAGTATACATTCTGCTATATACTTTCAGGACCAATACTTTCTTCAAGAATGCCTATCAAGGAGAGAGGAAAATATGGAGGGAGTGGTTGGGTGGGGAAAAGCAGAATTGCATTTTTCTTTGAGACTGAAAAAGTAAAATGAAAAGGCCTGATTTTATTTGCAGAATTCTATAGAGCCAAGCTTCAGTGACTTCCAGGCCCATTCAAAGAAGGGAAGAATATCTAATACAAAACAAAATTGCTGATACCTTGTCTTTCATTAATATTCCTTTGTTAAGTACGGTTCATATACTTTTCCATAACTATTTTAGGTAAAATGCAGTACCAACAACTGATGCCACAGAGAATATAACTTGACTCCTGTAGAACAATGGAATAACAGAGTTGGAAGGGACCAGTGGTGGGTTTCTGCAGGCTCGCATCTACTCGCGAGAGCCGGTTGGTGAAATTTAGAGAACCGGTGAGAGGGGGTTCCACCGATGGACCCAGAAGTAAGTCTGGCCTGCCGTTGCCAGTGACCCAATGGAAATGAAAGGAAAGGAAAAGAAAGGAAAGGAAAGGAAGGAAGGAAGGAAGGAAAGAAAGAAAGAAAGAAAGAAAGAAAGAAAGAAAGAAAGAAAGAAAGAAAGAAAGAAAGAAAGAAAGAAAGAAAGAAAGAAAGAAAGAAAGAAAGAAAGAAAGAAAGAAAGAAAGAAAGAATTTATCATCACAATTGAGTCCAAAATTTTGGTTGCTAAGCAAGAGCGTTGTTAAATGAGTTTCACCACATTTTAAAAGGTGGCCACTCCCACCCTGTCACATGACTGCCAAGCCACGGCCACAAAATAGGCCACACCTACAGAGTAGGTTCTAAAAAAATTGAAACCCACCACTGGAAGGGACCTTGGAGGACTTCTAGCCCAGCCCCCTGCTCAAGCAGAAAGCTGTATATCATTTCAGACAAATGGCTATCCAACATCTTCTTAAAGACTTCCAGTGTTGGGGCATTCACAACTTCTGGAGGCAACTTCTGTTCCACTGATTAATTGTCCTCACTGTCAGGAAATTTCTCCTTAGTTCTAAGTTGCTTCTCTCCTTGATTAGTTTCCACCCATTGCTTCTTGTTCTGCCCTCAGGTGCTTTGGAGAATAGATTGACATGCCCCCCCCACCACACACTTATTTGTGGCAGCCCCTTACACATTGGAACACTTCTATCACGTCATCCCTGGTCCTTCTTTTCATTCAACCAGACACCCAATTCCTGCAAACATTCTCCATCTGTTTCAGCCTCCAATCTCCTAATCATCTTTGTTTCTCTTCTTTGCACTCTTTCTAGAGTCTCAACATCTTTTTTTATTATATCCTGGTAACCAAAGCTGGATGCAATATTCCATGTTATATGCGAGACCGTCTCCTGCCCCATACATCCCTTAGACCGATACACTCCCACAGAGAGGGCCTTCTCAGGGTGCCATCGGCCGGACAATGCTGGCTGGCGACACCCAGGGGAAGGGCCTTCTGTGTGGCGGGCCCTGCCCTTTGGAACGACCTACCCCCTGAACTCCGCACTATCACCGACCTCCGCCTCTTCCACCAGTGTTTAAAAACACACTTATTTCATCAAGCCGGCCTAACATAGCCTCCGCTGGGACAAATATTAGACAGTTTTAAATGGGGGATTTTAATTTGGTTTTAGCGCAGGCTTTTTGTCATTTAATAGGTCTTTTAAATTTATGTATTTGGTACTATTTTGTATGTTGTTTTAAATTCCTGTGCGCCGCCCTGGGTCCTGTTGGAGAAGGGCGGGATATAAATTGAATAAAATAAATAAAATAAATAAAATAAATGTGTGACCTTACCAGGGCATTATAAAGGGGTCCTAGCACTTCACATCTGATGCTTGCCAATAATGTGATGGTTTTTATAAGCAACTGGGTCTTGTGGTATAAATTTTCTCAGAGTAGAGCCAGTTCAGCAGACTTAGGCTATCTCTATGCCCAATGCCCATCTGAATGCACAGCATGTGCTTTATCACTGATTGTCATTCCTCGGTTCCTTTTGAGTAGAGCAGCTGCCCCAAATGGGACACCGATTCTAAGAGTTCCAGCCAGCACTTCAGCGGTTGGAAAAAACCACAATGGAGTAGCTTGTTCCAATTTGGCATCTTCTAGATATGTTAGGATTAGAAGGATTCTAAGCCAAGAGCTAGGAAGATAATGAAGAGAGCGGTTGGGATGAGCTCTTGGGTGAAAGTTTGTCTCAAAGTTGTGAAATAACTGAGCTACAAATATGCAACTTTAAATCACTTCTTAAATTGCTGGCAAAATTAGGCAATCTTGGCCTAGGCATACCTATTCCATTTTGATTTCCTGTTAATATAAAAAGGGAGAGCTTTTTGCATTGTAAATTTGTCTGTTGTAAAGGGTTGTAGGAATCACTGCAAGGCACTGCATGAGAAATACTATGAAATATTTTAAAGCACTTTTGCTGGGGTTTAGGAAATGAGTGATGTGTGACCCACATGGCTAGATCAAGTGAATTATTCTCCCTACAATCTTTGAAACATGGAGGCTTAATAGAGGATCAAAGTTTTATAATTCTCTGATGCCTTGACTTTTGTGTCTCCTCTAACAATGGCATCATTCAGGGTGGACAAAAAATTCAAACCGAGCGGAGAAATACTCAGCGGTAGGTCTAAAAAGACAGGAGCCAGAGGTACCTTGAAATGGCTCCTTTCCTCTCTGCCCAGACAACTTTTTATAGAAAGCTCAGCTCAACAGAGAAAACCACCAGGGAACTTCCAGTCAACCTAAAAGAATGATTCTTATGTAAAATGTATTTGATGAGGGTGGATGGCAATTGTTGATGTTGTTGCTAGTTTTTGGTTTAGAATCAATACAAGTTGATACTTAAGACAGATAAGACATACTGTCCTCCAACCATAGATATTATTTCCTGGCCCTTAGCAAGCAACAATCATACTTGAATTAAAAGAACAAGTTTTAACCACAAGAGAAAATTCCAAGAGATATACAAATATTCCAATTATCCCAGCAGACTCCCTTCAGACAAAATATAAATCCTTCAGACTTCTCTGCTTTCATGCATACCTCACAGTGACAAAATGTTATTTTATATTTCAGCCAGGAGTAGGAAAAGATGAAGGCTTCCTATTCCTCTCTAAACCTTATCTCTGCTTGAAGCATTCTGGTCCGGAGTCTGCTAAAATTAATGACCCGATTTTTATAAGTCTGCAAGAGTTTTAACCTTCTGGTTAGTTCGAGAGGAATTATGGAAGCTATAAAGCTGAGGGAAGGAAGTGCAATGTGCCTCCCCATGTGCTCGTTGTATGTTTGCTAAAGAACTAATTGGAAGAGAAAAGAATAAAACTGTTTTTACTATCATCTCAAACTGTCACCTGTCAAACTGAGTTTAGGATTAGGTGATAAACTAACCTGAACATTTTATAGAATCAGGACACTTTATTTATCATGGCTGCTTTTCAGATGGATTAGGACACTGATTGCAGAGTTTCCAAGGAAAAGATTTTCTGGAGGTTGTATGCATATCATGTCATTCCTAAGGTGTTTTAAAGGTAAAGGTTCCCCCGCACCTGTGTGGCAATCGTTCCCGACTCTAGGGGGCGGTGCTCATCTCCGTTTCAAAGCCGCAGAGCCAGTGCTGTCCGAAAACGTCTCTGTGGTTATGCGGCCTGCATGACTAAACACCAAAGGCGCATGGAATGCTGTTCCCTTCCCATCAAAGGTGGTTCCTATTTTTCTACATTTTTACATGCTTTCGAACTGCTAGGCTGGCAGAAGCTGGGACAAGTCACGGGAGCTCACTCCATTACGCGGCGCTGAGGATTCGAACCGCTGAACCGCTGACCTTCTGATCGACAAGCTCAGCATCTTAGCCCCTGAGCCACCTCTTCCCCACAAGGTGTTTTAATCTAATAGGGAAAAAAAGCTATGTGATCCCTTGAAGGAGAGAAATCAGGTAGCCAAGAATGGCTGTGGTTACATAGAACACAAGCCCATGGTTTACTTAGCTCTGTCAGTCTCCTGGTTTAGCTCAACGGTACTGAAATATAAATTAATCACACTGGTTGGGTTCATATTGTGCATTGCTTGATATAGTATAGCTAAGGCTACCACATCTGGGCTGCAAAAATCTTTTTTTTTAAAGTTTTTAAATTTTTTATACAAAAACAAACAAAACATATACATTTGCGGGATCGGATCCTGCCCCATACATTCTCACGGCCGATTCGCTCCCACAGAGAGGGACTTCTCCGGGTGCCGTCCACTAGACTTTGTCAGCGGGTGACGCCCAGGGGAAGGGCCTTCTCTGTGGCGGGCCCAGCCCTCTGGAACGACCTTCCCCCCGATATCAGGACAACCACGGACCTCCGCTCCTTCCGCCTAAAATTAAAGACACATCTGTTTCGCTTGGCCGGCCTAGGGTAGTCTCTTTTTAGATTGGGGTTAGTTTTAATATGGGATTTTAGCGCAGGGTTAGTTTAATTTCATTTTATTATTGTATACTGTTTGTATTTTATATGTATTTTAAATTCCCTGTGCCCTGCCTCGAGTCCCTTCTGGGAGAGAGAGCGGGTTATAAATTAAATTATTATTATTATTATTATTATTATTATTTATAACGTCCTCATCAGTTATGTCTAGCATGTCGTTTGGTTACAAGATTTTTGTGTTTGAATATTTCAATGACATATACAGTCACTAAATATCCATACAATATACATAAATGCATCCCTATCCTTAGACATCATATATTCAGTTGCAGTTAATATTCCTTCATTTTAGACAGGAGTTATTCCCTTACATCCTTTAATTGTCCATTTAATAACAATATAACTTTACGTAATCCCCTATCTCATTCTATTAATTTTACAGTACAAATACGCAGGAGGTTTCCATCAGTTTATAATTATACATCATTACTTTCTGTTATAGATACTATCACAACTCATCCATCAGATACGCATATTTTTATTATTATATATTCGGCCACCAATATCAGTTCTTCATTTTTAAGCAAAATATTCAAAATATTCAATAGGTGTATATACCAATCTTTCCTCACATCATCATTGATCTTTTCTCTTACAATTGCTATTACTGTACAATGCTACAAAAACTTCTCCAACTCTTTTCATTTCCATGTCCTCTTAGCTAGCCAGTGGTAAAACAAGTCCCATACTTTATAAAATTGCTTATCTTCTGGGCTGCAAAAATCTTGATACAGGAAACTTTTAGTTAGTGTCGTTTAGTTGCTTTCCCAGAGTTTTACAGCCTCTAACTGGTTGACCTGGTAATTACATTATGGATACCACCAGGCAGTAACATTAAAGTGCCATCCTGTGTTTATAGAGTGGGGCTAAATGGATGCTGGCATCAATTGTGCAGCTCTTCTTACTGATTCCTAGTTGGCCTGCCATGTTTTATTAATGTTTGCATGCACGCGAGCTTGCTTGTAGACCACCTCAGTCACAGCTGACTCCATGTAGCCAACTATTCTGTATTTTAAACAAGGTTGAAACGATACATCATAATATTAATAATTAATATTAACCAGCATCTTAATAGAGCACAAAAACAACTTTATTGTCAGCTAGTATGGGGACCAGTGATGGGTTTCTGCAGGCTCGCACCTACTCGCGAGAGCCGGTTGGTGAAATTTAGAGAACCGGTGAGAGGGGGTTCCACCGGCATACCCGGAAGTAAATCTGGCCCGCCGCTGCCAGTGACCCAACGGGAAGGAAAGGAAAGGAAGGAAGAAAGGAAAGGAAGGGAAGGGAAGGGAAGGGAAGGAAGGAAGGAAGGAAGGAAGGAAGGAAGGAAGGAAGGAAGGAAGGAAGGAAGGAACGAAGAAAGAAAGAAAGAAAAAAAGAAAGAAAGAAAGAAAGAAAGAAAGAAAGAAAGAAAGAAAGAAAGAAAGAAAGAAAGAAAGAAAGAAAGAAAGAAAGAAAGAAAGAAAGAATTTATTATCACAATTGAGCCCAAAGTTGCTAAGCAAGAGCATTGTTAAATGAGTTTCACCACATTTTAAAAGGTGGCCACTCCCACCCTGTCACATGACTGCCAAGCCACGCCCATAAAATAGGCCACACCTACAGAGTAGGTTCTAAAAAATTTGAAACCCACCACTGATGGGGACCCACATTTATGATTCACAAAACATGTTTTATGGCTTATGGCTACGCTACCAAGAAAGCCAATCGCTGTGTGTCTGTTTATTTAAGTAAGAGATTTTCCCTGAACTTTTTTAGCATTATTTTTGTTGTTAGCGTGAATGAAATATTTCTCACTCCAAACTTAACAGCCGCCTTCTCTTACTTGCAGGGTGACTGAAGTTCAACAAGCTGTTCCTGGTTGCCTGTTAATCATGAAAAGGGTTGCTTGAATTTATGGATAGAAAACTGGTCAAAGCATGTTTCAGAAAGCCAGGATGAGCAAGTCGCATTATATTTTCTCGAAAGACAGTTGCTGCAGCAAAATAAGCTGAGACCGTCTGTAAAACGTGGAAGGGGTGGGGAGCGATTTCAATTGAAGTCAAATGCCTGATTTCGCCATTTGGCTTCCCTTCTACTTTTTAACTTGCAGCTTTCTAGCAACAGTCAACTATGTTTAATTCAAGTGGTAATGCATAGATTGTGATTATGTAGGTAGAGAAAACATGCAGTTTCTCATCTACTACCTTAATCTCATTTCTGTCTAAAACTACTTGGTTTTAATTCGAAAAGAAGACTTATATCTTATAGCAGGGGTCTCCAACCTTTGCAACTTTAAGTCTGAAGGACTTCAGCTCCCAGAATTCTCCAGCCAGCTTTGCTGGCTGGAGAAGTCTGGGAGCTGAAGTCCTTCAGACTTAAAGTTGCAAAGGTTGGGGACCCCTGTCTTATAGTATTACTATTACTATACGCTTTGTGGATCTTTGTTAAAACAACCATTATCCTGGCCTTATAGACAGTGGCCACTTGAATTGCTTTCAAGATCTTATTTATTTATTTATTTATTTATTTATTTATTTATTTATTTATTTATTTATTTATTTATTTATTTATTTATTTATTTATTTATTTATTTATTTATTTATTTATTTATTTATTTATTTATTTATTTAAATTTCTTGACCTTCCGGGACTTTTCCCTTCCGGGATTCAGGGCGGTGTACAGGTAGCAATAAAATCAATGATAAAAATACACGAAATATATATTTAAAAATGTGTTAAATAATACGCCTGTATTAAAACCATTAATAAAACCTATATAACAGATGTCACATTTCAGTAGGATAAAAATGCCTAGGGAGTAGCAGTGAAGCAACGAGCTGCACTTTGATTTAAGGTTTGTGAACCCATGCAAACAAGGGTTTTTGGTTTCAAATGATATGTGAATCTAGGCAATTATAGATAATTCAGCAGCTTAATAAACTTTGCAACGTTTATGTTTTATGTTTAAACTGTGTGTGGAGGGGGGGAAGAGAAGAATTATAAGACGTATTTAATAGTTTGATATGTGTGTCTGTGTTTCTCTATTTGCTTGTGCATTGTCATGGAGAGTTAGAATGTGA
Organism: Rhabdophis nuchalis; assembly: GCA_039707465.1. NCBI lineage: Eukaryota > Metazoa > Chordata > Lepidosauria > Squamata > Natricidae > Rhabdophis > Rhabdophis nuchalis. The sequence continues at coordinate 11,597,129 of CM077661.1, forward strand.
GATCTCCCTCCCTCCCCACACCCAATCTTATGCAACCTTCAGTAAAAACAAAAGCTAAAATAAATGAGTTCAGGTACTATGCTGCTCCAAGTGCCAAACAAATATCTATGCTTCATTAATCCACTGGGTGCTGAACACTAAATTATGTTCAGAAGCTTAACTGGGCTCTTCCCATCTTTTTTTATTCCATGCTGCCTTAGTTTAGGAGCTGCCTTAGTTTAGGCCATTAAAAGTACCTGTAAATACTTTTAATAGCCAAATTAATATGCACACGTGATGTAAAACAGATGGGGAGACCTGGTGGCCTTTGGATGTTCCCGGCTTTACTGTCCTGTGTATATGATCCATTGTAGGATCAAGAGGAGCAAAAAATGCTTTTTCATGTTTTGAATGCCATTGATCCATATAGACAGCCATGTTGTGCTTTGATCAATGAATCAGGGACAGAAATGGCAGGCAACTCTCTGAAGCACAGAAGACAACCCAAGAGCCAAAAAGATCTTGACAAGACTTGAAAAGTGGGCCCTCTCTAACAAGATGAAAGTCAGTGTAGAGAAAAGTAACGTTTTACTCATAAGCAAGAAATACCCAATGTGCAGGTGCAAACTAGATAAACATGACTTAACAGCAGTAACTGTGAAAGGGATCTTGGATTCAGAGTGGACAATCACTTAAATATACAATACAATACAATACAATAGCAGAGTTGGAAGGGACCTTGGAGGTCTTCTAGTCCAACCCCCTGCCTAGGCAGGAAGCCCTATACCATTTCAGACAAATGGCTATCCAACATCTTCTTGAAGACTTCCAGTGTTGGGGCATTCACAACTTCTGGAGGCAACTTCTGTTCCACTGACTAATTGTTCTCACTGTCAGGAAATTCCTCCTTAGTTCTAAATTGCTTATTTCCTTGGTTAGTTTCCACCCATTGCTTCTTGTTCTACCCTCAGGTGCCTTGGAGAATAGTTTGACTCCCTCTTCTTTTTGGCAACCCCTGAGATATCGGAACACTGCTATCATGTCTCCCCTGGTCCTTCTTTTCATTAAACTAGACATACCCAGTTCCTGCAACCGTTCCTCATATGTTTTAGCCTCCAGTACCCTAATCCTCTTGGTTGCTCTTCTCTGCATTCTTTCTAGAGTCTCCACGTCTTTTCTACATCGTGGTGACCAAAACTGGATGCCGTATTCCAAGTGTGGCCTTACCAAGTCATTATAAAGTGGTATTAACCCTTCACGTGATCTTGATTCTATCCCTCTGTTGATGCAGCCTAGAACTGTGTTGGCTTTTTTGGCAGCTGCTGCACACGGCTGGCTCCTATTTAAATGGTTGCCCACTAGGACTCCAAGATCCCTTTCACAGTTGCTACTATTGAGCATATATATATATATGACCCAGGAGTGTGCAGTAGCAGCCAAAAAAGCCAATGGCTGCATTAATAGACCACATGACATTCTAGTGCCTCTTACAAAGCCTTAGTAAGACCATGCTTGGAATATTGCATCAAGTTCTAGTCACCACAATATTTAAAAAAAAAGATGTTGAGACTCTGGAAGAGTGCAAAGAAGAGTACCGTATTTTTCGGAGTATAAGACGCACCGGAGTATAAGATGGTTTCGAAGAGGCAATTTTTTAAAAACAGTAGGTAGGTAGGAAGAGGGAGAGAGAGGGAGAGAGAGAGGGAGAAATACAGTAGGTAGGGAGGGAGAGAGAGAGAAGGTAGGTAGGTAGATGTTTCCAGGTGTGTTTATCCACGTGCTGGAGAAGGAAATCGCTGTAGCACCTAAATCTTTGTTTCTGCAGGCACAGTACTTGACCAACGTAATTCTCATCAATCCCTCTGACTAAACAGCTTTCCAAAAGGGGAAAAAAAGTTTTTGCACTCTGCAAACCTCCCCAAAAGGGCCTGTTTTTCATGAAACTGGGCCCTGTCTTTTTTCAAATAAAAAGCATGAATAGCCTTGGGGGGGCTTGCAGAGTGCTGCTGGGGGTTGGGGAGCCAAAACTGGCATGAAACGGCCCATTTTTCACAAAAGTGCCATTTTTTGATCAAAGAAATTGCATGCATAGCCTTATGGAGGCTTCTAGAGTGCTCCTGGGGGCTGGGGGGGGGCAAAAAAACAGCCCATTCTTCGCTCATTTCTGCCCTCCCAACCCCCAGGAGCTCTCTGGAAACCTCAGAGGGTACGCACGGCCATTTTGGTGAAGGGGCAGGGCTTCGGGAGGCACAAAATGCTGTATTGGGTGTATAAGACGCACGCAGATTTTCAGCCTCTTTTTAGAGGGAAAAAGGTGCGTCTTATACTCCGAAAAATATGATAATTAAGCCAATTAACGGGAGGGCTGTAGGGTAAAACCTACCAAATGGTTACAGAAATTGGGTGTGTCTACTCTAATGAAGAGAAGAAATAGGGGAGTCATGGTAGCAGTGTTCCACTATTTGAGGGGCTACCCCAAAGATAAAGGGGCCAACCCATTTTCCAAAGCACCAGAAGGCAACGCAAAAAACAATGGGTGGAAACTAACCAAGGTGAGAAGAAACCTAGAACTAAGGAGGATTTTCCTAACAGTGATAACAATTAACCAGTGGAACAGTTTGCCTTCCAAAAATGTGGGTGAACTGTCACTGGAGGCTTTCAAAAAGAGAGTGGATAACCATTTGTCGGAAATGGTATATGGTTTGCTGCTTGAGCAGGGGGTTGGACTAGAACAGGGGTCTCCAACCTTTGCAACTTTAAGCCCGAAGGACTTCAGCAAAGCTGGCTGGAGAAGTCTGGGAGCTGAAGTCCTTCAGACTTAAAGTTGCAAAGGTTGGAGACCCCTGCTGTTGACTCATTCATGTAAAAAGCCCTAATCAATGCATTTCATGTTTAAGCCCGAATCAAGGCGCATCCTTTGTCCTTTCAACTTTATGGCTGCCCTCATTTTGAAATCTGCTCAGTCTCGGAAATAATACATTTAAACTCAGCTCCTTCAATAAAAAAAAAACCCACCTTGTTGCCACAAAAGCCACAGCTTTAGCACTTTGCAGCTAGTTGATCAGGATTTGGGGGGTAGCGGTAACGGAGGGGCCCACCATTCTTTGGGGGGGGGGTGATCTTAAGCCTTGCCTTTCAGAGGCAGACAAAAGACAGGACTTTCCATCCCTTCCTTGCCTTGTTTGCATATGGGGCAGAGATGGGCAACACAGCCAGAAACCAGTAGCTGGAGAGTGAGGCTGGGAGGGGGGCAGAAGATTTATTCTTCCTGGGCTGACTGGGGGAGGAAGTTTGGGGAGGGAGGGGGGGGTCCTCCAGTTCCAGCCAGGTTTTCCTTCCTGTTGTTTGCCTAGGGAATCGCAGTGATAAAAAGAAAAGGAGGAGGCAGGGCAGGGGCAGAGTCGGGGCGGAGGAAGGCGCTGACCACAACGTGCCCAAGCAGCAGCCTTGCCTCCCGCGGGCATTCACCTCGCTGGGGAAGGCAGGGGAAGCTCTCCCGGGCAAGGCTGGCCCTACAGGGGATGTGAGCCACGCCGGAGAAGCCACCGCGGGCACCAGAGGCTCCTTGGAGGCGAAGGGAGGGCATTCAAAGACCGCGGTGCCCTTGGCGTGCGCCCAGGCGCAGAGATGAGACTCCCGCAGCTCCTCTTGGGCTGGCTGTTGCTGCTGATGGCGCTGCTCCTGGTCCATGGACAGAGGCCAGGTAAGACCTCTGTGTGTGTGTTGTGTTGTGTGTTGTGTGTTGTGTGTTTCTTGCCTGGCTCTCCCCGCTCAACGGAAGACTGGAGCCGGGTGCGCCTCCTGCGCTCCGCCAGGGTGCCCACTGCCCGCTTCTGCTGCCTCTGCTCCTTGGAGAAACCGTCCACCTGGGATACCTGCACGCCTACCTGCCTGATGGGGTCTTAAGTACCGGAAGTTAGCTTGGCTTTAGGCTGCTTCGTTTGGTCTCTTTCTGGAAATAAAGGCACCACCAGAGCTGGGAAAAGGCTCCGGTTGCGATCCTCTGCTCATCTCTAAGCTCGGTTGCTCTCTTATGAGAATGGAGCTTTTCCTAAAAGATCTTAAAATGGGTGATTTGTGATAGCACCTATAATAGAACGCAACGCTGTGTCATTATAAACTGATGGAAACCTCCTGCGTTTCTGTATTGTAAAACTAATAGAATGGGACAGGGGAATGGGTCAAGTTATATTGTTATTAAATGGACAATTAAAGGAGGTAAGGGAATAACTCCTGTCTAAAATGAAGGAATGTTAACTGTAACTGAATATATGATGCCTAAGGATAGGGATGGATTGATTGATTTATTTGTATTTTTGTATTATTTTGTATGTATTTTAAATTCCTGTGCGCCGCCCTGGGTCCTTTTGGAGACGGGCGGGATATAAATCAAATAAATATAAATATAATATAAATATTTATATTGGATGGATATTTAGTGACTGTATATGCAATTGAAATATTCAAACACAAAAATCTTGTAACTCAACGGCATGCTAGACATAACTGGTGGGGACATTATTAATTCATATGTTTTGTTTGTTTTTGCATAAAAAATTAAACAACTTTTTTAAAAAAAGAAAATATCTTTAGTATATTAAAGTATCTCCGTTACTTTAATGGGAAGTTACATAAGTGATTTATCTGCCCAGAACCCTTAAGGCAGTGGTTCTCAGTCTGTGGGTCAAGACCCCTTTGGGGAGGGTCGAAGGACCCTTTCACAGGGGTCGCCTAAGACCCTCGGAAAAACACATATTTTCAATGGTCTTAGGAACCGAGACACCAATTTTATGGTTGGGGGTCACCACAACATGAGGAACTGTATTAAAGGCATTGGGAAGGTTGAGAACCACTGCCTTAAGGGAACCTATATCAATGTTCTTTTTTTGTTTTAAAGTGCATGTAAATCTATATTTGAAGTTCCTGATGTTTTGCCAGCTTTCTAACATTGATTAGGAATTACCTAGATCAGGGGTCTCCAACCTTTGCAACTTTAAGTCTGAAGGACTTCAGCTCCCAGACTTCTCCAGCCAGCTTTGCTGGCTGGAGAAGTCTGGGAGCTGAAGTCCTTCAGACTTAAAGTTGCAAAGGTTGGAGACCCCTGACCTAGATGATACCTTCAGATAATCTCTCTCAGGACTGATGGCTTAACCCTATTAGGCTGGCCAATAGCGCAGTCCAAAGTGTCTTAATTTGAGTCTTCTATTTTATTTTATATTTTATTTTGCTTTTTTCAAATTCACCGATGCTGTCTTGGTTTCTATTGGTCTCCTCTCATCCAAGCAATTTAAAACAAACCACATACACACACACAGCGAAGCTAACGTGGTTCAGATATATGGATTGTCTGACAGACTAACAGCTCTCTAGCCCTGGGCTGACTTCCCAGCTTCAAACAAAAATAAAATCAACAGTCAATGGACTTTTCAGAGGGGAGTGTAACCATCCTACCAGCCCTGAGTCTGGCAGGGGTCTCATAAACTCTGAATAAAACAGAGTTTGAAGTTGTACCCTTGAGGCTGCAGGGAGACACGGCTCCTTTAATGCCAGCTGGTGACAACTTACATTTCCAGTTCTCTTTGGCTGAAAGAAAAAACAGCAGCAAGGCTGGAACTGGGAGTCAGGGAGGGATATTTAACTGTTATTCCCTCCCCCCCATTTCATGCAGATATGAAAGGCATTTATTTATTTATTTATTTTATTTATTTATTGAATTTATATAACCGCACCCTCTCCCCAAAGGGACCCGGGGCGGTGCACAGGAAATTAAAACACACAATATCACAAATATAAATAATTCATACCAGATTAAATAAATTATCCCTGTGCTAAAAATTAAAAATGTTAAAACATTAACCCCATCTAAAACCCAATTAAAACAATTTATGGTACAGACTGTAGGCTAGGTAAATAGCTTAGGCCAAACCGGCCTGATGGAACAAGAGTGTCTTTAATTTCTAGCGGAAGGTGCGGAGGTGCGTAGTTGTTCTAATTTCGGGGGGTAGGTCATTCCAGAGGGTTGGGCCCACCACAGAGAAGGCCCTTCCCCTGGGCGCTGCCCGCTGGCATTGCCTGGTGGACGGCACCCGGAGAAGTCCCTCTCTGTGGGAGCGGATCGGTCGAAGGGATGTATGGGGTAGGATGCGGTCTCGTGTTATTTTTCTACAGAAAAAGCAGAGAGAGGTATGTGTCACCTTCTTTTAAGATAGTGCTCTATAGATCTGATGAACTGGTCTGTGCTCCACAAAATAATAGGTAGCTGTAGCTGATTACGGGATTTCACAAAACTTTTCCACGTTTTTCAAAGGAGCATAGGATCTATAAGTCATTGGGCAGTCTGATTCAGCAAAGCAGCTCTCCTAATGGGTAACGGGAGAGAAAAGAACCCATTAGTCTCTCTCTCTCTCCATCTCTCTCTCTCTCCATCTTTCTCTCTCTCCATCTCTCTCTCTCTCTGTGTCTGTATGTGTGTGTACAGAGAGAGAGAGAAAATGTGCATACAATTACAGATAATAGATGAACATTCCCCTGGCACCTATATATCACGGCATCTGTAACTGTCCAGGGGTTTGAAGAATTATAACAGTGCCTCTCTTGCGGTCCTCGGAATGTGATTTAAAAAACCGGTAAGATCACAATAGATTTATTGGGTTTGGATTTATATGCCGCCTTTCTCCCAAAGGACTCAGAAGTAGCACTTAGACTTATATACCACTTCGCAGTGCTTTACAGCCCTCTCTAAGCGTTGACAGAATCAGTATATTGCCCCCCCCCCCAAAAAAAATCTGGCTCCTCGTTTTACCCACCTCGGAAGGCTGGAAGGCTGAGTCAACCTTGAGCCTGGTGGGATTTCAACTGCCAAATTGCAGGCAACCAGCAGCCAGCAGAAGTAGCCTGCAGCACTGTACTCTAACCACTGCGCCACCGTGGCTCAGGATGGCAGCCACAACAGTGCAAAAGAAGGTCCGCCTATTTTTTTAAGGGCATCATGTACCCTATGAAGACCACGACAGCCAATGAGGTGTGGATTCATATTCTGCAGCAGGAATGTCAGGAATGTCAAACTCCCGACCCACGGGCTGAATGCGCCACGTGCTGGCCACACCCACACCCCCTTTAGCAAGGCGGGGGAGTCCCAATACATCCCATGGCGATGCTATGGTGACATGAGTTTGACACCCCTGTTCTACAGGATGTTGGATCAAATTGCCACACTATTTGTGTAGCCCAGCTAGCATTTTATGCTAGCTAGTTTTTATAGATGTTTTTAGCGCAGGATTTGTTTAATTGTATTTTAAATTATGTATTCTGTTTGTGTTTATTGTTTTTTAATTTTCCTGTGCCCCGCCTCGAGTCCCTCTGGGGAGAGAGAGCGGGCTACAAATAAAATTTATTATTATTATTATTATTATTATTATTATTATTATTATTATTATTATTATTATTATTATTATTTGAAGAATGATTGATTATGTTGTGATGGAATTATTCTCGGCTTAGTTTCAAGTCTAGAAAAATATTTTAAAAATTCAAGCAATTGTCCGGGTATCTTTACCTCATTGAAAGTACGGTGTGTTCAATAGCTTTAGGAAAACGATTACATTTGGATTTAAGCTTTTCTTTGAATAACAGGGCACAGCAGGCAACAGCAGCTCATTTGATGTCGGCCATCTAAAAAGTGCTAACAAGTCAGATGTGGCTAGTCTGTTGGAAGGAAGACCACCAAGAGATCCCAGGAATAATTTATCAAAAGGAATGGCAAAACTTTTGCATATTATTGCCAAAAAAAACCACATAATGGTGTAGTCAAAAGGAGTGAAGTTTTCCTAAGAGAAACTTACTTTGCTTAATTATTTATATAAAGATAAAGAAGCATTTTAATTAGACAATTCTCTTGAGAGAGGAGAAGTTAGCCGTTTATGATCACCCAGGCAAAACTGGGCCTGTTTCTGCTTTCGTACAAGATTTTTAGCACTTTGCAATGAATTTTGCTTTCCCCTTTCAATGGTACACCAGCATTTCTTAATTATTCTTCCTAAATGTGCAAATATGCTTTGCAAAAACAAAAAAAACCCTCTCTGAGGCAGACCATTATTATGAGGGGGCTGAAGGAGAAAGAATGAACAACTGTCTGCTCATTGCTTTTCCAACTGTGAACAACTGTCTGCTGAATCCTTTTCCAACTGCATTGAGATGAGAAGCTGTTCATGCCTTAGGATATAATCCAACATTTCCCATTCTGGATCTTTCCAACATACATTAGATTTCATCCCCGGTCATCCACAAACAGAATACTGGCTGAGATTAATAGAGTTGCAGTCTAACTATCTGGGAAAGGAGCAAACTGAAAACCCGTGTAGTTTAGAAACTAATCCAAAACGATTAGCAGGCTTAAGCCATTTATATTTTCAAAAAAATATTTGAATACACAGCGTTGTCTTTTTCATTCACGCAATAAAACCAAAGAGCACAATCCAGCCACACATGGCATCCTCGAAAGCTAATCCCATTGCATTATGCTGGCTGCTTTCTCTTTAAAGTTTTAGTTACACATCATGTACAAATTATGTGAGACACCACCACATACTTTGGTGATTCCAGGCATTAATTATACAATAAGCTGCTTTCTGGCTCGTGTTTTTAAACAGCTGATGGATTTATACATTATACTAGTCTTAACCAATGGTTTGTTATATGTAAGTATTTATAAAACACATGCACCCTCATACTTTTAAAAGGGGAGTTTTGCTACAGATAGCCTGTTATCTTAACAGGAAATTTGTCTTTGGACTTGGAACAAGCAGGCATATTTGTTTATTTGTTTGTTTGCTTGCTTGCTTGTCAAACATGTGCAAGACAATAAGTAAAGGCTATTCCAAGCTGGCAGGAATAGCCAACACTCCAGAAGATAGGCTTAAGATGCAGAAGGATCTTGACAAACTTGAACATTGGGCGCTATCTAACAAAAGCCCAACAGTTTCCGCGACACCTGGAGGAAGTTGATTATCTAGACCCGCGCCAGTCCGGCTTCCGACCCGGTCACAGCACCGAGACGGCATTGGTCGCGTTGGTTGATGATCTCTGGAGGGCGCGGGATAGAGGTTATTCCTCTATCCTAGTCCTATTAGATCTCTCGGCGGCTTTTGATACCATCGACCATGGTATCCTATTGCACCGACTGGGGGGGTTGGGGCTGGGAGGCACCGTTTTGCGGTGGTTCTCGTCCTACCTCTCTGGTCGGTCGCAATATGTTGACGGGAGGGCAGAGGTCGACCTCGAGGCCTCTCTTATGTGGGGTTGCTCAGGGGTCGGTCCTCTCGCCCCTCCTTTTCAACACATATATGAAGCCGCTGGGTGAGATCATCCGTGGTTTTGGGGTGGAGTACCACCTGTACGCTGATGACACTCAGCTGTACATATCCACCCCAAACCACCCCAACGATGCCGCCGAAGTGCTGTCCCGGTGTTTGGAAGCCGTATGGATCTGGATGGGTGGTAACAAACTCAAGCTCAACCCTGCAAAGACTGAGTGGCTGTGGTTTCCGGCACCCCGGTTCAGCCAGATTACTCCAACTCTGGCCATTGGGGGCGAAACACTGGGCCCGGTGGAGAGGGCGCGCAATTTGGGTGTCCTCCTGGATTCCCGGCTGTCCATGGAGGACCATGTGGCAGCCGTGGCCAGGGGGGCGTTTCATCAGGTACGCCTGATGCGCCAATTGCGCCCCTTACTGGACAGGGCTGCCCTTCGCACAGTCACTCAAGCTCTCGTGACGTCCCGACTCGACTACTGTAATGCTCTCTACATGGGGCTTCCCTTGAAGTGCACTCGAAAGCTACAGCTAGTCCAAAACGCAGCCGCGCGGGTGATTATGGGAGCCACTAGATGCTCCCACATAACACTGATCCTGCGCGAGCTGCATTGGCTTCCTGTGGTCTTTCGAGTGCGCTTCAAGGTTCTGACAACTATCTTTAAAGCGCTCCATGGCTCGGGGCCTAGTTATATGCGAGACCGCCTCCTGCCCCATACATCCCTTAGACCGATACGCTCCCACAGAGAGGGCCTTCTCAGGGTGCCGTCGGCCGGACAATGCCGACTGGCAACACCCAGGGGAAGAGCCTTCTCTGTGGCGGGGCCAGCCCTCTGGAATGACCTACCCCCTGAATTACGTACCATCACCGACCTCCGCCTCTTCCGCCAATGTCTCAAGACATATTTGTTTCAACAAGCCGGCCTAGCCTAACTTCCCATGGGGACTTTTAGGTAGTTTTAGATTGGGTTTTTAAAATTTGGTTTTAGCGCAGGATAGGTTTATTTAATAGTCTTTTAAATTATATTTATTGTATTTTGTATGTTTTTAAATTTCCTGTGCGCCGCCCTGCGTCCTTTGTGGAGAAGGGCGGGATATAAATTTAAATGAATAAAAAATAAATAAAAAATGAAATTCAATGGTGAAGAGAGTAAGGTTCTACATTTAGGCAAGAAAAACGAAATGCACAGGTACAATATAGGTGGTACCTTGCTCAATAGTAGCATCTGTGAAAGGGATCTTGGAGTCCTAGTGGACAACCATTTAAATATGAGCCAGCCGTGGGCAGCAGTTGCCCAAAAAGCCAACACAGTTCTAGGCTGTATAAACAGAGGGAGAGAATCAAGATCACGTGAAGTGTTAATGCCACTGTATAGTGCCTTGGTAAGGCCACACTTGGAATACTGCATACAGTTTTGGTCGTCACGATGTAGAAAAGATGTGGAGACTCTAGAAAGAGTGCAGAGAAGAGCAACCAAGAGGATTAGGGGACTGGAGGCTAAAACATATGAAGAACGGTTGCAGGAACTGGGTATGTCTAGTTTAATGAAAAGAAGGACCAGAGGAGACTTGATAGCAGTCTTCCAATATCTCAGGGATTGCCGCAAAGAAGAGGGAGTCAAACTATTCTCCAAAGCACCTGAGGGCAGGACAAGAAGCAATGGGTGGAAACTATTCAAGGAGAGAAGCAACTTAGAACTGAGGAGGAATTTCCTGACAGTGAGAACAATTCATCAATGGAACAGAAGTTGCGTCCAGAAGTTGTGAATGCCCCAACACTGCAAGTCTTTAAGAAGATGTTGGATAGCCATTTGTCTGAAATGGTATAGGGTTTCCTGTCTAGGCTGGGGGTTGGACTAGAAGACCTCCAAGGCCCCTTCCAACTCTGCTATTGTATTGTATTGTATTGTATTGTATTGCATTGTATTGTATTGTATTGTATTGTATTGTATGAACATAAACATGAACAAAGGAAGTAAATACAGATAAATGGGGACAGTAAGACAGGGACAGTAGGCGTGCTGGTGTGCTTATACACGCCCCCTTTACGGACCTCTTAGGAAAGGGGTGAGGTGCACAGTAGACAGTTTAAGGTGGAAGCTGTGGGGGTTTGAGGCTGTAACAATTGGAGTCGGGTAAGAGCATTCCAGGCATTGACCACTCTGCTGCTGAAGTCGCATTTTCCATGTTCCTTCTAAAACATTTCTGATTAGCCAGCTGAAAGTTTCCGTTGCCTCTATCTTGTCTTAATCCTAATATCAAAACACTGACATCTTAATATTTTCTTTCCTGTCTTCCAGCAAACGTGGCCAACAGACGAAAACTACACAGGCACCACTGTTCCCACAGGAGATGCATGCCCCTTCATTCCAGAGTGCCCTTCCCCTGAGGTATTTCCCAGGGCTGGGGTTAAATTTAGACAAGGAACAATCAATGTCGGTTGGGTAATGAGACCAGGTGCCATACCGCTGCTCCCCTCATGTTGCCACTCGGACGGGCTCGGTGGCCGGCTGGGTCCCCAGAATATTCCCCTTTGCAAATGACGTTTCTGTTTTCCAAACTTTGGGTGTTTGTGTGTGTGTGGGGGGGGGGTGTTAAGGGAGAGGAGAGATTTGATTGGCCCCACCAAACCACAAACAATTTCCTCTGGGCTGCTCCCATTGTGTTTTTATTTGCTCTGAAAATAGAGTAAGGAAGAGGGAGGACCTAGGGTAGGGTGAGGATGGGAATAAACTAGAGCAGGGGTCCCCAACCTTTGCAACTTTAAGTCTGAAGGACTTCAGCTCCCAGACTTCTCCAGCCAGCTTTGCTGGCTGGAGAAGTCTGGGAGCTGAAGTCCTTCAGACTTAAAGTTGCAAAGGTTGGAGACCCCTGAACTAAAGGGAGGCACGGAACAATAAAAGTACTTGTTTTATGTGAGCCCCTGGGCATTTTTCCAAATGATTGAGTAGTGCTGGGCTCTCTGTCAATTATTTCACTCTCTGAAGCTGTACAGAGGAAGAGGCTCATTCGAAACGCTGCTTTCTGCTCGCCAAAGGCCAACATTTCCTCTTCCAATGAAATTGCAACTATCTCATCCCCTGTTAATGCAGAAAAGCACATTTCTCACATATCGGTTATTTAAAGATTTTTAAATCATGGCATTGGTTGACATGGATACGGAGCCAATATCCCAATGTTTGATTCCTGTCCTCTTAGAGCGGGATGCATATGTAACAGTGGTGGGTTTCTGCAGGCTCGCACCTACTCGCGAGAGCCGGTTGGTGAAATTTAGAGAACCGGTGAGAGGGGGTTCCACCGGCGTACCTGGAAGTAAATCTAGACACAGATTTAATTTAGGTGTCAACTCTTGGTGGCCCATGACCGCTGCTCACGAGGCATTTTGAAGATGAAGTTGAAGTTGATTTGATTTCTATACCGCATCTTCTCCCTTTCGGGACTCAGGGCGGTGTACAGCCATAATAAAATAAGTGATACAAAATCTAAAACAATATGTTAAAAGATATTAAATAAATGGCCAACATTTTAAAAATCCCATACTAAAATCGCTATTTAAAATCCCTTTAAAACTACGACAGGCTGGCAGCGCAGAATAAATGCATCTTCAGGGCCCGACGGAAGAGATGTAGGTCCGAGATCGTCCTTAGCCGAGGGGGTAGGTCAGTGATGGCGAACCTATGGCATGGGTGCCACAGGTGGCACGTGGAACCATTTCTTAGGGCACGCGAGGCATTGCCCTGTCAGCTCCAGTGCACATGTGTGTGCTGGCCAGCTGTTTTAGGCCTTCTTTTGAGGCCATTTTTCGCCCTCTGGAGGCTTCAGGGAAGCTCCTGAAGCCTCTGGAGGTGGGGAGGGGAGGCTGTTTTCACCCTCCCCAGGCTCCTAGAAACCCTCTGGAGCCTGGGGAGGGCGAAAAAAGTGCGCCAAAAGCAGGGGGTCACACAGAGTGCCCCCCCTGCACTCCCCCCGCTTTTGGCATGCGAGCCAAAAAAGGTTAGCCATCCCTGGGGTAGGTCACTCCAGAGGGCAGGAGCTGCCACAGAGAAGGCTCTTCCCCTGGGGATCGCCAGCCAGCATTGTTTGGCCGATGGCACCCTGAGGAGGCCCTCTCTGTGGGAGCGGACTGGTCGGTGGGAGGTATTTGGCAGCAGGAGGCGGCCTTGCAAATAGCCAGCTCCCTTGCCATGGAGCGCTTTGAAGGTGGTCACCAGTATCTTGAAGTGCACCCAGAAAGCCACAGGCAGCCAGTGCAGCTCACGCAGGAGAGGTGTCACGTGGGAGCGTCTAGATGCTCCCAAAATCCCCCGCACGGCCTCATTCTGAACCAACTGGAGCCTCCGGGTGCCCCTCAAGGGGAGCCCCATGTAGAGAGCGTTGCAGTAGTCCAGACGGGAGGTGACGAGGGCTTGAGTGACCAGGTTCCAGCTGTTGCCATGAGGACTTGGGAGCCCTTTAAATTTAAAATTGCATTCCAGCAATCTATAAGGGCTAAACTCAGGAACCCAGTTGGGGGTCCTGCAGCTTAAATAATGGAAAGGGCCGAGAAGCAAGAACTGCGTCCTGGGACAGCATATAAATGCAAGCAGTCCAGAAGGATAGAATTAGGACGCAGGAGAGCAAGGATCAAAAGAATGTCAAGCTCTTTTCTCAAGGAAGCATCCCATTTACAGATGAATAAAACATGTGGCCAAACCCTTTGCAGCTGGAAACTTCTTTTGTTATATGCAGGCAACTGCACAGCCTTTGGCACTCTAGCTGTAATAAATATTTTTTTTAAAAAAAGTTACAGGGGTTGTAATCCCTGTCGCTTCTCCTAAAGGCTCTTTAGAACCAGCAAGGCCCACCCCGGAGTAGTTTTAAGTGGTTTTAAGTTATCTTGAAAGGAATGTTTGCTTTCTCTAGGCACTTAAAAGCCAAACAAAAACCAAGCAGTGAATCTTTGGCAGTGCCTCTACCCCTTTGACTCCTGCCTGTCACAGGGCTGGGAGAAAATGACATGGCACAGACACCCCTGCTTCCCAGAGTACAGATGTGACTTTACATGGTTTGTTTGTTTGTTTTTCTTATTTATTTGCATTGCGGAATTTAGGGAGTCACTTTTCTGCCTTAGAGGGAAATGAGATTGTACACCTGGGGTGTGAGAGTCCATAAATGGCAGCACAATGATTTCAGAGAACTTTAGCTCCTGGGTGGAATCTAGCAGTTGTACAGCTTATTGAACCCCAGATCTGGCAATGCAAGCCGCTTCTTGTATCGTTGTGGTTCAGTAGCAACAGTGGTGGGTTTCTGCAGGCTCGCACCTACTCGCGAGAGCCGGTTGGTGAAATTTAGAGAACCGGTGAGAGGGGGTTCCACCGGTGTACCTGGAAGTAAATCTGGCTCGCCGCTGCCAGTGTCCCAACGGGAAGGGAAGGGAAGGGAAGGGAAGGAAAGAAGGAAGGAAGGAAGGAAGGAAGGAAGGGAAGGAAGGAAGGAAGGAAGGAAGGAAGGAAGGGAAGGGAAGGGAAGGGAAGGGAAGGGAAGGGAAGGGAAGGGAAGGGAAGGGAAGGGAAGGGAAGAAAGAAAGAAAGAAAGAAAGAAAGAAAGAAAGAAAGAAAGAAAGAAAGAAAGAAAGAAAGAAAGAAAGAAAGAAAGAAAGAAAGAAAGAAAGAAAGAAAGAAAGAAAGAAAGAAAGAATTTATCATCACACTTGAGTCCAAATTTTTGGTTGCATGACTGCCAAGCCACACCCACAAAATAGGCCACACCTACAGAGTAGGTTCTAAAAAATTTGAAACCCACCACTGAGTAGCAAGTAATCTGGGGCACTGCAGAAGTTGCTGAACTACCGTTTCCAGCAGCTCCAGCCAGGGTTGTCCACGATGAAGAAAGCTGAGAACTGCTTCTTGCTCCTACAGTATGTGCCTAAAATCACGGTGAGATCACAAAGCATGCTATGCCATCAATGTTTCACTAGCCCTACCCAAGCAAATCAGATAATTGATTTACCCTTTGTAGACCCTATTTACCCAATACCAACGTTTGGATTAAGGCAGGAAATGGATATTTCTTCTGTTCCAAAGCAAACCCCAGTGGGAGCTCTTCCCCCAAGAAAGTAAAAACAGGAATACCTTATTAAAAAATCAATTTATCATAGGTGAAGGTTTGTTCATCGTGTCTTAGAGTGGGAATCTATATAAATAAAAATGTAACAAGAGTTTGTTCAAAAGCACTAATCTCCGAAAGTCCTGCACTGATGGCTCCCACATTTTCACACAATGTTCCTTTCGAGTAAGGCACCAATGATATATATAGATTGTGTAGATGTCACACATGTGCCAGGTACATGCAACGGAAATGTAAAAAATTGTAAAAAAAGGTAGGTAGCTGGATACAGAGAGAGCAGTGGGCCACAGGTATTATGTCATCCTTTATGACATAAAATACTCTGTCCATAAGATTCAAGGAGAAATACAGTAGGTAGGTAGGTAGGTAGGGGGATAGACCGAGGGAGAAATACAGTAGGTAGGTAGGTAGAGGGATAGAGAGAAAAAGAGAAATACAGTAGGTAGGTAGGTAGGTAGGTAATTAGGTAGGTAGCGAGAGAGGGAGAAATACAGTAGGTAGGTAGGTAGGTAGGTAGGTAGGTAGGTAGGTAGGTAGGTAGAGGGATAGACCGAGGGATAAATACAGTAGGTAGGTAGGTAGGTAGATGGATAGAGAGAGAAAGAGAAATACAGTAGGTAGGTAGGTAGAGGGATAGAGAGGGAGAGGGAGAAATACAATAGGTAGGTAGGTTGGGGGGTTAAAGGGTGGTTGTGTGTACATGTTTGTGTGTGCAGGTGTAGATCTACACACATATTGGTTGGCCATTGAACCAGACTGGGCCACAGCAACACCTGGTCAGGAACGGCTAGTAAGAAATATATTTCAAAGCTGCCTCTGCACTCTCCATTACTTTTCTCATGATCCGGTTTAGTTAGACCATTAGAGTTCAAGCGATAGGAGATCAAACAAAGCAATTAGGGTTTAAGGCTTATCTTGGGGTTAAATTCAACTCGTGGCAGATTAAGAGACTGGTGGTGTCAGCAGAAGAGTATCTAGCCAGAGGAATTACATCTGTTCACTCACCACATAAAATGTAGTCGCCTTGTGGAATTTAGATGGAAGGAGAAGCCTTCAGCTCTTCCTGCAAAAGTGATCCAATCATGATCTCTCCTGCACATCCAGCAATTCCTGGAAGTCTTTAATGTGCATTGAAATATAATGCATGTGAGTTACTGTTGAAGACCTGGGTGATAAAAATGCACTTAGGTGGATTCCTTTCCCCACCCCCCTTTCTTCTCTACACACCCATTTATAGAACAGCTATTTGTAAAACTGAAAATGTGCAGCTAGTTCCATTTATGGAGCTGCTTGCTTGTAACAAGAGGCAGGGAGCAGGCGTAGATGCTCTTAACCAGCATTTTGCCTATGGTGCATCAACTGAAGGAAGGATTTAACGAAGTGAAAGGCAGCCCGAGACTCTACAGCTAGTTATGGCTTGATCCCCATTTTGGTGGGTCTAGGGCAGGGGTGGTTAAACTTTGCAACTTTAAGTCTGAAGGACTTCAGCTCCCAGACTTCGCCAGCCAGCAAAGCTGGCTGGAGAAGTCTGGGAGCTGAAGTCCTTCAGACTTAAAGTTGCCAAGTTTGCCCACCCCTGGTCTAGGGCAGCTTTCAACCCACCACAGCCATCTCGCCGTGGCCAACTCACCATGGGACAAGAGAGACCCTAACATCAAATAAACGGGGGAATAGAATCAAAATGGACAAAATGGAATATGAATGACAAAAATTAAAGTCATTTCTTAATTACTTTAAACAATTAATACAATACAATAGCAGAGTTGGAAGGAACCTTGAAGGTCTTCTATTAGAACCCCCTGCCCAGGCAGGAAACCATATATCATTTCAGAGAAATGGCTACCCAACATCTTCTTAAAGACTTCCAGTGTTGTAGCGTTCACAACTTCTGGAAGCAAGCGGTTCCACTGATTCATTGTTCTAATTGTCAGGAAATTTCTCCTCAGTTCTAAGTTGCTTCTCTCCTTGATAAATTTCTACCCATTGCTTCTTGTCCTGCCCTCAGGTGCCTTGGAGAATAGCTTGACTCCTCCTTTGTGGCAACCCCTGAGATATTGGAAGACTGTTATCATGTCTCCCCATGTCCTTCTTTCCATTAAACTAGACATACCCAGTTCCTGCAACCGTTCTTCATATGTTTTAGCCTCCAGTCCCCTAATCATCTTGGTTGCTCTTCTCTGCACTCTTTCTAGAGTCTCCACATCTTTTCTACATCGTGGCGACCAAAACTGAATGTAACTGAATTAAATTGGTAATCTGTCCCATGGCAAGTTGGCCATGATGAGTTGTCCGTGTCCAGTTTTCCCATTCCATGTTTCGGCAGTCCTTGAAATTCCAAGATAGAAGTAACCCATATATAGCAAGGTGATATGCTGCATTTGGAATCATTTGTAGGACCTAGAGCAGGGAATAATAGGGTTGGAAGGAGCTCTAGAAGTCTTCTAGTCCAACCCTGTGTCCATGGCAGGAGATCATATACCAGTCCTGAAAAACAGCTGTCCGGTCTCGTCTTGAAACCTACACCCAGACAAGTTCTGGAGGAAAGCTATTCTACTGATTAATTGTTCTCACTATCAGGAAATGTCTTAGTTCTCGGTGAGATATCTTTTTAATTAAATTGTTCAAATTAGCAATAGCACTTATATACTGCTTCACAATGCTTTATAGCCCTCTCAAAGTGGTTTACAAGAGTCAGCCTCTTGCCCCCAACAATATCGGTCCTCATTTTACTGACCTTGGAAGGATGGAAGGCTGAGTCAAACTTGAGCCTGGTGAGATTTGAACTGCCAAACTGATCAGCAGAAGTAGCCTGCACTACTGCACTCTAACCACTGCATCACCATGCTTTTTATAAATTATTTTTTTAATCTGTATTGTAGAAAAACGACATTCACAAAATCTGTTCACATGGTTTAAAACTGACCATTAGGGCATTACTGTTGTTTCTTAAGGCTATTACATCAAACTGTCCCAGTTCTCAGCCTACAGCAATCCAGATGTCCTGGGACAGCCACACTCACACTGGCTGGGTTGTAACTGAGTATAACTGTCAGAAATCAAAAAGGAAGGGCAGGGACATACAAAAGTAACATACATTTAAAGTTGGTTATTAAGAGAATTCATATATATTTATAGTACCCCACTTCCAATGACAAATCATTTGGCTCTGGGCTATATTTCTTATTAAGTACTTAGACATAAAAGGGATGCCATGGGGGTTTTGGGGGAAGGAAGATGTTCCATGCCTACATAAAAGTTATTGAGACTGAATCTAATTTAGACTAGTTTAATAACAAGGAACATCTTTGGGTGCACTTTGATCGTTCTCTGTTTAAGGAAAATATTTAAGATTTAATGAGAAAAAAATCCAGTTGAGCTGTAATGCATTCATTTATTGCGCTGGCCTAATTTTAAGAATTTAGATGTTTCTCTGGTAGACATTTTTACTACAGATGATTTATCATGTCTTAAAAATCCTGATCTGCAGTCTAATGTCAGTAGATTCCCCTCTGTTCCTTAACAAGGAACTGAAATTCAATAAAAAAAATTTTTTTTTACCAAACCACTGTATACCTGCCATCCTATATTTTCTTTATATGTTTATTTATCTATATAAATACAAATGTAACAAGAGTTTGTTCAAAACCGCTAATCTCCCAAAGTCCTGCACTGATCGCTTCCAAATTCTCACACAACGTTCCTTTCAAGTACGGCACCAATGATATATATAGATTGTGTAGATGTCACACCTGTGCCAGGTACACACAACGGAAATGTAAAAAATTGTAAAAAAGGTAGGTAGATGGATACAGAGAGAGCAGTGGGCCACAGGTATTATGTCATCCTTTATAAATATATTTTATATAACTATAAAATAAATATAAATATTCTGTCCATAAGATGCAAGGAGAAATACAGTAGGTAGGCAGCTATAGGGATAGAGAGAGGGAGGGAGAAATGCAGTAGGTAGGTAGGTAGGTAGGTAGGGAGAGGGATAGAGAGGGAGAGGGAGAAATACAGTAGGTAGGTAGGTAGGTGGATGGAGAGGGGGAAATCCGGTAGGTACGTAGGTAGGTAGGTAGGGGGATGGAGAGGGAGAAATGTAGGTAGGTAGGTAGGTAGAGGGATAGAGAGGGAGAGAGAGAAATACGGTAGGTAGGTAGGTAGGTAGGTAGGCAGGTAGGCAGGCAGGTAGGTAGGTAGGTAGAGGGATAGAGAGGGAGAGGGAGAAATACAGTAGGTAGGTAGGTAGAGGGAGAGAGGGAGGTAGGTAGGTTGGGGTTATATGGTGGTTGTATGTATGTGTTTGTGTGTGCAGGTGTAGATCTACACAGAAATTGGTTGGCCATTCAACCAGACTGGGCCACAGCAATGCATCGCCGTTAACGGCTAGTATATATATATAATGCAAATGTTTATTGGGCAGGAAGATCAACGCAGTTCCACTGATTCCACCGGACCATTTCTTTACAATGTTTTTTTTTAAATGAAGTTCACAATATTATTTAATACCAGGTTATTATATTTTGTATAGGATCAAGAATCTCCTAGGATGGAAGTTGTCGATAAATTTGTTTAAAAATGCATAAAACAAATAGTGGCATAATTCAGAAAGGCGATGGTACAACCCATATGAAACAGGATTCAGCAGGCACAGAACAAAAAATCCACCCCCACCCCCGTTTTCCATCCTCTATCTCAGGGGTCCCCAACCTTTGCAACTTTAAGTCTGAAGGACTTCAGCTCCAGCAAAGCTGGCTGGAGAAGTCTTGGAACTGAAGTCCTTCAGACTTAAAGTTGCAAAGGTTGGAGACGCCTGCAGTCTATCTGACTGCAATGGAGTGTCCAGCCTGGCAGAAACAAGGAGAGGGAGAGCATACATGCCTTTAAAAAAAAAAAAAAAAAAAAAAAAAAAAAAAATAATAATAATAATAATAATAATAATAATAATAATAATAATAATAATAATAATAATAATAATAATAATAATAATAATATTTAATATTTATAAAACCGCACCCTCGGGGCGGTGCACAGGTAGAATAAAAACAATAAATACATACAAACAATTCTAAAAGCAAATTAAACATAACCTGCGCTAAAATTTCCCCATTAAAACTAAGCAGTACTAATTTCCCAATAAAAACCCCAAAGACAGAGAGACTTATCCTAGGCCGGCCTGACAGAAAAAGTGAGTTTTTTATTTAAGACGGAAGGAGCGGAGGTCCGTGGTCGTCCTGATATCGGGGGGAAATTTAAAATTTAAAAATGCCATTTTTGTTCCGTGTTTGGGTTTTAAAGTTTTAAATTTCCGGTGGCTAAAATTTATTCTAAGCCAGATTAGGTGCTCTAATCATCTCCTCCATTTTGCCCAGTTCTTTTGTGAGATGATGGGATTCCCACCGGAGAATAACGTTGTAGGTAATTGGGTAGAGACAATTCAGCTGACCGTGCATAATATATATATATATATTTCTTGTAAGGAGAGATCTGCGGTCTGAGTTCTTACAGGCAGGAAATTAAGTCAGAGCAGAAGTGAGAAGATGTTAGAATCGCAAAGGGCTCCAAATTGATCTTTTCTCCCCAACAAATAAGCTGTGTCTTCTGGACTTGCCGCAGTTTACATGTTTACTTTGCCCTTCCGAGGCTCCCACTTCAGCACAGCTAGACTTGCAGGCTCCTCTTGAACACCCACAAAAAGAAAATTCTGTTTGACTAAAGTACCAATTTAACTACTGGCTAAACACACCCAGGCAAATGTATCCTGTTTGCTCAGTTTTAATCACTTGGTCCAAGGAAACAGGTGGATCCCAGCTCCTCTATATTCCCGTAGGAATCAGCTTTCCAGGTGACAGTACAATTGAGTGATGGCTTTTATCTCTTAGCTATTTGGGTTTTTTTTTACACAGCAATGAGATACAGAATGCAAGGTTGTGCAAAACACACCTTAAAACAATGGAAACACCTGGGGTAACATCTAATCTCACATCTGTTTTCCAGCACAATATTTTCCCAAACATTTCCAAACACGCAGATTTAGTAGAATATCCCAAAAGCGACTTTTTCAAAAGTCAACTGGGCTTTCTTACCTTAACAGGTTTTAGGTTTTTTTTAGGGGCTTGTCTTAGTTTTAACATGGGATTTTAGCGCAGGGTTTAGTTTAATTCCTTTTAATACTGTATTGTCTGTGGTTTTATATGTATTTTTAATTTCCCTGTGCCCCGCCTCGAGTCCCTTTCGGGGAGAGAGAGCGGGTTATAAATTAAATTATTTATTTGTTTATTTGTTTATTTATTTATTTATTTATTTATTTTCTTTTATTTCTCATTCGAGAAGCTTCTTCAGTTCTGAGCTTCTTGGATGAGAAACAGAAAATGAAAAGAAAAAAAAAGTTCTGTTGCCTTTTGAAAAAATCACCTTCTGGACAGCTATGAATCTCCATAGATCAGGGATGTCCAAACTTGGGAACTTTAAGACTTGTGGACTTCAACTCCCAGAATTCCCCAGCCAGCATAGCTGGCTGGGGAATTCTGGGAGTTGAAGTCCACAAGTCTTAAAGTTCCCAAGTTTGGACATCCCTGCCATAGTAGGGTATTTAGTGATGAATCTGTTCTACAGACAATCAATTTTTTTTCCTCCGTGAGCAGAGCTAAATCAACCTATTAAGATTTTGCAATAAGTTTAATGGGTCCCAAATTCTTCCCTGAATTTCATATAACTTGTCAGCTGCTATGTGTAAAATTTGCTCATGGTGTTTTCTCATTCTGCTATGGTCTAAATAACTCTGTTTCACGATCCCATATTTTATATCGATTCATCTTCACTATATTACTGGGTTTCTTTTTTCAAAGGGAGGGAAGAATTACCCGCTACAAATCTACGAACAAATGCTGTGTTCCTGAAGTGTACCTTCCTCGATTATTTATTATCATGATCTGACTACATTGGCAGTTGCATAAATTTAATGTTAATAATATATATATTTTTATGGACCGTCAGTGTGACAATTTTAACTCCAGCCTGGTTCTCTTTTCTCTATAAAATAGTTTCTTCAAAATGCGGAGAAAAAGAATTAGGCGCAGAAGTCCAGATGACATTTTCATAACAGTTATTACTCTACAGAGATCTCCCATAAGCCATCATCGGGAAAACACAGAGAAATCCTAGGAGAAAACTGTTGGAGCAAGGTTTCCTGGAGCTTGGGGATTCTTTAAGAAGGAAGAAACAATTATCAACCAAAAGATCTTATCTAGAAGCCCTGGAGAATCATCGGTCCAGGATACTCACCACTTTTCTTGGCATGTCAACATAGCAATCTAGTAGCAAACATTGCAATGTTAGACAAATTATGTCCTTGAAAAAGCTTTTGCTGTATTAAGTGTCTCTTACTCATGTATCCTTTAACACTCTTATTAAAAATATGCAAGAATGAAGTTAGTATTTGATAAAACAGTAGGCCTGCTTAAAGCCACAATTATTTAGTTTCACTACTGCCTGAAGACCGTATCGCTTTCTTTTATTCCTGTTGTGTCCAAAAACTTTTCTTATTCCTTAGTGTCTTGGCCTACTGTTCTAGAATTTCCAACCGTAGCATGTCAACAAGAGCCAGGTTAGATAATCTGGCTATTTTTAAAAGAGGAAATTCTCAAATATTAACTAAAATTAACAGAAAAGGCTTACAAGCATGTTTGAACCTTAAAAAAATCACTTATATCGGTGGAAATGCACTGCGTGAGAAGGCTTTGGATGATCAAGTACTTATCAATATTGTAATGTATATCTTGCCCTAAAGTAGTCCTTGATATTTGTAGCAATTTTAACACTACAATCAATTTAGATTATATATTGTGATTCAATAATTTCTTAAAGCATGTTTGTAACTGTATATGTTGTACAAAATGTATTTCGAATAGTACTGTCACATTAAATATTCATGTATCTTTTCACATTTTTGTATGCTGTATATTGAAACCATCCACTTTCACAGAGATGGGAAATCTTTGCTTCATTTCTTTTTAATTTACATAAGGGATCAATATAAACAGTAATGATAAATCTACCTAAGTAAAATATACACTAAACCATTCTTTATTTTAAAAAAAATTAAGCCAAAGCTATTACCAGAATTTAATCAGATAATGGCACATTAAAGAAAATGTAGATTTCCAGTTCTAGCAGAATAAGAATTATACACATTTTTTGGAGAGAACTACTGAAATTAAAGATCAATATTTTTAAAAATCAGTGTGTTATGTGATGTTCCTATTACAACAATTTAATAATTATTAAAGCTTCAAATAAGTCAAAGGGACACATTTTCAAGTGTGCAAATAACTGAAACACCCATCAAAGGCATTTAAAATATATAGGTTCCTTCAAAAGGAAATAGGAATGGTTTTCTCTGTGAAGTTTGTATTATTTGTATTTATGTTAAAAAAACTATTATAAAAAAAAACAATCAAAAGGAAATAGGAATGGGAGTAAAGAAACATAAAATAGTTTGAAGCTCTTTAGGGGGAAATAGGCATCAGATACTTTAAGTCAGGGGTCTCCAACCTTTGCAACTTTAAGTCTGAAGGACTTCAGCTCCCAGAATTCTCCAGCCAGCTTTGCTCCCTGGGCATGTAGTCTGCTTCAAGTTATGTGACCAGGACAGTTTAGAATGAAGGATTAGTTAACACTCTAATCCAGGGGTCTCCAACCTTTGCAACTTTAAGTCTGAAGGAATTCAGCTCCCAGCTTTGCTGGCTGGAGAAGTCAGGGAGCTGAAATCCTTCAGACTTAAAGTTGCAAAGGTTGGAGACCCCTGCTTTAAGTGAAACGTCATAGCCTTCATGTTGCTTCAAAACCTTTATTGCAACCAAGATAGTTGCTACTAATGATTTGCTTCTTCTTACAAAACCATCGTTCCAAGCAAGAAATATTTATATGTAGCTTTTATCATCTTGCATTACTTTGTCTGATATTTGGCATTGGCTTCTCAGATCCTCCTTTGCCCGGATAGATTCTGCTGCCCAAATTGAGAAACTAAGGAAAGCCGCTGACAATCCCTCTATTTTGTGATGTCCATGGGAATATGGACGTATGAGTGAGTGGTCTCTATAGGAGCTCCCCTCTTTTTGGAATAGCCCCCCCTCTCCAATCGAGGATGCTTTCCGTTCTTCTCATAGACTGCTGAAGTCTTGTAAAGAAACCTGGCTTTTCCAATTGATTCTGTGTTGGAGCATGAGTAATTTGTGGACCTTTTCTATTCAATACAATCAATCAGGTTGACTTGTAGTAGAATCGCTGGATTCTATATTTGAACTGTGCGCATGGCTTAACCTCTGCTTCCAGACTGAGGCAGTAAATATATTGAAGGGAAGGAGGAAGGGGGCTTGCAAGGAAGGAAAGTCTGAATTCCCGAGCAAAAGATGGAGTGGACTCGCTAAAAAAAACATCTTCAGGTTCAGCAAAGACTTTAAACATATTTAGTGTTCAAGACCCCCACTCCCCCTGCCTTTTCTTAAAAGGTTAGCTCATCTAGACTGGTTCCAATCTAGCGCAGTGACCTCTGTAAATCAACTAATGCAGGGGTCTCCAACCTTTGCAACTTTAAGTCTGAAGGACTTCAGCTCCCAGACTTCTCCAGCCAGCTTTGCTGGCTGGAGAAGTCTGGGAGCTGAAGTCCTTCAGACTTAAAGTTGCAAAGGTTGGAGACCCCTGAACTAATGTACAAGTGTTTTGGAAAAAACAAAACCAGGGGTCAAAGGGACTATGTACATTGTAGTTTAGCGCCAACCGCAGTCCAAACAGCCAGATGTGGGAAGGAAAACTTTACCTATTGGAAGAAGCCATTGATATTTGCTCCGATGTGCATACTGATTAAGGATTTCCCATTGTGTAATATTTACACACTGGGACAGCAGAACAATTTGTAGCCAAGTTCTGTCTCCAAAGACATTGTTAGAGACACTTTAACCAGTCAACATAAAAGGACAGCCACTGTGGGAAACGGTTATCTCAGGATTAGCTGCTTCTTGATAGTATTATCCAACCGGATTGCTTTGTCCTTTAATTTCTCATCACGGTGAAAAGAAGGGTTGAGTCTCATGGATTTTTTTTCCATGTACATTTCATTCATGTTGTTTCCAGCATTAAATGTTTATGGGAAGTTGATTCCATTAATATAAATCAGAAAATTTATAAGGGGGGAGGGGAGCGCGAAGGGAATTAAAAGCAGTCCAGAAACACTATAGAGAGAGAGAGAGAGAGAAAAAGAGAGAGAGAAAGAGAGAGAGAGAGAAAGAGAGAGAGAATGAGAGAGAGAGAGAGAGAAAGAGAGAGAGAGAGAAAGAGAGAGAGAGAGAGAGAGAGAGAGAGAGAGAGAGAGAGAGAGAGAGAGAGAGAGAGAGAGAGAGAGAGAGAGAGAGAGAGAGAGAGAGATGCTGGTGTTGTATTTGGGTGTTTTCCCATGTAAGAATGAGATTGTCTTTGCAACGTTTCGGCAAGATCTCACTTGCCATCTTCAGGCTTCGGTCTGTGAGGCAATCTAGTGGCAATTACAACTGCCTCACATGAAATACTTCCCTGGTTCGAATCCCAGTAAGGGTATGGCTAGCTGATGAGAACTAAATAGCTCGAAATAGATCTATCCTAGTCTCCCTGATTGATTGATTTATCAGTTCAAAAACCTAACACACAAACACACACACACACACACATATATATCCAACATTATACTTTCAGCTCTACTTGTCAACTTTTTAAAAGGAGCTATAAACATCTTTGCTATAGGGTACGTACCTGAAAATATTATTTTTTTGTTTGCTTACATTTCATAGAACAAATATGCAAGATAGTAAGATCTCTTTTTCTGGTATTTGCAAGAAAAAAAGTATTGATATTCAGATCATGCATTCAATATGATCTTAAGGTAGAGTGTGGGAGTATACAGAAAGCATTTTTCAGAATTAAGAAAAAACTCAGATTTTCCTCCCCCCTTCTTTTCTCCTACCCAATTTGAGAATTTTGACATTTAAAGTAATTTTTAGCCCTTTTTTGTGAGAAACTTCGTGAACTTTTAAAGCCACTAGGTTGCTCTAACACGTTTTGAAGATATTCTTGATGCCCTTTAATTTTTGTAATGTTTTTCTAGATGTTTTCTCTTTATTTCTCAGACAAACACTTGAGTTATATTATGAATTATACTGATGCTTTTAATCCACAAGATATCAACTCATTTGTGAACTATTTAAATACTTACGCTACTGAGTCATCAATTTAAGAATCTGGTTATGTTTGTCCTTTCAACCAGTCCATGTAGAAAGACAATATTTTATTATTATAAAAATGGTAATAATAATAATATAATAATAATAATTTTATTTATAACCCGCTCTCTCTCCCCGAAGGGACTCGAGGAGGGGCACAGGGAATTAAAACAATTAAAACAGACAGAATACAAAATTAAAAACAAATTAAACTGGCCCTGCGCTAAAAACCCCTATAAAACTAAAACTATCCCTAAAAACCCCTAAAACAATTTTAAAATTTAAATTACCTAAGTTACATAAGGAATTCTTTTAAGTTGTATTTTTTTAACCATCATGGATAAGCGATGATGTTGATTGGGAATAACTAGTGTTTTTAAAATATTTTTACTTCAATTTTTTTTAAAAGTTCACTCTTTTATTTTTCATTTTTATTTATCAAATACTGAAAATTCTAAATCAATATAAAAATACGGCAAGGAATCCCAAGTTACTGGGTGGGGAAGTTATCAGGGAAGGAAAGATAAGTCTGCTTCATCATCCAGCATGTAAAACACACAATTCTTAGGGTATTCCAGAAACTGAATAATGGTTTAAGTTGTATTATGCATTCACATTTGTAGACACGCTTCTCTATATAAAACTGCCTGTATAGAACTTAATGGATACTCTCCTTTATACAGACTGAATGGTAACCCTAGGGGAATGGGAACATTCCCAATCCTACAATTGAGATATCCAAAGGGCAGGGGTGTCACACACCCCTCCTGTTAAGAGAAATCTCCGCTGGGAGACAGCAAAGTTGTGCAGCAGAGTATGCAGCTAGAGAAATGTTGCTAGTGTACACATAATTAGTACAATCAGACACTGTTAAGAAAAAATAAAATAGCTTTTACGGGAGTTGTAAAAACTAAAAACCAATCTACTGCTTAACAAGTAGTGAGGTTAAAGCGAGTCAAAAACAAAGTCTTAACAAATATCAAATTGCTTACAGTCAGCAAACCACAATCTTCCTTCTTCAGTAATTCACAGCATACGGACAGTCAGTTACCAAACAGTAAATCAGCAAATCCGGCAGAGAGAGAGAGATGCGCTCTCCATACATTTTATAGTGGAGATAATTACATTCTAATTACAGTCTCTAACCTTCCAACATCCTTAAAGCCACAAGGACCATTTGTCATCATGGTGTTATATATTGCCTACCCAACTCTAGGAGCCTACTCCTAACACCTCCCAGCTCCGTTTCCACTGGCAGAGGGTGGCAGAACGCCATTGCGGCTGAAAATGGAGCTCAGGTGCCCATTTTCACTGGCAGAGCCACCACAGATGCGCCTGACACGCGTGACATCAAGGTGGCCATGCCCACTCTGACCCGCAAGGTCAAACACAACTCTGATGCAGCCCTCAGTGATATAGTTTGACACCCCTGATCTAAAGGTAAGCATTCTGTCATGATGTTCCTGACTTCCTTGTATTGTACTATAGGTATAGAGCAGTGACAGCGAACCTGTGGCACGCGGAGCCATTTGGCAGGGCACGTAAGGCATTGCCTTGTCAGCTGGCCAGTGCGCATGCACATGCTGGCCAGCTTATTTAGCCATTTTTAAAGCCATTTTTCGACCTCCCTCAGGCTTTATAGGGGCTTCCGGTTTGCTCAGTGTCGTTTTCAGTCCTCCGGAGGCTTCAGGGAAGCTCCTGAAGCCTCCAGAGGGCCTCTGGGGGGCAAGGGGACTGTTTGCCCCCCCCCCCAAGGCTCCTATAAAGCCTCTGGAGCTTGGGGAGGGTGAAAAAAGGATGTAAAAAATGGGGTGGAGCACCTGTCATGCACGCATGCGCACTAGGGTGTGTGTGCATTGCATTATGGATGCGGCACGCCGGCGCTTGACCCCCCTGTGCTCCCCCCCTTATGGCACGCGAGCCTGACAAAGTTCACATCACTGGTATAGAGGGAGCGGATGTGTCCATATAGGGAATGGAAAATGTCAATTTATACAGCAAAGTATTTGATTTTTGAGGTAATTCCTGTTATAAGCCTCTCACCGATGCACAAAACCCATGCATCCAGTACCACTTTATCAATGCGTGCTTTGGTGAGAGTCATGACAAGTTAACGGTATGTAACAGAATTTGACTGATCCCTAAAATATTAGTTGGGAAATCATCACAAGAGTCTTAAAACGAAGCTGGGAAACTAGAAAAAAACAGCAAACTGTATCCACATTGTTGTCACATGAAATGCTTTGGGGAATCAATGTGGTCAGGAAGAATGAAGTCCGGGGAACTGTAGCCCAATAGATCAGGGGGTCTCCAACCTGGGCAACTTTAAGACTTGTGGCCTTCAAGTCCCAGAATTCTCCAGCCAGCTATGCTTCTGGATAGTGGAAGTCCACTCGTCTTAAAAGTTGCCAAGTTTGGGGATCTACCCCTGCAGTAGATCACAAATAATTAGAAATAACTGAATTACTGGCAACATGGTAAACATGGGAAGAAATTATTTCTGATTCAAATAACTTATTCCTTTCTAAAATAAAATTGGAATGCTTTTTTAATATATTGCTAGCTTCATAACATAATAAGCCAGTGAACTATCCAAATGCCAGTGTGGTGGTGGCTCCCTGGGCATGTAGTCTGCTTCAGGTTATGTGACCAGGACAGTTTAGAATGAAGGATTAGTTAACACTCTAATCCAGGGGTCTCCAACCTTTGCAACTTTAAGTCTGAAGGACTTTGCTGGCTGGAGAAGTCTGGGAGCTGAAGTCCTTCAGACTTAAAAGTTGCAAAGGTTGGAGACCCCTGCTCTAATCCATTCCTCACTGTGATGAATTGGAGATATTTTTTCAGACCCATTTAAAAATCAGATATATAAAATTTTTGCCTGTTTCTCCCCACTCTGGTTCAGTTATTGGGAGTATATATTCTGCTAAAGGGTGAACAGATCAGCATCTATAAAGGGAGCAAATACAAAGGAAGCATTCAGTTTTAAGAAAGAGACTTCTTATATGGCTTGAGCATTTTTATTTTATTAGAGCAGCATTCCTCTCGCGGGGAATTTGGTAATTCTGGGAGATTATAGTTCAATGCATGTCTGGGGACTCGGTCTGAAGCAGCCAGTCTTTTAAATGAATTTAAAGGTATTTTGTAATGCACTTAAGACCCTTATCCAAAAGTGGAATTACTAGTTGCCCTGAGCCAGTAAAGATATGAACTCCTTGATAAAATATGAACTTGAGGTGGAGAAGAAGCCATCTGAAGTGTAACAGAGGGTGCACTTAAAACAGGGAGGGTATTAAAAGCATTGATCTGTGACTCAGCTCATAGATATTGCACAAATTAGCAAATCTTCCAAAATACAAAGGAAATTAAACGGGGAAAACGTATCTTGACCAAAGGATGGATCCTGTGAAAATAAAATAATTATAGCTGAACTGGAAGGATGGAAGCTTCATGACTGGTAAAAAATAAATAAACAAAACACAGGATGCAATCTTTGGCATTTACCAGATGCTTCACAACTTCAAACAACATTAGGATGTTTGGCTGAAAACAACAGATGAAAAGCGCTGTTGTGTAGCTGGAATGCCACAAATTGCTTACTCTACTCCACCCCAGTAGCTTTGCAAACTTGGAGACTTTCTGAGGGGGGTGGCTAGGGAATTCTAGATGTTGAAGGCCACACAACTTAAAGTTGCCCAAAAATTTTTTTTTAAATACCACTGCTCTAAATGTTCAAACCCAGTAAAAGCTGCAACTGAAAGAGCCATTAACAAAAATAATAGCAAGTGTTTCTATGCAATTTAACTAATTCTTGGCTTAAATTAATGCACGAGTTTATATAGATGTCTAATATTCTAGACAACAATTGTTTTAAAATTCCTGATGACATTAATAGAATCATAGAATATCAGAGTTGTATAAATGGTTGGGTAATAGAGGTAGAAATTAGGAGCTGAAAAAGTATTATTAAGTAAGCAAATTGGCCCAGGCAATACATTGTACACAAAGCACTTATGTATGTTCAATTAAAATGCATACATAAACTGTTAACAAAAGAATATCAGAGTTGGAAGGGAGCTTTCCTGCTACGAACCCCATTGGATAACAAGATGAGTTCTTAAGTGGGCAACTTGATCTGATAGAGATAATTTTTATATTCACACAGGGTTTGAAGAATCTTTAGGTACAGATTGCAACAGATTAGGATTTATTGCATTTATTCATTTATCACATTTAATACAAAAGGTAGAACAAATTACATACAAACTATGAAGAAATCTAAGCAATCTTTAAAAGGAAAGCTCATCTTATATATAAAATCTTACCTGTGTTTAAACCACAGCCTAAAAGACACGAAGGAATTAGTGTTAGAAGCAGTCAGTTGTAATATTAAGTTATTTTGTGCAATTTACATGCATACACATGTTCCAGTAAGCAGTAGATGAACAATCTACTGTATATAGTTTGTATAATTTATAGCAGGATGGTTGGAATACTTTTGTTCTTCCTCAAAGTCACAGAATAATCTGATTTGTGGAAAAGTATGCCTTTCTGACTACAGAATGCACAAAAATTACTCTTCATTGACAGCAAAGACAGAGCAGGCAATTAACTATAAACAGAGAAAAAGGAAATTAAAAACTTTAGTCAAGCAGATCCCAGCAACTAATTTTCACTGAATTCAATAGGATCCACACATTTTTACAATATCTATGTGTTTTGTGCAACAGCTTTCAGGAGGAGACATCAGTAAGTATAGTAGGCCTGAGTATTTTCAACAATTATGACAGGTTTAAAGGGCAGAGGAGGTGGACTTTAATCCCAGAGGCAGGGATGAAAGAAGTAGCTTTTCAAAATAAAGAAGTAGGTCTTAAGAAGAACATAAATGCCAGAAACTAATGTTTCTTCACGTTATAAACAATACCATACCATAAAGCTCTAGGATAGAGCTAGATAGACTTACATGCAGCTTGTTAATACACCCACACGTTTAAAAAATATTTTCACATACTTGTTCATTTGATTGTAAGATGCTGGCTTGCACACATAAGCCAGGTAGAAAGGCAGTATTAGCTTTATTTCGATATCCATGATTTTAAAAGGCTCAGTTTATATTCCCCGTATTATACCCACATGGTCTTTCCAGTTTATGTAGAATATCCTAATTTTTCTCTTTCGGATATTCCTTTGCGTGTAGGATTCTAGTCTTTTATCACTATGCCTGCAGAAATGGAATCTCAGTGACTCTGCAGTGGTTTTAAAAAAAAAAAAAAGGTATTGAACAGTTTTCCAGATGATTCTTCACTATTACTATAGTAACTTTATTCATCTCTGAGGAAGCAGAGATACTACTGGCCTAATACTAATATGTTCTTTTATAAATGTACCCAAAGTTTAACTCATAGCACAGATGTAAGGAGAAATGACCCTTAAATGAAGATGTTTTCCTTGTTGTATCTTTGAAAAGAACTAAATCCTGAACTACCATAGAAATCTTTGGCACTTTGGGAGAACAATCTGCAACTGACATAGAAAGAAATGTTCCCTCTCTAAGGTCCGCTTCCTGCACTGCAAATTTTTTTTAGTAGAGACAACCATTTAAAAATATATATATATACTTTTTAAAAAGAAGCTTTTCCAGTAATCCAGAAGTGACCCAACTGCTATTCAAAACATGGAGTGGACTTTTTCAGTACAACTTGCATTTTAGAGAATAAATCAGTACTGGAAAAGTTTTTCTTCTGCGTTGCTGTCTTGAATGCCTCTAGCTTCTGTTCTGCTCGGACGTTAGTGCCAATAGTCTCTTGCTAAGCAGGGCATTGTGCCGCTGAAGGTATTCGATCACATCCCCTTGTTTTTCAACTACTTCTTCCAAACTTGAGATTTCTCTGAAAAGCAAAAATCTATATAAATAAAAATGTAACAAGAGTTTGTTCAAAACCGCTAACATCCAGAAATACTGCACCGATCGCTTCCAAAGTTTCACACAGTGTTCCTTTTAAATACTGCACCTATGATATGTATAGATTGTGTAGATGTCACACCTGTGCTAGGTACACACAACGGAAATGTAAAAAATTGTAAAATAGGTAGGTAGATGGATACAGAGAGAGCAGTGGGCCACAGGTATTATGTCATCCTTTATGACATAAAATACTCTGAGGGAGAAATACGGTAGGTAGGTAGGTAAGTGAATAGAGAGAGGGAGAAATACAGTAAGTAGGGAGGTAGAGGGATAGAGAGAAAGAGGGAGAAATACGGTAGGTATGTAGGTAGAGGGATAGAGAGGGAGAAATATATTAGGTAGGTAGAGGGAGAGGGAGAGAGAGAAATACAGTAGGTAGGTAGGTAGAGGGAGGGAGAGGGAGAAATACAGTAGGTAGGTAGGTAGAGGGAGAGAGGGAGAAATAGAGTAGGTAGGTAGGTTGGGCTTATACGGTGGTTGTGTGTATGTGTTTGTGTGTGCAGGTGTAGACCTACACATAGATTTTGGCCATTTAACCAGACTGGGCAGGGAATGGCTAATATAAAATAAAACCATACCATCATCCTAATTACATTGTCTTTTGCTATTTTAACTCATTGTTCTTCCCAGAGTCATGCTGGCTCAGGAACTCTGGGAGTTGAAGTCCACACCATTCCCCACCCTTACTCTAAAACAGGGCGGTCAAACTCCTGGCCCATTGGCTGGATGTGCCACGTGCTGGCCATGCCCATGGCCCGTTTAGTGACAGGGGGGGGGGAGTTCCGATATGTCACGTGATGCCGCTGTGACTTTAGTCTGACACTCCTGCTGTAGAACAGAGGTTCCCAAACTTGGCAACTTTAAGACTTGTGAACTTCACCTCCCAGAAATCTCCAGCTAGCTGGAGATTTCTGGGAGTTGAAGTCCACAAGTCTTAAAGTTGCCAAGTTTGGGAACCTCTGCTCTAGAATAATGAATCATGAGATTAATGTATCAAACTATTTATCCCAGTTCAGCAAATTTTATACTAGTACCTGAATCCAACTTCTGAGGTAACTTGATTAGGATAAGAATACATCTTCTCTTCTTCTATTATATCAGGTCTTGGCTTTGCTCGGTTAAAGTTGCTTACCTTCACTTTGAAAACAAAGAAAAGATCAAATGTATTCCACGACTGTCAAACTACATTCAATTAAAGACAAACTTCATTTGTAGAAAAAAAAAATCCATTCTGTTTCCTGTACAAAATGGAACTGTTCAAAGCATTTAAGTATAAAACAAGAAGCATAAGGGGGGGGGGGGGGAATCAGTTTGTCTTTATTATTCAGACCCAGAGAAAAATCAGACAGCCCAAACGATAAAGTTAAATAAAACGACAGACTCCAAAGTTGATTTAAAAGGAATTTTGAGCTCTTGCAGCATAAATAAATAGTCTGCTTCCAAAGACAACAAGCTAAATATTCACAATGGATGGAAACAGTCCATCAGAAAGGTTTACCTCAAGATGTTTAGGGCTCTAACCAAATGCAAACAACTCAGCAGTTCTAGAATAGACCCCAATGCAAGCGAGAAAATAGGAGGGTTTTTTCTTTCTTTCTTTCTGCTTTTCTCTAAACCAGGGGTCCCCAACCATTGCAACTTTAAGTCTGAAGGACTTCATCTCCCAGAATTCTCCAGCCAGCAAAGCTGGCTGGAGAAGTCTGGGAGCTGAAGTCCTTCAGACTTAAAGTTGCAAAGGTTGGGGACCCCTGCTCTAAACAACAACAACCTTCATGGGCTAAGAATAGTTGGCTTAAGTCAAAACATGCCATCTTCGGTTTAGATTTTATTAGTTTTTTATACCGCCCGACTCCCAAAGGACTCCTTTAGGAGAAGGGCGGGGTATAAATTTAATAAAATAAATAAAATAAAGTAAAACAGATATACAAAAGTTTAAAAAGTTTTTAAAAAACATATTAAACAATTTGGCCTGAAAATTAAAAAAAACCAAACAACCCCGATTAAAATTAATAAAAATTCGTAATTTAAAAATCATGTTTTATGCCAGCCCGGCTTGTTGGAAGAAAAAGGTTTTGAGACCACGGCGGAAGGTGCCTAAGTCAGGGATAGTTCTTAATTCCGGGGGCCATTTGTTCCAGAGGACAGGGGCTCCCACGGAGAAGGCTCTCCCCCTGGGTGTCGCCAGTCGACATTGTTTAGCCGACGGCACCATGAGGAGACCCTCTCTATGGGAGCGTACTGGCCGGTGGGAGGCTCTCGGTGGCAGAAGGCGATCTTAGGGGCAGGGGAAAAGGGCGTTGGTCCTTATGATACGCCTATTCTCATAGTGAATAACATCCCTTGTCTTCAAAGCGTGGGTGGTCTGCAGCGGTTCAAACAGGGTCGCCACTCAACCCTGGAAGGGAGTGGTGGAGCACTCCAGCACCGCTGTCAAAGATGTTAGTTATCATCTTCAAAGCGCTCCATGGCTCGGGACCTAGCTATCTGCGGGATCGGATCCTGCCGCATACTTCCTCACGGCCGATTCGCTTCCACAGAGAGGGTCTTCTCCGGGTGCCGTCCACTAGACTTTGTCAGCGGGCGACGCCCAGGGGAAGGGCGCTCTCTGTGGCGGGCCCTGCCCTCTGGAACGACCTCCCCCCCGATATTAGAACAACCACGGACCTCTGTTCCTTCCGTCTGAAATTGAAAACGCACTTTTTCTGCTTGGCCGGCCTAGGGTAGCCTCTCTTCTATAGTTTTATAGGGTTATATGATTTTAGTATATTGGGGAATTTTAGCGCAGGGTTTGATGTTTAATTTGTTTTTATTGAATTATGTGTATTTCTATGTGTATTTATTGTTTTAACTTCCCTGTGCACCGCTCCGAGTCTCCTTGGGGAGAGGGAGCGGTCTAGAAATTAAAATTATCTATCTATCTATCTTTGGCTGCCTTCAATCCACATTAAGTCCCGAAGGCAGTCCTGTAGCGGGAGGCAACAAGGGCTCTTCCGTTTATAAGGAAAAGGTAGATATCTTTTCTTTATAAACATGCCATGAAAAAAAGGATCACGATTGCATTATGTAAAGAAAAAATAACCACACAATTGCAGAGTTTCTTTCTCCATAAGTGGGGGGAGGAGTATCCACACTGGCTTGACTTCATCCCCTCATTGATTGGACTGAGCCTGACGAGACCTTTAAACCACGCCCATGTTGCCAGGCAGACCCCAGCTTCGACTCAGTCCATCCATGTGGACGGTTGGTCATCTCAGTAGAATTGTTTTAATTGTAATTTAATTGTGATTTCTGATCTGTCTAATAGTGAGTATCTCCCCAATTCACACCACTATCCCTATTGGGGTGGTGTCTGCCTGCCCTTACCCCCTTGGGGAGGGGTGGTGGTGACATTGGAAGCCGTTAGTGGGCTGTCAGCCTCAACGTGGCATTCTGAGGGAGACTTTTATTCCCTGACCTTATCCTCTCTCTATCCCTCTACCTACCTACCTACCGCATTTCTCCCTCCCTCTCTATCCCCAGAGCTGCCTACCTACCTACCTACTGTATTTCTCCCTCTCTCTCTCTATCCCTCTACCTACCTACCTACTGCATTTCTCCCTCCCTCTCTCTATCCCTAGAGCTGCCTACCTACCTACCTACTGTATTTCTTCCTCGCTCTCTCTATCCCTCTACCTACCTATGGACAGAATATTTTATGTCATAAAGGATGTATGTACCTGGCCCAGGTGTGACATCTACACAATCTATATATATATATCATTGGTGCCGTACTTGAAAGGAACGTTGTGTGAAAATTTGGAAGCGATCGGTGCAGTACTTTCGGAGACTAGCGGTTTTGAACAAACTCATAGTTACATTTTTATTTATATAGATCAAAGGTTGGGCTCCTATTTAATTCCTTTTATTTTTTTTGAAAGGAGCATTAAAATGCTGTTTGGTATGAATTAAAGCAGATATGCTTGCTGAGTTGATGGGTAACGTATTCCCATACGTTGTGGGAAGGGTGAGGAGGATCTGGCTAGGGAAAACTGCATAAAATTATCATCATTCACATCCAATATTTGGTTCTGCAAATATGTTTTCAGAATGAATGCTTGAACAACTCCTTAGCCTTTAGCCAAAAAAGGGTTAGCAAACATACTGGAGACGACTGTTTTTATTTATTTATTGGTCCCACCTCGACACAATGCCTCATTCTCATCTACTCACTCAACAGCTCTGTGTGAACAGAAGAACTCTTCCCATCTCTCCTGGAATTGCTTCACTAGGCCACCTGCTATGTAGGAAGCGGGCTGCATGACTGATCAGAGGAATATTTAAAGCAGGTGTGTCTACAAAGCTGTAAAAAACCTTTAGAGGCATTCAGCTCTCAAGCTGCCTTAGAATTCGGGTATCAAAGCGTAGATCGGATTACTCCAAA
Source organism: Rhabdophis nuchalis (assembly GCA_039707465.1). Lineage (NCBI taxonomy): Eukaryota > Metazoa > Chordata > Lepidosauria > Squamata > Natricidae > Rhabdophis > Rhabdophis nuchalis. Next base: position 11,634,155 of record CM077661.1, read on the forward strand.
GTACACATTCGAAACAATTGTCACTTAAGAGGTGCCTAAAGGTGGCCAGTGGAGCAGAATCATAAAAGATGGGTGAGCTAAGTGATTTCTTAATCAAACAAAGCATTTTATTCGTCCGTCTAAAAATAATGTAACTTTTTTTTTTCTGAAATAGATTGTAAGTCAGATAAAGAGACAGATGAGGATGATTAACAGAAATGTTCAGGAACAGACGAAGACAGAGTGGAATCGTGAGCATCTGCTGGCGCACCAAAGATGAATCAACCGCTGTGAGAAAAACTCTGCTTCATTTATGTATTGTTATATTGCACATACGTGTAATGTAGGGACAGAGCCTGCCTTCGTGGCACTCATTTCATCATTTTGTCAAAGCCATTGAGGAGAAATTTCCTGACAGAACAATTAAACAGTGGAACAGAAGTTGCCTTCAGAAGTTGTGGATGTCCCAACACTGGAAGTCTTCAAGAAGTTGGACAGCCATTTGTCTGAAATGCTATAGGGGTCCCTGCCTAGGCAGGGGGTTGGACTAGAAGACCTCCAAGGTCCCTTCCAACTCTGCTATTGTATTGTATTAATTGAACATAGAATAATAAGAGTTGGAAGGAACCTTGAAGGTCTTCCAACCCTCTGCTCGAGCAGGAGACCCTATACCAGTAGTAGGCAAACTCATTAGTCAATAGAACCAAATATCAACAGTACCATGATTGAAATTTTTTTTGAGAGCCAAAAGGTGTGGCCTGTTTTGTGGGAGTGGCTCAGCGGTCATGTGACCGGGTGGGCGTGGCAACTTGGAAAATGTGGTGAAACTCACTTAGAAACTCGCTTAGCAACCAAAATTTTGGGCTCATAAGTTGTGGTCATAAGTTCTTTCTTTCTTTCTCTCTCTCTCTCCCTTTCTTTTTCTTTCTATTTTTCTTTCGCTTTCTCTCTTTTTTTGTCTCTCTCTCTCTCTCTCTCTCTCTCTCTCTGTCTCTCTCTGTATCTGTCTCTCTCTCCTCCCTCCACCCATCTGTCACTCTGTATGTGTGTGTCTGTCTGTCTGTCTGTCTCTCTCTGATTCCCTCCCTCCCTCCCTCTCTGTCTCTCTCTGTTTGTCTCTCCCTCCCTCCCCCTCTGTCTCTCTCTGTCTGTCTCTCTGTGTCTGTCAGTCTCTCCCTCCCTCTCTCCCTCCCTCCTCCCCACCCCCGGGAAGCAGCGGAGGGCCCAGCATGTTGGCTGGGGAGGCTACGGCTACCTCCTCCCGCAACGAGCGGGCGGGGGAGCACCCAAGGCTGCGGCTACCTAAGTGCCGCCAAGGCCGTCCGGGCACCGCACGCCCACCTCCCTGCCAGCCCCGTGTGGCAGACAGCCCCAGAAAGTGCACCTCGGTGGCCGTTGGAGGGAGCTGGTGGAGACGCGCCTGGCCGTCCTGCCCAACGCGCCTGCCGGGCAATCTCTGCAACAGATGGAGTATGCAACAGATGGAGTCTGCAACAGATGAAGTCTGCCTGTGGCTGGGTGGAGGAAGAGGGGCCAACTCAAGGGGCCAAAGAGCCGCTTGTGGCTCACGAGCTGCAGTTTGCCGACCACTGCCCTATGCCATTTCAGACAAACAGAACTAAGGAACTGTGTGGCACATAAAAGACTAGCCAATGTGCTGTCTTACATATTTACAGCCATGCATGTGCTGTCATACACATTGCCAGTGAAAATCAGTTTCACTGACCAGGAAGCAATCAAGGAAAACATTGAAGAGTAGTAGAAGAAAGTAAAAAACAAGCAAACAACTGTGTAGATCAGGGGTGTGCAAAGTTGGCTCTTTTAAGACTGGTGGACTTCAACTCCCAGAATTCCCTAGCCAAGCTGGGGAATTCTGGGAGTTGAAGTCCAGCCAGTCTTAAAAGAGCCCACTTTGCAGACCCTCCTGCCTGCCTGGGGAATTCTGGGAGTTGAAGTCCAGCCAGTCTTAAAAGAGCCCACTTTGCAGACCCTCCTGCCTGCCTGGGGAATTCTGGGAGTTGAAGTCAAGCCAGTCTTAAAAGAGCCCACTTTGCAGACCCCTGGTAGAGATGAACAACGTAGATTCTATGGCTATGAGGAGGTCTGGATTCAAAGAGCAAAAGGGGATCCCGCTTGGCTTTTTGGATCTGGATCTCTGCGCAGACTTATTATATACAGTAGTAAAGCATTAAGGGGCCAGGATACCCAGCATGGTTCTTCTGAGTCCTTTTGTATTTTCAATAATTCTAAATAAATATGACCAAAATGTTGAGAATCATTTTCTTCAATCAACCAATCAACATGTTTTTGATTCATATACACTTTTAGGAGCTGTGTGGAGATAAGATCATGTTTTAAATCGTATTTATGCAGAAATACTGAAACTTCAAAGGGATTCACAAGCTTCTAAGCCCTACTCTATGTATTTAGCTACTTTAAAGTGCTATTTTGCTTCCATTAGCCTTACGAAGATGCCTTAGAAGCTGTAGCTAAAATCTCTGTTTATGTTGCCATTGCGTATTAAATGAGACATTACCCATCACAATATTTTTTTGTTCTAGGTTCTAAATTTTATTTCTTTCACTGCAAACAGTGGGAGAAACAGAAAAAGCAGCATATCCAATACAGCAGCGGTCTCCAACCTTTGCAACTTTAAGTCTGAAGGACTTCAGCTCCCAGACTAGCAAAGCTGGCTGGAGAATTCTGGGAGCTGAAGTCCTTCAGACTTAAAGTTGCAAAGGTTGGAGACCCCTGCAATACAGAGTCACACTACTTGAAAGCCAACTCCTTTGAAACAGAAATTTATTGATTATTCACATACACCGTAACCCTTTGAAATACAGATTCACTACCCTGTTTCTCCGAAAATAAGACCTCCCCAGATAAACAAGCCCAATCGAGCTTTTGAGTGCATGCATTAAAATAGGCCCTCCCCAAAAAATATTTAACTGCTTCCCGGGCACCACCATTTCCTCTGGTTTCTTGCTAAACAAACAATATGAGGTGAGGATGCAAGACCAGAGGGGAGAGAAGGGGGAAGAACATGCCCTATGCACCCCACATGCCCTTACCTAACGGCCACTCCCACAACCCTAGCCATCGCGCTCTTTCTGTCACGCTAATGGCCTCTGCAAAAAGAGCGGTAGGCCGAGCGACGTGTAACACAGCAGCAGCCATAAGGTGACCACACGCACCGCCTCCTGCACGTCAAAAATAATAAGACCTCCCCAAAAATAAGGTCACACGCTCCTTTGGGGGGGGGGGTCAAAGAAAATAAGACCCTGTCTTATTTTCGGGGAAACACGGTAGCATGGCTTGAAAATAATAGAATAAAATAATAAAATAATTATAATTTCATTGTAAACAATGTCAATATAGATTATTATTAAGAGCATGGTTTCATTTTTGTCTTCTTTGCTGCAATACCTTATAGAATTATTTTACTTTACTGTCAAATGCTACATTCTCTGACAGTTTTAGCTTTTTTTCATCCTAAGAAAGAGACCAGAGAATTTTATTATTCTTATAAGGCTACATCTTGTGCTTGAGTCTTTCTAACAGTCTCTGAATTGTGCAAATGCAGCTTGCAATATGCATTTTGCTCTTTCCTTCCTCAGCTTCCATGTACCCAGTAAAAAATAAAGAGCCTTGAACTATTCATGGAGAGACGTAGCTGCTTATCAGTGCCAGGCAAAAAGCTTCTCAAAACAGCTGCTTTGCCACAAAAGATGGCTCTCACTGCCAAGGGAAGGATTTCTTTATCAACAGCTGCATTTTGTATGCTCTATTTTTGTGGTGCACGCTGCCCCAAGCCCTTGGGATACACCAGGGTGAAAGTTGAAAGATGTAAGTGTCATGCAAACAATTGCAGCTTGCAGTTCCACCACCACAGAAGTTAAGTTCAGTAACATCCGCATCTTTGTCCTCTTCTACAGTTAACCATTTCCCCCCCAAATGTATTAAATGAGATAGTTTTTTCTCAGCATCATATAGACCAGTGGTAGACAGCCTGCTCCCTACCGCCCTCTAGTGGGCGTTCCAGCTTTCATGGTGGGCGGGAGGGGTTTTGTCCGATACTGAAGCACTTTCCTTTTTTTAATTTAATTGACTTCCCTACTTTATAAATCACCATGACTGTGGAAATAATGGGCGGTTAGAAAATTTTACTACTAACAGAGAGACAAAAGTGGGTGGTAGGTATAAAAAGGTTGACGACCCCTGCTGTAGATGATAGATATAGATAGATAGATAGATAGATAGATAGATAGATAGATAGATAGATAGATAGATAGATAGATAGATAGATAGATAGATAGATAGATAGATAGATAGATAGATAGATAGATAGAGATCAGTAGTAGTGGGCGGTTAGAAAATTTTACTACTAACAGAGAGACAAAAGTGGGCGGTAGGTATAAAAAGAGAAGAGACACGGGAAGCCCCGGCAGCCGCCAGCCGCGTCCTGATTGGACGGGAGTAGACGGGACGCGGTTGGCTGTGGCCGAGGGCTTCGGTCGCGCTGATTGGCCGGCTACCCTCCAGCCGCGGTTGGCTGTGGCTGGAGGGCGTGGTCGCACTGATTGGCCGGCTACTCTCCAGCCGCGGTTGGCTGTGGCTGGAGGGTGTGGTCGCACTGATTGGCCGGCTGCCCCCCAGCAGCTCCATAAAAGGAGCTGCAAAGCAGAAGGCGCCACCTTTGAAAATTGGTCACTTGCTATGCCTCTCTCCTTGCAATAAAGAGCTGCTAAGTCATACCGGTCTGGACTCCTTTTCTGAGAATCTAACACTGGCGACGAAGGACTGGGGCCGGTACTGACTACTCAGAGCGAAGTCACTCACCGATCGAAGAATCTTCGTCTGACCACTCGTCCTCGCTACTTCTTCAGCGAGCCTACAAGACTGCAGCCAAGCCGATGGCCACCCTGCCGCCGTTCGCTCCCTACGACGCTTCGCAGGAATCATGGGAAGCTTTCCTGGCCAGATTTGAATGTTTCCTCCTCGCGGGAGATCACGGCGAACTCACCCAGGAACGGCGACTGGGACTCTTCCTGGGGTGTGGAGGTCGCACAGTCTTCGCCGTTGCGCGGAATATCGCCGCGCCTGCACCGGTCCACACCCTGGATTGGGGCACGCTGCAGGCCCGCCTGAAGGCCCACTTCGCCCCCGCACCCTCGCGAATCTCTCGACGGTTCGCGTTCCGACAATGCCGCCAGCAGCCCACACAGTCAGCAGCAGATTACCTACAAGTCCTGAGAGCCGCGGCCATCTTATGTGAGTTCGCCGCCACGAGCCTCGACGAGTCACTGGTCGAGCAATTCGTCTGCGGACTTAAAGACACGAAGCTCAGGCGCCGACTGATGGCTCGCTCAGACATCACCCTGGAGCAGGCCGTGGAGGAAGCTAGGGGCGCCGAGCTGGCCGAGGCCACGTCCCCTGACCTAGGCCCCGGCCAACAGACAACGCCATCGACCGCCCCACGGGCCTGCCTGGTAGATGACCACGACCTCGTCGACCCGACGGACGACTTCGAGGCCTACGACCAGGTAGCGCGCATCCAAGCCTCAGGACGAAGCCGTGCCAGAGCTCAGCCACCCCGCCGGCCACCCACAACTTGCATCGGGTGCGGCGGCGGTCACCCAAGGAATGACTGCCCTTTCCGGGCCACCATTTGCCGCCGTTGCGACCGCAAGGGCCACATCGCACGCGTCTGCAGAGCCAACCTCCCGACCCTGGCCCCCCCGCCGACGTATCCTGCAACTGCTACGCCGTTCCGGAACTTCAGCCAACGCCGCCCATTCCGCAGACCACAGCCGGAGGCAGACTGTTTCGCCATGACGGAGTACCAGGACTCGATCCCGCTTCCAACGGATGACCGTAGGCGTATTTCCACGTCCCTTCTTTTAAACGGCAAGCCCATTACTATGGAGGTTGATTCGGGCTCGTCTCGATCCCTCGTTTCCTGGCCACAGCTAACCAGCCTTTGCCCCACTATTAAGCCTGCCAATTTGGCACAGCCCGGGACTCTGTTAAAAGACTACCAGGGAAACCCCATTGATGTGTTGGGCCAACTCCGCGCCCACGTCCGCTATGGTCGCTTCGCCGGGGTTCTCCCAATCCTGGTCGTCAAGCGCCCCCTAGCCGCCCTCATAGGGTTAGACTGGTTCACCGCCCTGGGTCTTTCAGTCCAGCGGGTACACCGGGTGCCCACTGTCTCACCAGTGGACGAAGTCCTGGCAGACTTCCCCGATGTGTTTGATGGCACTCTGGGCACTTACAAGGGGTCCCCAGTTTCCCTCAACTTAGACCCCCAGGTCGCCCCAATCCGGCTTAAGGCCCGTAGACTGCCCTTCGCCCTGAAGCCAAAGGTGGACGCGGAGCTCGACCGATTAGTAGCGCAGGGCGTCCTGGAGCCGGTCGACCAGGCTAAATGGGAAACCCCCATCGTGGTTCCCATTAAGCCCGACGGGTCCATACGCATATGCGCCGACTATAAGTCGACAATAAACCGCGGACTCCAGGCAAACCCCTACCCGGTTCCGGTAGTGCAGCACCTACTACACTCCTTAGGGCAGGGTCGCATCTTCGCAAAGCTAGATATGGCACAGGCCTACCAGCAACTTCCGGTGGACGACGACGCAGCTGAAGCACAGACCATCGTCACCCACCGGGGTGCTTTTCGCTGCCGCCGCCTCCAATTTGGCGTGTCCGTGGCCCCGGGGATCTTCCAGAGCCTCATGGAGCGGCTGCTCCATGGGCTTCCGGGGGTCGTACCGTATTTTGACGACGTCCTGATAGCTGCCAACAGCGTATCAGACCTCGCCAAAGTACTACGGAAGGTCCTCACCATTTTCAGGGGCGCGGGTTTCAAATTAAAACTCAGCAAATGCAAATTCGCTGAGCCTAAGGTCGAATTCCTGGGATTCATGGTAGACGCCCAGGGCATTCACCCCACCCCCTCCAAGGTCGAGGCAATCCACGCTGCCCCCACCCCCACCTCCAAACAGGAGCTACAAGCATTCCTCGGCCTGCTAAATTTTTACGCGCCATTCATTCCACACAAGGCGTCTCTAGCCGAGCCGCTCCATCGATTACTCGATCGATCGGCGGCCTGGCGCTGGGGCAACCGCGAGGCCCAGGCATTCGCGGCAATTAAAGATATGCTGACATCAAAGGCCGTGTTGGTACAGTACTCTGACCGTTTGCCTTTAGCGTTGGCATCAGACGCCTCCCCCTTTGGAGTGGGGGCCGTCCTGAGCCACGTCCGCCCCGACGGCTCGGAGGCCCCCATTGCCTTTTATTCCCGAACGCTGTCTCCTACAGAGCGCAACTACAGCCAGATTGACAAGGAGGCCTTGGCTGTAGTGTCCGGGATTAAGAAATTCCACGAGTACCTGTACGGCCGCCACTTCTCGGTCTTCACTGACCACAAGCCGCTCCTGGGGCTCTTGGCCGGCGACCGGCCCACCCCCCCGATCCTCTCCCCCAGAATGACCAGGTGGACAGAGTTCCTGACAGCGTACGACTACACGCTGTTCTATCGCCCGGGGAAACAGCTAGGACACGCTGACGCCCTCAGCCGTTGCCCCCTGCCCCGGACAGATCCGGCGCCGGTGCCGGCCCTATCCGTCCTGTCCGTGGCCGAGTCAGACTTACCCCTTACCTCGTCCGACGTCGCAGCGCAGACCAAGGCCGACCCTGTCCTGTCGCAGGTCTCCATGTGGGTCCTGCGAGGGTGGCCCCCGGGCTCGCTGCCGGACGTATACCGGCCTTTCAGGGCCCGCCAGCTGGAACTGTCGCTCCACAGCGGGTGCTTGCTCTGGGGAGACCGGGTCATCGTACCCCCACCCCTCCGCCACCAGGTACTCGACTCCCTCCATGCCAACCACCCAGGCATAGTCCGCATGAAAGCATTGGCCAGGAGCTATGTCTGGTGGCCGAGCATGAATGACGAAGTGACCACCTGGGTTGGCGCTTGCCAGGCGTGCCAGGCCTCCCGCCCCGCCCCCCCCACCGCTCCCCATCGGGATTGGGACGCCCCCAGGTCACCATGGTCCAGGGTTCACATCGATTTCGCCGGGCCTTTCCATGGCCAGACTTTCATGGTAGTGGTAGACGCTTACTCTCGCTGGACCGAGGTCATTCTGATGACCTCTACCACGGCCGAGAGCACCGTGCGGGCGCTCCGGCGCCTTTTCGCGACGCACGGGTTGCCGGACTGCCTAGTCTCCGACAACGGGCCCCAATTTCACGCCACCGGGTTCCAGGAATTCTTAGCCTCACAGGGGATCCGACACGCACCCACGGCGCCCTACCACCCGGCCGCAAACGGCCGGGCGGAAAGAGCCGTCCGCTCAGCAAAAGAAGCTCTCGGGAGGATGGATAGGGGGGACTGGCAGGCTAGAGTAGATGCTTATCTTATGGGACAGCACTCCACACCTTGTCAGGCGACAGGCAAAAGCCCCGCAGAGCTGCTGATGGGCCGCCGCCTGCGAACCAAACTGGACAGGCTGCACCCACAATACAATGAGATGCAGCCGTGCAACCTGGGGACCCCATCGCCCCGCCGTTTCTCCATCGGCGACACCGTTTTTGCCAGAAACTTCGCTGGGGATCCAAGGTGGGTCCCCGCTGTCGTCCGCGAACTAACGGGCCCCTGTTCCTACAGGGTCGAACGACCGGATGGATCCGAGTGGCGGCGACACGTGGATCAACTGAGACGCCGCATCCCGTCTCCAACCCCGCTGCCACCATCACGACCGTCAGACTCGCCGACCATCGAGGCCTCAACCCAGCGGGACGACTGGCCCAGCCCCGTATCTTCTGCGCCCGCCGACACCTTTACCGACTATCCTCTCCAGGGACAATCCCCGGGACTGCTCTTGCCAGAACCAACGTTCCGGGAACCACCTGCCGTACAGCACACCCCCGGGACACCACGTCCGGGTCTGGCCGACCCGGGAACATTACCCAACGGACTTGAACAAGACGCCTCACCACAGGACACGCCCCCGGACGACGCACCACCAGCGGCACCGGGCGACGGCGCAGACCATGACAACCCAGCACGCCCTCTCCCAGCGGCCCCGGCGCAGGCATTGAGACGCTCGGGGCGGAACAGACGTAGTCCCACATACCTCAGCGAATACGTATGTTAGGACCACGGACGGACTCCCTGGGGGGGAAGGAGTGTTGCATCCTGAAGAGACACGGGAAGCCCCGGCAGCCGCCAGCCGCGTCCTGATTGGACGGGAGTAGACGGGACGCGGTTGGCTGTGGCCGAGGGCTTCGGTCGCGCTGATTGGCCGGCTACCCTCCAGCCGCGGTTGGCTGTGGCTGGAGGGCGTGGTCGCACTGATTGGCCGGCTACTCTCCAGCCGCGGTTGGCTGTGGCTGGAGGGTGTGGTCGCACTGATTGGCCGGCTGCCCCCCAGCAGCTCCATAAAAGGAGCTGCAAAGCAGAAGGCGCCACCTTTGAAAATTGGTCACTTGCTATGCCTCTCTCCTTGCAATAAAGAGCTGCTAAGTCATACCGGTCTGGACTCCTTTTCTGAGAATCTAACAGACCACCCCTGATTTCTGATAATATAAATATTAGGGTGACAGCTTGTAAATTTTTTGCAGCCCTCTTAAATCAAATTCATGTTAAAATAATACTTTAAAAACAGAACGAGAGTGGGTGGCTTAATCAACCTAACAAGGCAAAGAAACAATTCTCACCTGTGTAGACAACCAGACATATCAATGAACATATCAATTCCATAGCCAAGATTCCCAGCATGAAGCAGAGATACATTTTATTGTGATTAGGAAACGAATGTTGCATTGACACGATCAGCAATAAAGCCACATTCCCTATTAAAAAAAAAACAGGACACATTAAAAAGAAGAAATCTGGTCAAGTTTCCCCCACAAAGCCACAAAGTCAAGGTCTTGTGATGACCACTAAAACAGTGAAGGGTAGTCTAGAATTTTCCAAGTATATCTCAAAATTAGCCCTTCTATTTAAATAATAATGACACAATAACTTTAAACCAGATTGCATACAACAGATAACCTTGATCAACAGGCCATTAAAATAAATCCATACACAGCTCACTCTAACGACCCAAAATAGAAATAAAACAGAAAATAAATTGACTGTCTACATGGCTAAGGCTGGAATTCAATTCTCCCCTTCATTATGCCTTCCAAAACAATTCAGTCATCACTGATTAATTGTGTAAAGGTCCTAGATTAATCTTTACAGTAGTGGGCTAGACTTACTGGAATGATATATATTATTTATTTTGATTGGATTTACACCAGTCCCACACCAGCTTTCAGGAGTAATATTATGAACATATATAAGGCTATTCTGGGTCAAATTAATATACAGATTAACTGAGTGCTGTCTAATCAATGTCAACTTTCAGCAACCATAGCTCAATTCTTTCTAGGATGGTTTATTTTTATCTTGGGCTTTTAGGGATGTGATGATTTTAACAATCACTACAATCATTGGCTCTCCGTATCCAAATGTAAGAGCACATTATCACTGTATTCTTTTGTGTAATGTGAAATGTTTTGCTCTGCTTGTTTGAGCTGGGCTGCTGGGATGACCGTTATATTTTGGGATGTCTGAACTGAAAAACAAAACCCCACTCTGGCTGTACCTTACCATCCTTACCGGTACTCTGACTGTACCTTAACACCCACCCCATAAGGATGAGACAGCAGAGAAGGATTTGCAAGTGAAATGATCATTAGCATTATGTAAAAGGACAATATCCCCCCCCCCCCCCAAAGGAACGTAGCCCAAGCACTAGATCTTCAAGAGAATGCATCATCCGTTGAAATAGTTATCGGCCACCTTGTCAATGTTTCTATCATTAGAGCTCTATCTAGTGGCCCCATTCCAGTGGTGCACATCTCACATGACTACACATATGCATCAATCTGTAGATTGTTGATTGGTTCAAACTGCAATTTGGGTATTACAAATACTGAAATGCCAGAGGCTTAATTTAGAAATAAAACAAATTTTCATTACAGAACAAGTGAACTTATTTCCAAAGGGTGCTCATTGACTTACTTTTTAATACAGTGGTACCTCGCTTCACGAACTTAATTGGTGAAATGACTCTGGTCGCGATCCGAAATGGTCGTGAAGCGAGGCACAATTTCCCATAGGGTTCAATGTAAATCCGGTTAATCCGTTCTGACCTTGTTTTTGGGTCGTGATTTTTGAACGGACTCGTTGCGAATTGGTCCTGAAGAGAGGCACAGTTTCCCATAGGGTTCAATGTAAAGCAGCTGAGGGGCGATGGAGCAAGCCAGCATGACTTTCGCCCGTCTCTTTCCGGACTCGGCGCTTCTGCTTGTCGGGACGCTTCCCAAAGCCAGCAGCCGCGCGGCCAGCCACTCCGTTTCTCCGTCTTACTCATCGGTCGCCTCTTGGGGTCCGGACCCGCTGCCGCCGCCGCGCCACTGCCGCCGCCGGGCTGGTGAGGGTGGAACGGCGGCGGCGCGGGGGCGGCGGGTCCGGACCCCGAGAGGCGACCGATGAGTAAGACGGAGAAACGGAGTGGCTGGCCGCGCGGCTGCTGGCTTTGGGAAGCGTCCCGACAAGCAGAAGCGCCGAGTCAGGAAAGGGGCGGGCGGAAGCTGCAAAGTCCAGCTGGGAAGGCAGCTCTTTCCCCCACCCCACCTTCCCTTCCCAGCTGGGCTCTGCAGCTTTCTCCCGTCCCGAGAAGCAGGAGCGCCGAGTCAGGAAAGGGACGGGTGGAAGCTGCAAAGTCCGGCTGGGAAGGCAGCTCTCCCTCCCCCCCCCGCCTTCGCTTACACACACACACCCGTCCCCGTCACTCACAACAACCGCGGCAGGGTGCAGCCCGGAAAAGGCGCAGTGCGAACTCACAATTCGCCTGCGCCCTCAATGGACCGGCCGCCACGCGGAGTTCGTGCAGCGAGGCGGAGTTCGTGCAGCGGAGCACATTTTTTGGAAAATTTCTGGTCGTGCTCCGAATTGGTCGTGAAGAGAGGCGTTCGTGAAGCGAGGTACCACTGTATATGGAAAAGGATTTTTTATTCTACTCAGTTAAGCAAGTTTAAACCTCTCAGTGGCAAGTGTTAGTCCAGAGAAGAAGTGCATCAAATCATTTTTGAAAGGTTCCATTGAACAGAATTTTGCAAGACTAAAACTATTCTGACAACACTTCTGTCTTATTGGTTCCTTCTGAAATGCTTCCCATCCTTTCATCTCTACCTGCAAACTAAGTTGTCTCTTATCAGAAGTTGCCCAGACTGCTATACATCCGCCCAGACTGCTATACATCCTCCCACACGGTCATCCCCAATATTATCATATAACACTAGCCATTCCCGGCCACGCGTTGCTGTGGCCCAGTCTGGTTAAATGGCCAACCAATCTGTGTGTAGATCTACACCTACACCTACACACAAACACCTACACACAACCACTGTATAAGCCCTACCTACCTACCTACTTACCTCTACCTACCTACCGTATTTCTCCCTCTCTCCCTCTACCTACCTACCTACCTACCAACCTACCTACCTACCTACTTACCGTATTTCTCCCTCTCTCTCTCTCTCTCCCTCTACCTATCTACCTACCTACCTACTGTATTTCTCCCTCTCTCTCTGTGTTTGGAGGAACGTTGGAGGCTTATTCGGTTGCTGAGGAAACGACCGTTGGAAATGTGAGGGGCTTGTGCATGACACATCATAAGAAGCAGCCGGGTGGGAGGAGCTTAAGGGAGAAAAATAACTGAGAAGTGCGTACCTTTTATACCTAAATGCAACATTTACTACTTATTTCTACAAACCAATGAAACTAAGATATGGTAACTGATAAGAGTGGACTTATTGTCTTACTGTAGTGGGCAGGATCTAAACCAGCAGATAAAAGCTTTTGAGTAAACATTAATCTAGATAATATAAACTATTTGACACCAGACTACAGTATATTAAAAGTTGATAAACTTTCATCCTTGAAAGCAAGGCCAAAAGCCAATTTCTAAGGAAGGTTTCAAACATCATCTTACATTTATTTTGTAGCAGATGATACAGTCCTAATGAAAAAGTGCCTTGATGCATTCATGATCTCTAGAGAATTAAGATCGCTAGTGTTACTGCAAATTCTCTATGCATGCAAAGAGGTTAAAAATACAGACATGATATTATCTGTGGAATTATTTACACATAGTGGGCCTGGTACAATTAAGACAGCACATTATCACTTTTCACAGTAGAAAATATGTGACCATTACTCAGCAGTGCCTCTGTTTGTAAGTGTGCTGCAGTGTAAAATAAAATCATAGTTTTAAGTTTTTAAAAAGTCCAAGCAGGATTTTATACTATTTATTAATGATCCTATAAGAGTGACTTGTTTCAGTTACTAGAATAAAAGTTTCAACTTCTCAGAATGAGATATATCAAGACAAAAATAAATGTCACAAACATTTCCACCCTAGATGTGTAACATCATCACTGCATACCGAAATACCTGAATTTAGATAGAAAACATTACTTTAATTAAAGTAAGCATCATCATTAAGTATCATGGAGATGGTGCTAGATTTCCAGAAGCACAGAGAGGAACCTGCCCCACTGTATATCGAGGGGGGCTGTGTGGAGAGGGTTTCCTCTTTTAAATTCTTAGGAGTGCTTATTAGCCAAGATCTCACCTGGAAAAACAACACGTCTCTGGTGATTGGAAAAGCTCAATAGAGACTTCATTTCCTTAGAGTCCTGCAGAAAAATCAGGTGGAACAACGGCTGATGACCTCTTTCTATCGGTCCACCATAGAAAGTGTCCTCACATATTGTATCACAGTGTGGTATGCTGGTTTAACAGTTGCGGAGAGGAAGGCCCTACAGAGAGTGATCAATTCGGCACAAGAAACCATCGGTTGCCCTCTGACATCACTGGATCACATCGCCAGATCTCGCGGCTTTAGCAGAGCAAGGAAGATTCTCAGAGATGATTCACACCCTGGTTGGTATCTCTTTGCCCTTCTACCATCAGGCAGAAGATATCAAAGTATAGCCAGCCGAACGAACAGGTTTAAAGGTAGCTTCTATCCTTGGGCTGTGAGACTTTTAAATTCAACCACAATCACTCCATGCACATGCTAGTTTTTCGTTTTTCTTTTCTCTCTCTTTTTGTTTCTGTTATAATTTTGCACCAGTGAAATTAAGACCAATTTCATTGTAATTTTAGTACAATGACAATAAAGATTATTATTATTATTTAAGTTAAATAACCAAATATGTTATGGCTCACCTGTTGACTGAATTAATAGGGGAACCCTTTTAAGGTGTCTGGTGGTTCGGTAGATGCGGAGGTAACCTTTGCTTCTAGCTTTGCTGTGATGAAAGTGAATGTATCGTTCCAGGAACAGGTGAAGCATCCAGAGAATTACCTTGGCAATCGTTATAGTCGTCTGCACTTTAAAAGGATAAGTGTAGTTTTCAGGGCACGTGTCTTCACTTGAATCAGCATAAGAACAAATCACCCCGGTCACAAACGCCAACACAACGAAAGTAACCTAAAGAAAGATATTAAATAATTATATGGACTAATAAAGTATCAGTCAGGTTTTATACAAGCTATTTATTCCTATTACTGTATTTTTCGGAGTACAAGGTTTTGAAGAGGCAATTTTTTTTTAAAGTAGGTAGGTAGATAGAGGGAGGGAAAGAGGGAGAGAGAAATACAGTAGTTAGGTATGGAGAGAGAGAGAGTCACTAGGTAGGTAGGTAGGTGGGTAGGTAGGTAGGTAGGTAAGTAGGTAGGTAAAGGGATAGAGAGAGAGAAATACAGTAGGAAGGTATGGAGAGAGAGACAGTCGGTAGGTAGGTAAGTAGGTAGGTAGGTAGGTAAAGGGATAGAGAGAGAGAAACAGAGAGAGAGAAATATAGTAGGTAGGTAGGGAAAGAGAGAGTGTAGATAGGTAGGTAGGTAGAGGGATAGAGAGAGAAAAATAGAAATACAGAAGATAGGTAGGGGGAGAGAGAGAGAAATACAGTGGATAGATAGGTAGGGAGAGAGAGAGTAGGTAGGTTGGTAGGTAGAGGGATAGAGAGAGAGAAATAGAGAGAAATACAGTAGGTAGGTGGGGAGAAAGAGAGTAGGTAGGTAGATGTTTCCAGGTATATTTATCCATGTGCTGGAGAAGGAAATTGCTGACAACTTGGTGCACCTGAAACTTTGTTTCTGCTGGCACAACACTTGACCAATGTAATTCTCATCAATCCCTCTAATTAAACAGCTTTCCAAAAGGGAAAAAAAAGTTTTTGCCCTCTGCAAACCTCCCCAAAATGGCCTGTTTTTTGCAAAAACGTGCCCGTTTTTTAAAAGACATGAATAGCCTTGGGGGGGGGGGGGCTTGCAGAGTGCTCAGGAGGGGGGGCAAAAACAAGCAAAAAAGAGCCTATTTTTCATGAAAATGGGCCAGGTTTTTTGTCAAAAGAATTGCATGCATAGCCTTATGGAGGCTTATAGAGTGCTGCTGAGGGCTGGAGGGGGTGGGGCAAAAAACAGCCCGTTTTCACTCATTTCTGCCCTCCCCAGCCCCCAGGAGCTCTCTGGAAGCCTCCATAAGGCTGTGCACAGCCATTTTGGTGAAGAGGCGGGGCTTCAGGAGGCAAAAAAAATGCTGTATTTGGTGTATAAGACACACCCAGATTTTCAGCCTTTTTAGAGGAAAAAAGTTGCGTCTTCTACTCCAAAAATACGGTAAGCATCTTTATTTTGTTTGTGTTGTGAGCTGAATTATTGTACTGCTAAGTACAATAGCATGCTAGAATGTTCTAATGCAAATAGGCACCCAAGATATAGCTGTGCACAGATTTAGGGGGCTTTATAACAAGTTGAAGGGTCATAAGAAAAGTCCCTCAGATTCAGCTTTGGCTTGCTTCAAGGAGTCACTGGGTTTGTTCAATGCACTCTTTAAATAGCACAAGGACACCATGGGAACTCCCCAACTTATGATTAGGTATGCTATTTCATTAAACGTCCCAAGACACCAGAGTTATTTTTTTCTCAGTTCAGGAAGTCTGGATGTACACATGGGCCCAGTTTTCAGCAGCCTGTTTTTAGCAAATGGTATGGCCAAAGTTGCTATATAAAGATTCTAACATGAAGCAGGAAGTTAATGATAAATTTTGAGAGTCAAAAGTGTTTATTACAGTTAACATTCCAGTGTGCAAGGAATATACCACAACACTACTGCCAGTACACGTGTCCAGACTATTCAATATAAACTAGCAATAAAACCTCAAGATTCTGGTATAGTTATCAAAAAGCTTTGGGATGATTGAATTTTGTGATACTTTAACATCCAAATGAGAAATTTAACTTGCAAATATGCACCCATTTTAACACAAAGAACTCTATTTAGGTGGCTTGGAGCTTATGGCTTGATTTCAAAAACCGTCTTGCCGAAATATTAGAAATATTGAAACTTTCACGTCAGTGAAATAGGAACTCATTCAGAAAAGGGGAAATACAGTTTCTGCGTTATTATATTTGTCACTTGTTGTAATCTGTCCTGAACATAATGAAGGTAGTCGCCATGTTCATTCGCTTGTAAAGCAGAGAATTACTTATTCTGGTTTTAATGCATGTCACTGCTTCTGTCATCAAACTTTTAGTTATGTTTTCTTCCTTCCCTCACCCTGTATACATACATATATACTGAAGCATACTTCTCTCTTATGACATCCACAATACTGCTTGGCATATGCAGGAACTGTCTTGACTGCTCTATTTCATTTGATAATAGTCAGTAAGGAGACCTGGCAATTCAGATCCCATTACTGGAAGAACAGCAAAGGCTACATTTATTAGTTTATGCTACCAGAAATAGGAAGCTTCCGCACACTCCGTTTTGCGTTTAATTTTCTCAGTTGAGATAGGATTCCCACACAAAACTGTAACAGTAAACACAGCGTATCTCAGTACTCGACATAAATTGGTTCTGAGAGGCACATTGAGTACTACACAATATAAGTGTCAAACAAACAAGGTGACTTCCCACTTCGTTTTGGCCAGAAAGAACTTTGTCCTTTTTCTTAGCATGGGCAACTTCCTGTCCACCCTCTGCGACAGTTCCCCTCTTCCTTTTGCTGTGCTGAATACCAATGAAACTTTTAGAGGATCTCTCCGTTGGGAGTCAGAAAAGTTGTGCAGCGGAATATGCAGCTAGATAAACGTTGCTAGTAAACACACAAATAGTAAACCAGACACCGTTAGTAAAAAAACAATTAGCTTTACTAGTGTTGTAAAACTATACTGCTTTACAAGCAGTGATAGTTGGTAGTTAGTCAAAACAAATTCCTTAACAAATAGCAGTTTGCTTACAGTTAGTAATCCACAATACTTCCTTCTTCAAACACAGTCAGTCACAGCACACGAGCAGATAGCAAACAGTATAGATATCAGCAAAGAGAGCAATTAGCAGAGAGAGCATGCGGTCTGCTGACTTCCTCTTATAGTGGAGATAATTACATTCTCTAATTACAGTCTCTAACATTCCAACATCCTTAAAGCCACAATGACCATTTGTCATCATGGGATTATATATTACCGACCCAACTCTAGGAGTCTATTCCTAACAGAAACAATGGGTACCAGGACAACATTTTCGCATCAAAATACATCGAGAACCAAATTCAACAAGTTCTGAAGCAGTCGAATACTGAGGTACCATTGTAATAATGATGGGGCGAGACTTTCTTAAAGGATACTAGATGCCTCTTCCACTTTTAAAGGACCAAGAAGAAAACATGGAGATAAATGTCTTTCTACTGTGGAAAGAGCAATTTCGGTGGTAGAGAAAAAAGTTGGTATTCCTAATCTGTTGGTTAGCTAAGGGAAATAGGCACGCTTGTCTTCAGGCAAGCTAAGCTGATCTTTTGCGTAACTCCACATGTGTTTGTTTATTTCAACTTACATGCAAAAGCAACAAAACATTGGCAACCAGGACTGTAGGTATCGCGTGGAACTCTGGGTGAAGCCTGGAATGTAGCGTTTGGCGTGGTAGAAGTGGCGCATCAAGTAGAGGATCATCATCCATGCTCTGTGTTACCTCCAAGGACCCCTGAAACAGATTATATATATATATATATATATATATATATATATATATATATATATATATATATATATATATATATATTTTAAACCAGAAATTCAAAATAACTTTTATAGTATGTGTCAGCCTCTGCTTCGCTTACTTGCTTTCAGGGAGGTTTAGGTTTTATTCAAATTTGTATACCACCCTATCTCCCTTACGGGGCTCAGGGCGGTGAACAGGCAGTAATAAAAACAACAATAAAACATCCAATACAATATATATATTAAAAATCAATTAAACACAAAGCCTGCTCTAAAATACCCTATAAAACCCTAATAAAAAGCAAATTAAAAACTACGCCAGGCCGGCCATACGAAATAGATGGGTTTTCAAGGCTCGGCGGAAAAGGCGCAGGCCCGTGGTTATGCGTAGGTCAGGGGGTAGGTCATTCCAGAGGGCAGGAGCTGCCACAGAGAAGGCTCTCCCCCCAGGGGTCACCAACCGGCATTGACTGGCTGACGGCACCCTGAGGAGGCCCTCTCTGTGGGAGCGGACTGGTCAGAGGGAGGTATTTGGTAGCAGGAGGCAGTCTTGCAAATACCCAGGCCCATTGCCATGGAGGGTGGGGCATGGTATTTGGGTTGGGAATAAATGGTATAGGAGTGATAGCCAAAAAGGGAGTTTTCTTCTCACCATCTTCTGCGCATGCTGGTGGCTGATGTTTGGACCTGGTCTTGCATGCCGACCTGATGATGCTTCTTGGAGATGCAACCCACATGACACCTAAGGGAGTGTGGATTGGGCAATGGGGGGGGGGTCATTGGAGGGAGGGGGTTGGGCAAATACTTGATATTGTAGGATTGTAGGATTTATTGGATTTATATGCCGCCCTTCTCCCAAAAGATATCAACACAAGAGTACATTACACATTAAACTGAATTACACATTAACATGAAAATGCTACTTTTGTGTATATTTTGCAACTCTTTTTTTTAAATTTGTTTACTGTTAACAATTGCAAGCATTTGTTTTCATTCTCAATATATTCTTTCTACAGCAGCAAAAAGACCTTTAAAAAGTGCTCAGTTTTCCTGTTCAATTTAACAGGATCAGAAATAGTCAAAGCAAAAATGTCAAGCAGACAGCTTAGTATAAACTGAAGCTTTTCTGTGAATAAATCCCCATAAATTTACTTTATTATTTGTTTGTTTGTTTTTATGCAGCCAATCTCAAACAAATTCATTTCATTCTGGGCAGAATAAATATATTTAAACTAAAAAAAAAGATTTTAGATACTGTTGGTCAGGGAGGCATTTTCTAAATTTATCAATACAAAACCATGATTTCAGGATTTCAGAACAAAATGAAGTATTTACTAACATTTCTCCTATTTGTGCTATAGTAATACGTCTTGTTTCTAATTAAAAAAACCCAACATTTTGAATTGGAATGTAGGTATCATGGAAGTTATATTTTCAAATAAAGCAAGTCAATCACTAGTGAAGAGACACAGCATGGCCTTCAGAATCAAGGTAGTTAATATTTGGGAAAACTGACTGCTTTTCAGGGGCATCCTTATATTACAGACTTTATAAAAGAATCTACCAACTCTGTAGTTCAATATTAACGGGAAGTAGGAGGCAGGATCATGTGCCTCTGCTTTTGCCATCCTAACAGTTTGAAAGCATGTTAAATGCAAATAAATAGGTACCACTTTGGTGTGAGGGGAAAAACCTGCACTAAATACGCCGAACCCAACCAGTGCCTGACCTTGTCTGAATGCAATGCCTGACCCCCGCAAGCATGTTTGCTCACTGTGGTGCACTATGGATGGCGCGTGAACATGAAACAAACGGATTAGCAGTCTTAGGCAGTCAACCAACCACTCTGTATTAACACTGTCCTAGTCTCCCAGCTAATGTACTAACACTGTACACTAAATAAAATAATGGGAAGTAGTAAGAAGTCATTTTTAAAGGTGCTAACAATGTAATGTATAGATGCCTATTGAAAGGTCTATTGCAGAGGTTCCCAAACTTGGCAACTTTAAGACTTGTGGACTTCAACTCCCAGATTTCAACTCCCAGAATTCTGGGAGTTGAAGTCCACAAGTCTTAAAGTTGCCAAGTTTGGGAACCTCTGGTCTATTGGATAAAATTTATATGTGGGCTCAAAATATAATACATCTTAATTGCACATGTTTCACCTTCCATAGAGAAAGGGTCCAAATTATCTTTCCTGAGAGACAAAGGTAATCAGTTCTAATCAGCATGACCAATAATGAAGAAAAGTCAATTGTAATAGCTGGTGACTAATGTATCTTTAATCAATGTATCACTCTCTTTTGACAGAAAGGCAGAGAATTTATTTTCAATGCCAGAAACAGGCCTCAACAGATCACCTCAAGGATCTTTAGTTCTGTCTCTAAATCAATGATTGATCCTATTGAAATCCCAGCAAACTATGTGCAAATTCATACTTGTGTTTGTGTGTGTATATGTGTGTGTGTGGGGGGGGGGGGGGTTGTTAATCCTGACCTTTTATATTTGTGCTCCGGACCAGTTTTATAAATGTTGGTAGAACATAAAGCAAAGCTCGATTTACCTAACAATACTTCTGGCATTTTTAACATCAGCATTTGGGTAGAAAGGATTCACGGAAAAATATGGAAAGGAGGGAAACCTAGGATATTAAACATAACTATAACTAACAATGAGGACAATTAATCAATGGAATAGGTGGACTCCAGAGGTTGCAGGTGCTTGCTTCGTCACTGGAGGGTTGGTTTTTTTTAAAGAAGAAGCAGGGCAGTTACTTGTCTGAATTGGTAGAGGGTTTCCTGCTTGAGCAGGCGGGTTGGACTGGAAGACCTCCAAGGTCCCTTTCCAGCTCTATTCTGACGTTGCCAGAAAACAAATCCATCCCCCGTCACATGCACGCTTCAGTTCCCACGCCCAGGTGTTTGGCTCACTACAGCCTGTGAAAAATACATTGGAAGGTCCTAGTAAAATAAACCCCAAGGTATATATACCCTCTCTGTCTTCAAAGAGCAATGGAAGAAAACCATGAGGGTGGCATGATGCTGGGGCTCTCCAAGCCCGAGACTAGCCCTCCCATCCCTCAACTAGTATAGGTTCATTGTATTTGGTGGACAGCAGCCTTTCCAACCTTGTCCACTTGAAGATGTCCGGACTTCAACTCCCAGAATTCCTCAGCCAGCAAAGACACTTTTTTTTAAGTCCATTCACTGGCTGAGGAATTCTGGGAGTTGAAGTCCACAAGTCTTAAGGTTGCCAGGGTTGTTGCAGAGCCCTGGTGTAAACCATGGGAGGCTCCTAACCTCTGGGGCTGTGTTTCTCAACCTTGTCCACTTAAAGATTTCCGGACTTCAACTCCCAGAATTCCTCAGCCAGCAAAGACACTTTTTTTAGTCCATTCACTGGCTGGGGAATTCTGGGAGTTGAAGTCCGGACATCTTCAAGTGGACAAGGTTGGGAAACATTGCTCTAACACAGGGGTCTGCAAAGTCGGCTCTTTTAAGACTGGTGGACTTCAACTCCCAGAGTTCCCCAGCCAGCATAGCTGGCTGGGGAATTCTGGGAGTTGAAGTCCACCAGTCTTAAAAGAGCCGACTTTGCAGACCCCTGCTCTAACACCTCGGGAGTCTGCGCACGCACACACACCCTAAACGTGTGCACACCCCGCACCGACACAAGGCTCGCCTTCCTCAGGAGCCTAACAAGCACTATATCCACGCCAGGGACACCCCCCACCCACCCCCCACATCCCCCGGGCACTCACGTTATCCAGAGAGCGAAACTGCCGCCGCCCTCCTGAAGCCGAAGCCGAAGCTCCCGCCATGGTCCGCTTCCCCCGCAGCTGCTTCCGCTGCCCCGCCTCCTTTCGTTGCGAGTGAAGGAAACGCCCCGCCCTTTCCTTCCCGGGAGGGCGCGGCGTTGCGCAATCCCGGCTTTTCGTTCCCACCCCACCCCCCAAAGCCCCGCCCACTTTCTGCTATTGGAGGGCGCCTGGCTCGGCAAAATAACCGCCTCTCTCTCGAGGGACACGCCCCCCTCTCCTCCCCCCCCCCCAGCGTAGTTTGCCATTCTGCCTGAGGGACGCTCATTTTACCTCAGGAGCGCAACAACTTAAGTCTCGTGGCGGCCGAGAGAACAACACGACAATGAATTGGGGGGGGGGGGGGGGTTGCGGATGTGGTTATCTGGCCACGAGGAGTTTAAACGTGGCCCCCTCAGCTCCATCTCGTGCCCAGCCCACGAGTTGTAACATAATATAGCTGGGAAGGGACCTCAAGAGGTCTTCTAGTCCAACTCCTTGCTCGCGCAGGAGATCCTGTATCATTCCAGGGCAATGGTTAGCCTTCGTCATCACTACTTCTACTGGAATAAAATAAGCGTTTCTCCTCCTCCTCCTGACGTTATTGAAGAGGCCTATGTCAGCCTCGAAGGGAGGCGAAAGGCGCTTCATATTTCCAGGCAGTTGGAATAATGAACCCATGGAACGAGTTGCCTCCAGAAATTGTGGGTGGTTCACAATTGAAAATGGTGTGTTGCCCCGATTGTAATTGGAGCCCTTCGAGCAATTCTGACTTTATGAAAAACCACCCTACTTGAAACAGCTTCTATCCTCCGACGTCACCCTAACCTAGGTCCTTGGTTAGGACTCGAGCTGTTGAGCTACCAACCAGCCCCAAGGGCTGTGAATCTCACCAAAGATTAACCACATGATGATGATGATGATGAGTTATCAAAAATGAGAAGATGAAGATCTTGTGGGACTTTCGAATACAAACGGACCGTCATTTGGAGCACAACACACCAGATATCACGGTTGTAGAGGGCCAAAGTGTACAGTTTATTGACATCGCTGTTCCTGGAGATAATAATAATAATAATAATAATAATAATAATAATAATAATAATAATAATAACAATAACAATAATAATAATAATAATAATAATAATAATAATAATAATAATCTTTATTGTCATTGTAATAATAAAATTACAATGAAATTGGTTGAGCGCCAGGTGGAATACAGAAAGCAGTGATAGCCACAATAGGAATCTCTCTCCAGGCAAATGAAAAGGCCGACAAATGACAGTTGAAATAAAATGGCCGACAAATACCAGAGATGCCAGAGTCGAAGAAAAAGAACTACAAAAAATAATGAAATATCGTGACCTGGCCATCGAAACGACATGGCTATGGACGAAGCATGCAACAGTGACGCCCATTGTCATCGGGGCATTTGGCATTATGTCCAAGAATTTTACAAGGTACATCAACAAATTGCAGCTTCCTACAATAACACCACTGGAACTGCAAAAAACTGCGCCACTTGGAACATCATATATTTTAAGAAGGCACTTGGTTGATACCTAGGATGCTGGCAGCAAACCGTATCAACCATTAGCACCAGTCAGTGGTGTTTGTAATGCATTTTTGAATGATCAGTTGGATGAGTTTCATGTTTAATGAATAAAGTAAATAATAATAATAATATCATAAGTATGGTTCATTAACATTGCAGTACCTGGTGATAAACGAATTGAAAATAAGCAGCAAGAAAAAATCACAAAGTACCGGGACTTGCAAATTTAAGTTGAGTGACTGTGGAAAAAGAAATCATGTGTTGTCCTGATTGTAATTAGAGCCCTTGGAGCAATATCTAAAGGGTTACCTCGCTATTTAGAAATTCTAAATTTGTAGACTTGAACATTCTAAGTCTACAAAAAACCACCCTACTTGGAACAGTTTATATCCTTAACAGTTCCTAGGTCCTTGGTTGAGCTACCAACCAGCCCCAAAGGCTGTGAATCTCACCAAAGATTAACCACAGAATAATAAGAATAATAATAATAATAATAATAACAGTTGACCACCTGATCAGTGGATGCAGCAAAATCTCACAAACTGACTACCTACAACACCATGACCGTGTTGCTAAGATCATTCATTGGAAATTGTGCCAGAGGTTTGGATTTGAGTACAGCAAAAACTACTGGGAACATCAGGTTGAGAAAATTTTAGAGAATGAGAAAGTCAAGATCTTGTGGGACTTCAGAATTCAGACTGACAGGCACTTGGCCTACAACACACCTGACATAACAATAGTTGAAAAGAAAAAAAGTATGGTTCATAGACATTGCAATACCTGGTGATGCACAAATTGAAAATAAGCAGCAAGAAAAAATCACAAAATACTGGGACTTGCAAATTGAAGTTGAGCGACTGTGGAAAAAGAAATTGTGTGTTGTCCCGATTGTGGAGCAATACCTAAAGGGCTACCTTGCTATTTAGAAATTCTAAATTTACCGGACTTGAGCATTCTGACTCTACAAAAAACCACCCTACTTGGAACAGCTTATATCCTCCAATGTTACCTTAACAGTTCCTAGGTCCTTGGTTAGGACTCAAGCTGTTGAGCTACCAACCAGCCCCAAATGCTGTGAATCTCACCAAAGATTAACCACAGAATAATAATAATTTGTCAGTGCACAACATATGTACAAAGTTTAGTTTAGTTTATTTACATTTATATCCCGCCCTTCTCCGCAAAGGACCCAGGGCCCAAAGATTGGGTGAGCTCCCTCAGTGCACCCTCCCCAACACAATACAACTCACAGTGAAGACAAAGTCCGTAACCCAATAAATCATATTAATAAGCACCCTATCCTATTGCACCAGTTGCAATCATTAATGATTAATGCCTCAATAGAAGAGAAGGTCTGATTTTTAAAATATATATATTCTTATATTTATATGGAAAATAATCTCAACAACATTTCAGTTATTCAATAAATACAGAGTGGAAATTATAACATTTTTTATTTACAAACTGGATTCAGAGAATTTCAATCTTTGAGTCTAGATATTGCAATTTGGGAGTCATCCTGAATTCAAGAAGTTGAAGAATACATAGCAACTATGGCACAGAGTGCTTTAAAATAAATATTGTGTCAGTTGCACCTATTACTCAAGAGTCAACCATGCCTTGGTCATCTTCCTTTTCGATTATGGCTGTGATCCATATGGGGTTGAATTTGAAGACCACTCGGAAGCTAATTTATTTAGTTATTATATTAAATTTGGAGGTCACTGACTCCAGGCTAATTCTGGATAGTTTACATTATAAAATAAAAAACAAACCTGTCCTAGGAAATTTCATTTGAGAATTGGATAGGTAAGACCACCCTACCTACACTTTAGGGGGTTTTAAGAGGTGACCTTTCACTCAGGCATGCTGTCGTAAGATTGTGTGCCTCTCTTGATTCCTTTAGGGATGTTTTTGCATTTGTTGAAGTTGTCTCGGATATGTCATATTTATTTATAATGTGCATTTTGTGATTCTTTTTGTCATTCAGTGCTTATATAAATCACATGCATTTTATATAAAGTAATGCTTGGCGTTGGAAGATTAAAACTATGCTTGGTAGAATACAATTATCTGGTTAGGGATTTTTGTTTGGAATACTTGAGTACCATTTTATGATTTCTGTTTTGTTTGGGTATTTTGTTTTTTATGAAACAAATATGCATTTCATTGTGTTTTAATTTTAACAATGGTCCTATAGAATACAGATCCATATGGCACACAATTAGTCTTACCAAACTGATTGGACTTTAGTTATTAGTATTAGTCAATCATTATGGTAATAGACCAGGATAAAGAAAATGTGATGCAAATAATTTTTAAACAAAAATTACAGAAATTTTAAAAAAGAACAAGTACATTATACAAGTAGTCCTTGACTTATGACCATAATTGAGCCCAAAATTTCTATTGCTAAGTGGGGCAGTTGTAAGTGAATTTTGCCCCATTTTATGACCATTCTTGGCATAGTTGTGAAGTGAATCACAGCAGTTGTCAAGTTAGTAACACAGTTGTTAAATGAATCAGGATTCTCTATGAACTTTGCTTCTCAGAAGGTTGCAAAAGGAGATCACATGATCCCAGGACACTGTAACCGTCACAAATATATGTTGGCTGCCAAATGTCTGAACTTTAATCATGTGGCCATTGGAATGCTGCTGTGAAAAACTCCTATGTCACTTTTTTCAGTGCAGTTGTAACTCAGATGGTCAAGTGAACTTTTGTAAGTTGAAGACCACCTCTACAAACACATACTCACGCACCAAAGAAAATTATAAGTAAATATGTACAGAATTGATAGAATAGCGATAGAACTGAGATAATTCTTGATAGACATATCAAGACACTAATTTCTTTAGTCTTTTTTAAAGCTCTCAATACAGGTAGTCCCCAACTTACAACCATAATCGGGACTGGAAATCCATTTGTAATTTGTTGTATGTTGATACATCCATATGAGTAAACCAACCCATTTTTTTTTCCAAATGGGCATTTTTTTTTGCTGGAAACTGGAGAAAAAGTTGTGTCATAATTGCAGAGGGGCAACATTTTACCATAGCCAAAAGTGCTTTACAGATCATTAAGCACTCAATCCAAAACTAATTTAAGTCGAAGGCCACCTTTATGTTTAGTAGTAATGAGTTTCCTAATTAAATTGTGTATTTCCTTTTGTCTTCCAAATCAGCTCTATTGTATGACTTTTTCAGCCAAATATATATATATATATATATGAATCCACTTTCTTCAAGCCACATATGCTCCTCAGTTCTAATTTTTCTTCTTCTTTGAAGCTAAAGGTCTCGAAGGTTCTATCTTTTTCTCATAAAGAAAATGCTTTGGTCTCTCTTATAATTTTGGTTTAACTTTTCTGTTCTTCCTTCATTTATATCTGTTTTCAAGTGTGATTTCAGATGCAGATGCACAGTAGATTTTACAAGGGCGTGACAATTTTGGCAAATTTATTTTCATTTTCTTTTTTTGTCAAATAGCAATAGCAACAGCACTGAGACTTACATACCATCCTATTGTGATTTATAGCATTCTCTGGGCAGTTTACAATGTCTGCATGTTGGCCCCTCAAAGGTCTGGCTTCTCATTTTACCAATTTCAGAATGATGGAAGGCTAAGTCAACCTTGAGCCCTATTGGGATCGAACTCTAGGCTATGGGCAGAATTTGCCTGCAATACTGCATTCAAACAATTTTACCAAATATTATAAAAAGAATAAAAGCTACACCAACTATAAAAATATAAATAAATAGTATGAAGGAAAAATAACTTTTCAAGTTTCTTTCCTAATGGTTCTTGGCATGGAATTAGCTTTCTTTATACTCAGTCTAGCCCAGAGGTCTCATTCGCGCGGTCCGCGGGCCAATTGCGGCCCGCAGGACGGTATCTTGTGGCCCTCACCGTGATATCAAAGTATAATATTAGTATTAATATTAGTATTAATATTAATATAAGGAATCCCTTATGCGGCCCAGCCTCACCCAGCCTCTGCCCCCAGGTAAATTGAGTTTGAGACCCCTGGTCTAGCCTATCCAAAGATGTTTTTCAGGCAGTTGAGATTCTGTTAATATACATGACATTGGATTTTTATTGTCTCAATATACAATATCATTTTTTATAATATTTAAATTGAATAACATCTTCCTTTTGTTTGATCATTTATCCATTTAGAGCAGGGATGTCATTCAATTCCATTGACGGCTGCATCAGGGGTGCGGTTGACCTTGAGTGGCTGGCCACAAGTGGCCGACTGAGTGGATATGGCTGACTGGATGGGCGCAGCCAGCTTAGTGCCATTCCACAAATTGCTGGCATGTTTCCTCTTCGCACTGGGTAGACCGGCCCGAAGTCACGCTGGCCTAATCTTTCCTCTTCACATTGGATACACCAGGACGGCCCTGTGGGCTGGGTCCAACCACATCACTGGCTGGATCCAGCCCACGGGCACTGAGTTTGACACCTCTGATTTAGAGAGATGTTTCTGTAGCCCTTAGTTTAATTTTAATTTAATTCATTCAATTTAGGCATAGTCTGTCTCTAAATAATACATCACAATCACTGGTTTTTACCACCCATTTGTCTCACTTCCAATCATGACTATCTGCTTACTTCAAGTTAAGATTTTAGAAATTTCAATTTGGCAAGAGCCTTTGTTCCATGCATTCTTATGCAAATGCTTATGCAAACGCTAAAATACTAAATAAATAACATAGGAACCCATTGAAAGAAAAATGTTCATAATATAGTTGTCCTGGACGCAAGGTATACCTACAACTGTCCTAAATATTCATTATTTTATTTTATATTATTTCCTTTATCTATTTTTTGTCATTTATCTTAGCGGTCAAAATAGGCTCATAGGTGCTTATTTATGTAACATGCAGCACAAAATCATTTAACTAATGTTAAAAAAAACATTGCTTCCAATACACTTACTAGAAATTTCTCTTCTTTCCTTCATTGAAAAAAAAAAGTTTCCTTTAAAAAAAAACAAAAGGTCCTTTTATCTCATGACTATTAAGTTTGCTCAAGAGCCCCAATGAGGAATTTTGTCAAAAGTTCTGGTACTTGAAAATGCAAATATATAGTCTTGATAGACACCTGTATTCACATGCTTGTTGGCACTCTCACAAAATCTCTATAAAATTAATGAAGCAGAATTTACCTTTATTGAAGCTTGTTCCTCATGTCCTTATTTTATAGTAATACATAGTAATCACTTTGTACCTACTTGTCTGGAACAGCCATTACATTGATTGGTTTGTAATTTCCTGGATCTCTTCCAAGCCCATTTTAAAAATTAGAAATCATGTTGATAATTCTTTGGTATTGAGCCTATTTTGAGGTACAAGTTAGTTAGGTCAGAGATTCAGCAAGCTTATTATATCTCTTAATGTATATTCCTCATGGTCTTCTATCATTATTGCTTTCCTTACACTTTGTTCTTCCATGTTTTATTTTTCTCATGAGAAAAGGATTTTTTATTTAGAGTTTAGAGTGTTTAGAGTTTATTGGTTTTTTATACCGCCCTACAGCCAAAATAAAAACAAATATATAAAAGTTAAAAGGAAAGCTTTTAAAAGACATAATTAAAATATTGGCCGAAACGTGGAAAAAACCCAAACTAACCCTGATTAAAATAATAAAAATTTAAATTTAAAAATAAAAATTTAAAAATTTAAATTTAAAAATAAAAATTTAAAAATTTAAATTTAAAAATGTAAAAATCATGCTTTATGCCAGCCCAGCTTGTTGAAAGAGAAAGGTTTTGAGACCACGGCGGAAGGTGCGTAAATCAGGGATAGTTCTTAATTCCAGGGGCCATTCGTTCCAGAGGACAGGGGCTCCCACGGAGAAGGCTCTCCCCCTGGGTGTCGCCAGTCAACATTGTTTAGCCGACGGCACCATGAGGAGACCCTCTCTATGGGAGCGTACTGGCCGGTGGGAGGCTCTCAGTGGCAGAAGGTGATCTCGTAGGTACCCAGGTCCTAAGCCATGGAGCGCTTTAAAGATGGTAACCAACACCTTGAATCGCACCTGGAAAACCACCGGAAGCCAGTGCAGCTCGCGCAGGAGGGGTGTTACAGGAATCCTGCTTTAATTTTTTTTGATTTACTAGATATCTACAAAATACTCATGCTGGCTTCCTTCTGGACTTAGTTGACCTTTTCTTCCATTAGAATACAGAGTTGAGCCTGAATTTCTGAGATCTTATATAAACTTTAGGTATTACAAAAATATTTTTTAAAGCTTGTTGTTACTAGTCACCTCATTTATGAAATTATTTTCTTTTATAGTGAAGTATGATTGTGTTGGGTCCTGCTAGCAATTTCCCAATAGCATGCACGTTAAGTGGAACAGTAGTACTGTACCCACTGTTTTCTGTCAGTTACAAACATTAACGTTTCATACCAACCTCTGAAGATTAAATCTGATATTGTTTCTTCTCTGTCAGTTCCAAGGACAATTGTTTTAAGACATTTTTTGTGCCATTTCTCTCATCGGACATTGGCAATTATGTTTGCAATCCTATTTTTGTCAACAGACTCATGAAAAAGCTTTGCTGAGTTTTGTCCAAATTTTAAGGCACAGTGATTGAATTATACAGTATGTTCAAAATATTTAAGCACTGGCTTCTCTTTTAGTGCTTTCCATGAATAGTGTTCCTTCTTTGAATACTTAGTTCTTGCAGTTCATGGCATGCTCAACAATTGTTTTCAACAGTATTATTCAACAATAGTTATTCTTCTTCGTTCTGCATTTCTGGTTATTCTAGTGTCCATTCACAGTCATATGCTACAATTGGGCAAACTGGCTTTCATAGTATATATACCTTTATAGTCAATTTGATGTCTCTGATCTTGAATAATTTGTCTAGATCTGCTATATCTTTCTTTCAAGTGGAAGACATTTTTTTATGTCTACCATAGCAAAATATAAATAAGTGACAAAATCCCCAGAAGGTTTGAATCTCAGCATAAACTCATCTTTTCCATCTAGCCGGCCTAGTCTAATCCCCGAGACCACTTTCACAGACTGAGTCTCAAATTGTCTTAATGGATTTTAATGTGTTGGTAATGTTCTAGGGAATTTTTAGCACAGGGCACTTTAAATTTAATTAGATTTTATTGTTGTAGTCTTATTTATTATACGTCCGTTTTATTCATATGTTTGTATTTCCGTTTTTAATTCCTGTGCACCGCCCTGAGTCCCTTCGGGGAGAAAGGTGCGGTATAAAAATCAAATCAAATAAAAATAAATAAATAAAATAAACTCAAAATCCCAGAAGGGTTCCTAGCATACTAAAGGGATGTGGATTGGCATATCTTTCTTTGTTCATTGTTTTAATGTTTATTCAATATAATCCTTTTTATCAATTCAATCTGATCTGAGACTATTGCCTTTGAATTCTAAAGAACCTATTGGCTCCTGACCGGTAACTGGAGTACTAGCACATGACGTTTCTTATTTGAACTTTTGGTCTTTCCAAATGCACTTCTGTTCTCAGTGTACTGGCATTATCGATAGCTTTCTCTTCTTTGCAACCCAGTTCTTAATTGAGCAAATTTTCCTTTGTTATCTTTTGCTTTCTACTTCTCTTTCAGCTATTTTTGTGTAGGCAGAAAGCTATTTCACCTTCTGGTGATGAATTCTAGGATATTTTTGTTGGTTACATCTCTCATGGTGTTAATATATTTCAGTTTAGAGTTTTGAAAACACTTTAACAAATTATCCATATAATATATTCTTTACTTTGATTGTATAACCATGCTGAATACCGATGAGGTCATTTCTTGTTAGTCTGGATATTCAGCATGGTTATAAAATTGTTTTATTAATTTAGTTAAAAATTAAAAAAAACACTAGTTAAAAATCTGCATTCGGCATATGGTTTTATTTTTGGTGACTGAACTGAGCTTTTCCATCTTTATTGCAAAATACATATTCAATTTGATTTCATTTTTCCCTATCTTTTGTTTACAGCGGACTTTTATGTTATTGGAAAAAGAGATTTCATATTTATGTTTAATTTTCTTTTCAGAATTCTATTAACCCTTCCCCTGCTTCATTTCTAAGACCTTTCCCCATTATTCAAAATGCTATTTCTAACTTTAAGATTCCTGTCTCTATAAATTAGTATGATGTCTGTTTTGAGGCATTGTCGGTGTCATAAAGTTGCTAGTCCAGTGTCAGAATGTTGGAAACAGAATGTCATGTCCTTTGTCCCTTATTTATCACTAGCCGTTCCCGGCTATGCGTTGCTGTGGCCCATTCTGGTTAAATAGCCACCAATCTGTGTGTAGATCTACACCTGCACACACAAACACGTACACACAACCACTGTATAACCCCCAACCTACCTACCTACTGTATTTCTCCCTCTCTATCCACCTACCTACCTACCTACTGTATTTCTCCCTCTCTCTATCCCTCTACCTACCTACCTACCTACCTACCTACCTACCTACCTACCTACCTACCTACTGTATTTCTCCCTCACTTCCTCTACCTACCTACCTACTGTATTTCTCCCTCACTTCCTCTACCTACCTAGCTACCTACTGTATTTCTCCCTCTCTTCCTCCCTCCCTCCCTATCCACCTACCTACCTACTTACCTACCTACCTACCTACTGTATTTCTCCCTCTATCCTTGTACCTACCTACCTACTGTATTTCTCCCTCTATCCTTGTACCTACCAACCTACTGTATTTCTCCCTCTCTATCCACCTACCTATCTACCTTCTGTATTTCTCCCTCTCTCTATCCCTCTACCTACCTACCTATCTACCTACCTACTGTATTTCTCCCTCACTTCCTCTACCTACCTAGCTACCTACTGTATTTCTCCCTCTCTTCCTCCCTCCCTCCCTATCCACCTACCTACCAACCTACTGTATTTCTCCCTCATAATATTTTATGTCATAAAGGATGACATAATACCTGTGGCCCATTGCTCTCTCTGTATCCATCTACCTATCTTTTTAAACATTTTTTTTACATTTCCATTGCGCCTACCTGGCACAGGTGTGACATCTACACAATCTATCTATATCATTGGTGCCGTATTTGAAAGGAACGTTGTGTGAAAATTTGGAAGCGGTCGGTGCAGGACTTTCGGAGATTAGCGGGTTTTGAACAAACTCTGGTTACATTTTTGTTTATGCAGAGAAGAAGAAGATAGAGATGACGGTGCGACAGCTGAATCTCCCTATCGCCTTTGATCTTGCTTCTTCCTGAGTTTTGGTTTCACGGGAAATAGCGAACCACTTCTTGGAGCCTTTGGAATAGCTCCATAGTTTCTGGGAGAAGGTATTGATCTTGAAAAGCAGGCAGCGTCTTTGGTAGTTTCCCAGATTTTACCCTTCTTGGAATGCAATGTTGAATATGAAATTGCATTATTTAAATAAGATGCTGGGCTGGGCATTGCATTTTATGTATTTGTTATTTTTTCTTTCTTTCTTTCTCCAGAGCTGGTCAATAAGCTTTCCATGCTACAGCTTCCTAGTTTCTGGGAGTTGAAAGTCCAGGCATCTTCAAGGGGCCAAGGTTGAGTAACCCTGGTCTGTTTGCAAACCTTCTTCTCGCGCGCCCCTTAAGACAGGCAGAGGAGGGAGGGGGGGGGAGACGTCGGAGTCCGTCCTACAGCCCCCCCCCCTCAGTTGACGTCACATTTCTTCGGGGAAGAGGATAAACCGGGTTAAGCCCGTGCAGAACCGCGGAAGTAGAGGCTGGAGGAGACCGCGAGGCGTGGAGTCGGGGCTAACCATTGCGGAGGAAAGACGGCTGCCCTAGGCGGCGGCGGGGCTGCAATCCTACGGGGAGGCCGGGCTGCTTGAATCCGGGGGGGGGGGAAAGCCTTGGCCGCTCCCTGGGCTTTCGGCCGGGAAGAGTCCCAGCGTTGGCGGCTGGCATGGTGCTGGCGCCGGCGTTCGAGGCTTGCGTTCTTCGGAGGGAGCAGCCCGAGCGCACGAGCCGCGATGGAAACGCTGCTGGTGCTGCAGCCGCCGGGGTGAGTCTCTTGCGGATGGGTTGGATTCAACGCCCATCATCCACTCCCCACCCCTCCACCCCCAAGCCTGGCTGAAAGGGATGGGAGTTGGAAGTCCTCAGCATCCCCCAATTGAAGAGGGCTGCTAGAGAAGAGAAGGGGGACCTCCTCAACCTAAGGTTTCTGGAGAGAATTGCCCCTGGGCACAAAGCCATGACCTTCCAAACAAGCCTTGTGCCCATTGCCCAACTGGGATGTCGCTTTCATTATTGGAACCTAGAATTCCCAACAACCCTGAACATTTGCAGAAGGCATATTTCATATGCTTATGGCAGCTGTGGCAAAAGGACAGCTCCTTTCTAGGGATGGCTAGTTTATGTCCCTCTGTTTCCAGCCCCGTTCTTTAGGGTTTGTCTAGTTTGAAGTTAGGAAACCACCCAACCAACAAACGGTCAAGGATAAGACCCCTTTTGCATTTCCTATACTGCAGGGGTCTCCAACTTTTGCAACTTTAAGTCTGAAGGACTTCAGCTCCCAGACTTCTCCAGCCAGCTTTGCTGGCTGGAGAAGTCTGGGAGTTGAAGTCCTTCAGACTTAAAGTTGCAAAGG
Organism: Rhabdophis nuchalis; assembly: GCA_039707465.1. Lineage (NCBI taxonomy): Eukaryota > Metazoa > Chordata > Lepidosauria > Squamata > Natricidae > Rhabdophis > Rhabdophis nuchalis. Next base: position 11,668,224 of record CM077661.1, read on the forward strand.
TTGGAGACCCCTGTTATATTGTATTCCAAAACTAGGGCCTTGTCATTCCACAACAGCTTGTGAGTGAGTGAGTTGTGGCTTAGCTGAAGATTTGGATTGCTTCAACCAAAGTTGTCAACGTGTTTTAAGTAGCAAAGCTGGCTGGAGCAAAGCTGGCTGGAGAAGTCTGGGAGCTGAAGTCCTTCAGACTTAAAGTTGCAAAGGTTGGAGACTCCTGTTATACTGTATTCCAAAACTAGGGCCTTGCCATTCCACAACAGCTTGTGAGTGAGTGAGTTGTGGTTTAGCTGAAGATTTGGATTGCTTCAACCAAAGTTGTCAATGTCTTCTAAGTAGGAGCAGCTTTTAAGTAGTAGGGTGTCTTTCCTTTGGTTATCCTTGTGCTAAGCCAGTAGTAGTCAACCTGGTCTCTACCGCCCACTAGTGGGCGTTTCAGCTTTCATGGTGGGCGGGAGGGAAGTTTTGTCCCATACTGAAGCACTTTCCTTTTAAAAAAAATTAAATTGACTTCCCTACCCCAAATAAAACTGGGGCTGTTTTATCTCAGTTTAACATTTAATTTCAAATGTAATTTTCCTAAACATTTTTGCTTTTCCTGGGAACCAAGGTTGGACAGTCTCTCAGAATAAAAACTGAAGATCACAACTTTATTTTTTGCTAGTATACTGTAATTTAAGTTCAGATAACTTATTAATTCCAACTTAATTCTACATCCCCTTCAAGTGAGAAAGGAGCTTTTGCATCTCCTTTCTCTCCCTGCCACTGAAATGACCAAAACAATCCCTATATTTTTTTTCAAGCTTAATGCTACTAAAGTGCCTATTATTCTGGTGTCACTGGTCACATGCTCCCTATCTTATTGGAGTTACAATCTAATCCAGTGGTAGTCAACCTGGTCCCTACCGCCCACTAGTGGACATTCCAGCTTTCATGGTGGGCAGTAGGGGTTTTGTCCAATACTGAAGCACTTTGCTTTTTTAAAATTTAATTGACTTCCCTACTTTATAAATCACCATTACTGTGGAACCAGTGGGAGGTTAGAAAATTTTCCTACTAACAGAGATACAAAAGTGGGCGGTAGGTATAAAAAATGTTGACTACCCCTGTGCTAAACCATCTAGGTTTTTGAGGGTCAACGGAGACTTGCTGACAAAAGAAGGCTCCAGAGAATGCTGGTTAATCTTTGTTCACTACTTTCCTTTGCACAGAGGGGGAAAAAATACTTTTTTTCATTCTAGTCACAATTTGAGTAACAAATAATGACAGTTCAAATACCAGCTGTGTGCTTAAAATGGTTGGCGGAAATGAATTTCCTCTGTCCTTTGGAATAGGCGTCATTCTTGGTTTTGTCCAATAATAATGACTACAGTGGACGAATAAGCCAAAAGCACCTGATGGGCTTCCATTCTTTAGTTCTGCATGGAAAGTTTTCAATTTTAAGAAAGTTCTAGAAAAAGTGGTGCTTCACGACTAAAGAACTCTTTAGTACAGGGGTCTCCAACCTTTGCAACTTTAAGTCTGAAGGACTTCAGCTCCCAGATTTCAGGTTTACATTCTGAGAAGTGTCAATTAACTACAGTCAATTAAAACAGATGGTAGAACAGGTAGGCGATGAACCTTTACGCACTATAACAGGTGTCTCCAATCTTTGCAACTTTAAGTCTGAAGGACTTCAGCTCCCAGACTTCTCCAGCCAGTTTTGCTTTTCTGGGAGCTGAAGTCCTTCAGACTTAAAGTTGCAAAGGTTGGAGACCCCTGCACTATAAAACTATCCTTGAAAATACGATACCAGAAGAACTAGCTGGTTGAATAAAACACACTTCGAGTAGGAAAAAGGTTAGAACTTGGCCAGTAAGGCTCCATAACTGATTGGCTGCAGCTTTGCTGGCTGGAGAAGTCTGGGAGCTGAAGTCCTTCAGACTTAAAGTTGCAAAGGTTGGAGACCCCTGCTTTAGTACATGTAATGTTACTTTTAACTTAGTTTTTCTTAAAGTAAGCTTTCTCTTGGTGTCTGTGTCAACACTTATTGGGTGAGGATGGCAAGGAAAAGAGCTTCCACATGAGGGCACCTTAACTTATTATTCTTTCAGATGCTGATTAAAATTTAAGCACCTGACCTAATTTGTCTTATTGGTCCAGGTGTTAAATGATTCGGTGAACCTGAAGCTGTTTTTAAATATTTTATTGTTGCAAATGCTGCTTATTTAAGATGCCTCATTTTAGAGGCAATGTATTAATGTTATTGTAGACTACAGTACTTAAAAAAAACAAATTTGAAACATATAGATCTTTTACTACAATCTTCCAAATTTGTCTTCCAGTTGCAAGTATCTGTTCTACTGCTATGTAATTTTTGTGACATACATTGAGCATCATAAAATAGCCATTTTTTTTTTTCCTACATAGAATTCTTTCCAAAACTAATTTTTCCCCCTCTGATTCTAATCACATTTTCTATTGGCTTCAGGTCTGACATGAATTTTTTTAAAAGTTTAGGAAAACCTTCCCTAACATGGTTTTCCTCAACGGGATTAGATCAGGGGTAGTCAACCTTTTTATACCTACTTTTGTATCTCTGTTAGTAGTAAAATTTTCTAACTGCCTACCAGTTCCATAGTAATGGGGATTTAAAAAGTAGGGAAGTCAATTAAATTTAAAAAAAGCAAAGTGCTTCAGTATTGGACAAAACCCCTGCTGCCCACCATGAAAGCTGGAACGCCAACTAGTGGGCGGTAGGGACAAGGTTGACTACCATTGGATTAGATTGTAACTCCAATAAAATAGGGAGCATGTGACCAGTGACACCAGAATAATAGGTACTTTAGTAGCATTAAGCTTGAAAAAAAATATAGGAATTGTTTTGGTCATTTCAGTGGCCGGGAGAGAAAGGAGATGCAAAAGCTCCTTTCTCACTTGAAGGGGATGTAGAATTAAGTTGGCATTAATGAGTTATCTGAACTGTTAAATTACAGTACACTAGCAAAAAAATAAAGTTGTGATCTTGAGTTTTTATTTTGAGACTCTGTCCAAGCTTGGTTCCCAGGAAAACCAAACGTGTTTAGGAAAATTACATTTGAAATTAAATGTTAAACTGCGATAAAACAGCCCCAGTTTTATTTTGGGTAGTGCCTTCTCTGAAAGGTAGTGATATATGATAATATCAATCTTTTATGTTTAGGGTAATCAACATGTTTGGAGATCTATGAAAGAATAGTACATCTGTATTAGAACCTTGGGCAGTCTAGTGAAGTTTCTCTGGATTATCAAACTGGAAAAGGACGATCCCATGACTAAATGTATAAAGCTCTTGCATGGTTCTCTTGTCCACCAGTTACATGTCTAGTTGCTGTCTTCTAGTATTAATTCTAGTCTCATCTTAAGGAATTTGCTCATTCTGAACTTGGGATCAGTAGGATAAAATGCTGGCTATTTAAAAAAAGAACCTCTAAATGTTAAATTGTTTATCAGGCCAGAATAGTGAGTGTATAGAGAAGTGGTTGCCAATTATGTTTTAGTTTTCATTTTAAAAAATCATGGAATTATTTAAAGAGATTTAAGGTCGTATGTAGGTTTAAAAACTACATATTTTAATAAGATGCAAAGTTATTGTTTATTTTGTGAGGTTTTTTTGTCTTATGTCTTAAATTTGGGGCTCATTTTTTTGTTTGCTTTTTGCTCTAATCACATCTTCACCAAACCCATGACTTTCAGGCATGTTGAATTAAAATTTCCATCATGCCAATGCCCAAGGATCATGTGAACTGACTATTCTGAAAGACACAGTTGAATACATAGAATACATCAAGTTGGGAGAAGTTCTTTCCTTTTTTTTTTTTAAATTAAATTTTATTGAATCATTAAAAAACAAAAGCTTACAGAGTAAGACATTAAATGATACAAAGCGATTGCAGAGAGTATTGCAGTATAATATTCCCTAATAGTTTCAGTTACAGAAACCATTTGATAAATAAGCTATTTTAATAATCAGCTTTGCAAAGGGAAGTGATGCTTCACCTTTTTTACTGTATGCTGTTAGCACTAACTTCCATTGAGTGTGTTTCCATGTGTCTTTAATTGTAGCTACTTCCGCCTCTTATCAATGACTTAATTATTGTGGATGTTTAAATTTAGGGCTTTTCCTAGTTTGAATTTCACTTGGGAGTTGGGTTGTTCACCCCAAAGCTTAAAGGCAGAGTCAAGTCAAAGCTAAAAGTACATTTTACTTGACTGAGTTGCAAAAGTGTAAGTGAATGTAGATATTACAAACTTTTGTGTCACTTTAGCCAAAGACTCGAAAGCAGCCTATAAGGCTCTATAACAATAATATTGCGGAACAATAAAGGCACAAATAAACTAACCAGTTTAGCATTAGTAATTAAATTGGTTGCAAACTCTCGTGGTTAACAAATCTTTTTTTCTTTTTCAGATGTACCAAATTTTGTCAGCAGAAACCTCTGGATTTGAAAGATGATAATACTGAAAAACGCTGTCCTAGTACAGTAAATCCTTGGCACATCATAAAAGCTTTTAAAGTTTTGAATGAATTAAGAAGGTATTGTTCTTGAAAAGCGGGCAGTGTCTTTGGTAGTTTTCCAGATTTTACTCTTCTTGGAATTCAATGTTGAATATGAAATTGCATTATTTAAATAAGATGCTGGGCTGGGCGTTGCATTTTATATATTTGTTATTTTTTTCTCTCCAGAGAAAAGATTTTGAAGGGGAAACTTGCGATTTTTTTTGTTTGCGAAAAGTTTTATTGGTTTTAACAATTTATATTAGGAAAGGGGTAGGTAAGGTAGTTGATAATATTTAGAGCATCCACAACGGGTTTGATGACCGCCTCCGAGTATTCGTACATATTCAATTAGAAAAAAAGTTATTAAAGGGAAAAATTATCTTTCTTATGAAAGCATTCCTGTGAGGATAAGATATGTGGCTAGACAATGATGGGGCTTAGTTTTGAAGATAAAATTTTCTCCTTTTAGGGTGGTGTCTCCTTTTTAGGGACAAAGTGATAAATACTACTGGACCGCTATAGGGTCATTACTCCACCAATTGTGCTCTTGTCCACCGCATTGGAGGTGCTGCTATTTTGGGTTAGGTCTCCTACTTTTTCTTCACCGTCCCGTGATTTCATAACTTGAACGATATAGGCGTTGTGTCTCATATTTTCTCTGCCCCCACTCTTTGACTGGTTTTGGCATATGATTAAAGAAATGTAGTCTTTTTTTTTTTTGTCATGCCATTTAGTTTTAGCAATCCTTCCTAATGTTTGATAAGTTGATAGCTTTGATACGTTGAGATCTGGCCGCCAGATTCACCTGTATTGCTGTGGATATCTGAAAAGGGAAAGCTAAGTATGAGCAGTATCGCATAAAGTACTCGCCCGTATGATATCCATCATAATCGCAAAACGTTTTTCAGAAAGCAAATTGTTTGAAAATTGTTGTCCAGTGTTTGATCTAAAAATGTATTGGGCATTCTGGTCTAGATTTTTGAAAATTCAACTCAGCCTAGTTCACAAGAGAACTAGAGCAGCGATGGCGAACCTTTTTAGGCTCGCGTGCCATAAGGGGGGGAGCGCAGGGGGTCGTGTGCGGGCGTGCCACACCCATAATGCAATGCGTGACCCCCCCAGTGCACATGCACACACTACAGACATGCCCCCCCTATTTTTTACATGCTCTTTTCGCCCTCCCCAAGCTCCAGAGGCTTTATAGGAGCCTGGGGAGGGTGAAAAGAGCCTACGCCCCCCAGAGGCCCTCCGGAGGCTTCAACAACCTTCAGGAGGCTTCCCTGAAGCCTCCGGAGCACTCAAAATGACGCTCCAAGCAAATTGGAGGTCGGACCTCCGCCTTTTCCGCCAGTGTCTCAAAACGCTTTTATTTCAACAAGCTGGTCTAAGCATAACCACCCGATGTGGACTTTTCATTAGCTGTAAGTTTTAATTAGAGGATTTTAAAATGTTTTTAGCACAGAGTAAATTAAGTTTAATAAAGGTTTTAGTAAATGGTGTATTTGTATATTTGTATTGACTTTTAATTTCCTGTGCACCGCCCTGGGTCCTTTTGTAGGAGAAGGGCGGGATATTAATTTAATAAAATAAATAAATTGAATAAAAACTTCTGGTTTCGGCGGCGCGTCACTTTGAGTGCTCCAGAGGCTCCAGGGAAGTTCATGAAGCCTCCGGAGGGCCTCCGGGGGGAGGAGGCTCTTTTCGCCCTCCCCAGGCTCCTATAAAGCCTCTGCAGCCTGGGGAGGGTGAAAAGAGCATGCAAAAAGGGGCAAATTCAGCTGGCCAGCAGGTGCACATGTGCACTGGCCAGCTGACAGGGCATTGCCTCGTGTGACCTGACAAATGGCTCCACGTGCCACCTGTGGCACGCGTGCCATAGGTTCACCATCCCTGAACCAGAGCATTGGATGAAGATCTTGGAGTGCTTGGTTGCAATTAGTCCAGCTCAGCCCTGCCTGCACCAAGGCTGCACAGTAATAAATCCCAAATGTATTTGGCGAAACAAGAACAAATCAAGGCCTTGAGGGAGCAAAGGATCCAGGTAGGTAGTCCAGAATGCCAAAAGGAATGCAAAGGCTCTTGGAAAGTTCAAACTTTGGCACACAACACTTCAGGAACTCGGCGTTTGTTCCCGAAAAATGCCCCTCCCCACAGCGTCTCCTTAAGTCTCATTCCCCAGGTGTGCCTGGTGAAGATGTGCGGGGCACTCTCCTCACGAGTAGCCTGCTCCGTCTGCGCTGATCACACCTTCTCTGCGCTCTCCGAGCTCTTGCATCAGGAGGGGAGGATTCTTGCTCCTCATCTGAACTCTCTCTCTCTCTCTCTCTCTCTCTCTTTTTAATTTTATTCAAATTTATACCCCGCACCTTCTCCAAAAAGGACCCAGGGCGGCGCACAGGAAATTTAAAACAATACAAATATAACAAAAATACAAATTTTAAAAAGCTATTAAATCCATGCCCCGTGCTAAAATAGTATAAAATCCCCCGAATTAAAATCTATCTAAAAACAGTCAAAACGGGAGGTTATGCTAGGCCGGCTTGTTGGAAAAGGTGCGTTTTAAGACGCTGGTGGAAGAGGCGGAGGTCTGAGATGGTGCGTAGTTTGGGGGGCAAGTCATTCCAGAGGGTAGGGCCCGCCACAGAGAAGGCCCTTCTCCTGGATGTCGCCAACCGGCATTGCCCGGCCCACGGCACCCTGAGAAGACCCTCTCTGTTGGAGCGGATCGATCGAAGGGATTTTTAATAATTGCAGGGTCTTTCCTTAGTAAAAAAAAGAAAAGAAAAGGTCAATAGCCCTACTAACAAGAAAAACGATAAGAACCTGCATATTGATTATCAACTGTTTATTTTATTAAACTTGGTGAATCTGCACAATAGCTAACTAACCAGGCAAGGATTATCTTTCCTGTCGTCTAAAATTATTTTTGTTCTGTTTTTCTTAACAGTCAAAACCTATTATGTGATGTGACAATAGTTGCTGAAGACATGGAAATTGCAGCTCATCGAGTTGTGTTAGCAGCTTGTAGTCCATATTTCCTTGCGATGTTTACAGGTACCTTTTTTTCCCTTCTTGCCTCTTGCGGTTGAACTCAGCCTATTTTGAAAGGCATAAGCCAGCGATGGCGAACCTTTTTAGGCCCGCGTGCCATAAGCGGGGGGGGGAGCGCAGGGGGGGGTCGTGTGCCAGCGTGCCACACCCATAATGCAATGCATCCCCCCAGTGCGCATGCGCGCAGGACAGGCGCTCCCCCCATTTTTTACTTGCTTTTTTCGCCCTCCCTAAGCTCCAGAGTCTTTACAGGAGCCTGGGGAGGGGGAAAACAGCTCCCCCCCGGCCCCCTGGAGGCCCTCCAGAGGCTTCAGGAGCTTCCCTGAAGCCTCCGGAGGACTAAAAACGGCCCTACGAGCAAACCGGAAGTCACTTCCGGTTTGCTCATAGCATTTAGTCTTCCGGAGACTTCAGGGAAGATCCTGAAGCCTCAGGAGGGCCTCCAGGGGGCTGGGGGGAGCTGTTTTCCCCCTCCCCAGGCTCCTGTAAAGACTCTGGAGCTTAGGGAGGGCGAAAAAAGCACGTAAAAAATGGCATAAGCATAATGGCTATTTCCTCAGGGTGCTACTGTGCTGTATGTAAATGTGCACCTTGTATTTAAAACACTTTAATAAGTCAATTTTGGCCTTGAAGCTGATTCATAGAAGAAAAGCACTGAAGACTTAAAAGCAGGGTAAGAAGCGAGGACGGGCGGGCGGGCCCTCCAGAGCATTGTACTGGAACGATATCTGGTGTTCCGGGCAAGTTCCGGTACGCTGATCTTCTTTGAGAAGATCCAAAAAATATTTTTCATTCATCTTGTGAGTAATAGCGTCTCCTGAACCCAGTGCCTCTTTAAAAAAAAACAATTCTTCTGTTTCCAACAGTAATTAACTTTGGCTGCAGCATTTCCTAAAACATATTTAGATCAAAATGTTAAGATTCTCGTTAAGGATAGGTAATTTCTGTTTTTTTCTGAGATGTGTATAAATAAAAGTAACTGGGTGTAACAGGGTAGCTGGTTAACTCTCTGCTTCACTTTGAATTCTCATATAACAGCTTTAAAAGCAAATGAATATATTATTTAAAACGGTAGTGAAAGAGAAAGATAAAGTTGCATCAGTACCACAGTAGTTTTATATTCTCTCTGTTCCACCTTTCATTGTGATTAAACAATAGGTTCTGATATCATAGTAATCTTGCAGGCAGAGAGATGGAAATTAATGCTCTACTCAGAAAAAAATTGAGATATCAGATGTGGTTAGTTTGGGAATCAGCCAACTTCTGATGTTATAAAGCTAGAGGATTTGTTTTCCTTAGTATCGCTTGAAGTTCAAGCTGTTATTTTAACACGTTCGATATTGCAGGCATTTTCCATTGTTAACCAATAGATTTTGGATATACCTCAGAAATGCTCCTCAGAGCTGAGATTTGCTTTAAATTCTCTTTTCTGAACATTCATTCTGGCACTACAGGTAGTTCTATTCCAATCTCCACAAATGGAAAAGAGATGAAATTGTTTTACATGACAATAAATCAAAATGCTGATACTATTAAGGCTCTTGATTAATGCTTGCAACTTATTTTGATCTTTAAAAAAAATCAATTTACATATAAAATGAATTGACCAAATTAGTGTACGTTCCACTATTTATTAAAATCTGCTTTTTCCATATACTGTATGGAATCATATATCACAACTAGCAGCTGCCGGCAGCCAAGACTACTCTAGTTTTTCCTGGCTTTCAAAACACATGTCACCGATGCTAGTCCATGTATGATATGGACATATGCCATATGATTGATTGATTGATTGATAAATACTTACATACATACATAGCAGGGACCGGCTGAGCTGCTGACGGACTCTGATAGCGAGGAACAACATGAGTGTGCCCTGGAAGCTGAGGAAGACCCTGGGGGGTGTTCAGAGTCAGAGCAGGAACCAGAGAGGCTGGTTGGCCACCAGGAGGCGCCTGAGACATGGAGCAGTGGGGAGGATCAAAGGCAGTTTGTCTCTGATGCTAGAGTGAGAAGGGCTGAGAAACAGAAGCAGCAACTCCCTAAGCAGGTTCACAGAAGGTGATTAAGCATCAGGTGGTTCTTGATTGGCCCCTCCCAAGAGAGCTTATAGGTGAGGCGATGGGAGGGGACATTTGCAGGAAACAACCATTCGGAAAGGAGCCATGAATGTCTGTCTGTGAATTCAGCTCGTGCCTGTTCTGTGTAGGAGTTTTGAAGGTCTGTGTGAAAGGTTGCTGCAGAGTTAAGCTTGTGACATGAATGTTCTGGGCTCTCAGCCAAAAGACTGGTTATCTTGCCTAATTAATAGTGGCCAACAGCCAAGTCTGGGTTATTGTCTATTTGAAGGCCTTGGACAGAACACATACATAAATACATACAAATCATAATATAAAATAAATATGTTAGTCCAACTCAGTGCTGAAGCTTCCAAGCAATCAAGTTATGAACAATACTGAAACATAGCCATTCAAAATATTTATGTAATTTGAAAAGGTGGTAAATTAAGTTTGATTACTGTTTTTTCTAATTCCAGATTTATTTAGTATTTCAATTTCGAGATTGAATTCAATTCCAAGTTGTAGGATAATGTTTGAGAATCAGCTTATTTCTCTTCCTCAAGAAAAGAAAGAGCTTCCTTTTTGGTCCCTGGTGCTTTCGAATTATAGTTGTACAAAATTAGGAATTATTAAAAATGTCAAAACTTCTGAAAGGCATTCAGTACCTCGTGGCTGATACTTTGGTACCCGTGAGTGGTATTATATTGCCATTTCCTGTTTTATTACTTTTTCCCCTCCCTAATAAGATCTCTTTGTAGCATGTTTATTCTACTTGCCAATATTTGAATTAAATCTGTTTTGCAGGGGAAATGAGTGAAAGTCAAGCAAAGAAAGTTCAAATCAAAGAAGTTGATGGTTGGACCCTTAAGATGATCATTGAATACATTTACACAGGGGAAATTACAGTCACAGAAGAAAATGTACAGGTGAGTGAGATGATTATATTTATTGACCACTAGCTGTTCTCGGCCACGCGTTGCTGTGGCCCAGTCTGGTTAAATGGCCAACCAATCTATGTGTAGGTCTACACCTGCACACACAAACACATACACACAACCACCGTATAACCCCCAATCTACCTACCTACTGTATTTCTCCCTCTCCCTCTCTATCCCTCTACCTACCTACCTACCTACTGTATTTCTCCCTCTCTCTCTCTATCCCTCTACCTATCTACCTACTGTATTTCTCCCTCTCTCGCTCTATCCCTCTACCTAGCTACCTACCACCTACTGTATTTCTCACCCCCCCTCTCTCTATCCCTCTACCTACCTACCTACCTACCTACCTACATATGGACAGAGTATTTTATGTCATAAAGGATGACATAATACCTGTGACCCATTGCTCTCTGTGTATCAATCTACCTACCTACAGTTGAAAAACTGATAAGTGATAACAGGTAAAAATAAAATGTAATTTAGTCCCATTTGAAATTTATTTTGTGAGTACTCTGCAATTATGTCTTTTAAAATGTCTCATTTTTATCACATTAAAATTACCTGTTAACAACTTTTAGAAGCCAGAACCAATATAATGATGGAACCTCGTCCAAGTCCTTTCTTCCCATAGAATCAAAGTAAAGGCATATAAGATGCATATTCCAAATATTACTCAGTGTATTATAATTTGTTAAAATCAACACAGTAGAGGGTGTTTTCTTCCACAGCCTCTGTGAGAACTGTCAAGCTACATATTTTCAGGAAAGGAAATTAATAGCTGGATCTTTAAGATGCTCATAAAATATGTTCATACGAGGGAAATTATAGTTACAGAAAAAAATGTACGAGTGGTAGAACTCAAGTAAAATTTTGAAATACTATATTATTTAGCAAGAGTTTGAAATGAAATCAAGACCTTCACAACCAGAACCCTTGCAGGAAGAAGTTAATTGCTAATCAAATAAGAGTAATTTTAGTATAGAACAAATAATACATTTCAAAATGATAATTTCACAGTTACCACCAGTTTAAAAATCAAAAGCGCAATGCATATTGTGGTAAAATATAAAGGAGAAAATCTTATATCAACTTTTAAATACTATTCTAATGGGAGTGGGGTTTGACAAACAGCATGGTCATTTTAGCTTAATTTTTTGCCATATACTTTCATGACAACAGATGCCAAAACAAAATCCAAAGTAAGAAACTTTTTAGAACAATATTAATGTCAACATCCAGCTCAAGAATCTAAATGGGGCTCCCATTGAGGTGCACTCGAAGGTTGCAGTTAGTCCAGAATGCGGCTGCGCGGATGATTATGGGTGCCTCAAGGCAATCCCACATAACACTTCTCCTGCGCGAGCTGCACTGGCTACCTGTGGCCTTTCGGGTGCGCTTCAAGGTGTTGACGACCATCTTCAAAGCGCTCCATGGCTCGAGGCCTAGCTATATACGTGACCGCCTCCTGCCCCATACATCCCTTCGACCGATCCGCTCCCACAGAGAGGGCCTTCTCCGGGTACCGTCGGCCGGACAATGCCGGTTGGCGACGCCCAGGAGAAGAGCCTTCTCTGTGGCGGACCCAGCCCTCTGGAACGACCTACCCCCCGATTTACGCACCATCGGGGACCTCCGCCTCTTCCGCCAACGTCTTAAAACTCATTTATTCCAACAAGCGGGCCTAGCATAACCCCCGTTTCTGACTTTTATAGGGAAAATTTTAAATTTTAGAGAAATTTTAGAGTTTCATTAGTTTTAGCACAGGGAAAGTTTAATAGTTTTTAATAATTATGTATTTTCGTATTTTTGTATGGTTTTAATAACGCCTGTGCGCTGCCCTGGGTCCTTTTTAGGAGAAGGGCGGGGTATACATTTAAATAATAATAATAATAATAAATAAAATTCCAGGTTCCTTCCAGTTCCGAAAATCTTACTGTTTATTGAATACCCTGCATGGTAATGTCGAAGCAAAACTAACTCTGAGGTTACAAACACTGATTTATAGAATTAAACAATAATTTCCCAGCCAAACCCCCAACTTCTCACACAGTCCATGTAAGGAAGTTCCCTTTATTATGGGAACCATCTGCTTCTGCTCCACACGTGTTATGATGTCCTTGAGAAGGTTTTAGGCTCTTCAGAAGAATCCTAGAGGTTTCGTTTCTCCATCTAACCCAGGGGTCTCCAACCTTTGCAACTTTAAGTCTGAAGGAGTTCAGCTCCCAGACTTCTCCAGCCAGTTTTGCTGGCTGGAGAAGTCTGGGAGCTGAAGTCCTTCAGACTTAAAGTTGCAAAGGTTGGAGACCCCTGATCTAACCCATTCTAAAGCAACCCCCCCCACACCTTACGCTAACAGGAAGTTGAAACAAAGAAGCACGCAGCCTGGCAAAGGTTCATTCTTGACAATTCATTTCACGTTTTTTTAGAATTTTGATCACTCTGCATCAGTGGTGGGTTTCAAATGTTTTTAGAACCTACTCTGTAGGTGTGGCCTATTTTGTGGGCGTGGCTTGGCAGTCATGTGACAGAGTGGGAGTGGCCACCCTTTAAAATGTGGTGAAACTCATTTAACAACGCTCTTGCTTAGCAAAATTTTGAACTCAATTGTGATGATAAATTCTTTCTTTCTTTCTTTCTTTCTTTCTTTCTTTCTTTCTTTCTTTCTTTCTTTCTTTCTTTCTTTCTTTCTTTCTTTCCCTCCTTTCCTTTCCTTCCCGTTGGGTCACTGGCAGCGGCGGGCCAGATTTACTTCCAGGTACGCCGGTGGAACCCCCTCTCACCGGTTCTCTAAATTTCACCAACCGGCTCTCGCGAGTAGGTGCGAACCTGCAGAAACCCACCACTGCTCTTCATGTATTTTGTCTATTGTGCTTCTGGTAGTTCCTGAACTTGTCAGTAATTACATATGTCGAGTGCTGTGGGATAATTGGCTTGAGTATCTTTGAAGAACAGTTCTCACTGAAGTTCAGATATGGCAAGGTTTTAATGATTTTTGGAATGTTTTTATTTTATACTAGCCGTGCCCGGCCACGTGTTGTGGTGGCTTAGTCTGGTGAAATGGAAAAGAAAGAAAAGAGAAAGAGCACGTTTCTAATATGTTTCAGGAAATGAATGCTATGGTAAACGACACAGCTCAATTCCAATGCCCACCCTCTGCCTGCCTTACTGTTTCGCATTGGCGCGGCACCCAACCGGCCCAGCGCCCAACCGGCCCGGCTACCTGCCATCGCCATTAGCCGCTACCTCAGAAACACTGATGTAATTCCCACTCTAGTTCTATGGAAACAGACCCTCAAATTCGTAGCGCCTTCTGGGTAGCATGGTTTTGTCCCACCCATTTGCCGCAGTGTATGAGGGAATTTTTCTTCGCCGCTACTACAGCTCCTGAGATGCCTCGCGAGGACGAAGAGGAGAATGAGAAAAGGGAGGGAGGGAGGGAGGGAGGGAGGGAGAGAGAGAGAGAGAGAGAGAGAGAGAGAGAGAGAGAGAGAGAGAGAGAGAGATATTAAGAGGGCTTTCTCGAAGCGGGAGGAGGAGAGGAGCTTGCACCTGCGGTAACAGGCCCTGGTGGCGCATTTTCCCTCCATCGGGCGGAGGAGCAGTGTAGACAGGAGGGGAGGGGTTTGCGCTGTAGAGTGAAGCGGGCCAAGGAGTGGCTGAAGCCGGTGAGAAAGCTGAGGAGGCCGTGGTAGGTTGAAGGCGAAATGGAATCGTAAAATACTTAGTATAGCGTGTGTTGCTTTTACCCATCACAGGTGTGACATCTAAATATTAGTAGATATATAAAAAATGTGCGTATTCGAATGCAACATTGTGTCAAAATTTCAAAGCAATCGGTGAAGAACTTTCGGAGATTTAAGATTTTGAACAAACGGACATTTACATTTTTATTTATATAGACTAGCTATACCCGGCCTCATGTTGCTGTGGCCCAGTCTTGTTAAATGGCCAACCAAATGGCCAACCAATCTGTGTGTAGATCTACACCTGCACACATACACACAACCACCGTATAACCCCCAAGCTACCAACCTACCTACCATATCTCTTTCTCTCTATCTATCCCTCTACCTACCTACTGTATTTCTTCCTTTCTCCCTCTATCTACCTACCTACCTACATACTGTATTTCTCCCACTCTATCTATCCCTCTAACTACCTACCTAGTGTATTTCTCCCTTTTTCTCTATTCCTCTACCTACCTACCTACCTACCTACTGTATTTCTCCCTATCTATCTATTCCTCTACTTATCCTACCTACTGTATTTCTTCCTCTCTCCCTCTATCTACCTACCCACCTACCTACTGTATTTCTCACTCTGTATCTATCCACCTACCTACCTACCTACTGTATTTCTTCCTTTCTCCCTCATTCTACCTACCTACTGCATTTCTCCCTATCTATCCCTCTACCTACCTACCTTCTGTATTTCTCCCTCTCTCTCTATTCCTACCTACCTACCTACTGTATTTCTCCCTCTCTGTCTATCCCCCTACCTACCTACCTACCTACCTACCTACCTACCTACCTACTGTATTTCTCCCTCTCTATCTATCCCCCTATCAACCTACCTACCTACTGTATTTCTCCCTCTCTATCTATCCACCTACCTACCTACCTAACTACCTACCATATTTCTTCCTTTCTCCCTCTATCTACCTACCTACCTACTGTATTTCTTCCTTTCTCCCTCTATCTACCTACCTACCTACCTACTGTATTTCTTCCTCTCTATCTATCCCCTACCTACCTATCTACCTATGTTTCTCCCTATCTATCTATCCCCCTACCTACCTACCTCCCTCCTGTATTTCTTCCTCTCTATCTATTCCCCTATTTACCTACCTACTGTAGTACAATAATACAATAGCAGAGTTGGAAGGAACCTTGGAGGTCATCTAGTCCAACTCCCTGCCTAGGCAGGAAGCCCTATACCATTTCAGACAAATGGCTATCTAGCATCTTCTTAAAGACTTCCAGTGTTGGGGCATTCACAACTTCTGGAGGCAAGCTGTTCCACTGGTTAATTGTTCTAACTGTCAGGAAATTCCTCCTCAGTTCTAAGTTGCTTCTCTCCTTGATTAGTTTCCACCCATTGCTTCTTGTTCTGCCCTCAGGTGCCTTGGAGAATAGCTTGACTCCCTCTTCTTTGTGGCAGCTCCTGAGATATTGGAAGGCTGCTATCATGTCTCCCCTGGTCCTTCTTTTCATTAAACTAGATATACCCAGTTCCTGCAACCATTCTTCATATGTTTTAGCCTCCAGTCCCCTAATCATCTTGGTAGCTCTTCTCTGCACTCTTTCCAGAGTCTCCACGTCTTTTCTGCATCGTGGTGACCAAAATGAATGCATGTACTTAGTATGTTAGCTGTCAAGAGTTTCCCAAGATATAGTATATATATTTATACTTAATTGGAGGCGCCTTGCCAAGTTTTTTTGAAGAAGTTCTCCAAGCAGGGTTGGGTTCCTGCCAGTTCTAAGCTCTTCTATAGAAGAGGTTCCACAAATCTGCAGGGCCGTTTAGAACCGGTTCCAGCTCCCTCCCCCTGCCTGTCCGCCCATCCTCAAGATGAAGAGCGAGAGGAGGAATTCTGGGAGTTGAAGTTCACAAGTCTTAAAGGTGTCAAGTTTGAACACCCCTGCGGTTATTTTTTGCTAAGGGTTAGGGGTGCAAGGGTCTTTTAACTTGACAGCTTTAAGACTTGCGTGCTTCAAATGCCAGAGTTCCTGAGCCAACATTTGGGTTGCTAAGCAAGAGCGGTGTTAAGTGAGCTTCACCACATTTTACAAGTTGGCCACACCCACCCAGACACATAGCCAGCAAGCCACTCCCACCCGGTCACATGGCTGGCAAGCCACTCCTACCTGGTCACATGGCCGGCAAGCCACTCCCACAAAGCAGGCCACACCTACAGAAGAGGTTCTAAAAAATATTGAAACCCACCACTGGTGTACACATGATGCATCCTGCATGTGGGCCGTCAGTTTGACATCCCTGTCCTAGACAGCCCAGTATAGAGAAGCAAACAAATATATTCTGATCTATTCTGATTCATTTATCAAAACACAGCGTACAATTTAAATAAATAGCCGTGTTACTGCTGTCCTGTTCCGTCAATTCTTAATCACTATCCATGATGGTAAAGGTTGAAAACCGAATTAAGATTGAATTTACCTATTAGTTATGTAATTAATTAACCCCTTACAGCCTGTCTTAGACTTAGAAATTCCTTTTTTACTTTTCTTGATGATACGGACTCCGTTAATTTCGGTTATTGTAGGTACTACTTCCAGCAGCCAGTTTGTTGCAGCTGCAGGATGTAAAAAAAAATTGCTGTGATTTTTTGGAAACTCAGCTTCATCCTGTCAACTGTTTGGGTATTCGAGCATTTGCTGATGTGCATGCCTGCATTGATCTTCTGAACAAGGCCAACACATTCGCAGGTAGGTGAAAGCTCAGTTCTAAAAATGAGGATTGGGGTATTACTTTTAACTTTGGAGAAGCCATAATGCCCGCATTAAAAAGAATGTAAATTACAAGAGAGAAATTAAAGTTGTATGGATAACAAACAAAAATTGTTTTATGATTTGATATTAGCAAAGCAGCCAAAAGGCTGAATAAATTTCAAAAACTTAAAAGTTGTTGAAAAGTGCCTACAGCATCCATGGTTAAATTGTTAATCCCACTTACTATTAATAATAGTAGAATTCATCTATCATGTTTGCTTATATTTGTTTGTGTATGCTCTTGGTGTATATAACATTGTGCACACTTTGAAACATGCTCAAATGTACTGAAACAAACATGATACGGTGTTCCAAAAGTCTTAATATAGTTCTGTAATAAGACTTTGGGACACCCTGTATATAAAATAGGATTTATCCAGCCACTGCCATAATTTCAGCCTTTGAATCTTATCATGTTATTACATCTTTCAAAAGGAAGATCTACTTGTCAGTCTTATTTTGCAAATGTGGTGGCCTTATTTTAGAAATTATGTTGGCAGTTATATACGAAGTCCAATTAGCTTTATAAATAAGATTTCCCCGTTTTAAATGTCATTATTCTTTTCATGGACACGAGTGGTATATTCTAGCAATTATAACTAGAAAGAAAGCTATTTTGTGTTTCCTGAATCTCTGTAAGGATAAAATGCTTCCTTCATGCTGCTTCTGTTGCTGCAATCTATATTTTTACATTTTTTTGTTCTTGAAATAGAACAGCACTTTACGGAGGTTGTACTAGGTGAGGAATTTCTCAGCCTTGGTGTAGAGCAGGTGTGCAGCTTAATATCCAGTGACAAATTAACAGTAGCATCAGAAGAAAAGGTAAGGTAATGCCTTGCTCATTTAGACATTATGATATGTAATAAAGTAAAGTTGTGCAATCTGTTTTAGATGCTAATGTTTAAAATCTGGGTTTGAAATGGAGTGTTCTGTTCTTTTTTAGATCTGATACTCAGATGCTGTGTCTTCTTTTTTTTTTTTTTTTGCCAAAAATACTCCACCATAAGAATGGTCACAGTAAGGTCAGAAGTGTCTAAATTTGGCTTTGAAATATTTTTAATGCAAAATTTTTTGCACATCTTTAAAATCATTGAACTAGATTAGAAGGACCATTGTTGAAATATTTATCAATTTACAATATGTACCTTGATAGGAGGGTATAGGACAGGGATGGCGAACCTTTTTTGGATCACATGCCAAAAGCGGGGGGAGCGCAGGGGGGTCGTGAGCAGGCATGCCGCACCCATAATGCTTTGCGCATGCATGCATGACCAGCGGGGGCCCCCCCCATTTTTGGAGTGCTTTTTTCACCCTCCCCAGGCTCCAGAGGCTTTATAGGAGCCTGGGGCGAGCGAAAACAACCTCCCTCCCAGATGGTCTCCGGAGCCTTCAGGGATAAAACCAGCCCTACAAGCAGACCGGAAGTCTTTTCCCGAACTTTGGGTTTGCCCGTAGGGCTGGTTTTTCGCACTCCGGAGGCTTCAGGGCAGATTCTGAAACCTCCGGAGGGCGAAATATGGCCTCAAAAGAAGGCCGAAGTCATCATGCCCAGTGTGCGCATGCGTGCTGTCCAGCTAACAGGGCAAGCCTTGTGTGCCCTGACAAATGGCTCCGCCTGCCATGGGTTCGCCATCACGGATATAGGAGAAAGATATTTGAATGTGTTTTCTCTTTCACTCCAATCTGCTCAGATTTTTTCCCCCTCCAATTGTGACTGCCGAAGCAAAAATCTATGAAACTCAAAGAAAACTCTTTTCCCTACATTATTATATAGTTGGTGATAATGTAGGAGACCCCTTTCTTGCCTAGCTGAAGAACGGGGTCTCCTCCATTAACTCCCACTATTAATTTTATAGGGTTTTTAGCACGGGTTTTAAGTTAATTTAATATGTTTTTAATAGTATATATTGTTTTGTAATGGTTTTTAATAATGCCTGTGCGCCGCCCTGAGTCCTAACAAGGAGAAGGGCGGGGTATAAATTCGAAAAAATAAAGAAATAAATAAATAATAAACTGGTGGAAGGTTCTAATATTTATCTTCTCAAGGAAAACCAGTTGTGAAAAGAAATAATCTGAGTCAAACTGTACATGATACAAATACTGCTAAACGTGTGAAAGAGCTTGAAAGTATAAATACTGATAGGAGACCCTAGTTCCAGCTAATTCAGAAAAAGTTCATAGTGTTGTGGTCCGCCAGTGGCCTGAGGAGCTGGCAGTAGAGTCGGACAGTGAGGAGGTTGGGGAGGAGCATGGGCCAGTCCTGCAGGCTGGGGAAGGCTCGGACGAGGGCTCTGCGTCGGAGGCAGAGATGGGGCCAGGGCCATCTGGGAGTTATGTGCTGCCTCTGGAGCAGCGAGGCAGAGAAACAGGCTCCCCCTGTTCCCAGGGTGCACATGTGCAGAGCTGCCAATGGGAAGAAGAGTTAAGACAAAAGGGGTGACTTGGGAGTAAGGCTTGGAAATGAGTGGCCCCTCCTCGTGAGCTTTTGCAGGAAGCAACTTGGTTCATGCTGGTCGGTTTAAACTCTGAAGCTCTGTTTTTAACCAATTTCATGGTAATTTTAGTACAATGACAATAAAGGTGGTTGTTATTATTATTATTATTATTATTATTATTATTATTATTATTATTATTTATACTTTATTCATAAAACATGAAACTCAGCCAACTGAACATTTAAAAATGCATATTACAAACACTATAGACTGGTGCTAATGGTTGATACGGTTTGCTGCCAGCATCCTAGGTATCAACCAAGCATCTTCGTAGAATATAACATGTGCCAAGTAGCGCCGTTTTTTGCAGTTCCGCTGGTGTTATTGCAGGAAGCTGCAATTTGCTGAGATATTTAGTAAAATTCTTGGACATGGTGTCAAGTGCCCCGATGACAATGGGTGTCACTGTGACATGCTTCATCCATAGCCGTGTGGTTTCGATGGCCAGGTCGCGATATTTCATTATTTTTTCTAGTTCTTTTTCTTCGACTCTGGCATCTCCAGGAACAGCGACATCAATGAACTGTACACTTCGGCCCTCTACAACCATGATATCTGGTGTTGTTGTTGTTGTTATTATTAATATTATTGACTCTGTGCTCCACGTGGCCTTGCAAAGCTAACTGCCAATCAGGTCTTTGGCAGCGTTTCAAGGGAGATAAAGGTGGGTTGCTTATCAGCCTTATACCGAAAGACTGTGGCAGACTTCTGTCGGACTTTTTACAAACTATTTGTGACTCATTATGACCTTTGAATGAACATGAGTCCCAGCCGTTGAAATAAAAAGAGGGTTTATGGGGCTAAGCGTGTGATTTTTACTGTCTCAGGAAGCCTAGGTGAGAACACAGAGGGGAAAGGGAAATTAGATGTGTCGTTCTTTGTAATGCCCAAACTGGCTAGTTATTGTTACATTTTTTTAAAAAAAACACATTACTCTGGTCTAGATAAGTTAAAACTTTATATAAACCAACATGTCTTCTAAGAGATGAATGGGTGGAGACAGCAGAGAATTAGACCAGGCAGCTCCAGCTGGCTGTTGTTGGAAAAGTTCCTCCTCCCTTTGAATCTGGATTATAAAAGGAGCAAAATCTTAAGAGTTCTATATCTCTTAAGTTCTGTCGTATGTCCAAAGTGTCAAGAAAGCCATGCACAGAAGTCATAATGTGTCTTTGTTTCACATAAGGTATTCGAAGCAGTGATTACTTGGGTGAACTATGACAAAGATGTGAGGCAAGAGCTCATGGCGCGTCTGATGGAACATGTTCGATTACCTTTGCTGTCAAAGGAATATTTGCTCCAGGTAATTAACCAGAAGCATTTCATTCACGGCCTTTTCTCCCTCTTGTTACATAGCATAGTCTAGGCCAGTGATGGCGAACTTTTTTGGCTCGCGTGCCATATGTGGGGGGAGCGCAGGGGGGGTCGTGCGTGGCCCGTGCTGCACCCATAATGCAATGGGCGACCCCCCAGTGCGCATGCACGCACTACAGGCGCGACCCCCCATTTTTTGCATGCTCTTTTCGCTCTTCCCAAGCTCCAGAGGCTTTATAGGAGCCTGGGGAGGGCGAAAACAGCTTCCCCCACCCCCCCTGGAGGCCCTCCGAAGGCTTCAGCGACCTTCAGGAGGCTTCCCTGAAGCCTCCGGAGCACTCAAAATGATGCTCCAAGCAAATCGGACGTCACTTCCGGTTTCGGCCGCATGTCATTTTGAGTGCTCCGGAGGCTTCAGGGAAATTCATGAAGCCTCCAGAGGGCCTATGGAGGCGGCGGGGGAGGCTCTTTTCACCCTCCCCAGGCTACTATAAAGCCTCTGAAGCCTGCGGAGGGTGAAAAGAGCATGCGAAAAAGGGCAAATTCAGCTGGCAAGCATGCGCATGCGCCCTGGCCAGCTGACAGGACATCGCCTCGCGTGCCCTGACAAATGGCTCCGCGTGCCACCTGTGGCACACGTGCCATAGGTTCGCCATCACTGGTCTAGGCCAGGGGTGTCAAACTCACGCCGTCATGGCGGCGTCATGTGATGTATCGAGACTTCCCCCCCTTCGCTAAACTGTCATGGGCGTGGCCAGCATGTGACGCATCCAGCAGGTGCGCTGGGAGTTTGACAGCCCTGGTCTGGGCCAACTTACTGCAACCAACTCACTGCACAACAATTCAATTGTTCTCTTAATCATTTCGTTCGGTTACTTTGACGATAGCTGACCACATTTTCGTTGATACTAGATAACACTGTTGTATTTCTCGATCGATTTTCTTCTTTTTATTTTTGTTGGCCACAGTTCTATCACAAATTTATCTTGGGTATTTATTGAACTGCCCCGTATTTGGCTGACGCCAGAGAGATTCAGTTTCTCCTCCCATTTGCAGCCACAACAACTCCCTTCATGACCTTCAACCCAATCTACCTCATAGGGTTGTTGTGAGGAAATATGGGAGTATTATATATGATTTTTGAGCTCCCGGGCAAAGGTGGGATATGGATAAAAGCCTCTGGAGCCTGGGGAGGGTGAAAAACCGGCCCATCGCGCACCAAAAGCAAAGTGTGTGCATGCACATGCGTGCAGGGGGTTGCACGCATAGACATGGGTGTGGGCATGCCTGCGCACAACCCCCTTGCGCTCACCCTGCTTTTGGCACCCAGTGGGGAAAAGGTGAGCCATCACTGGTATATAGATTGGACTTGTAAATTTGAGGGTTACAGTGGTACCTCGGTTCACGAACGCTTCTGTTCACGAACAACTCGGTTCATGAACAGAAAAGTTCATCAAAATATGCTCCGGTTCACGAACTCCGCTTCGGTTCACGAACAGGAGCCGCGGCCATTTTAATGCTATTTCCTGGCTATCACATGGTTGTGACTTCCTGTAGGAAGATCGTGGAGAGAAGGAGACACAGAAAAAAGTACAATGTGAGTACTTTCAGTGACTTTTTTTGATTTTTTGTTACGCTTTTAGCACATACAAAAACCAAAAAAAAGATCAGAACGGATTAACCGGATTTACATTAAACCCTACGGGAAACTGTGCCTCGGTTCACGACCAATTCGGTTCGCGGCCAGAGTCAGTTCACGAATTAAGTTCATGAACCGAGGTACCACTGTATATGAACTAAGGGCACCATAAATGGGATAGCTCAATGATATGAATATAAAATACAACCATTTATAAAATAAATTTTATAACAAATTAAAAGTCCCCCAACCTGGACAATTTCTGACATGCAAACGTCGGCTTTCAGAATTCCTTGGTCTCTCAAGGTGAGAATTTTGGAAAGTAAAGTCTGCACGTCTAGAAGTTGCCCAGGCTGAAAAACCCTGATCAATTTTTTTTTTATTTTTTTTTTGTTATTCGTAGAGAATGTTTCAAAGAGTACTTTACAAATAAAAAGATAGTAGCCTGAAGGTGGAGCTCTTGCCTCGTAATCAGGAGGTTGTGAGTTCGATCCTAGGTAGAGGCAGATGTAGGGTCTCCTGCTTGGGCAGGGGGTTGGACTAGTTGACCTGCAAGGTCCCTTCCAACTCTGTTCATCTGTTACATCTTATTGTCATTATTTCTGGTATGTTTTCATTTAGCAATAATTGTTGGAAAAACAATTATTTTAAAGTGTTCACTGAACCAATTCAGAACTAATAAGTACACGAAAACTACATTCATGGCAATTAGTCAGTGTGTTCTTTCTTGCTAAGATTGCATCAATATGGCTAATTCACAGAGAGTTGAAGAAGAGATACTTGTTAAAAATAGCAGTGCATGCAAAGATTACCTAATTGAAGCAATGAAGTACCATTTGTTACCACTTGAGCAAAGAGCTTTGATGAAGTCCACACGGACAAGGTTAAGAACACCTTCCTGTCTTCCAAAGGTAAGCATGTCACTTACACCTACTTCCTTTTCGAATGGCCTTGCGTTATATGGGAAAAAAAATGTATGTGGTTTAAGTCATGGGCTTCTTTTTATTTTAAAACTAGCCATTCCTGGCCAGGCGTTGGCCCAGTCTGGTTGAATGGCCAACCAATCTGTGTGTAGATCTACACCTTCACACACAAACACATGCACACAACCTCTGTATAACCCCCAACCTACCTACCTACTCCCTGTCTCCCTCTCTCTATCCCTCTACCTACCTACCTACCTACCAGGGGTGGATTTCAAAATTTTTGGAACAGGTTCTGTGGGTGTGGCCTGCTTTGTGGGAGTGGCTTGCCGGCCATGTGACCGGGTGGGAGTGGCTTGCCGGCCATGTGACCGGGTGGGAGTGGCTTGCCAGCCATGTGACCGGGTGGGAGTGGCCAATTTGGAAAATGTGAAACTCACTTAACAATGGTCTTGGTTAGCAACCAAACTTTTGGGCTTAATTGTGATCATAAGTTCTCTCTCTCTCTCTCTCTTTCTTTTTCTTTCTTTCCTTCTGTCTTTCTTTCTCTCTTTCTCTGTCTCTCTTTCTTTCTCTGTCTCTTTCTTTCCTTCCCTCTTTCTTTCTTTCTCTCTCTCTCTTTATTTCTTTCTCTTTCTCTCTTTCTTTCTCTTTCTCTCTTTCTTTCTCTTTCCCTCTTTCTCTCGCTTTCTTTCTCTCTCATTTTTTCTTTCTTTCCCTCTTTCTCTCTCTCTTTATTTCTTTCTCTTTCTCTTTCTTTCTTTCCCTCTTTCTCTCTCCCTCTCTTTCTCTCTCTTTCTTTCTGTCTCTTTCTTTCCCTCTCTCTCTTTCTTTTTTTTCTCTTTCTTTCCTTTGTCTCTTTCTTTCTCTTTTTCTCTGTCTGTCTTTCTTTCTCTCTCCCCCACTTTCTTTTTCTTTCTTTCTCTTTCTCTCTCTCTCTTTCTTTCTTTCTTTTTCTTTCTCTTTCTTTCCCTCTTTCCCCCCTCTCTTTCACTATTTCTCTTTTTCTCTCTCTCTCTTTCTCTTTCTTTCTTTCCCTCTATCTCTCTCCTTCTTTCTTTCTCTCTCTCTTTCTCTTTCTTTCTCTTTCTCTCTTTCCGTCTCTTTTCTTTCTCTCTTTCTCTCTCTCTTTTTTCTCTTTCTTTCCTTTCTGTCTCTCTTTCTTTTTTCTTTCTCTCTGTCTGTCTTTCTTTCTCTCTCTCCCACCTTCTTTTTTTCTTTCTCTCTCTCTGTCTCTCTCTCCTTTGTTTGCCCATCTGTCACTCTGTGTGTGTGTGTGTGTGTGTGTGTGTGTCTGTCTCGCATTCAGGCACTTAAATCACTCATTCTGTGTCTCTGTCTATCTTTCTCTCCCTCCCTCCCACTCTCTGTCTCTCTGTGTGTGTCTGTCACTCTCTGGTTCCCCCCTCCCTCCCTGTCTCTCTGTGTGTCTGTCTCCCCCCCCCCCCCCACAAACCTCCTCAGCTCCAGGAAGTAGCCTGACCGGCCCGCCAGCCCGCTGGCTGTATTTACTCGCTCTCTTTATTTATTTTATTTATTTAAATTTATATCCCGCCCTTCTCCACGAAGGACCCAGGGCGGCGCACAGGAAAATTTAAAAACATACAAAATACAATAAATATAATTTAAAAAACTATTAAATAACCTATCCTGCGCTAAAACCAAATTTTAAAAACCCAATTTAAAACTACCTAAAAGTCCCCATGGGAGGTTAGGCTAGGCCGGCTTGTTGAAACAAATATGTCTTAAGACATTGGCGGAAGAGGCGGAGGTCGGTGATGGTACGTAATTCAGGGGGTAGGTCATTCCAAAGGGCTGGGCCCGCCACAGAGAAGGCTCTTCCCCTGGGTGTCGCCAGTCGGCATTGTCCGGCCGACGGCACCCTGAGAAGGCCCTCTCTGTGGGAGCGTATCGGTCTAAGGGATATCCCTCTCTCTCACCCATCCACCGGACGAAGGAACCTGGCATCCGATGGGTGAGCAAGCGAGCGAGCGAGCAACCGCAGCCAGCGGGCCAGCGGATTGTTGGGCGCTGCTGCAGCAACTTTCCTTACCCGCCTGCCGGCCAGTCGGCCACAGTTATTTACTCACTCGGACCTCCCCAATCTCCCTCCTGACCGCCCATGCCAAAGTCGGGGACCCCTTTCTGCACCCCTTCCCCCCCCCACAAGGCCAGACCCCCCTCCCTCCCCAGACCCCTCCTCTTCCCCTTCCCCCCCCTCCCCTTTGCCCGGGACCCTCCGGGCGCCGCTCACCTTCTGCAGGGCGCGCACGTTCTCCTCGCCCAGGAGGCCGCTGGCGCCCTGGTAGACGCCGCTGGCCGCCCTGCGGAGGCTGTTCTGCTTGTCGGCGCGTCCCCCGCGCCCCCGTCCCGCACAGCAGCAGCAGGAGCAGCAACAGCAGCAGCGCGCCCCGCGCCCCGCTCCGGCTCGCCATGGCGCTCGCGGGTGGCTCGTGCGCTCCAGCCGGGCGCGCTTGGCTCGGCTCGGCGCGAAGCCCCCCCAAGCCTCTGCATTCGCGCCAAGTGCGAAAGGCCCAGCCCGGCCCTTAAAGCTGCCGGCGTGGCTGCAGGGGGTCGGGATGGCTTCGCGCAGCCCGCAAATAGCTGCTGAAGCCCCCCCAAGCCTCTGCATTCGCGCCAAGCGCGAAAGGGCCGGCTCGGCCCTGGCAGCTTCAAAACTAAAGGGCCCAGGCTGGGCCTTGAAACTCTTTCCCTTTTGGCGCGGCTGGGGAGGGCGGGGGGGCCTTCGCGCACCTAGCATGCCTTCCGCTGCCCTCCCTAGCCATGCTAACAACGAAAGAGCTTCAAGGCCCGGCCCCCGCCCTTTAGTTTTGAAGCCTGGCAGGCTAGGGGCGGCGGAAGGCAGGCGCGCTAGCCTGCGCGACCCCCCCCCCAGCCGCCCCAACAGAGAAAGAGCTTCAAACGGAGGTTTTGACGGAGCGAGCCACATGTTCCGGAAGTAACTTCCGGGTCCATCGTCCAACGGGATCGGCCAGGATCTCTAAATTTTACGATCGGGCTCACACGATCCTGGCCGATCCCCTAGAAACCCACACCTGCTACCTACCTACCTACCTACCTACTTACCTACCTACTTACCTACCTACTGTATTTCTCCCTCGCTCTATCCCTCTACCTACCTATCTACCTACTGTATTTCTCCCTCTCTCTGTATCCTTCTACCTACCTACCTACCTACTGTATTTCTCCCTCTCTCTCTCCCTCTACTTACCTATCTAACTACTGTATTTCTCCCTCAGAGTATTTTATGTCATAAAAGTTGACATAATACCTGTGGCCCACTCTCTGTATCCATCTACCTACCTTTTTTACAATTTTTTACATTTCCGTTGCGTGTACCTGGCACAGGTGTGACATGTATACAATCTATATATATCATTGGTGCCATATTTCAAAGAAACGTTGTATGAAAATGTGGAAGCGATCGGTGCAGTACTTTAGGAGATTAGCGGTTTTGAAAAAACTCTTGTTACATTTTTATTTATATAGATATGTATACAATTGGAATAATTGAAATAAAGTAGAAAGTTATAGAGTTGGAAGAGCCATTATGTCAATAAGTCTTACTTTCCTGTTCAATTAAAGCATACCTAAATCTATCTAGTAAAAATGATTAAAGCAGCCAGAGAGTCTTGTCAGTGTTCAGCTGCATACTTGTTCAGTTGTGATTACATTCTTGTTAACCTAGGACTTTCTACCTTTGATTTAAAAAAAATTGAAAACTCTTGTGTGGCATTAATGGAGTTACAATTCATGAAGAAGCGCCTCTCTTAACTAAGCCGACTTAGCCTGTGCAGGCAAAGGAAGATAGCCTCTCGTTTTTTTCCCCAGGGACAAGTCAAAAAAGGGCTGCTCCATATTCATATCTGCAGGGCTTTCCTTGAACTTTTTGAACCCATTCTGAGAAATGGAATAGTACTGTGGATAGGATATTTTTGTTCATTGTCAGAGACTGTTCAGTTCCCCCCCATTTAATGTGCATCTAGATTGTTAGCAACTCTGGGTTCAGAATCAGTGTTACAACTCTGGTCCCTTAACCAGCGTTAGGAAAATAAATGCGGAATAGTGTAATACAGTAAAGAGATATGTTGCTGTAATCACAAACAAACTCTAAAACAGTGATAGTAAGAAAATAAATAGTCTTTACTTTGTAGCAACTAAAATGCTTCTTCCGACCAGTGATTCTAACTTCCAAACAATAACAGTCCTTCACCAAACAGAGTTATCTTACAGTGATGCAAAACAAATCCTCCTCCTTCTTCTCAGACAGCAAACAGTAAGAACAGGAATGGAATCGAAAAAGGAACGGACTGTGATTCTGAGCTTGCTTTATGGTAGAGCTGAGACTCACAGCCAATCAGAATTCAAACACAGTTCTTAAAGCTACATAACTGCTTAAGAACATAGGCTCATATATATTGTCAACCCAATATAAGGCTGACTATCCTAACATAGATCTATGATGATGCTTCTCTTTAAGGTGATGGTGGTAGTAGGAGGACAAGCACCAAAGGCTATCCGCAGTGTGGAGTGTTATGATTTTAAGGAACAGCGGTGGCACCAGGTTGCTGACTTGCCTTCCAGAAGATGCAGGGCAGGTACGCCAACACTTTAAACTGATGCTTCTTGCATGCAAGCTTAAATTTATGCCGGCTATTTCCTTTTTGCTACATGATACAATCTAATGCATTTTAATGCGTCCATTGACCATGTCAAACAGGAGCATCAGCCACTGTAAAATGCATTAAAATGAGATATGATACAGCAAAATGAGATAAAATAGCCACAGTGAGATAAAATAGAGTAAAATGTAGTAAGGTGGGCAAGATAAAGTGAAGATGAAAAGAGTACTTTTTTTTTTAAAGGTAAAGTAAAATAGAAGAAGAGCTATTTCCTCTTTTTAAAACATGGTCTGGTATTCATGATATAAAGTAACTGTAACTGTGAGAGGGATCTTGGAGTCCTAGTAGACAACCATTTAAATATGAGCCAGCCATGGGCAGCAGCTGCCAAAAAACCCAACACAGTTCTAGGCTGCATCAACAGAGGGAGAGAATCAAGATCACATGAAGGGTTAATGC
This sequence comes from Rhabdophis nuchalis, assembly GCA_039707465.1. Taxonomy (NCBI): domain Eukaryota; kingdom Metazoa; phylum Chordata; class Lepidosauria; order Squamata; family Natricidae; genus Rhabdophis; species Rhabdophis nuchalis. The sequence goes on from CM077661.1 coordinate 11,696,771, forward strand.
CACTTTTGTAATCCCTTGGGAAGGCCACACTAGGAATACGGCATCCAGTTTTGGTCACCACAATGTAGAAAAGATGTGGAGACTCTGGAAAGAGTGCAGAGAAGAGCAACAAAGATGATCAGGGGACTGGAGGCTAAAACATAGGAAGAACGGTTGCAGGAACTGGGTCTGTTTAGTTTAATGAAAAGAAGAACCAGGGGAGACATGATAGCAGTGTTCCGATATCTCAGGGATTGCCGCAAAGAAGAGGGAGTCAAGCTATTCTCCAAGGCACCTGAGGGCAGAACAAGAAGCAATGGGTGGAAACTAATCAAGGAGAGAAACAACCTAGAACTGAGGATAAATTTCCTGACATTTAGGACAATTAATCAGAGGAACAGAAATTGCCTCCAGAAGTTGTGAAGGCCCCAACACTGGAAGTCTTCAAGAAGACGTTGGATAGACATTTGTCTGAAATGGTATAAGGTTCCCGCCTAGGCAGGGGGTTGGACTAGAAGACCTCCAAGGTCCCTTCCAACTCTGCTATTGTATTGTATTGAATTGTATTGTATTGTATTGTATTGTATTGTATTGTATTGTATTGTATTGTATTGTATTGTATTGTATTGTATATATGAAAAGACCCTTCTACTAGAATAGAACCCCCCTTTTCCCCCCCAGGAGTTGTATACACGAATGGTCTGGTCTTCGCTGTTGGTGGCTTCAATGGGTCCTTGAGGGTCCGTACTGTGGATTCTTATGATCCAGTAAAAGACCAGTGGACAAGCATTGCTAGCATGCAAGAAAGACGCAGCACGTTGGGAGCGGCGGTATTGAACGGGCGTCTATACGCTGTAGGAGGTTTTGATGGGAGTACAGGTATATCGTTTTACACAGTGGCATCACCATACAGCCCTTCTACATTGTGGAGTGTTTTTGTTGCAATCATTCTCATTTTTAACCCTCCCCCCGCTTGAAACACATTTCGGCATCTTTTTTCTTAAATTCCAAACAGAATAGTTCCTTATCAAACATACCGAAATGTTAAGCGTATATCATTAGAAGTAGGATACTTTAGAAAGTCTTTGAAAATTTATTTTCTAGACTCTTATCTGGTTTCTCATTTGTGGTCATGGGGCAGGGACAGGCAGGCACACACACACACTTATGTGTGATATTTCAGCAGGTGGCACCTGATTTAGTTTGGGCTTCAGGCCAAGCCAGATTGGATCTGGGTTAAAACCTGGATAGGAGATCTATGGGGCAATTCTGCAAACTAAACTTGGGAAATCGAAAAAGCTGATCCTAAAAGAAGGCATTGGCAAACCAGCATTGTTGCAGAAGATATGTCTATCGAGTCATCCGAAGGAAACCTCTGCCCAAAGGAACTTTTATTTATGCAGTGTATTTTAGCCAGCTACCTCTAGTGGTAGCAAAAAAAAAAAGTATGCTTTTATATGTTTTATAACCTTATTGCAAAAATCCAAAACAAAAAAAAACCCGACCCCTAGATCTAGTAATACTTCATTTTGATTAAGTTTCTTTATCCTTTATTACAGGTTTATCCTCAGTAGAAGCTTATAATATGAAGACTGATGAATGGTCTCATGTAGCACCAATGAACACAAGGAGAAGTAGTGTTGGAGTCGGTGTAATTGGAGGTAGGATTTCTGAGCCTCGGTTCTCTTTCTCGCTCCATGACTCAGTTTTTTAAGACATCTAATCCTAAAGGCCCTGCCTGTTCATAGAAAACACACCGTTTAAACCAGATTAGCAATGGGTGGAAACTAATCAAGGAGAGAAGCAACTTAGAACTGAGGAGAAATTTCCTGGCAGTGAGAACAATCAATCAGTGGAACAGAAGTTGCCTCCAGAAGTTGTGAATGCCCCAACCCTGGAAGTCTTCAAGAAGATGTTGGATAGCCATTTGTCTGAAATGGTATAGGGCAGTGGTGGGCAAACCTATTAGTCAAGAGAGCCAAATATCAACAGTACCATGATTGAAATTTCTTTTGAGAGCCAAAAGGTGTGGCCTGTTTTGTGGGAGTGGCTCAGTATTCATGTGACCGGGTGGGCGTGGCCAACTTGGAAAATGTGGTGAAACTAACTTAACGACGGTCCTGCTTAGAAACCAAAATTCTTTCTTTCTTTCTCTCTCTCCCACTTTCTTTTTCTTTCTATTTTTCTTTCTCTCTTTTTCTTTTTGTCTCTATCTCTCTCTTTATCTGTCTCTCTCCTCCCTCCACCCATCTGTCATTCTGTGTGTGTGTGTGTGTGTCTCTCTCTCTCTCTGATTCCCTCTCTCCCTCCCTCTCTCTCTGCGTCTCTCTCTGTTTGTCTCTTCCTCCCTCCCCCTCTGTCTCTCTCTGTATGTCAGTCTCCTCCTCCCTCTCTCCCTCCCTTCCCCCCCTCGGAAGCAGTGGAAAGCCCGGCACGCCGGCCGGGGAGGCCACGGCTGCCTCCTCCCGCAGCGAGCGGGCGGGGGGAGAACCCGAGGCCAGGGCCATCCAAGCACCATGGAGGCTGTCCGGGCGCCGTACGCCCACCTCCGTCCCAGCCCCAGAAAGCACAGCTTGGCGGCCTCTGCAGGTGGCTGTTGCTGCTGCTGCCCCCGAGCCCTTCGACAGTCAGCTCCCGAGTGCATCGGGCAGGATAGCCGGCCACGTTTCCACCAGGTCCCTCTTTGGCCCCTCGGGTGCGGCTCTTCCTCTCTCCCTGCCCCCCCTGCCCGGAGGCAGCGGAGGGCCCGGCATGTCGGATGGGGGGGCTCTGGCTGCCTCCCCCTGTAGTGAGCGAGCGAGTGAACGGGCGGGGGAAATGCCCGGGTCTGCGATTGCGCTGGAGCCGTCTGGGCGCCGCGCGCCCGCCTCCCTGGGCATGTGGCGCTCGGACGGCTTCAGTGCAGTCGCAGACCCGGGCATTTCCCCCGCCCATTCACTCGCTCGCTCACTACAGGGGGAGGCAGCCAGAGCCCCCCCAGCCGACATGCCGGGCCCTCCGCTGCCTGGGGGGGGGGCAAGGAGAGAGGAAGAGCCACACCCAAGGGGCCAAAGAGCCACTCATGGCTGGCGAGCCGCGGTTTGCCGACCACTGGTATAGGGCTTCCTGCCTAGGCAGGGAGTTGGACTAGATGACCTCCAACGTCCCTTCTAACTCTGCTATTGTATTATTGTATTACAGAAGGTAGGTAGATAGGGGAATAGAGAGAGAAAGAGAAATACAGTGGGTAGGTAGGTAGTTACGTAGATAGAGGGATAGATAGGGAGAAATACGGTAGGTAGGCAGGTAGGTAGGTAGGTAGCGAGATAGATAGATAGGGAGAAACACACTAGGTAGGTAGGTAGATAGGGTGATAGAGAGGGAGAAATACAGTAGGATGGTAGGTAGGTAGGTAGGTAGGTAGGTAGGTAGGTAGGTGAATAGATAGAGAGGGAGAAATACAGTAGGTAGGTAGGTAGGTAGAGGAATAGATAGGGAGAAATACGGTAGGTAGGTAGGTAGAGTAATAGAGAGAGAGGGAGAAATACAGAAGGTAGGTAGATAGAGGGATAGATAGGGAGAAATATGGTAGGTAGCTAGGTAGGTAGAGGGATATAGAGAGAGGGAGAAATACAGTAAGTAGGTAGGTAGGTAGAGGGAGAAAGGAAGAAATACGGTAGGTAGGTAGGTAGGTAGGTAGGTAGGTAGGTAGGTAGGTAGGTGGGTGGATAGATAGAGAGGGAGACATACAGTAGGTAGGTAGGTAGGTAGGTAGGTAGGTAGGTAGGTAGGTAGAGGAATAGAGAGAGAGGGAAAAATACAGTAGGTAGGTAGGTAGAGGGATAGAGAGGGAGAAATACAATAGGTAGGTAGATAGATAGAGGGAGAAAGGAAGAAATACAATAGGTAGGTCGGTAGAGGGATAGAGAGGGAGAAATACGGTAGGTAGGTAGGTTGGGGGTTATACGGTGGTTTTGTGTATGTGTGCAAGTGTAGATCTACACACAGATTGGTTGGCCATTTAACCAAACTGGGCCACAGCAACGCATGGCTGGGAACGGCTAGTAATAATAATAATTACCTTGACAGTTCCTAGGTCCTTGGTTAGGACTCGAGCTGTTGAGCTACCAACCAGCCCCAAAGGCTGTGAATCTCGCCAAAGATTACATCATCATCATCATCATCTTTATTGTCATTGTACTTGTTTACAATGAAATTGGTTGAAGATCTTCATCCCCTTTGCTAGAAGAGCCGGCTGGGCCACAATACTTGCCTAGGTATTTTACAAGGGAAATCTAGCTTTTAAAAAAAATTAAAATTAACCATACAAATAATCTCCCCAAACAAATATTTATATTTTAAATGTGCTATCTAGTGAGTAGATAGGTTGTCACTGTATGTTTGTGTGGTTATAGTTGTGTAATATGTGCACATTTATATACATGTCCTCTAAACCTACTTCCAGGTATGTTGTATGCAGTTGGTGGCTATGATGGAGCATCGCGTCAGTGCCTTAGTAAAGTAGAATGCTATAACTATAATTCCAATGAGTGGACCTATGTTGCAGAGATGAGTACCAGACGTAGTGGAGCTGGTAAGCAATCAGAACTTAAATTACATTTGTGACCAAAAATCTCTCTCTCTTTCTCTCTCTCTCTCTTTCTCTCTCTCTCTCTTTGAATCATTTTATCTTCAGAAGTCTGCTTTGGTCATCAATGTTATGTTGCCTTAACCATAAATTAGGAAGACACCCCCCCTTCTTTTTTCCCCCTGAATGTGGTTTTTGGTTTTATAATACCAGCTTAGGGATAAAAGCCATAGTCCCTGCATTCCACAGGTTAAAATGTGCAGTGCGTTTTTCTACTTCAAGGGATAAGCTTTGTTTCATCCCAAGTTAAATCCTACATCACCTCCCTTCATCTGATGAAGTTAGCTGTAGCTCATGAAAACGTAAGCCTTCTCATAACATTTCTTAGGCTGAAAAGATACCTTCCCAGCCATAATATATAAAATTATTCCATCTGTTTAATATATTTTGCATTTAAAAATCACAATGTGACATTGATTTGGGGATTTTTATACTTTAAGATCTTGGAGGATGGCAAACAAATGATGTTCTCATATTTAAAAAAATATTTGTGTCATGCGATCTCTGGCTTTTTAACAATTAAAATCTTGTTGAAGCAATTCACTCCATTATTCATTAACTTAAAAAAAAATGATGGCATTGGAGAAAATAATAGACTCTGATTTCTGAACCTTTTTATTTTCTCTTTGCAGGTGTTGGGGTTTTAAATAACTTACTCTATGCGGTTGGAGGACATGATGGGCCCTTAGTCAGAAAAAGCGTTGAAGTTTATGATCCCACCCTCAATGTATGGAAACAAGTTGCAGATATGAACATGTGTAGGAGAAATGCAGGTAAATTATTTGAACCCATAAAGAACTTGTCAATAGTCAATTTGAAAAAGCCCTACTTTTCATGCAGTTTTTAAAAAGTCATCAGTACAATCACGAATAAGGCAAGGGGATCTGTTAAGAGTAGCTTGTTGTGGGGCGTTGCCAAAGGCCTATAAATATCAGTTCATTTTCTTAATGGATATAATTACAGACAATATTACAGCAGTTCGCAGCAATTTTAAGAACAGAATGCTTCCTACTGTTTCAAGATTAGCACATAAACAGAAGACAGAAAACCAAATAAAACAGAGTTACGCTATAGTTCCATCAAGACTGAATTGGTCATTTTTAAATTGCTCCTGTTTTCTGTTTTGTTTTTATTTTGTCTTAATTGTTAGCTGCCCAGAGTCACGTATGCGAGATGTGACACTATATAAATTTAATAAACAGATGCACACTGTTCAAGTAAACAATGCATATTTGTTTGCCTAAGCATTTTCCATTAAAATTACTCCCAGAGTAATACTTCTTTAAAGTATTCATGGGATATTTTTAATTTAATTTTCTTTACAAAAACACACACACAAAGCAATGAACAAAGCAGATTGAAAAACTGTAATATACACTTGCCCAATAGAGAACCTAATTAATTGTTAAATTATATTACCAAAATAGCAATAACAATAGCACTTAGATTCATATACCACTTTATAGCTCTCTCTAAGACGGGGGTCTCCAACCTTTGCAACTTTAAGTCTGAAGGACTTCAGCAAAGCTGGCTGGAGAATTCTGGGAGCTGAAGTCCTTCAGACTTAAAGTTGCAAAGGTTGGAGACCCCTGCTCTAAGAGGTTTACAGTCAGCCTATTGCCCCCAACAATTTGGATTCTCATTTTACTGACCTTGAGCCTTGAGCTGGTGAGGATCGAACAGCCAAACTGCTGGCAGCTGGCAGTCAGGAGAAATAGACTCCAGTACTGAATAACAGATTAACAGTAGCCGAACTACTGGCAATTGGCAATTGACAGTCAACAGAAGTAGCCTGCAAGTACTGCATTCTAACTATTGTGCCACCATGGCAAAAAAGAAAAAAAAACTAAACTAAAAATGATGTTAAACTAATAACAATTTTATCAGTATATCACATCATGTTTAATAATAATCTGTAAAATTACTCAAAGATTTATCCTTGTAATGTATTATGATTCATGTTCCTACATGCTCCTTGGTTTTTATTACTAAAGCTTCCAGAACCTTTGTATTTTTGGCTAGCAAAGAAGTTTTCTTAGTCGTCATTGTTCTTTTGTGCTGTAAACTGTAAACCACCCCAAAATGCTGGGAATGAGGTGGAATATAAATTTAATCAATTAATATTGTTGTTTGTAGTTGTTTGGTCCTCCAATTTTTCTTCCAAAACCAAACTACAGTAGCAAATATTGCCTTGGCTAGTGAGCAAGCAAGTAATAATAATAATAATAATAATAATAATAATAATAATAATAATAATAATAATAATAATTAATATTTATAAAACCGCACCCTCTCCCCGCGGGGACTCGGGGCGGTGCACAGGTAGAATAAAAACAATAAATACATACAAACAATTCTAAAAGCAAATTAAACATAACCTGCGCTAAAATTTCCCCATTAAAACTAAGCAATACTAATTTCCCAATAAAAACCCCAAAGACAGAGAGGCTTATCCTAGGCCGGCCAGACAGAAAAAGTGAGTTTTTAATTTAAGACGGAAGGAGCGGAGGTCCATGGTCGTCCTGATATCGGGGGGAAGGTCGTTCCAGAGGGCCGGGCCCGCCACAGAGATAGCCCTTCCCCTGGGTGTCGCCCGCTGACAATGTCTAGTGGACGGCACCCGGAGAAGTCCCTCTCTGTGGGAGCGAATCGGCCGTGAGGATGTATGAGGCAGGATCCGATCCCGCAGATAGCTAGGTCCCGAGCCATGGAGCGCTTTAAAGATGATAATTAACACCTTGAAGCGCACCCGGAAGACGACAGGTAGCCAGTGCAGCTCGCGCAAGAGTGGTGTTACATGGGTAAACCTAGCGGTTCCCATAATTGCTCGCACGGCTGCGTTCTGGACTAGCTGAAGTCTCCGGGTGCACCTCAAGGGGAGCCCCATGTAGAGAGAGTTACAATAGTCCAGTCGGGATGTCACGAGCGCATGAGTGACTGTGCGCATGGCGTCCCGATCCAATAGGGGGCACAATTGGCGAACCAGGCGAACCTGGTAAAACGCCCTCCTGGCCACGGCTGTCACTTGATCTTCCATGGACAGCCGGGAATCCAGGAGGACACCCAAATTGCGCGCCCCATCCACAGGGGCAAGATGTTCGCCCCCTATGGCCAGCGATGGAGTGAGCTGGTTGAATCGGGCAGCCGGAAACCACAGCCACTCGGTCTTGGTCGGGTTGAGCCTAAGTCCGTTACTTCCCATCCAGATCCGCACGGCTTCCAGGCACTGGCACATCACCGCTACGGCATCGTTGGGGTGGTTTGGGGTAGATATATACAACTGAGTGTCATCAGCGTATAGATGGTATTCTACCCCAAAACCACGGATGATCTCACCCAGCGGCTTCATGTATGTGTTAAACAGGAGAGGCGAGAGGACCGACCCCTGAGGCACCCCACAAGTGAGTGGTCTCAAGGTCGACCTCTGCCCCCCTGTCAACACAAATTGCGATCGGCCAGAGAGGTAGGAGGAGAACCACCGTAAAACGGCGCCTCCCACTCCCAACCCCCCCAGCCGATGCAATAGGATACCATGGTCGATAGTATCGAAAGCCGCCGAGAGGTCTAATAGGACCAGGATGGAGGAACAACCCCCATCTCTGGCCCTCCAGAGATCATCAACCAATGCGACCAATGCCGTCTCGGTGCTGTGCCCGGGCCGAAAGCCGGACTGGCGCGGATCTAGATAGTCAACTTCCTCCAGGTGACGGGGAAACTGTTGTGCCACCACACTCTCAACAACCTTCGCTAAAAAGGGAAGGTTGGAGACTGGACGGTAGTTGTTTAAAAGAGCTGGATCCAAAGAGGGCTTCTTAAGGAGGGGCCTCACCATCGCTTCTTTTAGGGAAGCAGGCAAGGAACCCTCACTTAAGGATGCGTTGACAACCTCTTGGAGCCAGCCTCGTGTCACCTCCCAGGATGCCAGTACAAGCCAGGAGGGGCACGGGTCCAATAAACATGTGGTGGCTCGCAGTCGCCCACGTAACCTGTCCATATCATCGGAAGTAACGGAGTCAAACTCCTCCCAAACAAGATCTGTCTCGTGGCATCCCACTGGGCCATCAATGGAGGGTAGCCCGTTCTGTATCTGAGCGGTTTTCTCCTGCAGAAAAGTCACAAATTCCTCTGCTCTACCCTGTAGCGGGGCTTCCCGCACCCTTTGTTGAAGTAGGGAGCGGGTCACCCTAAACAGGGCGGCAGGGCGGTTTTCTGCGGATGCTATGAGAGTAGCACAATGATGGCGTTTGGCCACTCTCAGTGCCACAATGTAAGTCCGTAAATGGGCTCTTACCTGTGTCCGGTCAGATTCAGATCGGGTAGACCTCCATCTTCCCTCTAGGCATCTCTTGCGGCGTTTCATCACCCGCAGCTCCTCGGTAAACCAAGGGGCCAGGGTGGTTCGCCGCCGCAAGAGAGGCCGCAAGGGCGCGACCCGATCCAAGGCTCCCACGGCCGCACTATTCCATGAGGTCCTCTATCGGGGCATGGGTCAGGGGTACAGGAAATGGCCCAAGCACCGTCTGGAACCCATCCAGGTCCATCAGGCGCCTGGGGCGGTACCAGATTGGAGACTCTGGTTCCGCCTCCCTGCGGAGGGGAGCAGCGGTCGGAAAGTCGAGCCGGAGAAGTGAGTGGTCTGACCATGACAAGGGCGTGATGACTATATCCCCTATACCCAGATCACTCTTCCATTGGCCAGAGACAAAGATGAGATCCGGCGTATGTCCACCCTCGTGAGTGGGGCCTCGAATTACTTGGGTCAGGTCCATGGCTGTCATGGAAGCCATGAACTCCCGAGCTGCCTCGGATGATTCGCCCAACGATGGCAGGTTAAAGTCCCCCATGACTAAAAGTCTGGGGGTCTCCACTGCCACCGTAGCGATCACCTCCAGGAGCTCGGGCAGGGCTGCTGCTACATAGCGGGGAGCCAGGTATATAACCAGCAAGCCCAACTGCCTCCCTAGGCCCCACTTCACGCAGAGGGACTCACAGCCGGTAGTCTGTGGCACAATGGTCTCTCTCGGCTCAAGCCCTTCCTTAACAATGACCGCTACCCCACCGCCCCTACCAAGGGTGATGAAAGGCGCGGTAGCCTGGTGGGCACATTTCAACGAGGGGAAGTCCTCCCTCGTGGCCCAACCAGGTTTCCGCAATTCCAGCCAGGTCCGGCTCCCCCTCTGACACAAGGTCACTAATGAGGGGGGCTTTGTTGACAACGGACCTGGCATTGCAAAACATCAGCCGCAGGCCCTGGCTCTGTACTCTCTGACCACCTAGCCTGCGGGGGTTGTGGCACCCGACCGTTTGTAACCAACGGTTACGTGCCACCAACCGGGAGGATGAAACTTGTCTCCCCTCGGCCCTGCCTCTCCCCACGACCCTCTGGATTGGTAAGCCCTCCTGCGGAACGACTCGTGTGTCCCCCCTCCTATCGGCACCTTCCGCTTCCCTCCGTCGGCTGCTGGCCTGGCCCTTCCTATTGATCACAACTTCCGTCTCCATCTGTCTATACCCACCCCCCTCCCTAGTGCCCCCTAAAAAAGATAATTTAGACAATTTAAACAATTTACGGACTAAAAACCCCCTAAGGCCGCGCTTCGCCCATCTCTCCGGATTAACAACTCCATCATCAAGATGGGCCCTAGTTAGATCAAAGAGCCAGACCTGCGAGAGCGGGGACTCCCGCAGAGATAGTAGTTTCGCTCTGGAGTACATATATTTATAAATAAATAACTAAAATTAATTATCTAAAAATAAATTATGTAGGTGGAATTCAAGTGGGTTTTGGGATAAAATACAAGATGTTAAAAGACGTTAGCCATGATTAAAACAGTTCATTCAATTCATAATGTTTTCTTTCTTTTTCATATTAGGAGTTTCTGCTGTGAATGGACTTTTATATGTCATTGGAGGAGATGATGGCTCCTGTAACTTGGCCACAGTGGAATATTATAGCCCCACGACAGATAAATGGACAGTTGTATCATCATGTATGAGTACAGGAAGAAGTTATGCAGGTATTGAAAAATAAATGTGGAAAATACTGTTCCCTTCTAGAAGAAAGTATTAGTTTATTTTCCAGCTTTATCAGCAGCAGCATAATCATCACCACTATTTTGAGTATCTGGGGAATGGAAGGTAGCATGGTGGCGACATTAGCAGAATAGGCAGGTCATACCAGTTGTAGCGTATGGTGCAAAATAAGTTAATAATTGTGGAACCATTGAGCTTGAGGTCGGGCAAAGAGTGAGATAAATGACAAAAGGCATATTTTGAATTTCGAATTTGAATTTATTTGACTTTTATACTGCACCTATCTCCCCGAAGGGACTCAGGGCGGTGCACAGGAAATTAAAACAAGTATAAACATATAAATAAATAGAAATGCCATAAATAATACAACACAATAAAAACTGATTAAATTTAGAATACCCTGTGCTAAAATTTTGTTGAGAAGTCTGTGGATTTTGGATAGCTTATACTTTTTCAGGTTCAGTATCCCGTCTTCAGCAAGGTGGTACTCATGACAAGTATTACATGCATATGAAGCATTTGTGAACAAGCCTTTTCCAATATTATTTAGGAATGTTCCCATACAAAGAATTGATCTCTTGCATCTCTCTTTCTAGGTGTGACTGTTATTGACAAACCATTGTGAATTGGTGCAGATATTTTGCCTCTTGATTATGCATTTAAAAAGCAAGCTTTAACAAGTAGTGTTGAAGTGATTAAGCATCCAAACACTTCTCAACTTGCAGCTGTGCACTGAGACATGTTGGAAACTGCAATTAAGGTTTAAAATGAAGATTATTCCAGGTTGAAGCAAAGTGTAGCATTATTCTACAGTAGACTGCATCTACTGGAGATGTACAAAACTGTATGGACCTTATTTGCTGGATTTCTAGACAAACCTCATTTTCTTAAGAGCCAATCACGTCTCCCATATGGTTGACTATAGATTTCCTCCCCCCCCCCCCCCCCTAATAGAACATAAAAGTAATGTGTTCTGATGAAAGTTACAAAATAAAGATTTTGGGGGGTAAAATGTCCATGAATAGTAGGTTTTGTTCCAGCATTACTTTCACTCACTCATCTTTGGTTGCATTACAAATGTTTGCATATTTATAAATTGTCTTCATATTTGTTAGGGACTCAATGATTTTATTTATAACTGGCATGGTATTCCAGTACTACATGGTAAAATAGAGGTGTATATTTTGATATTTACTAATGCCATGAAACTGATACCATTCAATTAAAAAGTGTTTTAACATATTGGTGGTTCATATTGAGCAAGATCCCTTTGTTATGTTTTGATGTACTTATCTTAATTGTAATTGGGCATGGTAATAATTATGGAATAACATGAATGTATGGGGTTTCTTGCATGGCATTTAAAACTCTTCCTGTGTAAGTTTGTGTAACAATTTAAAAGTGTTAGCCACTATTAATTACTGTATTGTATGTGAACATATTTGTACAAGAAATATATTAAACTTCCGGATGTGTTAAATTTGACCCAATGTATTGTCACTTTGATCTGTTTTCTGTAATAAAAATTTACATATTTGTTTTTTTCAAGTTTGGGATTGTTTTTTTTATCTCATTGCTCCTTCATTGGCAGATAGCTTTGGTCTCATCAGCTCATGAAACAATACCAAAAACCAGATTATGGAACTAGGTAATGTAATATGCTGATATTACTTCTAGTGCATGATTTGGTATTTGAAGCTTTGGATTACACTGAAGCGCTGAGCTCCCTAAGTTTGAAAAAAACACACACTGAGAAGTTAGTTAATGAATGTTGGGGAAGAGGCATTCTTCAATTAAATGAATATCTGCTTGCTTTTTAAATGGTTCCAAGTTTCAGGTTTACATTCTGAGAAGTGTCAATTAACTACAGTCAATTAAAACAGGTGGTAGAACAGGTAGGCGATGAACTTTTACGCACTATAACAGGTGTCTCCAACCTTTGCAACTTTAAGTCTGAAGGACTTCAGCTCCCAGACTTCTCCAGCCAGCTTTGCTTTTCTGGGAGCTGAAGTCCTTCAGACTTAAAGTTGCAAAGGTTGGAGACCCCTGCACTGTAAAACTATCCTTGAAAATGCGATACAAGAAGAACTAGCTGGTTGAATAAAACACACTTCGAGTAGGAAAAAGGTTAGAACTTGGCCAGTAAGGCTCCATAACTGATTGGCTGCAAAACCCGGGAGAATTGTGTGTCTTTAGTGCCAGTTTTGCAGCCTGGATTGGGAATACTAAGAGCAATAATGGAGCCTCGTTTTGTGTGTGTGTGCATAAAACTGCATCCAGTTTTGATTGCCACGTTGTAGAAAAGACGTGGAGACTCTGGAAAGAGTGCAGAGAAGAGCAACAAAGAGGATTAGGGGACTGGAGACTAAAACATATGAAGAACGGTTGCAGGAACTGGGTATGTCTAGTTTAATGGAAAGAAGGACATGGAGAGACATGATAACAGTCTTCCAATATCTCAGGGGTTGCCACAAAGGAGAAGGAGTCAAGCTATTCTCCAAGGCACCTGAGGGCAGGACAAGAAGCAATGGGTAGAAACTTATCAAGGAGAGAAGCAACTTAGAACTGAGGAGAAATTTCGTGACAGTTAGAACAATGAACCAGTGGAACTCCTTGCCTCCAGAAGTTGTGAATGCTCCAACACTGGAAGTCTTTAAGACAGGGGTCTCCAAACTTGGGAAGTTGGCTGGGGTATTCTGGGAGTTGGAGTCCACAAGTCTTAAACTTCCCAAGTTTGGACACCCCTGCTTTAAGAAGACGTTGGATAGCCATTTCTCTGAAAAGGTATAGGGCTTCCTGCCTAGGCAAGGGGTTGGACTAGAAGACCTCCAAGGTCCCTTCCAGCTGAATCCTGATTGATTGCTAGAGAGCCGTGTTTCTCAACCTTGCCAGCTAAAGACATGTGGACTTCCAAGTCCCAGAATTCCCCAGCTGGCAAAGGATAAGGATTAGGGGACTGGAGGCTGAAACATATGAAGAACGGTTGCAGGAACTGGGTATGTCTAGTTTAATAAAAAGAAGGACTAGGGGAGACAGGATAGCAGTCTTCCAATATCTCAGGGGTTGCCACAAAGAAGAGGGAGTCAAGCTATTCTCCAAGGCACCTGGGGGCAGGACAAGAAGCAATGGGTGGAAACTAATCAAGGAGAGAAGCAACTTAGAACTGAGGAGAAATTTCCTGACAGTGAGAACAATTAATCAGTGGAACAGAAGTTGCTTCCAGAAGTTGTGAATGCCCCAACACTGCAAGTCTTCAAGAAGATGTTGGATGGCCATTTGTCTGCAATGGTATTGGGCAGGGGTCTGCAAAGCTGGCTCTTTTAAGACTGGTGGACATCAATTCCCAGAATTCCCCAGTCAGCCTTGCTGGCTGGGGAATTCTGGGAATTGAAATCCACCAGTCTTAAAAGAGCCAGTTTTGCAGACCCCTGGTATAAGGGCTTCCTGCCTAGGCAGGGGTGGGTGGGTGGACTAGATGACCTCCAAGGTCCCTTCCAACTCTGCTCTTGTATTGTATTAGTGCATAAAACCAACATGCTTCTTTTGCCCAGGTAGCTTCAGCTATTCCTTTAACTCCATCCAGTGAATGCCTGCAGGACGGGATTGGCTGGAAAGCCTGCATTCCCTGATGAAATAACATTATTTACACAAAAGGGCAACAGGAGAGGGAAACTCCTGCGGTTTCCATGGTAACTGCCTCTGTCTTATTAAAAACGCGCCCATCCTCCTTGGCGACGGGACGCTCCCGATAGGCTGCCCGCGGGAACCGACCCATCCTCACTCCATCCTGCCCTCCAATGGCAGCCCTTCCTGCCGCGCGAGCGCACGGCTGATCGTGACGCCGACGCGCGCTTGAGCCAATGGGAGCAGCGCAAGCCTTCCCCGCTCTCTCGGTCCAGCGTCTTTCTAAGGCTCACCGGCTGGAGGCGGCTTTGTTTGGCTTTCGCCTTCGGAGCTGGGCGGTGGAAGGGAGCAAGCGGCAGGTGAGTGAGCCGGGGCCCCGCGCTGCAAGGGCGGCTGCGGTTCTTGCAGCGGCGCCATTAGCCGGTCTCATCCTGCGCAGGGAAGGGGACCCATTGCCTTCCAGGATCTGGCTGGACTTCAACTCCCAGAATCCCCCCAGGCAGCCTTTGCAGACCTCCTTCCCCCCTGGCTGCCTGGGGGATTCTGGGAGTTGGAGTCCATCAGGTCTTAAAAGAGCCCACTTGGCAGATGTTAAACGTCTCCAAAGAATGACAAATGCATGTTTGTGTTTGTTTGTTTATTTGTGTGTGTGTGTGTGTGTGTGTGTGATTTATTCTCCTTTATATTAATGTGTGTGTTTGCGGGAGGAGGGGGTAACGTTTTTGCATTTTTATTTCGTCAAGTATGCATTAGATAACCTATATAAGTATAGACACGATTGTGAACACATGAAATGAATAGGAATACAAGGGAATATTAGGAGAAGGACGGTAGGCAGGTTGGTGTGCTTATGCACGTAATAACCAATAAAATAATGCTATCATCAATATTATCATCATCATAATCTTTATTTAAAAGTCTCACAGTCCAAGGATATCTGGCACGGGACCTAGCTATCTGCGGGATCGGATCCTGCCTCATACATCCCTTCGGCCGATTCGCTCCCACAGAGAGGGGCTTCTCCGGGTGCCGTCCACTAGGCTATGCCAGCGGGTGACGCCCAGGGGAAGGGCCTTCTCTGTGGTGGGCCCGACCCTCTGGAACGACCTTCCCCCCGAAATTAGAACAACTATGGACCTCCGCTCCTTCCGTCAGAAATTTAAAACATACTTTTTCTGCTTGGCCGGCCTAGGGTAATCAACTGTTTTTATGGTTTTTAATGATTAATTTTTAGTTTTAATATGGTATTTTAGCGCAGGGTTAGTTTAATTTAATTTTATATTGTACTATGTTTGTGATTTTATATGTATTTTAAATTCCCTGTGCCCCGCCTCGAGTCCCTTCGGGGAGAGAGAGCGGGTTATAAATTAAAATTTATTATTATTATTATTATTATTATTATTATTATTATTATTATTATTATTATTATTATTATTATTATTATTATTATTATTATCTTTAAACCTGTTTGTTCAGCTGGCTATGCTTTGATGTCTTCTGCCCAATGGTAGAAGGGCAAAGAGACACTAACCAGTATCTTCCTTGCTCTGCTAAAGCAGTGAGATCTGGCGAGGTCATCCAGTGGTGTCAGAGGGCGACCAATGGTTTCTTCTGTCGAATTGATCACTCTCTGTAGGGCCTTCCTGTCCACAGATGTTAAACCAGCATACCACACTGTGATGCAATAAGTGAGGACACTTTCTATGGTGGACCGATAGAAAGAGGTCATCAGCCGTTGTTCCACCTGATTTTTCCGCAGGATTCATGCATTATCTTTTAAGTAATCCCCAAAACTTTAACCTTGAACCTTGACCTCACCCCGTTCCTAAGAGGTCCTTGCATAAGTGCACCAAAGTGGCTACTGTCCTTGTCCTAATCTTCCCATTTGTATCCATTTCTTGTGTATATACTTACACCTGCTTATATGTTTATCTATATAAATAAAAATTTAAAATAGTTTGTGCTAAATCGCTAATCTCCGAAAGTACTGCACCATTTGCGACCAAATTTTCACACAATGTTGCTAAGAAAGGGAGTAACACTCATACGTGCATTTTGTGTGGCTGCCACACCTGTGTCATGTGCAAGCAGTACAAACGTAAAAGGTACGCACTTCTCAGGTTTTCACCTCCCTGTAGCTCCTCCCACCCGGCTGCTTCTTATGATGCTTCACTCACACGCCCTTCACATTTCCAACGGTCGTTTCTTCAGCAACTGAATAAGCTTCCAACATTCCACATTGTATGGAGGCCTACTAGGCCCAAAACAAGGCACAGAAGATAGCACACTCCCAGGTGGCCCATAGAGGGATAGAGAGAGAGAAGGAGAAATACAGTAGGTAGGTAGGTTGGGGGTTATACGGTGTGTGTGTGTACGTGTTTGTGTGTGCAGGTGTAGATCTATACACAGATTGGTTGGCCATTTAACCAGACTGGGCCACAGCAACGCATGGCCGGGAACAGATAGTATGTTATATTCATACTTGTTTTCTCATACATGCTTGACAAACCAAATAAAATAGCAATAAAATTACTTTGTCAAGAAACAAAGCAGATTTCTCAATTAGGGAGGGGAGATTTTTTTCCTGCAGATGAGGTGACCTTTAAACTGTACTTTCCCAACAGGCTTACTCATAATGGTTGCCTGTTGTGGCAAAATTAGGCCACATCTGAATACAGCTACCTTGGTCTTGGACTTTTCTCCAAGGCACTCAAGGCAGTGTATCTGTCCCCCAATATTTTCACAAAATTGCAGTGCAGATCAGGGTTATTGAATGGCTTAAATTTTTTGAGTGGTGATTAAAACCTGTGTTTTCCATTCCTTATCAAATATTCCAGGCAAACATTGCCCAACCTGATGTTCTTTTTTAGTTGTAGCAGTTAGCAATTAGAATGTAAAGAGTTGTACCAGCTCTATAGACAGCTCTATCATGCAAAATGCCTTTACTGGTGGTTATATTAAATAATATTTGCCATTTATCGCGTTCTCTCAATTTGACATTTTGCAGATTAATAGAAACTCCGTTAAGAAACTTATCAGTGTGATGTGCCAGAACTGAAGGAAGATGAGTAACAATAGTTTTGAGATACTACATTCTGCCTACCTTGCTGTAGAATACATTGACTCTGTGCTACCTGAGAATCCGCTACAGGAACCGTTTAAAAATGCCTGGACCTACATGCTGGACAATTACACCAAATTCCAGATTGCAACTTGGGGTTCCCTTCTTGCTCACGAACTTTTATTTTTTTTAATATGCTTACCTGGATTTGTGTTTCAGTTCATACCATTCATGCAAAAATATAAAATACAAAAGGTAAGATGCAGTTTTAGCAGCGAAGAGAGCCATGTTTTAATTTGTTGAGCTAAGAGCTCATTAAAATGTATAAATGTTTTACTGCATGCAACTCACTTTATCGTACTAGTGTAGGATTTAAATTGGGATGAGATTGGGAGTAAAGGAGGGGAGGGCCATTGGTTTGGGAAATGCAATTTTAAGTGTAAGATAGATTACTATTATATCAGCTAGAATTTGTATTATGTTAAAAATGTGTTGGTTGAGACGTTGTGAGTTTGTAAAACTTTTGAGAGATATGTTCATCCATCCAAGTGTCGTCTTAACCCAGGGGTCTGCAAAGTCGGCTCTTTTAAGACTGGTGGACTTCAACTCCCAGAAATTCTGGGAGTTGAAGTCCACCAGTCTTAAAAGAGCCGACTTTGCAGACCCCTGTCTTAACCCAACCACCTCCCAGGGTTGTGGGGAGAATAGGAGGAAGGAAACGTCAGCCTGTTTGCTGTCTTGAGCTACTTATAAAAAAGGAGATAAAAATAAACGAATAACATTCATGTTGAGCAACCTCTCCTTCAGTGATGGAGTTAAAGTCCTGCTTATAATGCCTCGGTAAGGCCATGCTTGGAATACTGCATCCAGCTTTGGTTGGCACAATGTAAAAAAGATGTTGAGACTAGCAAGAGTGATTAGGTGGCATAAAGAACGGTTGCTGGAATTGGCTTTCTTGAGTTTAATGAAACAGAACTGAGGATAAAGTTCCTGACAGTTAAAACAATGAACCAGTGGAACTCCTTGCCTCCAGAAGTTGTGAATGCTCCAACACTTGAAGTCTTTAACAAGATGTTGGATAACCATTTCTCTGAAAAGGTAGAGGGCTTCCTGCCTAGGTGGGGGGCTGGACTAGAAGGCCTCCAAGGTCCCTTTCAGTTCAATCCTGATTGACTGCTAGAGAGCCGTGTGTCTCAACCTTGCCAGCTAAAGGCATGTGGACTTCCAAGTCCCAGAATTCCCCAGCCGGCAAGGGGTAAGGATTAGGGGACTGGAGGCTGAAACATACGAAGAACGGTTGCAGGAACTGGGGATGTCTAGTTTAATGAAAAGAAGGACTAGGGGAGACTTGATAGCAGTGCTCCAATATCTCGAGTTGCCCCAAAGGAGAGGGAGTCAAGCTATTCTCCAAGGCACCTGAGTTGTAGAACAAGAAGCAATGGATGGAAACTAATCAAGGAGAGAAGCAACTTAGAACTGAGGAGGAATTTCCTGACAGTGAGAACAATGAACCAGTGGAACAGAAGTTGCCTCCAGAAGTTGTGAATGCCCCAACACTGGAAGCTTTTAAGAGGAGATTGTATTTGAAATGGTCTAGGGTCTCCAGCTTGAGCAGGGGCAGGGGCTAGAAGACCCCCAACTCTGTTATTCACTCTGTAGAGGGTCTTTCATTCCTTTAGGAATTATACGTTGTTTGTACTGGATTAGAGAAGATATCTGCCCCTGTGCCAGTTTCTTGATACGATGCCAATTCCACCTGATTGGAACCTTGTATTCTCATTGTAAATATTGAGGGCTTTGTGTTAACTTTGTTAGTGGAATATCGGGTTTTGTGTCATTAAATGTCAAATGTCACTGAAGTTCATTTCTTTAGATGCACATTTAGGATTCAAATTGGAGTTGAGGGAGTGAAGGGAGAGGAAAGCCCTTCGCATAGTCACTCAAGCGCTTGTGACATCCCGGCTGGATTACTGTAACGCTCTCTACATGGGGCTCCCCTTGAGGTGCACTCGAAAGCTACAGTTAGTACAGAATGCGGCCACGCGGGTGATTATGGGTGCCTCAAGGCAAACCCACGTAACACCTCTCCTGCGCGAGCTGCACTGGCTGCCTGTGGCCTTTCGAGTGCGCTTCAAGGTGCTGACGACCATCTTTAAATCGCTCCATGGCTCGGGGCCTAGCTATATACGAGACCGTCTCCTGCCCCATACATCCCTTCGTCCGATCCGCTCCCACAGAGAGGGTCTTCTCCGGGTGCCGTCAGCGGGGCAATGCCGGCTGGCGACACCCAGGGGAAGGGCCTTCTCTGTGGCGGGCCCGGCCCTCTGGAACGACCTACCCCCCGACCTTCGCACTATCTCGGACCTCCGCCTCTTCCGCCAACGTCTTAAGACGTATTTATTCCAACAAGCCGGCCTAGGATAGCCCCTACTTCTGACTTTTAAAATTAAAATTAATTTGGTATGGTTTTAAAATGGGTTTTTAGCACGGGTCCAATAATTTAATATATTTTAATCGATTTTGTATTTTGTGGTTTTAATAATGCCTGTGCGCCGCCCTGGGTCCTAACAAGGAGAAGGGCGGGGTATAAATTTAATAAAATAAATAAATAAATAAGATTGTTATACAGATGCAAACCACCTATAAAATAAATTACATATAATTACTTTTATAGGGCGTTAAAAGCCTTTGTGGTTGTTGAGATTTTCTGTGATTGCCTGAAGCCTTTGCATGTGTGGGACTCAGAAACCTCTCACTCACTGGGGAGGTTAAAGTGATCTGATACTACTTTATCCTTATTGTGAGTTGTCCTAATGTCCAATTTGTGTCCATTTGTTCTTTTGCAAAAAATAATAATAATGGTATCCAGTTTCAGTTCTGTCTGGTAGTATTGAAAGAAATCGATAAAAAGGACTTGAAACTGTGATGATTAAATTAAATTAAATTAAATTTACCTTCTGGGATATTCCTTGGCTACTCTTAACCACAAACATCTATTCAAAGGTATGCCTGAGATGCAATAAATGCTACGCTTCAATAATTACACTCAACAAATTATGAAAATATAACTTAAAAAAAACAACCATGAGAACTATAGGAAGTTAACACCCAGCCCTCCCCTAGAAAAATGAAATATCCTAGGAAATATTGAAAAGGCAGAATATTATATTTCCCTGGATGTGAAAAGGGAGAAATGTGTTTTAAAGACAGAGTAGCTCCCTGCAGCATCCTGCCCATCCCCCTACCTATCCCCCTTTGTCAAGGAGCCATTAAAGCCTTAGCTAGTCTACTTTACATAATAAAGGTAATATCAGCCGTTCACAGAAACTCACCACGGGGCATCTGGAAACTCAATCAGACTTGGGACTCAAAACACAGCCTGGAGAGTTGCCCCTGCATGGCCCCATGGGAGTCTGACAACCAGTCAGAACACAAGATCCAAGGCCAGAGAGGGCACAAAACCAGGGACTTTCAAGCAGAGCTTTAACTGGGTTTATCCCTTATCCCAGTTGATTTATAACTTACATATAATGTGTGAATTATTCATCGAATCCTCGCTAATATTTGCACTGACTAAAGTGCATCAGAAGAAAATCTCACCCGCAATTAGGAACCGACATCTCTACTGCAGGACAAACAAGATCAAGATTAAAAGATAATCAGAGAAGACTTCTCTAATTTAAAAAAAAAATCAGATGGTTTATATTCAAATCGCATTTTGCAGTGCAGTATTTGAGCTCAGGTTAAGCAGCTTACTTTGCTGCAGTCCTAGCCACACGTATGGAGAAAATACCATTGAACATAATGATAGCTATGTTTGCAAGTAAACCTGCCTAAGATTATACAATACAATAGCAGAGTTGGAAGGGACCCTGGAGGTCATCTAGTCCAACCCCCTGCATGGGCAGGAACCTTATACCATTTCAGACAAATGGCTATCCAACATCTTCTTAAAGACTTCCAGTGTTGGGGCATTTACAACTTCTGGAGGCAAGCTGTTCCAGAGGTTAATTGTTCTAACTGTCAGGAAATTTCTCCTCAGTTCTAAGTTGCTTCTCTCCTTGATTAGTTTCCACCCATTGCTTCTTGTTCTGCCCTCAGGTGCCTTGGAGAATAGCTTGACTCCCTCTTCTTTGTGGCACCCTCTGAGATATCGGAACACTGCTATCATGTCTCCCCTGGTCCTTCTTTTCCTTAAACTAGACTGTAAACTAGACATAAACTAGGATCAAAGGTCAGTAATTTTCCTATAATTAGTAATTGGAGTAAGCGTAGGCCTACGAGGCACAGGGCGGCGACAGTATTGTATAACCTCAAGTGTTTGCATTTGGAGACGTTGCTACAAAAGTACAGAACATCAATGCAGTTGGAAAGAGCCTGTGGGAAAGTTGTAGTCGGTTTCCTGTATGCACTATTTTAATGATTTTTATTTATTTGCTGCTGTTGCAGGACAAACCAGAAACATGGGCAGGACAGTGGAAATGTTTCAAACTACTAATGTTCAATCACTTTGCCATCCAGCTGCCTCTCATATGTGGCACCTTTTATTATACAGAATATTTTAATACTCCTTATGACTGGGAGAGGATGCCGAGATGGTAAGCAAGCTTCCAACTACTTTTCATTCTTTCTTTCTTACAAATACATATTTCCACACATTTAAAAAAAATATTGGTATTATGCTGATAAAGAACTGGGTTTGGGAGAAATTTCTAGATGTTTTTGAATCTGTGGTTCAGTAATTTCAAATTTATTAAAGACTAGCCGTTCCCTACCAGACGTTGCTGTGGCCCAGTCTGGGTAAATGGCCAACCAATCTGTGTGTAGATCTACACCTGCACACACAAACACATACACACAACCTCCGTATAACCCCCAACCTACCTACCTACTGTATTTCCTCCTCTCTCTATCCACCTACCTACCTACTGTAGTTCTCCCTCTCCCTCTCTACCTACCTACCTACCTACCTACTGTATTTCTCCCTCTCCCTCTCTATCCCTCTACCTACCTACCTATCTACCTATTGTATTTCTCCCTCTCCCTCTCTATCCACCTACCTACCTACCTATCCACCTACTGTATTTCTCCCTCTCCCTCTCCATCCCTCTACCTACGTACCTACCTACCTACCTACCTACCTACCTACCTACCTACCTACTGTATTTCTCCCTCTCCCTCTCTATCCCTCTACCTACCTACCTACTGTATTTCTCCCTCTCCGTCTATATCCCTCTACCTACCTACCTACCTACCTACCTACCTACTGTATTTCTCCCTCTCCCTCTCTATTCCTCTACCTACCTACCTACCTATTGTAGTTCTCCCTCTACCTACCTACCTACCTACCTACCTACCTACCTACTGTATTTCTCCCTCTCCATCTCTATCCCTGTACCTACCTACCTATCTACCTATTGTATTTCTCCCTCTCCCTCTCTATCCCTCTACCTACCTACCTACCTACCTACTGTATTTCTCCCTCTCTATCCCTCTACCTACCTACCTACCTACCTACCTACCTACCTACCTACCTACTGTAGTTCTCCCTCTACCTCTCTACCTACCTACCTACCTACCTACCTACCTACTGTATTTCTCCCTCTTTACCCCTCTACCTACCTACCTATCTACCTATTGTATTTCTCCCTCTCCCTCTCTATCCACCTACCTACCTACCTACCTATCCACCTACTGTATTTCTCCCTCTCCCTCTCCCTCTCCATCCCTCTACCTACCTACCTACCTATCCACCTACTGTATTTCGTCCTCTCCCTCTCTATCCCTCTACCTACCTACCTACCTACCTACTGTATTTCTCCCTCTCCCTCTCTATCCCTACCTACCTACCTATTGACATAGATTAGGGACTATTTTAATTCGTTATTTATGGTTTTAACTATTTATTCAATTTTAGCACAGCTGTATTGGTTTAATTGTTTTTTAAATTTTGTATATTGTGGGGCTTTATCTTTCTGTGCACCGCCCTGAGTCCCTTTTTGGTGAAAAGGGCGGTATATAAATTGAAATAAAATTAAAATAAAATAAAATAAAATATTGTATTTCTCCCTCTCCCTCTCTATCCCTCTACCTACCTACCTACTGTATTTCTCCCTCTCCCTCTTTATCCCTCTACCTACCTACCTACCTACCTACCTACCTACCTACCTACCTACCTACCTATTGTATTGCTCCCTCTCCCTCTCTATCCCTATAGCTGCCTACCTACGTACTGTATTTCTCCTTGACTCTTATGGACAGGGTATTTGATGTCATAAATGATGACATAATACCTGTGGCCCACTGCTCTCTCTGTATCCATCTACCTACCTTTTTTACATTCCCATTGCGTGTACCTGGCACAGTTGTGACATCTACATAATATATGTATATATATATATATCATTGGTGCCGTATCTGTAAGGAACGTTGTGTGAAAATTTGGAAGCGATCGGTGCGGGACTTTCGGAGATTAGCGGCTTTGAACAAACTCATAGTTACATTTTTATTTATATAGAGATGACAAGAGATTGAAACCTTAATTTCAGAAACTTGTTGCAGGGAAGCAGTGTCTGTTGTTCCGAATTGTCTGTTAATCTCTATGCATTCTACATCTCTGTAATTACTGTGTGACTGTCTCTCTCAAACAGCAATTTATTTGGCTCTGCTTGTTGCTGCAAGAGGGAAAAATATTTTATTAAGATTTCTGTGTATGTTATGTCAGGTTTCTAGCTTTGGCCATTGGAGAGATTCCACATACATGCATACATGTCAAAAGCTAATTTTCTTTTAAAGGTTTATGATACTTTCTCGGTGTTTTGGATGTGCTGTGATTGAAGATACCTGGCATTATTTCCTCCATCGGCTACTTCATCATAAGAGACTCTATAAATACATCCACAAAATACATCACGAATTTGTTGTATGTAATTTCTTACGTTTTTGGTTTACATGCTTAAGTTGTATATGCACTTACCAATAAGAACATTCCACGCAACTCAATGGAGCCTCTTTTCGCACACAATTGCAGCCTTAAAATTTCATGCAACGTGCAATGTGTTAGTTATTATGTTTAGAAATAGGGAGAAGAAAGCAGGAGGTTTATGGTTTATCTATATGATTTCTTTACTCTTCTTCCAAAAGTATGAGGCCAGCAAGGTTTACAAGAGGCGAAAAGGTTTAAACATGGCAGCAAACCCAACAATATTTTTTTTTGTAAAACATTTGTACGTTTGTCAATTTTATTTGAATGACTAATTTCTGTTTCTAAAAATAACAATAATCAATTTAGTTTCAAGCAACTTCTCTAGCATGATCTTTTTAAAATGTTGAGGAAAACCTCCCTCGATACACAATACAATACAATAGCAGAGTTGGAAGGGACCTTGTAGGTCTTCTAGTCCAACCCCCTGCATGGGCAGGAACCTTATACCATTTCAGACAAATGGCTGTCTAACATCTTTTTAAAGACTTCCAGGGTTGTAGTAGCACACTACTACAGTAGTGTGCTGATCTATAGACTCTTATTTGTGTGTCTTTAAGTCACATAGTATCCACAGTTATAAAAGCATCTACTGTTTTAAGGAGCTGAGCGGAGTTAGCAGTAGCAGATACTCTTGCGTTTAGAAATGTGTTCAATTTATTCAGTCCTACATTTCCTGAAAATGTGTTGAATTCGAGGTTAGCACCCGAAGGAAGAAAATGTCCTGAAACGGTGACATTGAAGCATAGATATGACATTTTTCTTCAACAGGGATACAGATGCACAAACCTTTTCTGTCTATTTTTCTTCAGGCGCCTTTTGGGATGCAAGCTGAATATGCCCATCCTTTAGAAACCCTAATCCTTGGAACTGGATTCTTCATTGGAGTAATGGTCTTATGTGATCACCTAATTTTTCTATGGGCGTGGTTATTCTGTCGTTTGATAGAGACCATTGATGTTCACAGGTAACCTTCTGTTTCTTATTTATGATTCTTCTGTTCAGATTTAGAAACTTTGAAATTATTTAAACATAACGGTTTGAAAAATAGTTACGGGCATCTGCCATAGAACTCCACAAACCTAACAATTGTTAATAAGACAGACAAAAAAGTCTCAATATTGGACATGACAGTACCTGGAGACATCAGAATCAAAGGATTGTGGCGAAAGAAAGTAATGACAGTGTCAGTAATAATTGGCCCCATATATATATATATATATATATATATTGATCAGCTCATAAAACTAACACACACACACATATATATATGTTAGTTTTATGAGCTGATAAATAAATTAAATTAGAGAGAGATCAGCTCATAAAACTAACACACATATCTAAAATATTATACAACGTAATTCTTGGCTTGCTGGTCTGGATGGTCTCTAGCGATGAGCCAATAGGCAGTAAGGGAAACAGTATGTCTCCTCCCTTAATTGGGGCCTAATAATAACAGGCTGTTGTGAAACAATTACATACATACATACATACATACATACATACATACATACATACATACATACATACATCCAGAACCCACCACATATATATATATATATGAAACTCAGTGGGACCTATTTCCAAATAGATACAGGATCCCATTTCAAACCTTTGCCACTAAACAAATTATACATCCAATGTGAGAAATGTTATATTATTAAAAGGTGCAATTGCATTGTTTTTCCTTTCAGTGGCTATGATCTTCCTCTGAATCCTTTACATTTGCTGCCCTTTTATGGTGGCTCTCGCTTTCATGACTTCCATCATATGAACTTCTCTGGAAATTACGCTTCAACCTTCACATGGTGGGATAAATTATTTGGAACGGATTCACAATACAATTCTTACAAAGAGAAAATGGAGAAACAGAAAGACACAGTGGAAAAGAAGATGGAATAAATTTCCCATTTGCAACACTCTTTGGAGCACCAAAGAGGGAAAATGGCCTCTTGTTTTTGCTTAACACTAGAAAACTTAACAAGTATTGCAAAATTGCAAAATTGTGGCTTTTAACAAGCAAACCAAGTTTAGGTTTGCAGCAGGAAAACCATTCACTGATGCATTTTCCAAACGATTGTGCTTTTTCTATCCTATAGCTACGTATCTCAAACAAATACAGTATATATTTAAGAAAATGTTAAATACGATCAAATGCTTGAAATTATGTAAATTATGTAAAAAAAAGATATACATTAAAATAAGGGAATTTTTGGATTCCCATTTTTGAATTAATGGGAATCCTAAAGTTTAGAAAGAGCAGCTACATTGAATTCACCCATTAAAAGTTTGTGGGAATCCTCTTTCCCAATTAGGTGTAAAAAAGTAGATTTAATTAAACCATCTTAATTTCCCCAAAAAATCTTTTTACTTTGTTTTTAGTGAATTTTATTGTAATCTGTATTACACATAACTGTAAATTGCTGATTTGATTATTAAGCTAATTTGTCTTTAAAACAGCTGTGGTTGATTTCTTTGTCATTTTTCTGTACAGCAAATAAAATAATATTTGGGTTCAGGCTATTATTGCCTGGTTCCTTTTTTTAAAAAGTTCCGTTCCTTATTAAGGAATTCCTTGGTACCTTTTGGCTTGTTCCTAAAAAGCAAAACCAAAAAGAATGATTTCTTGCTAATTTTTGCAGGTATTTACTTTTAAACTTTAATCATCTATAATTGTAAATATACAAGCCTTTTTAAAAGTTGCACGGATTGAAAAAGGGCTCCATTTGTAGCAACAATTTTATTTTCTGTTAATGCACAATGGCAGGTATTGATAATTAGAACAGAACGTGAAATTTGATAGTGGAGACCTTAGATTAGGGGTCCTCAAACATTTTAAATGGGGCCAATTCATGGTCTGTTGGGGAGGTGGACAAGCTGGGGGTGGGGGGTTGCCAAGTGGTCATGTGACTGGGTGGGCATGGCCAATTTAGCAGTCCAAACAATACATACAAATTAAACTTTAATTTGTTATGCTCCTGGGGGTGGAAGGCTGATTAGTGAAGGGATGTGGCTGCATTGGGGTATATATGAGGGACCTCTGTGTGTGTGTCTGGTTTTGGCCTCCAGAGGCCCCCGTGTGTCCCGTTTTTTGGCCTCAGCCTCCAGAAAGCAGGTGGGGGCCAGCGGGTAGGCAGGGTCATGTGGGCGGAATGGACTTGAGGTCAATTCTAATATATAATTTATTGTTAGTTGTGAAGTCATGTCTGACGCATCGTGACCCCATGGATAATGTTCCTCCAGTTCTTTCTGTCTTCTACCATCCCTCGGAGTCCATTTAAGCGCACGCCTACTGCTTTGGTGACCATCCAACCATCTTCTTCTCTGTCATTCCCATCCTCTTTTGCCCTCAATCTTTCCCAGCATGAGGCTCTTCTCCAGTGAGTCCTTCCTTCTCATTAGGTGGCCAAAGTACTTGAGTTTCATGTTAGGATTTGGCCTTCTAAAGAGCAGTCAGGGTTGATCTCCTCTAGAACTGGCCGTTTGGAATGAAAATGAAATGAATTTCAACCAATCTTGGCCTCTATCCTCAATGTTGCAATGCAATGTTAGACCTAATCTCAGTGAACCTTGAGTCTTTGAAGAATTCCAGGCCGAGTTAAATAACCAGCTTGTTATTTGGTTTTAGATTTTAATCCAAGTGTACAAACTCTTTTTGACGGGACCAATTTAAAAGCCAAGGAAATAAGGTTACCTTCCCAGTACTGACAGGCGGAGTCAACCTTGAACCAGTCAGGATCGAACTACTGGCAGCCGGCAGACCCCAGTACTGAATAACAGATTAACAGAGTTGGAAGGGACCTTGTAGATCATCTAGTTCATTGAATCCTGAACCCACAGACGAGGCGTCAGACTTGCTGAGGTAAATCTAGCTGCTTTTATTTCAATAGAACAATGTATCCCCTGATAAGGCGTGGACAGCCAGCAGTGCGGCCAGGGCTCTAGCGGTTGTAAACATGTCAGGACTGCAAGAGCTGAGAACAAATCCACATTTCCCATCCTCAGGAAGTTGGTGGTAGTTATTGGCTTTTATGTCCCTCAGAAAGATACAGGACCACTGGCTGCAAACAGGCAACGATTTATTAACTAGCCACGAAGTACCAACAGAACGAAGGAACAAATATCCGTCTGACAGCTATTTATATATGAAGCCTGTCAGCCGGGGGAACCAATGAGAGGGCTGTGATTGTCCCGCCAGCCAGCCAGCGCGTCGCAGCCAAACAACACACTCCCAGAAGGTCTGAAAGCTTGCCGGACGTGAGTCCGAGGACTCTGCATTGGCAATTAGAAAGCATTTTAAGAATGACATATTTTTTGAGATTTCAGAATGTTTTTGAGCAACCTGGTGAATGCCTCCCTGATCTTATGAGCACGATTATAGCAGACTATTTACAAAAACCTAAGGATGAGATCAGGGGGGACATTGACCTAGCTTATAGAATTAACTCAGCATATGCCAGGATAAATGAAGTGCCTAGAGAGATACATGTGAAATTTGTTAGAAGGTCAACCAGAGAGGAAATCCTGAAAGTGCAGAGAGGGAGTCCTTTAATTTACCAACAAAAAACGGTTGCCATCTTGAAGCAGATCCCTAGAAAGATTAGAGATGCAAGAAGGAAATTTTCCTTCTTGTCTAAAACATTGTTTGATCATGGGATTTGGTTCAAGTGGGTGACACCTGAAGGGATGCTGGTGTTCTGGGAAGGAGGAAGAGTGAGGATTAAAACAGTTGCTGAGGCGGAAGCCTTTCTTAAAAAACATTCCTCTATCCTGGGGGAGGACTCAGGGGGGACGGAGGGGGCCACGGCCCCGCCCACTGGGGGCCTGGGAGGAGAAAAAGAAGATACAATTGCCAAGAGACTTAGATCAAAAAAAAATAATAACTTTGCCTTGATTTTTTCTGATTAATTTTGCATAATATTTGTATTTGGATTTTTTGTAAATGTCTGACAGTATAGAACTGAGAACTTAGGTATATGTACTTGCTTTCACTTTGTAGTGTTAAGATAATAATTTTTTCTTTTATTGTTATTGATGTATTTTGAGGCCCTGGAAGGGCCGACGACTTTGACGTGAATACTCTCAAAATTTCTTTGTATCCCTTACCCTACCCCAGGGATGTCCAAACTTGGGAACTTTAAGACTTGTGGACTTCAACTCCCAGAATTCCCCAGACACCTATGCTGGCTGGGGAATTCTGGGAGTTGAAGTCCACAAGTCTTAAAGTTCCCAAGTTTGGACATCCCTGCCCTACCCTATAGAAAAAATTGTAAAACCAATAAAACTTTTTCAATATAAAAAAAAAAAGAAAGCATTTTAATCTCTCTAAAAAAACCAGCCCCTGATTCTGTAGTAGAACCAAATAGGGTGAAGTGAGGGAGGGAAGCTATCGTAGCCAATTTTACCGAGCTGAAGAGAAAAGAGAGAGAAAATTTCTTCTCCTTCTCCTTCTAGATTTAGATTTAGATTTTATTTTTCTATACCGCGTCCTCTCCCCAGGGGGACTCGGAGCGGTGCACAGGGAAAATTAAAACAGCATAAAATATATACATAAATAAATACAATAAAAACAAATTAAATCAACTGTCCCTGTACTAAAATCCCCATTTTAAAATTAACATTCCCTAACCCCTGAGGTAGAGACTAACCTAGGCCGGCCAAGCAGAAAAAGTGAGTTTTTAATTTCTGACGGAAGGAGCGGAGGTCCGTAGTTGTTCTAATGTCGGGGGGAAGGTCGTTCCAGAGGGCTGGGCCCGCCACAGAGAAGGCCCTTCCCCTGGGCGTCGCCCGCTGACAAAGTCTAGTGGACGGCACCCGGAGAAGTCCCTCTCTGTGGGAGCGAATGGGCCGGGAAGATGTATGAGGCAGAATCCGATCCCGCAGATAGCTAGGTCCCGAGCCATGGAGCGCTTTAAAGATGAGGACTAACACCTTGAAGCGCACCCGAAAGACGACAGGTAGCCAGTGCAGCTCGCGCAAGAGCGGTGTTACATGGGTATACCTAGCGGTACCCATTATTGCTCGCGCGGCTGCATTCTGGACCAGCTGAAGTCTTCGGGTGCACCTCAAGGGGAGCCCCATGTAGAGAGAGTTACAATAGTCCAGTCGGGATGTCACGAGCGCATGAGTGACTGTGCGAAGGGCGTCCCGATCCAATAGGGGGCGCAACTGGCGAACCAGGCGAACCTGGTAAAACGCCCTCCTGGCCACGGCTGTCACTTGATCTTCCATGGACAGCCGGGCATCCAGGAGGACACCCAAGTTGCGCACCCCATCCACAGGGGCAAGATGTTCGCCCCCTATGGCCAGCGATGGAGTCAGCTGGTTGAATCGGGCAGCCGGAAACCACAGCCACTCGGTCTTGGTCGGGTTGAGTCTGAGTCCGTTACTTCCCATCCAGATCCGTACGGCTTCCAGGCACTGGCACATCACTGCTACGGCATCGTTGGGGTGGCTTGGGGTAGATATATACAGCTGAGTATCATCAGCGTAGAGATGGTACTCTACCCCAAAGCCACGGATGATCTCACCCAGCGGCTTCATATATGTGTTGAACAGGAGAGGCGAGAGGACCGACCCCTGAGGGACCCCACATGTGAGGGGTCTCGAGGTCGACCTCTGCTCTCCTGCCAACACAAATTGCGATCGGCCAGAGAGGTAGGAGGAGAACCACCGTAAAATGGTGCCTCCCACCCCCAACCCCTCCAGCCGATGCAATAGGATACCATGGCCGATGGTATCGAAAGCTGCCGAGAGGTCTAATAGGACCAGGATGGAGGAGCAACCCCCATCTCTGGCCCTCCAGAGATCATCGACCAACGCGACCAATGCCGTCTCGGTGCTATGCCCGGGCCGAAAGCCGGACTGGCGCGGGTCTAGATAATCAACTTCCTCCAGGTGACGGGGAAACTGTTGTGCCACCACACTCTCAACAACCTTCGCCAAAAAGGGAAGGTTGGAGACTGGACGATAGTTGGTTAATAAAGCTGGATCCAAAGAGGGCTTCTTAAGGAGGGGCCTCACCATGGCCTCTTTTAGGGAAGCAGGTAAGGCACCCTCACTTAAGGATGCGTTGACAATCTCTTGGAGCCAGCCTCGTGTCACCTCCCAGGATGCCAGTACAAGCCAGGAGGGACACGGGTCCAATAAACATGTGGTGGCTCGCAGTCGCCCACGTAACCTGTCCATATCCTCGGAAGCAACGGAGTCAAACTCCTCCCAAACAAGATCTGTCTCGTGGCATCCCACTGGGCCATCAATGGAGGCTAACTCATTCTGTATCTGAGCGATTTTCTCCTGCAGAAAAATCACAAATTCCTCTGCTCTACCCTGCAGCGGGGCTTCCCGCACCCTCTGTTGAAGGAGGGAACGGGTCACCCTAAACAGGGCGGCAGGGCGGTTTTCTGCGGATGCTATGAGAGTGGCACAATGATGACGTTTGGCCACTCTCAGCGCCACAATGTAAGTCCGTAACTGGGCTCTTACATGTGTCCGGTCAGATTCAGAACGGGTAGCCCTCCATCTTCTCTCTAGGCATCTCTTGTGGCGTTTCATCACCCTCAGCTCCTCGGTAAACCAAGGAGCCAGGGTGTTTCGGCGCCACAAGAGAGGCCGCAAGGGCGCGACCCGATCCAAGGCTCCCGTGGTCGCACGTGGTCCTTCTTCTACTACAACTAGTAGTAGTAGTAATGTAAAAGGCCATCCGAAAAGATACTCATGGAACCTTTTAATCCTGGACACTTCACCTGCAAACATGGTCTGGTCTGAGTTGCTTCTCTC
Organism: Rhabdophis nuchalis; assembly: GCA_039707465.1. Lineage (NCBI taxonomy): Eukaryota > Metazoa > Chordata > Lepidosauria > Squamata > Natricidae > Rhabdophis > Rhabdophis nuchalis. Next base: position 11,728,856 of record CM077661.1, read on the forward strand.
CTTGATTAGTTTCCACCCATTGCTTCTTGTTCTGCCCTCAGGGGCTTTAGAGAATAGCTTGACTGCCTCTTCTTTAGGGCAACCCCAGAGATTTATTTTATTTTTTATTTTTATTAAATTTATACCCCAATAGAGATATTGGAAGACTGCTATCCTGTCTCCCCTAGTCCTATTTTTCATTAAACTAGACTGTAAACTAGATCTAAACTAGATTGTATTCTTAATTAAGAGGATCAAAAGTCAGTAAGTTTCCTATAATTAGTAATTGGAAGTGTTTGCATTGGGAGACATTGCTACAGAAGGACAGAACATGTTGTGATCCACATTTCATGAGGTTGGCATCAATGCAGTTGGAAAGAGCCTGTCGGAAAGTTGTAGTCGGTTTCCTGTATGCACTATTTTAATGATTTTTATTTATTTGCTGCTGTTGCAGGACAAACCAGAAACATGGGCAGGACAGTGGAAATGTTTCAAGCTACTTATGTTCAATCACTTTGTCATCCAGCTGCCTCTCATATGTGGCACCTTTTATTATACAGAATATTTTAATACTCCTTATGACTGGGAGAGGATGCCGAGATGGTAAGCAATCTTCCAACTATTTTTCATTCTTTCTTTCTTAAAAATACATATTTCCACACATTTAAAAAATATTGGTATTATGCTGATAAAGAACTGGGTTTGGGAGAAATTTCTAGATGTTTTTGAATCTGTGGTTCAGTAATTTCAAATTTATTAAAGACTAGCCGTTCCCTGCCAGGCGTTGCTGTGGCCCAGTCTGGTTAAATGGCCAACCAATCTGTGTGTAGATCTACACCTGCACAAACAAACACATACACACAACCTCCGTATAACCCCCAACCTACCTACCTACTGTATTTCCTCCTCTCTCTATCCACCTACCTACCTACTGTATTTCTCCCTCTCCCTCTCTATCCCTCTACCTACCTACCTACCTACTGTATTTCTCCCTCTCTATCCCTCTACCTACCTACCTACCTACCTACCTACCTACCTACTGTATTTCTCTTTCTCTCTCTCTATCCCTCTACCTACCTACCTACTTACCTACCTACCTACTGTATTTCTCTTTCTCTCTCTCTATCCCTCTACCTACCTACCTACTTACCTACCTACTGTATTTCTCTTTCTCTCTCTCTATCCCTCTACCTACCTACCTACCTACCTACCTACCTACCTACCTACTGTATTTCTCTTTCTTTCTCTCTATCCCTCTACCTACCTACCTACTTACCTACCTACCTACAGTACCTACTGTATTTCTCCCTCCCTCTCTCTATCCCTCTACCTACTTACCTGCCTGCCTACCTATTGTATTTCTCCCTCCTTCTCCTTCTCCTCCTTCTCCTTCTTCTACTACAACTAGTAGTAGTAGTAGTGTAAAATGCCATCCGAAAAGATACTCATGGAACCTTTTAATCCTGGACACTTCAGCCACAGCCTCCTTGTCCATCTGGCTGTAGTTACTCTCCGTGGAGGAGGGAGTCTGGGAGTAAAAGGTGATGAGGGCTTCTGAACCATTTGGGAGGAGGTGGCTTAGGATCGCCTCCCACTCCAAAAGGGGAGGCATCACGAGCCAATGTCAGCCTGTCGTTATATTGCCTGGGTTTAGCATGTTGTGGGAACCAACCCAGAAATGCCCAGCTTCTTTCCCCAGGCAGGACTGACCAAAACAGCCTATGGCAGTAATGGCTAACCTTTTTTTGGGCTCGCGTGCCAAAAGCGGGCGGAGCGCATGGGGGTTGTGCATGGACGTGCCACACCCATAATGCTATGTGCGCGAACCCCTGCTTTTGGTGCGCTTTTTTCGCCCTCCCCAGGCTCCAGAGGCTTTATAGGAGCCTGGAGAGGATGGAAACAGCCTCCCCCCCCCACCTCCAGAGCAGTGGTGGGGTTTTTTTAGAACCTACTCTGTAGGTGTGGCCTATTTTGTGGGTGTGGCTTGGCAGTCATGTGACATGGTGGGAGTGGCCACCTTTTTAAATGTGGTGAAACTCATTTAACAACGCTCTTGCTTAGAAACCAAAATTTTGGACTCAATTGTGATGATAAATTCTTTCTTTCTTTCTTTCTTTCTTTCTTTCTTTCTTTCTTTCTTTCTTTCCTTCTTTCGTTCTTTCTTTCTTTCCCTTTCCTTTCCTTTCCTTTCTTCCTTTCCTTTCCTTTCCTTCCTGTTGGGTCACTGGCAGTGGCGGGCCAGATTTACTTCTAGGTACGCCGGTGGAATCCCCTCTCACCGGTTCTCTAAATTTCACCAACCGGCTCTCGCGAGTAGGTGCGAGCCTGCAGAAACCCACCACTGATCCAGAGGCTTCGGGAGCTTCCCTGAAGCCTCGAGAGGGCGAAAAACGGCCTCAAAAGAAGGCCTAAATCAGATGGCTAGCACACACATGCGCACTGGAGTTGACGGGGCAACGCCTCGCGTGCCCTAAGAAATGGTTCCACGTGCCGCCTGTGGCACCCTTGCCATAGGTTCGCCATTACGGGCCTATGGCCAGCTCAAACAACCCAAGTCCTGTGAAGTATATATTGAGACAACTAAATCTAAAGCTATGAGACAGTCATTTGTGGTAGGCTTTGTTTTCATGTATAGTAACTTGTTCATTTTTATTTTATGTCTGTGTGTCTGTCTAAAAATGGAGGAATACAAGAGTTTGGGCTTTGGGGGGAAAATGATGGTTGGTCCATCCCAAGTCACCTATTCCCAAGACATATAAATGGAAAATGATGCAATCCCTCCCACCTATTTTTTTTCTCTTTCAGATCTCCACTCTGTGATGGGAACACAAATGGCTCTTAAAAGCTGACTTAACATTTGGAATGACTTTAAATCTGCAATTAGAATGGGTGTATAATCATCTGCCTCATTACTGGTTCAGATGTACTGAACCACTAATTGCTACTATTTGATGGAATAAATGCCAATCATCTGGGGGAACTAACATCCTATACCTGTAATTATTTGTTTGGCCCTGCATGCCTCAAAAATATGACTAAGTAGGCAAGCAATGCTGCCCAGATATAAAATGGACTGTATGTTCTTTACAGCAGGGGTCTCCAACCTTTGCAACTTTACGTCTGAAGGACTTCAGCTCCCAGACTTCTCCAGCCAGCTTTGCTGTTTTAATGAGATACTATAATTCGGAATGGTTTCTTTAGGGCAGGGGTCCCCAACCCCCGGTCCGCGGCCCGGTGCCGGTCCGCGGCCTGATAGGAACCGGGCCGCAGGGATGGAGAGGAGGAGGAGGGAGCAGCCCCCTGGGCAGAGGATGGCCGAGCGCGCCTCCAGCAGCTCCTTCCGACGGCCACCGCGGCGCACTTTCCGGGGCTTCCCAGAGGGGCCGGCATGTCAGCTGAGGAGGTAGCGTGCCTCATCCCACAGCGAGTGAACGAGCGAGCGGGCGGAGGACTCGAGCCTGCGGCTACCTTGAGCACCGCCGAGGCCATCTGGGCGCCACACACCCACCTCCCTTCCAGCCCCATGTGGTGCCCGGACGGTTTCGGCAGTGCTTAAGGTAGCCGCAGGCTCGAGTCCTCCGGCTGCTCGCTCGTGCGCTCGCTGTGGGATGAGGCACGTTACCTCCTCAGCTGACATGCCGGCCCCTCTGGGAAGCCCTGGAAAGTGCGCCGCGGTGGCCGTCGGAAGGAGCTGCTGGAGGCGCGCTTGGCCATCCTCTGCCCAGGGGCTGCTCCCTCCTCCTCCTCTCCAGCCGACATGCTGGCCCCTCTGCTGCTTCCCGGGGGGGGGGGGGGGGGAGATAAAGACAGACACTCAGAGAGACAGACTTAGAGAGACAGAAATAGAGAGAGGGAGGGAGAGACGGAATCAGACACACACACACAAAGTGACAGAGACGGGTGGAGGGAGGAGAGAGACAGATACAGATACACACACAGAGAGAGAGAGAAACAGAGAAAGAGAAAGAAAGAAAAATAGAAAAAGAAAGATGAATGGAGGGTGGGTGGGAGGGAGGGAGGGAGGGAGTGAAGGAAAGAAGGGGGAGGGAGGAGGAAGGGAGGGGTGAAAGAAGGAAGGAAAGAAAGAAAGAAAAAGAAAGAGATGGAGGGTAGGAGGGAGGGAAGGGAGGAAGGGAGGAAGGGGGAGGAGGCAATGGAAGGAAGGAAAGGAAAGGAAAGGAAGAAATCTATTTTCCTATTTCCTTCCACCTCAAGCTACCTGTTTGGTTAACCAGGTTAAAGATCTATTTTTCTCCCAGTGATCATTTCAAAGGAATCACATCCTCTGAGTCATTTCCTGGATTCAAACCAGCATCAAACCAGCATCCCAGAGTCATGGGCTGCCTTTATATATAACGAGTGCCCATAAATCCATTTTTACCATCTTCAGAAGACCAAAGACCAGCCAGAAATGGAAAGAAGGAAGGAAGGAAGGAAGGAAGGAAGGAAGAAAGAAAGAAAGAAAGAAAGAAAGAAAGAAAGAAAGAAAGAAAGAAAGAAAGAAAGAAAGAAAGAAAGAAAGAAAGAAAGAAAGAAAGAAAGAAAGAAAGAAAGAACTTATGACCTCTATTGAGCCCAAACTTTTGGTTGCTAAGCAAGACCGTTAAGTGAGTTTCACCACATTTTCCAAGTTGGCCACGCCCATCCGGTCACATGACCGCTGAGCCACTCCCACAAAACAGGCCACACCTTTTGGCTCTCAAAAGAAATTGCAGTAGTGGTACTGTTGATATTTGGCTCTATTGACTAATAAGTTTGCCCATCACTGCCCTAGACGGCCAAGTGAGCCGACTCCCCCCCCCCCCCCGCATGCGCATGCGCCGCCTGTTCCCCCTCCCTCCCTCCTCCTCTAGGCCAGCCGGTCCGCAGAATTTTCTTTAAAATGAAACCGGTCCCTGATGCAAAAAAGGTTGGGGACCCCTGCTTTAGGGTATTTTGGGGGTGTCGAGGGCATTTTAAGTATATTGTCTATTCAAAAGCCTACTCCATCCTATTCTGTATTGTTTTCTATGTAAGATTGATAAAATGTTGTATTGCCAATATTTGGAATATGCCACTGAATCACTGTGGAATTATGCTTTTTGTCACTGGGGAAGCTACTGAAGAAATGTATTGTGCAAATTGGATGTTCCTAACTTGAATTAGCCAGACACTAATGTGGATGTAGTGTATATATATATATCTGAGCAATCAGCAACAGAATTTGCAAATCCCAATTGGTAACTTTCTTTTACTCTAAACTTGGAGTGATAACATTTTGGAAAACCATAAGCATGAATCCAATTAAATTTTGTTTTTAAAAACAAATTCTTTAATGTAGTGTACAAACTATTTTCAGAGATGTAGGTTTTTTGTTCGTTGAGTTTTTAATAGCTTTGACAAATTTGAGATTTGCTTGTATTTTTGGCTTAAACAAATTCACCGTTTATCAAGAATTAAGTAACGGGGAAGAAATATTATAGATTACATGCTATTTTTTGAAACCTATGTTTCCAAGTATATATTTTATTAATATTGAACAATATTAAAATTAATTTTAGTATACTATGCAAATGGCCACCTAAATAATGCAGAAAAACACGAGAGTGCAGTAAAATGGTTATAACTTCTCTTAAAAAAATAAAGCACTTGGAATACAAATACTACTTAAAATAATGTATGGCTACTTTGATTATCCTCCTTCTTGAATGCCTATTTAATGCAACCCATGTTCCTAAATAATCTATCATGGTTTTTTCCTAGAGAAATGTGAGGAAATTAATGTAGCAGCAGAGACATCATAAATAGCCTTATCATCTAACTTCCAGCCCTTAGAGTTTAATGGAGCAACAGTCATTACAAGTTAATAATTTCTTTGTTTACTAGCCGTTCCCAGCCACGCGTTGCTGTGGCCCAGTCTGGTTCAATGGCCAATCAATCTGTGTGTAGATCTACACCTGCACACACAAACACGTACACACAACCACTGTATAACCCCCAACCTACCTACCTACTGTATTTCTCCCTCTCTCCCTCTACATACCTACCTGCTGTATTTCTCTCTCTCCCTCTACCTACCTATTGTATTTCTCCCTCTCCCTCTACCTACCTACCTACTGTATTTCTCCCTCTCTCCCTCTATCCCTCTACCTACCTACCTACCTACTGTATTTCTCCTTGAATCTTATCGACAGAGTATTTTATGTTATAAAGGATAACATAATACCTGTGGCCCACTGCTCTCTGTATCCATCTACCTTTTTTTTTTACAATTTTGTACATTTCCGTGGCATGTACTTGGCACAGGTGTGACATCTACACAATCTATATAATATATCATTGGTGCCGTACCTGAAAGGAACATTCTATGAAAATTTGGAAGCGATCAGTGCAGGACTTTCGGAGATTAGCGGTTTTGAACAAACTCTTGTTATGTTTTTATTTATATAGATAGACAATCCATTCTATAGTAGAAGCAAAAAGAATTTCATGTTATGCTTACTTGGGTGTATCCCAGCGTCTACTTTCATGTAGATGCGCATCAGTGATGTGCAGTCAGGTGAAGCCAGTGAGGCACAGCCTCACCGCTCTAATCATGAAAAGAAAGAAAAATGTAAAAGGAAAAAAATATTCACAGTTCTAGACCATCCTAGCTCCTAGCTTCTTCCATTTCAGACAAGGGGCTGTCCAATCTCTTCTTAAAAACCTCCAGGGATGAAGCACCCATAACCTCTGAAGGTAAGATGTTCCACTGATTAATTGTTCTCCAACTTTAAGTCTGAAGGACTTCAGCTCCCAGACTTCTCCAGCCAGCAAAGCTGGCTGGAGAAGTCTGGGAGCTGAAGTCCTTCAGATTTAAAGTCGCAAAGGTTGGAGACCCCTGTTTTACAATACAGAATGTCCCTAACACACGGATTAGAATTCACACATAGACACAAATGAAGAAGATCTATATTCCAACCTGATGCAAATGTTAGCACAACGCTCAAACCAATTTCATTGTAATTTTATTACAATGACAATAAAGATTATTATTATTACTACTTTATACATAAAACATGAAACTCAGCCAGCTGAACATTCAAAAATGCATTGCAAATACTACTGACTGGTGCCAATGGCTGATACAGTTTGCTGCCAGCATCCTAGGTATCAACCAAGTATCTCCTTAGGATGTAAGATGTTCCAAGTAGCGCCGTTTTTTGCAGTTCCAGTGGTGTTATTGCAGGAAGCTGCAATTTGCTGAGATATTTAGTAAAATTTTTGGACCTGGTGCCAAGTGCCCCGATGACAATGGGTGTCACTGTGACATGCTTCATCCATAGCTGTGTGGTTTCGATGGCCAGGTTGCGATATTTCATGATTTTTTCTAGTTCTTTTTCTTCGACTCTGGCATCTCTAGGAACAGCGATATCAATGAACTGTACACTTCGGCCCTCTACAACTGTGATATTTGGTGTGTTGTGCTCCAAATGACGGTCTGTTTGTATTCGAAAGTCCCACAAGATCTTCACAGTCTCATTCTCGATAACCTTTTCCATTATTATTATTATTATTATTATTATTATTATTATTATTATTATTATTATTATTATTATTATTATTATTATTATCTATAAACTTAGTAAAAAATACTTTTGAGCATCTCTCCACAGGACCTGCACATTTGCCGGAATAAATACTTCAAAGAACAGAATCACACACTCCTTCAAAGAACCACTCTACATATAAATTGACCATGGTTTGGAAAGATGGAAATGGTTTTGAATATTTTATCGAACAATTGTCTTCCAATGTAAAAAAAAAACACCCAAATCCACTGTGTAAAATAAAACAGCAAAGGGCAAAGCTATGGCAACTCTAGACAGCATATTAAAAAGCAGAGATATCATCCTGCCAACGAAAGGTGCATATAGTCAAGGCTGTGGTTTTCCCAATTGCAATGGATGGACGTGAAAGTTGCACCATAAGGAAGGCCTTTGAACTGTGGTGCTGGAGAAGACTCCTGGGGGTCCCTTGGCCTGCAAGACGAGCAAACCTGTCAGTCCAGGAATGAAATCTTCTTACCTTCGCTACTGGTTCAGATCTGGGAGCGTGCATACACATTCGCTTGCTTTGCTCACATGTGGCACTTCTGCACATGTGCAAAACCTCCTGCGCATGCACAGAGCGTTTGTGATGACGTCTGGGCGGGTGGGCAAAGCCTCCCGCCGCTGCCACTACCAGTTCGTCTGAACCGGGGTGAACCAGAAGAATACCACCTCTGGATCAGTCCTAGAGGAGATCCACCCTGACTGCTCTTTAGAAGGCCAGATCCTGAAGAGGAAACTCAAAGACTTTGGCCACCTAATGAGAAGGAAGGACTCCCTGGAGAAGAGCCTCATGCTGGGAAAGACGGAGGGCAAAAGAAGAAAGGAACGACAGAGAAGGAGTTGGATGGATGGAGTCACTGAAACAGCGTGGTAGAGGACAGAAAGGCTTGGAGGAACGTTGTACATGGGGTTGCAATGGATCGGACACAACTTCGCAAGTAACAACTTCGCAAGTGTACTGGCATCTTGGGAGGTGACACGAGGCTGGCTCCAAGAGGTTGTCAACGCATCCTTAAGTGAGGGTTCCTTGCCTGCTTCCCTAAAAGAGGCTATGGTGAGGCCCCTCCTCAAGAAGCCCTCTTTGGATCCAGCTTTATTAACCAACTATCGTCCAGTCTCCAACCTTCCCTTTTTGGCGAAGGTTGTTGAGAGTGTGGTGGCACAACAGTTTCCCCGTCACCTGGAGGAAGTTGAGTATCTAGATCTGCGCCAGTCCGGCTTTCGGCCCGGGCATAGCACCGAGACGGCATTGGTCGCGTTGGTCGATGATCTCTGGAGGGCCAGAGATGGGGGTTGTTCCTCCATCCTGGTCCTATTAGACCTCTCGGCGGCTTTCGATACCATCGACCATGGTATCCTATTGCATCGGCTGGGGGATTGGGGGTGGGAGGCACCGTTTTACGGTGGTTCTCCTCCTACCTCTCTGGCCGATCGCAATTTGTGTTGGCAGGAGAGCAGAGGTCGACCTCGAGACCCCTCACATGTGGGGTGCCTCAGGGGTCGGTCCTCTCGCCTCTCCTGTCCTGCAGGCATTCACTGCCCTCTATGGATAGAGTTAAATGAATACCTGGGCAAACGAAACATTTTGATTTTATACAATACAAGCAGAGTTGGAAGGGACCCTGAAGGTCATCTAGTCCAACTCCTTGCCTAGGCAGGAAGCCCTATACCGTTTCAGACAAATGGCTATCCAACATCTTCTTAAAGACTTCCAGGGTTGGGACATTCACAACTTCTGGAGGCAACTTCTGTTCCTCTGATTAATTGTTCTAACTGTCAGGAAATTTCTCCTCAGTTCTAAGTTGCTTCTCTCCTTGATTAATTTCCACCCATTGCTTCTTGTTCTGCCCTCAGGTGCTTTGGAGAATAGCTTGACTCCCTCTTCTTTGTGGCAACCCCTGAGATACTGGAACACTGCTATCATGTCTCCCCTGGTCCTTCTCTTCATTAAACTAGACATCCCCAGTTCCTGCAACCGTTCTTCGTATGTTTCAGCCTCCAGTCCCCTAATCCTTACCCCTTGCCGGCTGGGGAATTCTGGGACTTGGAAGTCCACATGTGTTTAGCTGGCAAGGTTGAGAAACACGGCTCTCTAGCAATCAATCAGGATTGAACTGGAAGGGACGTTGGAGGTCTTCTAGTCCAACCCCCTGCCTAGGCAGGAAGTCCTATACCATTTCAGACAAATGGCTATCCAACATCTTCTTGAAGACTTGCAGTGTTGGGATATTCACAAGTTCTGGAGGCAAGGAGTTCCACTGGTTACTTGTTCTAACTGTCAGGAAATTCCTCCTTAGTTCTAGGTTGCTTCTCTCCTTGATTAGTTTCCACCCATTGCTTCTTGTTCTGCCCTCAGGTGCTTTGGAGAATAGCTTGACTCCCTCTTCTTTGGGGCAACCCCTGAGATATCGGAAGACTGCTATCATGTCTCCCCTGGTTCTTCTTTTCATTCAACTAGACATCCCTAGTTCCTGCAACCGTTCTTCATATGTTTTAGTCTCCAGTCCCCTAATCCTCTTGGTTGCTCTTCTCTGCACTCTTTCTAGAGCGGTGTTTCTCAACCTTGACCACTTGAAGGTGTCTGGACTTCAACTCCCAGAATTCCCCAGCCAGCATGGGAATTGTTCATCCATCTCAAAGGGCTGCCTGGGGAATTCTGGGAGTTGAAGTCCAGACCTCTTCAAGTGGTCAAGGTTGAGAAAGGCAGCTTTTCTACATCGTGGAATTAAAGGGCGTTTTCTACATTGGGACGGGGAAAAAAAAAAGAGGCCTGCCACGCTGGTTGCCTTCAATCCTCTCTCTTTCCCTCAGAGCAAGGGATGGGCGCCGTCTCTCGGGCGGGCCTCCTTCCAGCCCGGGGACCACCTGGCGGAAGGATGCGCTGGGCGGGAGTGACGCTCCGGGAGGGAGGGAGGGAGGGAGGGGGGCGCTCCCACGCCGACCCCAGCGTGGCAGAACGTCGGCCGGCCTCCCCCTACGTGGAAGAGTGGTACATCCCGCGTCTGTCCGTCCCCCCCGCTCTCCCCCAGCTGCGGAGCGAGTGGTGTCGTCTGCGAGGGCTTCGCGCATCTCCCTCTCGCCAAGCGAGCCAGTTGCGCGACTCCCGGGCGAAGGAAGGCGGCCTCGTCCCTCGCGCTCTCCCCGCTTGCCTCCTCCTTCCCCGGGGCTGCAGCCGAGCCATGGGCGGCCGAGGGGGGCTGTGGGCGCTGGCGCTGCTGTGCGCCTTGCCGGGCAGCCTCTGCTTGGAGGGCAGCGAAGCGGGCGAGCCCGAAGCAGCAGCAGCAGCAGCGGCGCCGGCGGCGGGGGGCGGCGGCGGCAGCAGCGGGGCGAACCGTCGCCGGCGGCTGAGCCAGGACGACGGCCTCTCCTTCGAGTACCACCGCTACCCGGAGCTGCGGGAGGCGCTGGTGTCGGTGTGGCTGCAGTGCCCGTCCATCAGCCGCATCTACACCGCCGGCCGGAGCTTCGAGGGCCGCGAGCTGCTGGTGCTCGAGATCTCCGACAACCCGGGCGAGCACGAAGCCGGTAAGGCTGGGGCTGGGCTGGGCGGCGGCGGCGGCGGCGGGGATGATGCTCTCCGCCCTGCCGGTGCAGAGGGAAAGGCGGAGGGATGGGCATGGCTTGCGCTCGCTCGCTCGCTCGCCTCCTCGCCGGGCTGACTTTTCCCTCGTCCTTCAATGGATGTGAGGATCTGTTTGGGGGGCGCTGGGCACCTCAGTAGGGACCCCCCCCCCATCCATCTACCTCCTGATGCCCTCGTCATCCGGGTCACCTGGGTTGCAACGGTGCATATTTTTTTTAAAAAAAATTAATTTATTTTTAATTTTAAACACAACATAAACATCCAGAGGGTAAATCAGTTGGTTACAAAATCTTTTTGTGCAGCTCTTCCAGGATCGTCTAAGAGCCATATGATTGCATGTATTTTAGGTCAAATATGTTTATACATATTACCACCCTCCTCGTACCTCCATTCTTATTTGACTTCTTTGACTACTAGCCGTTCCCGGCATTGGTTAAATGGCCAACCAATCTGTGTGTAAGATCTACACCTGCACACACAAACACGTACACACAACCACCGTGTAACCCCCAACCTACTGTGTTTCTCCTTCTCTCCCTCTACCTACCTACCTGTTGTATTTCTCCCTCTCTATCCCTCTACCTACCTACCTACTGTATTTCTCCCTCTCTCTCTATTCCTCTACCTACCTACCTAGCTACTGTATGTCTCCCTCTCTATCTATCCACCTACCTACCTACCTACCTACCTACCTACCTACCTACCTACCTACTGTATTTCTTCCTTTCTCCCTCTACCTACCTACCTACCTACCTACCTACCTACCTATCTACTGTATTTTCCCTCTTTCTCTCTATCCCTCTACCTACCTACCTACTGTATTTCTTCCTCTCTCCCTCTATCTACCTACCTATTGTATTTCTCCCTCTCTATCCCTCTACCTACCTACCTACTGTATGTCTCCCTCTCTATCTATCCACCTACCTACCTACCTACCTACCTACCTACCTACCTACCTACTGTATTTCTTCCTCTCTCCCTCTACGTACCTATCTACTGTATTTTTCCCTCTTTCTCTCTATCCCTCTACCTACCTACCTACTGTATTTCTCCCTCTCTCCCTCTATCTACCTACCGACTGTATTTCTTCCTCTCTCCCTCTATCTACCTACCGACTGTATTTCTTCCTCTCTCCCTCTACCTACCTACCTACTGTATTTCTTCCTCTCTCCCTCTACCTACCTACCTACCTACTGTATTTTTCCCTCTCTCTCTCCCTCTACCTACCTACCTACCCACTGTAGAAAAATAGGGACCGCCTTTGGTGGGAAGGTGAGAAAGTTCTGTATGCCTTCGGTGTTTAGTCATGTTGGCCACATGACCACGGAGACATCTTCAGACAGCGCTGGCTCTTCAGCTTAGAAGCAGAGAGGAGCACCGCCCCCTAGAGTCGGGAACGACTAGCATGCATGTACAGGGGGAACCTTTACCTTTAGTATAATGACATTAATAAAATTCATTCAACATAACTTTGAATAAGATGCAGAAATGGAATCTCTGCCTCTGCCTCTACAAAGCATATCTCTCACCAATGTTGACTATTAGAAAAGTCCAATACCTATTTTCTTGGGAATAAATCCAATTGGAGTTAAGACACTAAATAATATGTATAATCAGGCTGTCAGGTTTCAATTTCTTTTCTTCAGAAATCCCTGATTCATTGTTATTTTCAAGAATGTGCATTTTTGAGCCAACTAGTTTTCAGCTGCCAGTAGAGCTTTTTTTAAAAAAAACCTTTTGAATGTTTTTGATGATTCTTAAAGCTGGCTTAATTTGTCATTGTAATTGGCTCAGAATTAAAGGTAGTTAAAATGAATGCAACATTCAGCTAGGAGATCCATATTTAGATACTGAAGACGTCTAGATGGGTGGTTGGAATAAAGTATGGTCATATTGAATATGTGGGGATATTGTGGCAAAAATCTGTATTTGAATAAGAGATTAGATAAATAAGGAAGTTGTTCCTCTTGCCTCCCCCCCCCATCTTATTTAAATGATAAAGATTCCTTTCATAATTTCTTAAAATTATTTAGGTAATGTGAGAAAAGTGGGAGATTGAGACTTACATTTGTTATCAAACTATGAGGCAGGACATTCTTGGACGTACATGATGGGAGTTTCCAAGCATTAGATCTATGCGTAATTGCCTTCTCTTCACATCCCATAATACAGGTGGAGGGAGCCATTTTGCAAAATGACCACCTGATCCTTTTAATCATTGCAGTGATTTGCTTCACAACTCTGGCAAAAAAAGTTGTGCAACGAGGCAGGAATATAAATCCATTCCATTCTCCATCATTCAGTCAGAACTCGAGAAGCTTCTTGGATGAGAGATGAAACGTCTTCAAGATGATGATTTATGATTTATGTCCACAATTCAGCCCAAAGTCTCTGTGGCTAAGTAAAGCAGTTGTTAAGTGAGCCATGCCTCGTTGTGCAACTTTTTTTGGGCCAGTGTTGTGAAGCAAATCACGGCAGTGATTAAAAGGATCATGTGCTCATGTGGCACATCTGGCTTCCTCCACTGACTGCTTGTCAAAAAGGTTGGAAAGGTTATAAATGGTGATCACATTATTTTATTTTATTTTTTTATTTTATTTTTTTATTTTATTTAGATTTATACCCCACACCTTCTCCAAAAGGACCCAGGGCGGCGCACAGGAAATTTAAAAAGCACAACAAATATTACAAAATACAAAATTTAAAAACATATTAAATTCTAACCCTGTGCTAAAATCGACTAAAATCCCCCAAATTAAAACTATCTAGGAGCAGTCACAGTGGGAGGTTATGCTAGGCCGGCTTGATGGAAAAGGTGTGTCTTCAGACACTGGCGGAAGAGGCGGAGGTCTGAGATGGTACGTAGTTTAGGGGGTAAGTTGTTCCAAAGGGTAGGGCCCGCCACAGAGAAGGCCCTTCCCCTGGGTGTCGCCAACCGGCATTGCCCGGCCGACGGCACCCTGAAGAGGCCCTCTCTGTGGGAGCGGATCGGACGAAGGGATGTATGGGGCAGTGAAACTGTCACAAATACATGCCAGTTGCTAAGAGCTTGGATTTTGATCACATGACTATGGGGCAGTGATGGGTTGCAGGAGGTACGCCCCAGTATGGGTGTACTGGAGCCAGCCTGGAGCACCATACCAGAATGGCCCGCCCACACGCCTGCGCTCCTTACCTGTGTTTTAAAGTTTCTGCACTGCCGCGCTGGCACATGGCACATACAGCACCTGCACGACGCTCCGTGGAGCAGCTGGAGCATCACGGATCACAGCAGAGATGCCAAAACGCATGTGTGCGCTGCGCGCATCCATATGGATGCCACCGGCCCCGTTCCAGCCATACCGGTTGGAGTGGGATTTGAAACCCACCACTACTGTGGGGATGCTACAGTGCAGAAGTGGTATTCTACTGGATCGGATCGGTTCACCTGAACCGGTAGCGGAAATCGCAGGTGGGCCTGCACACCTGCCCTGGCTCTATTTTGCCCTTTTTACGGATGTTTTTTGAGCAGAGCGCATGCGCGGAAAGATGGGGCGCACACACATTTGGTAGGGAAGGTAAGTAAAAACTACCCCTGCTACAGGTTGTGTGAAAACACGTCACTAAATGGTTGTAAGTCACAGACTACCTCTAAAGCTGGCTGGAGAAGTCTGGGAGCTGAAGTCCTTCAGACTTAAAGTTGCAAAGGTTGGAGACCCCTGCTCTAAACTACTACTGTGTTGCTTCAAAAGAACTTAAGAATAAACCAATTAAGAAATTACCAGGCACAATACTTTTGTCCCAACTTCTGATGTCTAAAGCAATTTTCATGTATGAATGATACGCACGTTATAGTTTTAAGAAAAATATTATATTGCAGAATAAATTAGCCTAGTTTAGTGCAGGCTTTCTCAACTTTTTTTATCCCAGAGGAGTTCTTGAAATGATTTTTAGGTCTCAGGGAATGCCTTCATCAAAATCATTTAAAAAAAAAACCCAGAACTTTACAATAAAATCCATTTCTACCCAACGTATGTAATCCATGTTTTATAGTGTTTACAATAGCCAGCAGCTGAATTGGGGCACATGAAAATCCCAACCATGGCATAGGGCACAAAGTTTAAAAAGTGTATCATGGAACCCCATATATTTAGAATATTTAGCTTTATTTAGAATTGATTTGATTTCTGATAGATTTGGAAAAAAAATACTTGTGTTGAAAGGTTGAAATTTTAGTAAAAATAGAGATTTAAAGATTTTAGCATATAGTTTTAATATTACTTTTCTAGTTTTACATTATAAAATTTACCTATTTTTTTTTTGAATGACAGCATGTAATTACACAAATAAATGGATATTGCTGTCACTTACCAGATAATGTTGAGCTATATATACTACTGCCTAGAATAATCACCTTCTTACATGTTACATACTACTTACTTAACTAATCTAAAGGAGGTTAAGGTCAGTTTGGGGAGCTTGATTTCTCTAGAGATGATTTAGTTAGTTTGCTTAACTGTAGATGTTTTCTGTTTGTTCTAGCTAAGTGTTTGTAACATCTTGTTATCCCAATAATGACATCCTGTCCTAAAGATTTATGTTTCAGCTGTTCAATAAATGAGCACTTTGCAAGACACTAATAACATTGCATGATAATAGACTGAGTCAGCTTTTCAAGTTATCTATCTGTCTGTCTGTCTGTCTGTCTGTCTGTCTGTCTATCAATAAAAATGTAACAAGAGTTTGTTCAAAACCGCTAAAAGTACTGCACCGATCGCTTCCAATTGAAAGTACTGCACCGATCGCTTCCAATTTTTCACACAACGTTCAGTTGAAATACAGCATCAATGATCTATATATATAGATTGTGTAAATGTCACACCTGTGCCAGGTACATGTAACAGAAATGTAAAAAATTGTAAAAAAGGTAGGTAGATAGATACAGAGAGAGCAGTGGGCCACAGATATTATGTCATCAATAATAATAATAATAATAATAATAATAATAATAATAATTATTATTATTATTATTATTATTATTATTATTATTATTATTATTATTATTATTATTATTATTATTATTAAATTTATAACCCGCTCTATCTCCCCGAAGGGACTCGAGGCGGGGCACAGGGATATTAAAAATGCATATAAAATCACAAACAATACAATATTAACATAAAATACTCTGTCCATAAGATTCAAGGAGAAATACACTAGGTAGGTAGGTAGGCAGGCAACTATAGGGATAGAGAGAGGGAGGGAGAAATACAGTAGGTAGGTAGGTAGGTAGAGGGATAGAGAGGGAGAGGGAGAAAGAGAGTAGGTAGGTAGGTTGGGGGTTATACGGTGGTTGTGTGTACGTGTTTGTGTGTGCAGGTGTAGATCTACACACAGATTGGTTGGCCATTTAACTAGACCAGGCTACAGCAGTGCGTGGCCGGGAATGGCTAGTATATAATACAACTGTATTCCATTCTTAGATTTATTTCGGAAGCTAGATTTTGCTGCAAACTGATTTATGTGCTTAGCAATCTTGAAAGCTTAGTAATCACAAATTGATACTGGCCTGGTTCTTCTCTTTCATTAATTCCATTTCACCGAGCTTGTGTGCTGTTTCTAAAATATTCTGTCCTATTGATGAATTTGGAAGCTTGGGGAAGTTTAATTTTTTTTCTACTAAAAGTGTCAAAGCTTCATATGCCATATAAATGCCCATTCGTTGAAGAGTGATGGGGAAGCTCACTTTAAATCTAACTTGAGCTTAGAGGGGTTGATTAAAAAAAACACAGATTGAGACGTGCATTTAGTGTAGGAGAAGGGGTGGCCGAACCTGAGGGTGGAGTCAAAAGAGCAATCAGCCTAGAGTCTGTGCATAGCCACAAACAGACTAAATCCAACTCCTCTTGAAATTTCTTTGCTTCTTATCTAGTGCCAAGATAGTGCTAACGGTTAGTTGAGTTAATTCCAGTGCAGAGGTATGTTTAGTAATAAATCAAATTACCTCGATGTCACGTGTCCTTATATTTTGCCCCTGACCCAAAGTGATATTTGGCAATGGAAGAATGGAATCCTGGATTGGGCTGTTCAATGAAGGGACAGGTTTATGAAGAAAGAGGAATGGCCTGCTACTTGAGTCAGATAAGAAAAGCAAGAGATATTAGAAAGAAGATTAAACCACACAAGCTTTGTGTTTTAGTATGCTGCCGTTTCAGTCTTAAATAATAGAGTCTTAAATAATAGAGCACATCACTGCAGTGCAGTCCACATAGCGCTGCCTTTGAAAATCACTGGGAACTTCAATTGGTCCAGAAAGCTCTCACAGTAATGGAGCCTCCAGTTTTGCTACTGTCACAACTCTGTTGCTTGAGCTGCATTGGCTTCTAGCTTCTTTCTGGGTGCAATTCAAGAGGCTGGTCATCACCTTTAAAGCCCTATGTGGGCCACAGGGCCAGGCCATCTGCAGGACTACCTTTCCCTCAAGACTTCTATCCGTCCTACCAGGTCAAATGTGCTCCTCATCTCTAAATATTGTCATCTGATGGGCGCTAGGAAGTGCACCTTTTCCATGGCAACCGCTGCCCTATGGAACACTCTGCTCCCTGTAGTTCAGCAGGCTTCCACCCTTTTAATCTTCTGTAAGGCTTTTCCCACAAGCATTAGGAGAAGAGTCCATAGTCACACATTAAAACTGATTGGGTGCCAGATATCTTCTGTGTTTAATGTTTCCTGTGGTTGTGTTTATAGCTTTAATAGGTCTTCGTATGTCTTTTAAAGTTTGATTGGTATTTGGTTGACAGATGGGCAACTATATTTATTTATTTATCAAACTTATTTATTTATCAAATTTATATACCGCACCTATCTCCCGATGGGACTCAGGGCGGTGCACAGGAAAGGAATAAAATGTAAAAACAATAAATACAGACTAAATTAAAAATGAATTAAATTAAGTTGAACCCGTACTAAAGTTGTCAGTTAAAACCCATTTCTAAAATAGGATTAAAATATTAAAACTATGCCAGGCCGGCCTCGTGAAATAGCTATGTTTTTAAAGCCCGGCGGAAGAGGCGCAGGTCCGTGATTGTGTGAAGGTCGGGTGGTAGGCCATTCCAGAGGGCAGGAGCTGCCCCAGAGAAAGCTCTTGCCTTGGGGGCCGTCAGCCGGCATTGTCCAGCAGATGGCACCCTGAGGAGGCCCACCCTGTGAGAGCGGACAGGTCGAAGGGAGGAATGTGGTAGGAGGCGGCCTCTCAAGTAACCAGGACCCGAGCCATGGAGCGCTTTGAAGGTGGTTACTAAGACCTTGAAACGCACCCGGAAGGCCACAGGCAGCCAGTGCAGCTCGCACAGGAGAGGTGTTACATGGGAGTATCTTGACACTCCCAAAATCCCCCGCGCGGCTGCATATACATGTTTCAAATAATTAAATAAACTTAAGTAGATTATTTCACATTTTTGTTTATTGTGGGACTGTCCTGTAACCTCCTTTGCTACAGTTGGACTACAGAACACATCGTTCCTAATCTTCATCTTGCTTCACAGTTTCAGTCAAGGATGATCATGATCAAATTTCAGCACATCTTGGCTGCAGTATGGAGAAGTGCAGCACAGATGGGAGCTCCTTCCTGCTTTAAATAAATTAAATAGGGTAATTGCCTTGAATGAACTGCAGGATAATTTATGAAAACATATATTTATTTTAATACTCCAAATTGGGTACATTGTTGTTGTTGTTAGTTGTGAAGTCATGTCCGACCCATCGCGACCCCATGGACAATATTCCTCCAGACCTTCCTATCTTCTACCATCCTGTGGAGTCCACTTAAGCTCACGCTGACTGCTTTGGTGACTCCATCCAGCCACTTCCTTCTCTGTCATCCCCTTCTTCTTTTGCCCTCAGTCGTTCCCAGCATGAGGCTCTTCTCCAGTGAGTCCTTCCTTCTCATTAGGTGGCCAAAGTACCTGAGTTTCATGTTAGGATTTGGCCTTCTAAAGAGCAGTCAGGGTTGATCTCTAGAACTGACCGTTTAGTCATTTAGATAGATAGATAGATAGAATATTTATTTATATAACCGCGTCCTCTCCCCGAGGGGACTCGGAGCGGTGCACAGGGAGAAATTAAAACAACATAAAATATATACATACATAAATACAATAAAAACAAATTAAATCTAACTATCCCTGCACTAAAATTCCCATTTTAAAATTAACATTTCCTAACCCCTGAGGTAGAGACTAACCTAGGCCGGCCAAGCAGAAAAAGTGAGTTTTTAATTTCTGACGGAAGGAGCGGAGGTCCGTGGTTGTTCTAATGTCGGGGGGGGGGGGTCGTTCCAGAGGGCCGGGCCCGCCACAGAGAAGGCCCTTCCCCTGGGCGTCGCCCGCTGACAAAGTCTAGTGGACGGCACCCGGAGAAGCCCCTCTCTGTGGGAGCGAATCGGTCGGGAGGATGTATGGGGCAGAATCCGATCCCGCAGATAGCTAGGTCCCGAGCCATGGAGCGCTTTAAAGATGAGAACTAGCACCTTGAAGCGCACCTGAAAGACGACAGGTAGCCAGGCTGTCCAATTTGGAATTGGACAGCCTTAAAATGAAATGAATTTCAACCAATCTTGGCCTCTATCCTCAATGTTGTAATGCAATGTTAGACCTAATCTTCTCCAGTGAGTCCTTCCTTAGTACATTAGAAATAAAAATAATTCCTGAGGAACCTCAAGGTGCTTTTTCAAAAGGCAACTGGACTGTTTTCTCTTGAGGAAGAAGAAGACATTTCACTTCTCATTCAAGAAGCTTCATCAGTCCTGGCAGGATGGTGGTAGCAATGGAAAGTGAGAAGATAGATCACCATCCTGCCAGAAGTGATGAAGCTTCTTGAAGAGAAGCAAAACATCTTGTTCCTCAAAGAAAAGGAGTCCAGTTGTCTTTTGGGGGAAAAAGTCCTTTGAGACAACTATGACCTGGATGACTTGAGAATCTCCACAGAAATTCCTGAGGAAGAAACTGCTTTATTGTGTGAATGTTGTAAAAAAAAAAAACCCTATATAAAGGCCTATATAAAGAATATCCAGACACTGCTTATTATAGAAGGTCTCATGAAATAGAAATGAGGTTGTGGAGAAATGATGTTACTTCCCTTGGAGTGGTCAACCTGGTAATTAATTAGCTTATGCCATATATTGCTGGAGTCTGCCTGATTATTTTTGGCCTGAGGTAAATTATGACTCAGAATATGCACTAACACTAATAATCACTGGATCAATCCTTTTTGGATACTATTTGGGTCCTGTACAATGGTAATGAGATGCTTAAGTAATCATTTCCTTAGTTGGACCTTACTGAAACTAGTTTAATTTCTAGTAATTGTTATGTTTTAGTATTCTAGTATTCTGTCCATGTTGGGGTTTATTTTAATACTAGCGGATAACCCGGCATTGCCCAGGTATTTATTTATACTCTGGTTTCTCTTCAGATCGTATAAACCTTTTGCCTTTTATAGGGGGGAAATGTCCAGATCAAACGTAATTTCTAATGTTGGATTTTACCCCTTACCAGAGGGAGAAACCCTTGTGGAAGCCATTACCATGGCAACTCCACTGCGCTGCACAGTAGAAGCCATCTTATGGCAATACAGTAGAAGCCGTTTCAAGGCACAACAAGCTGTATCTTAACCGAACATACACCCCGAGGGAGTTTAGAGTGTGTTGCCCCCATAACATTTTTTCTCCAGAGGGTAAGTCATCTGTGTAACAAGTTTGGTTGCAATTGCTCAAGGTGTTCCAGAATTATGCTGTAAATCACACACACACACACACACACACACACACACACACACACACACACAAACACACACACACATGATTATTTAAAAAAAATAAATGATTAAAATAAAATCCTAAGGAATAGACCACTCAGGAGATACTTCTCTAATTACAAACACCATGTGTGGGGGAGGGATCTAGGTGGATCAGCTGGATCATGGTTGCATTATTATACCAACAGCAGCAACCAAACTCCAGAAGTATACTATCCTAGACCTATTCACTGTTATAAAACCGCATTACAACATTTTACTGAAATATACATCAGTAATCTGAAAAGAAAATAGAACAGATGGCTCTTTGCTGATCCTACTGTATTACTAATTTACAACTACATGTAACACCACGAATGCCTAGGTATTCTGTTCCATCACACCTTCTGTCTGGGGCATTTCTTTTTGTCTTGATTTTTGTTTGTGAATGTCACCCAATATAATGGCTGTTATTCCTGGTACAGCAAAATGGATGCAAAAATATCTAGAAAGGATTGCTCTAGAAGTATCATGATAATCAAAATGGGTGTCCTAGAAAACTATAACAGCAACACGTGGCCGGGAACGGCTAGTTCTATATCTATATCTATATCTATATCTATATCTACTGTATATCTATATCTATCCCTTAATTGGGGCCTAATAATAACAGGTTGTTGTGAAACAATTACCTATACTAATATACCCTGTCTAAGCTGATGCAATAAGGGAAACCGGCTTGGCTAAAGTGCTAGGCTACTTGCTTAGCATGCAACATAGCCCCGGTTCGAATCCCAGTAAGGGGTATGGCCAGCTGATGAGAGCTTATAAGCTCGAAATAGATCTATCCTGGTCTCTCTCTAATTTAATTTATTGATCAGCTCATAAAACTAACACACATATCTAAAATATTATACAACGTAATTCTTGGCTTGCTGTCTGGATGGTCTTTAGTGATGAGCCGATAGGCAGTAAGGGAAACTATGTCTCCTCCCTTAATTGGGTCCTAATAATAACAGGTTGTTGTGAAACAATTACCTATCTATATCTATCTATATCTATATCTATATCTATATCTATATCTATATCTATATATCTATATCTATATCTATATCTATATCTATATCTATATCTATATCTATATCTATATCTATCTATCTATCTATCTATCTATCTCTCTCTCTCTCTATCTATCTATCCATCTATCTATCCATCTATCTCTCTATCTCTATCTATCTATCTATCTATCTATCTATCTATCTATCTATCTATCTCTCTATCTCTATCTATCTATCTATCTATCTATCTATCTATCTATCTATCCATCTATCTATCATCTCTCTCTCTCTCTCTCTCTCTCTCTCTCTCTCTCTCTCTCTCTCTCTCTCTCTCTCTCTCTCTCTCTCTATCTATTACACACACACACACTCTAAGAAAATAACAATAAGCAGGAAATATTTCTACAAACCAAACATGTTGGCCAATGATATTCTTAATTATTTGAAATGTGCAAATTAAAGGCAGGGTACTTTTACAAAATACTCTGCATCCAGGTTAGAGCTAAATAAAAGAAGATGATTCTCAACTGCACATAAATTAGTGAGTTGCTGAATTAGGCGTTTAGAGAAAAGGCGAAGCCTCCCGAGAGTCAGGACTCATTTTGTAATTTCGAAAGCTATAATGAAGTTCTCCATTTCACCAACTGTGTGAATAATGTGATACTGTAGTAGCTGAATTGCAAAAACGTAGTGTGTCTTTTCCCCCCACAATGGCTTAGCTTTAGAATCCACATGTTAGCAAATTTAAAGCATATTTATTTATAGATTTACTAGCCGTTCCCGGCCACGCGTTGCTGTGGCCCAGTCTGGTTAAATGGCCAACCAATCTGTGTGTAGATCTACACCTACACACAGAAACACATACACACAACCACCATATAACCCCCAACCTACCTACCTACTGTATTTCTCCCTCTCCCTCTCTATCCCTCTACCTACCTACCTATCTCCCTCTCTCCACCTACCTACCTACTGTATTTCTCCCTCTCCCTCTCTATCCCTCTACCTACGTACTGTATTTCTCCCTCTCTACCTACCTACCTACCTACCTACCTACCTACCTACCTACCTACTGTATTTCTCCCTCTCTCCACTGCCCTTCCTACCTACCTACCTACTGTATTTCTTCCTCTCCCACTCTATCCCTCTACCTACCTACCTGCCTGCCTGCCTGCCTGCCTACCTACCTACCTACCTACCTACTGTATTTCTCCTTCCATCTCTCTATCCCTCTACCTACCTACCTACCTACCTACCTACTGTATTTCTCCCTCTCCCTCTCTATCCCTCTACCTACCTACCTACTTACCAACCTACCGTATTTCTCCCTCTCTCCACTGTCCTACCTACCTACCTACCTACCTACCTACCTACCTACCTACCTACTGTATTTCTCCCTCTCCCTCTCTATCCCTCTACCTACCTACCTACCTACCTACCTACCTACCTACCTACCTACCTACCTACTTACCTACCTACCGTATTTCTCCCTCTCTCCACTGTCCTACCTACCTACCTACCTACCTACCTACCTACCTACCTACCTACTGTATTTCTCCCTCTCTCCACCTACCTACCTGCCTACTGTATTTCTTCCTCTCCCTCTCTATCCCTCTACCTACCTACCTACCTACCTACCTACCTACCTACCTATCTACCTATTGTATTTCTCCTTGAATCTTATGGACAGAGTATCTTATGTCATAAAGGATGACATAATACCTGTGGCCCACTGTTCTCTCTGTATCCATCTACCTACCTTTTAAACAATTTTTTACATTTCCATTTTGTGTACCTGGCACAGGTGTGACATCTACATAATCTATATATATCATTGGCGCTGTATTTGAAAGGAATGTTGTGTAAAAATTTGGAAGCGATCGGTGCAGGACTTTCGGAGATTAGCGGTTTTGAACAAACTCTTGTTACATTTTTATTTATATAGAAGGTTGTCAATGACTCTTCCCTTCCCTTAGCTCTGGAATAAGAAGGAACGCATTTGTGTTCTCTTCCCAAAACTTTTGAGAATTGGAATACACCAAACCTTTGGAAATTATAAAAAAAAACCCGTAGCCCTGCATGAAGACATTTTAACAAGAAGTGATTTAAAATAAACAATTCTGTCAGCTGTCTGGAAATAAAAGGAGCTTATTTCAAAAAAAGAGAACAGAAGAAAATGGAAAGTCACACTATTGGCAAAATTCATAAAGTCAGTCTAAATGTATACATCTGAATAGAGTCCCAGGGGCAGATTCATGTATGTAACAGGATGGCCTTAAAAAGAAAGTGTTTGGTTTCAAAATAAGATATTGGATTCAGTCTGGGAACAAAGTAACATTTCTTGGACTATGGAAACATTGAGAGTTTCCTCACCAGGGGTAAAACTATCCTCTTTCGTTCAGCTAACCTCAAACTGAACAATCCCATACTTGGTTAAAATTATTCTGGCCCGTTGGATCTAAATAAATTAACTTTGATTTTTGGCTGTGACCTTGAAAATGAAACAGAAAATCTATATGCATGTTCAGGTTCCACTGCATGTTGCCAACTTTCATGTAGTTTAGGAGGCATTGTGGTGCCTCCTAAAGAGATGCATCCGGAGGCTCTAGTTAGTACAGAATGCGGCCGCGCGGGGGATTCTGGGAGCATCTCGAAGCTCCCACGTAACACCTCTCCTGCGCGAGCTGCACTGGCTGCCGGTGGCCTTCCGGGTGCGCTTCAAGGTGCTTGTTACCATCTTTAAATCGCTCCATGGCACGGGGCCTAGCTACTTGCGGGACCGTCTCCTGCCGCATACCTCCCTCCGTCCGATCTGCTCCCATAGGGAGGGCCTCCTCAGGGTACCATCCGCCGGCCAATGCTGGCTAGCGGTGCCCAGGGGGAGGGCCTTCTTCAGTGGCTGGGCCATCCCTCTGGAACGACCTACCCCCCGAACTTCGGACCATCTCAGACCTCCCCCTCTTTCGCCGCTCACTTAAGACTTATCTGTTCCATCAAGCTGGCTTAGCTTAGCCAATGAGTAAATGTATTTTAGAATTTTAATTGGGATTTTTAGCACAGGCTTTTAGTTTAATTTACTTTTAATTACTCTGTATTTATTGTTATTTATCGATTTTAATTCCCTGTGCACCGCCCTGGGTCCATTTCGATGGAGAAGGGTGGTTCTATAAATCTAAATAAATAAATAAATAAATAAATAAATTGTCAGAGAGATTCATTAAGAAATCACATCTTTTTTTCACCCGGCTGCTTTGAAGAGATGCTGTTTCATAGCCCTTCTTTCAAATCCTTTTTAAAGCATTCACAGTTCAAGTAAGTTCCCATGGAAGGCTTAACACGTATGACCTTTTGGGCTGGGAATAAATAACTTAACGGATACTTCCAAAAAGCTTCAAGTCGTGGCCCGAAGGCTTTGATGATGCAACATTGACATGGTACAGATTTTAGTACTGTTTGCCTTTTGCTTGGGTTGACTAAAATGTAACACACGATGCACCTTGAATAGAATCGGCTGATATCTTTCAGAGAGAAATGAGCACATGTGGTTTTCATGGACATTTCCAATCTCTTGAATCCATCTATTCTATCTTCACCCCACGTTGGAGATGACAACATTGAGAACTGTTTGACATAGGAGTTGCTATGGCGACAGAATTAGCAGGCTGAAGTGTCCGCGGTTGGTTTGCATCTAGCACAACTTGCTTGTTTGACTAACATTAGAATGCTGTCGCCCTGCTGCTTTCATACGCCAAGACCATCTGGCACAGGCAGTATTTAAAGGCACAGCTCGGTTCTGAAGAGAACGGAGCAGCTTGCTTCTGTTTGTTATCAATTATGTTGACCTAGTTAATCATTTCTTTTAAAGAAGGGGATGATGCATGGAGCCATTCTTCCTCAACTGGGTTCTGCAACCTTGAAGGGCTCTCCAAGAGGTTTGCAGGGAGGTCCCTGCGACCTGCAAGTTATTTCATGGTTCCTACAGACAAAAGAAAGTTGAGCTTCTCATTCATCTAGGTCAGGGGTCTGCAAAGTTGGCTCTTTTAAGACTGGTGGACTTCAACTCCCAGAATTCCCCAGCCAGCCATGCCAACTTTGCAGACCCCTGATCTAGGTCATGGTCCCAAAGGTGCTTTTTCAAAAGGCGGCTGGACCTTCTTGTTTTTCCTTGAAGGCGTTTCATTTCCCATCCAAGAAACTTCTCTAGTTCTGACTGAATGATGGAGAATGGAATGGATTTATATTCCTTGCGGTCACCTGGTCATTTTTTTTTAATTGAAGTTCATTAATTGTACTATGAGTATTTGCCTTTTTTCATGAACCAGGATGGCTGCTATAATAATTTTCTCTTGCATATGTGCATTCCTTTTTTGGGGAAGGTGTTCTCTAGAGCAGGGGTCCCCAACCCCCGGTCTGCGGACCGGTGCCGGTCCGTGGCTTAATAGTAACCGGGCCGGAGTGAGCAGCGGAGAGAGTAGCGCAACTCTTAGGAAAGTGTAGCAAACACTCTGCTATCATGGCGGCTGGCCGGGGTGCTCCCGGGGGGCAGGATGGGGGCAATGGCCTGCATTGGGGGGTTCAGGGCACCACCCAGCCCTGCACGGGGGGAAGGGGCTGCCAGGCCCTCCTGCCTG
The DNA here is from genome assembly GCA_039707465.1 of Rhabdophis nuchalis. Lineage (NCBI taxonomy): Eukaryota > Metazoa > Chordata > Lepidosauria > Squamata > Natricidae > Rhabdophis > Rhabdophis nuchalis. The sequence continues at coordinate 11,755,449 of CM077661.1, forward strand.
GGATGCAGCCCATCCTTCCCTGCCCCAGCCAAGGATTCTTCGCCCGGGACCCCTGGCAGCTTTCCTGCCCGGGTGCACGCAAGGCGCCCTCCCCAGGTCGTATTCCCACAAGATGCGGGTTCCCGCCTCGGGTTGCACATGACCGCCGAATGCGCATGCGGCCCACGTGACTCGACTCACCCACTGGAGGCTCCCACCGGTCCGCGGAATTTTTTTTACATGAAACCGGTCCCTGGTGCCAAAAAGGTTGGGGACCCCTGCTCTAGAGAACCCTTTGTTTGAAAATGTATATAGAGGTGAACTCTTCCCTCTAAGTATTCAGAAGATTATTTTGCTGGATGCCATTCCATTTTAATATGGGATGGCTATCCCTTTATCTGTATGGTCTCTGTTGTTCTTTAGTTCTGATTTACACCTCAATCTTTTCAATTTCCATTGTGCATTTTCCTTGTAACAATTTATGCTGTAGCATTTCATTATTCTCAAGAACGTAGAATGAGGGGAACAGTTCCAGCAAAAGTCCAATCTAAGCAAAACCAGATCCCATCAGATTGTGGAAAGAAATGTACTTTTAAAGCCAAATACTATGACCCAAAAAAAATATATCTTACATTAGGTGATTTTCATGAGGTTACCATGAGTGTAAAGCAACAGGGAATTCAGCCGTTGAACTGAATCTAAGCCAATTTAAAATCAGTTCTTAATTATGTAGTATAATAGAAATGCTTGTTCCTCCTTTTACTTTTTATCTTACTATGTTTTACACTACAGATTTTTCCCTTTGTTGCCCAAGTGCCTTCTGTAGGGTAAGTCATTCTGTTTTATGCATTAACATGACAATTTCCTGGTGAAATTGGAAGCTTTGAAACTTTTAACTAATTTAACTAATTTATTATAATGAAAATTTTATCTAGTTTATTAAAAATTTCGGGACCATCAAATTAAAGCTTCACTTTTAATGCCAGGTAAATTAGTTTGCAACATCATAAACAGTTAACTTAATATTTCTATAGTAGTGTTAGCCATATTCATCTTTGGTCACTATTATACATTAATTACAATATTATTACATTACTAGCCGTTCCTGGCCACGCGTTGCTGTGGCCCAGTCTGGTTAAATGGCCAACTAATCTGTGTGTAGATCTACACCTGCACACACAAACACGTATTTCTGTATTTCTCCCTCTCTCCCTCTACCTACCTACCTACCTACCTACCTACCTACCTACCTACCTACCTACCTACCTACTGTATTTCTCCCTCTCTATATCCCTCTACCTACCTACCTACCTACCTACCTACCTACCTACCTACCTACCTACCTACTGTATTTCTCCCTCTCTCTATCCCTCTACCTACCTACAGTATTTCTCCCTCTCCCTCCCTCTCCACCTACCTACCTACCTACCTACCTACCTACCTACCTACCTACCTACCTAATGTATTTCTCCTTGAATCTTATGGACAGAGTATTTTATGTCATAAAGGATGACATAATATCTGTGGCCCACTGCTCTCTCTGTATCCATCTACTTACCTTTTTAACCGTTTTTTACATTTCCATTACATGTACCTGGCACACGTGTGACATCTACACAATCTATATATATATAGCTCAAGGCATAGAGAAGCCTGCCTCATATGCTGGAAAGCACCGGTTCAAATCCCAGTAGAAGGAGTATGGCCAGCTGAAGAAGGCTAATAAGCATGAAATGGATCCATCCTGGTCTCTTTATTTTCAGCCCTTAAAAATCTAACACATATCTAAAAAATGTCACACAGCAGTAATCTAATTTATTCTCTGTCTGGATGATCTCTGGGTTGAGTCGAAAGGCAGAGAGGGATGACGTTAAGTCTCCTCCCCTTAAAGGGACCCTGAACAGGAGCTGTGATAATATTCTCTCATATATATATATATATAATTGGTGCCATACTTGAAAGGAACATTGTGTGAAAATTTGGAAGCGATCGGTGCAGGACTTTCGGAGATTAGCGGTTTTGAACAAACTCTTGTTACATTTTTATTTATATAGATTCTGTACTTCTTCCTTCTTTCCAGGAGACAAAAGATACAATAATTTTTTTTTTGACCAGGTGATATATGTATGCAAGTATAACAAAAACCCTACAAATTTGAGAGGTGATCTTTCTTAATACGTCTCTGTTTTGTGAAGCCCCTTGGGCTTAAATGTGTTGCCTGGAGAACAGGGCTTAGGGATTTCCTGTAAACAAAGAGCTAAGCCATATATTTACATTCCCAAAGGGCTATTCTGGTTACCATTCAGGAAATATTAAATGAGCCTTCATTTTTAGAAAATATCCCTTTGAAAGAGGCAAATTCCTATCATTTCAACCACTCCTCATCATTTTAACCCGCTGGATATTTTGTTTTCTTAAGAGAGGCCTCAAGAAATTCTTATTCTTATCAAAGCTTATAGCAAGGACAGAAAAAGATATAATTTTGCATCAAAAGGCGTAAAAGGAAGCCAATGTCAAAAAAATACACATATGGAAGAGGAGAAGCATGTAAGAGTTCTAGGAATGCTTCTAGAAAGCTACAGCCATCCCTATAAGACCAAACAGATTAGGTACCTATAAATAGTGTCTATAAACTATATAGGTTTTACGTAAGCCCAGAGGAGCTTAAAGTGGCTTAGATTGGGTTCTCTCTTCATTTCATCCTCACACACACACACACCAACAACCATGTTGTGAGATTGATTGAGCTGAGAAAGACTCTGTTTTCCCATTACTCGTCAACCACACATTAAGTCCTGATTGGGGCCGAACATGATGAATTTAGCCTTCTATTAAATCTTAGGTGGCATGAAGTTCTCTGAAGACACATATTCCTGTCTGTTAGAGAACATCTTTAGAAATAGTCACCACCACAGCAAAATTCTACTGTCAACAAAAACCACCTATTTATAATCCCAGATATTGTCATATCTATATAAATAAAAATGTAACAAGAGTTTGTTCAAAACCGCTAATCTCCGAAAGTCCTGCACCGATCGCTTCCAAATTTTCACACAACGTTCCTTTCAAATACCAATGATATATAGAGATTGTGTAGATGTCACACCTGTGCCAGGTACATGCAACGGAAATGTAAAAAATTGTTAAAAAGGTAGATAGATACAGAGAGAGCAGTGGACCACAGGTATTATGTCATCCTTTATGACATAAAATACTCTGAGGGAGAAATACAGTAGGTAGGTAGGTAGGTAGGTAGGTAGAGGGAGAGAGGGAGAAAGGGAGTAGGTAGGTAGGTTGGGGGTTATACGGTGTTTGTGTGTATGTGTTTGTGTGTGCAGGTGTAGATCTACACACAGATTGGTTGGCCATTTAACCAGACTGGGCCACAGCAATGCGTGGGCAAGAACATCTAGTTTCTAATAAGACTGGAAGCAGCGAGCTGCAATGGCTGCCGATGGTTTTCCGGGTGCAATTCAAGGTGTTGGTTGCCATCTTTAAAGCGCTCCATGGCTTAGGACCTGGGTACCTACGAGATCACCTTCTGCCACCGAGAGCCTCCCACCGGCCAGTACGCTCCCATAGAGAGGGTCTCCTCATGGTGCCGTCGGCTAAACAATGTCGACTGGCGACACCCAGGGGGAGAGCCTTCTCCGTGGGAGCCCCTGTCCTCTGGAACGAATGGCCCCTGGAATTAAGAACTATCCCTGACTTATGCACCTTCCGCCGTGCTCTCAAAACCTTTTTTTTCCAACAAGCCGGGCTGGCATAAAACATGATTTTTTAAATTCATATTTTTATTAATTTTAATCAGGGTTATTTTGGGGTTTTTTCCACGTTTCGGCCAAGGTTTAATATGTTTTTTTTAAAGCTTTTTAACTTTTGTATATTTGTTTTTATTTTGGCTATACACCGCCCTGAGTCCTTCGGGAGTAGGGCGGTATAAAAAACCCATAAACTAAACTAACATCTCTTCATCTAAGCAGGGTCTTCAACAGAATTGTTTCCTGCAATAACACTTTAAGCCTTGCAGCTTTGCATAATTAAATGGTGCTGTTGCTTGTGAAGTCCTGTTCGGTCCAGAAGAAACATATGATATAGAATATTGTCCTAAGAACAATTCTACTGGATCCCAGCTTTTAAAGTGTGTCAACCGATTGCTTCTATTGTAATTTGAAGGTCTAACCTCCTGTCTATTTACCCCTTTATGTGCTAAGAATGTGCTGCATACTTGCCAGTTTGATTAGTATTGGTGGCTTTGTTAGGCAAATCATTGATTTCTGGAGCTTCACTACTACCAACCTATGCTAGTTGTGGTTGTTACATAGAGCTACTTAAGATGAGGCAAGGTCAAGCATATTTTCATCATTCAGAAGTTGAACAACTAGGATAAACTTCCAGTAATGGGACATAAACAAGCCTAGCTTGTATAAACAACTTTTATTCCAAAATAAATGTGATTCAGTTGGAATAAAACTTGCTTAAATTCACTTTAAAAAGCTTTGTAGCCAACGGATTCATTTGGTTAAATTAGCTTTTTAAACTGCAATTGAATGACATTTCGTTTGCAATAAAACCTGATGCATAGGCGAGTCATGTTTATGTCTTTGTTACTGGAAGTAATGCATAGTTCAGGGATGTCCAAACTTGGGAACTTTAAGACTTGTGGACTTCAACTCCCAGAATTCCCCAGCCAGCATAGCTGGCTGGAGAATTCTGGGAGTTGAAGTCCACAAGTCTTAAAGTTCCCAAGTTTGGACATCCCTGGCATAGTTGTTCAACTTCTGGATTTACAATAAACGTCCACCAATTTATTCTAGAAAATAGAAACTCTTGTGTGTGTTTCTTTCAACATATGCTACTTCCATATGCGTATACAGGCACATGTGATAATGGAGACAAAGGCACCTATGCAAGCATAGCCACCACCAATGCCCAGGCACATACAAGCATATATTGTAGCTCAGGGGTCTCCATATTTAGAACTAGCTGTTCCCGGCCACGTATTGCTGTGGCCCAGTCTGGTTAAATGGCCAACCATAGCGAAAACAGGCTCCTGAGCTCCATTTTCAGCTGCAACCCTCTGCTAGCAGAAAACGGAGCTCTGGAAGATCGCGGACGTCCCTCCCAGTCCCTCCGTTTTTGCTGGCGGATGCACCATGGGCCAGTCCTTCACTGTTTCCAGGGTGACCCCACTGGCCAGATCTAAGCACCCCGGGGGCCAAATCCGGCCCCTGGGCCTTGAGTTCGACACCCTTGCTGTAAATCATATACATTAGTTCTTCCGTTTCTTCAACGGAACCTTTGTATCTTTCCCTACACAGCTGCCATTGGATTTTCCTGCGGCGTAAGCTTGCATATTTTTCCCCATGGAAAATCATGCTAATTTAGGGATCCACGTAGAAGAGGGGAAGTGTTCTCTCCCTTGCACATATCTCTTTCCTGTTGCCAACCCTTGTGTTTCTTAATCAGGTCCATTTTTATCTGGCAGTCTAGAAACCGAAATGAAATACAGTCCGAAAAAGTCTCTTAGGAATGTAAGAACTAAATTCTCTGGAGAAATAACTGTTATGTTTTCATGATAATATCAAGATAAAAAGCAAGTTGCTTGGAAACAATATTTACAGCAACAGCTAGATTATGAGCTGTACTTCCAAAACGAAGGGGGAAGTTCAAACCTGGTTAAATCTCGGTTAACAAAACGACATGTCGAAACGGGGTTGGTTGTCTTCCACTTCTCCTCACGCTACCCCAGGGATGGTGAACCTTTTTTTGCCTCGCGTGCCAAAAGCGTGGGGAGTGCAAGCAGGTGATGCCACACCCATAATGCTTTGTGCATTTATTGATTGATTGATTGATTGATTGATTGATTGGATTTATATAACCGCACCCTTTCCCCGAAGGGACCCGGGGCGGTGCACAGGAAGTTAAAACACACTGTATCACAATATAAATAATTAATACCAGATTAAATAAATTATCCCTGTGCTAAAATTTAAAAGTATTAAAACATTAACCCCATCTAAAACCCAATTAAAACAATTTAAGGTACAGACTGTAGGCTAGGTAAATAACTTAGGCCAAGCCGGCCTGATGAAACAGGAGTGTCTTTAATTTCTGGCGGAAGGTGCGGAGGTCCGTGGTTGTTCTGAGGTCGGGGGGAAGGTCGTTCCAGAGGGCTGGGCCCACCACAGAGAAGGCCCTTCCCCTGGGTGTCGCCCGCTGGCATTGCCTAGTGGACGGCACCCGAAGAAGTCCCTCTCTGTGGGAGCGGATCGGCCGCAGGGATGTATGAGGTAGAATGTGGTCTCGCAGGTAGCTAGGCCCTGTGCCATGGAGCGCTTTAAAGATGGTGATCAACACCTTGAAGCGCACCCAAAAGACCACAGGTAACCAGTGCAGCTCGTGCAGGAGCGGTGTTACATGGGAATACCTAGACGTTCCCAAGATTGCCCGTATGCCCGCATTTTGGACCAGCTATAGTCTTCGGGTGCACCCCAAGGGGAGCCCCATGTAGAGAATGACCCAGTGGGTCTCCACTTTCCTCATGTCATGACCCTTGAATGCAGTTCCTCATGTTGTGATGACCCCCAACCATAACATTATTTTATGTTTTCAGTATTTTTTATAGAAAATATGCGTTTCCCAATGCTCTTAGGCCACCTCTGTGAAAGGGTTGTCTGACCGCCAAAGGGGTCCCAACCCAGAGGTTGAGAACCACTGTGCTAGACTTTTCTATCATTTTTAATGTTGTTATCTTCTGAAAGACACTTCATTTTAAAATAAAGTGTGAATATTAGCAAAGCACTGGAAAAGTCAGGCGGTCTAGGATATATCTCTTCTCTCCATGTGAACAAACTCATTCGCAATTTTTTTCTTCAATGACTTTAAACGTTTCTAAGCACAATCAATCAAAATAGTTTAGTCTTTTTAGGAAAATAATATGTTTCAAGAAAAGGGCCCATTTGATGAACATTAGCAAAAAGGCCAGAAAAGCCAACCAACCAAATGAGTCCCTTTCCAACTCTTATTATTCTGTGTTCTATATTTTAGCATAATGTATTAATTCAGCATTGTAAATTTTTTTAATTAGTTTATTTTGTACATTTGTACAGCTATCCATCTTATTGCTGGGTGGCTTTCAATCCCAAAATAAAATGTATACCACAATAGAAACAAAAGAAACAATGAAACCCAAACCAGAAAAACCTGGTGCAAAACATGAGATTCTACAGATGCAACTTGGTAGTTTCAAAGGTGCTTTTTTCCCCCTTCAAAAGGCAACTGGACTTTTTCCTTGAGGAAGAAGAAGAAAAAGTTTCACTCCTTATCCATGACCTGGATGACTGAGAACCTCCTCCTCCTCATCATCCTCCTCCTCCTCCTCCTCCTCCCATATCCATCATCAGACGTTGGTCATCAAGTTGGCGATCCTATTTTTATCAACAGCCACGCGAAAAAGTGCTGTTGAGTTTTGTCCAAACCAGTCCCTTAGATTTTGAAGCTATGATGTTCTTCTTGGACCTTGTTTGCCTTCAATCTTTCCTTGGAGGATTAAGTGAAATATGCCTTATTTTTCTGGGTGTCACCTCACATCTCCAAAATATTCTCACTTTCTGTGAGAATCTCCACAGACGTACAACTTAGTACTTTCTCATTCTGCTCCGACTCACTTTTTCCCCATGTCTGAGCGAAGAGCCAGGTCTTAAGTGTTCCTGTGAAGGATGAAGGGCAGGGACCTATTGGATCAGGGGAGGAGGAAGATTAACTCTGCTTAGAATAATATGGAACCTTGGCAGTGGTTCTTCACCCCATTTCTCCTCACAGCAATCCTTTTCGGTAGGTAAGGCAAAGAGGTAGCGACTGGGAAAATGTGTAAGAAAGAGATAGGGGTGATGATTAAAAAAGCAGTTAGGACAATGAATCAGTGGAACAGAAGTTGCCTCCAGAAGTTGTGAATGCCCCAACACTGCAAGTCTTCAAGAAGATGTTGGATAACCGTTTGTCTGAAACGGTGTAGGGTTTCCTGCCTAGTAGGCAGGGAGTTGGACTAGATGACCTCCAAGGTCCCTTCCAACTCTGCTATTGTATTGTATTATTGATAACTTTACATGTGACTGGGCGGGCATGGCCAACTTGTAAAATGTGGTGAAGACTTAAGAGAAAAGTAAAGAACAAGAACTCCTTGTCCTGGAACGGATGTAGCAGAACTGAATAGAGTCGCTTCTCAAACACACGAAGCCGCCTTCTCACATTGGATCTACATTTAGGTGTTGCCGCTCCAAGGAAGACAAAAGGAGAATGTACAGTCTGTATATCAGGGGTTCCCAAACTTGGCAACTTTAAGACTTGTGGACTTCAACATCCAGAATTCTCCAGCCAGTGCTGGCTGGAGAATTCTGGGAGTTGAAGTCCACAAGTCTTAAAGTTGCCAAGTTTGGGAACCCCTGCTGTATATTAAAGCCACAGCTTGTTTATTTAAGCCTCATAAATAGGTGGGAAAATAGGCATTCATTCCCAACATTCGGAATCCATCCTATGCTGCCTTTGTTTTCCATGGAATCAAGGATTTCCTCTCTAGCACATAAGACAAAACACAGGAACACACATGGATTGAACCAAAGAACCACAAAGAGAAGGAAGGGGAGAAGGTGGGACTTAAAGAATGTGTTATTATCAGTGGAAGGTTGTGATCATGCAGAATTTTAAAGGCAGTGGGCCAGAGAACCTCGATGTTTTGATTGCTTGTGAGTGAGGGTGTATTTCAGGGATGGGTTCCCCCCAGTTCTAGCCTCTTCTACAGAAGAGGTTCCACAAATCTACCATGCCATTTAGAACCGGTTCCAGCTCCCTCACCCTGCCCATCCGCCCATCATCAAGAGGAAGAGCGAGAGGAGGGATTCTGAGAGTTGAAGTCCACAAGTCTTAAACCTGTCAAGTTTGAACACCCACGGGGTTTTTTTCTAAAGGGTGAGGGGTGCAAGGGTCTTGTAACTTGACAGCTTTAAGACTTGCGTGCTTCAAATGCCAGAGTTCCTGAGCCAACATTTGGTTGCTAAGCAAGAGCGTTGTTAAGTGAGTTTCCCCGCATTTTACAAGTTGGCCACGCCCACCCAGTCACATGACTGCCAACCCACTCCCACCCAGTCACATGGCTTACAAGCCACTCCCACAAAGCAGGCCACACCTACAGAAGAGGTTTTAAAAAAAATTGAAACCCACCACTGGTTTATTTCTATGGTAGTGAACGGAGCTTATCAGACAAAATTTTGAGTACATTTCTTTTCCTTTCCAACTGAGCACACATCTTTTGTTGTCAGGTGCGATGATGACTATGCACACTGTGGTTTTGGCTAGTTTCTCTGGTAGCTTATCTACATTCTGGAAGGCTGCAGTTTTCTTTTTCCAGAACCCTTGGAAATGTACTAATTGTAGGAAACAAGCGGGGTTGATAATACACATTCCCACCCCATCAAGTGCTAGCAAGTGAAATAGGGAAATTTAATATTGGCATCCTTTGGACCTCAGATCCAACATCTTTTTAAGTCAAGAGCTGTAGGCACTTGGTGAGAATGATAATTTTATTTTCCATCCCTTAGTTCCCATTGAAGTGGTTCTTGGGCTCAGTACTTGGATTAAGTCCGGAGTTAAAGGAGAGATTATTAGAAATACATATTTTCATGCTCTTCTGCTACATAGATATTAGCTCTACTTAACAAGTACTATTTTGTGTTGCCTAATTGGAAGCCTGAAGTATTCTAGCACCCATCTTCAGAACAGTATCACATCCCTATGGAAGTGTGCAAATGCTAAGCATTGACACCATAATACAATTGATGTGAAGAACGCAACGAAGGGTCACCAGCCTTGTCCTTAATAAAAGGAGAAGAGAATGGGTCTAGGTTTCTGGTCTGTCTGAAATTCTTCAGAATAAGGAAAGTGACATAATTCTTCAGGGTCTAGTATTTTTTTTTTAAAGCAGGGAGAATGATCAATATTTCATGGCAAGGAAAGGCCAAATAAATCTCAAAAATGAACTTGCTAAAGCACTGTATGTAAAGGAAAAAAAACCTCATTTTTGAAAAAGAAAGCCAAATAAAACGTATATAACAATAAACGGAACATTTTAATGAAATGTTTTCGATTAGGTTTGTGCTCATAATATCTTTGGCAAATAGTAGGGAATTCTCAGTATGCTATTTGCAACCTTTTCTTCTTTATGGAACATTTTATCAATTATTTTATAATAATTGTTTGAAACCATATGATACAATGACTTATATGAAGCTAGCCAAATGCAGGCTTTACCTGACCCAAACTGGGAGAATCCCCTTGGATTTAAGTATCCAGCTTATTGATATTTTATTTTTTATTTTATTTATTTTATCGAATTTATACCCCGCCCTTCTCCTTGTTAGGACCCAGGGTGGTGCACAGGCATTATTAAAACCACAATAAAACAATATACATCTTTAAAAACATATTAAATTATTAAACCCATGCAGCTGGTCCAGAATGCAGCCGCGCGGGCGATCTTGGGAACGTCTAGATATTCCCATGTAACACTGCTCCTGCGCGAGCTGCACTGGTTACCTGTGGTCTTTCGGGTGCGCTTCAAGGTGTTGATCACCATCTTTAAAGCGCTCCATGGCACGGGACCAAGCTACCTGCGAGACCGCATCCTACCTCATACATCCCTGCGGCCGATTCGCTCCCACAGAGAGGGACTTCTCCGGGTGCCATCCACTAGGCAATGCCAGCGGGCGACGCCCAGGGGAAGGGCCTTCTCTGTGGTGGGCCCAACCCTCTGGAACGACCTACCCCCCGACCTCAGAACAACCACGGACCTCCACACCTTCCGCCAGAAATTAAAGACACTCCTGTTCCATCAGGCCGGTTTGGCCTAAGTTATTTACCTAGTCTGCAGTCTGTATTATAAATTGTTTTAATTGGGTTTGTAAGGGATTATGTCTTAACTATTTAAATTTTAGCACAGGGATAAACTATTTAATTCGATTTTAATTATTTATACTTTGTATTTGTGTTGTTTTAAATTTCCTGTGCACCGCCCCGGGTCCCTTCGGGGAGAGGGTGCGGTTATATAAATTTTATAAATAAATAAATAAATAAATAAATAAATAAATAAATAAAAACCCATTTAAAACCCTGCCTAATTACAATTTATACATAAAAAGTCAGAAACGGGGGCTATGCTAGGCCGGCCTGTTGGAATAGAAATGTCTTAAGATGTTGGCGGAAGAGGCGGAGGTCTGAGATAGTGCGTAGGTCGGGGGGTAGGTCGTTCCAGAGGGCCGGGCCCGCCACAGAGAAGGCCCTTCTCCTGGATGTCGCCAACCAGCATTGCCCGGCCGACGGCACCCGGAGAAGACCCTCTCTGTGGGAGCGGATCGGGCGAAGTGATGTATGGGGCAGGAGGCAGTCTCGTATATAGCTAGGCCCCGAGCCATGGAGCGATTTGAAGATGGTCGTCAACACCTTGAAGCGCAGTCGAAAGGCCACAGGCAGCCAGTGCAGCTCGCGCAGGAGAGGTGTTATGTGGGCTTGCCTTGGGGCACCCAAAATCGCCCGCGCGGCCGCATTCTGTACTAACTAGCTTTCGAGTGCACCTCAAGGGGAGCCCCATGTAGAGAGCGTTACAGTAATCCAGCCGAGATGTCACAAGTGCTTGAGTGACTGTGCGAAGGGCCCCCCGGTCCAGTAAGGGGCGCAACTGGCGTATCAGGCGTACCTGATAAAACGCCCTCCTGGCCACGGCCGCCACATGGTCCTCCATGGACAGCCGGGAATCCAGGAGGACGCCCAAGTTGCGCGCCCTCTCCACGGGGGCTAGTTGTTCGCCCCCAATGGCCAGTGTTGGACTTATCTGGCTGAATCGGGGTGCCGGAAACCACAGCCACTCGGTCTTGGACGGGTTGAGCTTGAGTTTGTTACTACCCATCCATTTTGATTTTAATAAATATTGCCAATTGTCCCAAAGACCCAAAATCCATTTTCGATGGATTCAGAATGCCTGGAATACTTTAAATCAACTTTTCTATTCTTATTGAGAGAATAAAAAAGTATTTAAAAAGAAAATAAAAAGGTAAAACAAACCTCTGAAGTCCCTTTCAGAGTGTGTAACAGCAGACAAACCCTCTAGAAGGTATACAGGGAGTTCAAATATATGTTGAAAATGTGAACATATGAAGGGACATTTTATCATGCTTGATGGGCATATAAAAAGCTAAAAACATGGATTCAAATACATACTTTGATACTGCAGATTTTAAAGATTAATTATTCTATCGAGGCCAAAACCTGAGTCATTTATAAATAAGATGGGAAAAGGTAGAGATAATGTTTTAGGAGGAAGACTCATGGAAGTTTAGTGGGTGTCCTTTCCATAAGGTAAGGATTTATAAATTGTACAGTGAGACAATACAATATGTACACAGCAAGAGACAAAGATATAAAAATAAGGCATAAAATGAATTGCAAAAACAACACATCAAACTGTTTAAAGAGGAATTAATTAAAATAAAATATGAAGAGTTAAAATATAGCAAAAATTCTTTCATTATTAATGGTTGTGTTAATTTAGTCCTCTTAAATTAATTCAGATAATAAATTGATCTCTGAGTTATTGAGAATTACACATCCCTGTAAAAAAAATTTTTTTCCTGCATTTAGTTTTGCAACACCCTTATGAAATACAAAGTGAGACTCAAATAATAGTTTTGAAATAACCTAGGAGCTACTTGGCTATTTTCTTGAATTGACCACTTTCAGGGCTATCTTGATTTTTAATGTAGTTTCATTCAGTACCAAGTAACCTTTTCACTATCTCCACAGTACATTGAATTGGGCAGCTTTGAACAGTAATAAGTTCAGTAGAACATTTACCTGAAAATATTGGTGTCCCCTTGGGAACAGTTTCACTGTCAGCCTCTATGCCAGGGGTCTCCAACCTTTGCAACTTTAAGTCTGAAGGACTTCAGCTCCCAGACTTCTCCAGCCAGCAAAGCTGGCTGGAGAAGTCTGGGAGCTGAAGTCCTTCAGACTTAAAGTTGCAAAGGTTGGAGACCCCTGTTCTATGCACTTTTAGTTAGATTTGTAATTTTCCATTTATTCGTATCTCTGACTAAGGAATGAAATCAACACATCCAGCCTAGTTGTACTGAATTGATGGATGTTTGACAGGAGTTAAATAATTGTTTCCCTTGAGTGCAGAAGTCATTAAAATGTAATGTTACCTTCTTAATATATGATCTTAAAAACAAATCTGTTGTCAGTATATCTAACTTCCTCTTTATCAGCTTACATTTCTATGATTGTTCAAATGATCAGAATTATATATGTGTTTGTACTAACAATAGACCCCATGGGGATTCAGTTCAATCATGCTGATGTCATAGTACAGCAGGGGACATAGCATAAAGCCAGCAAACATGATAAAGCCTTCAGATGTGTTCTTAGATGCATGCTATACTTCTTTTGCACTTTAATAAGTATTTATTAAACTAGCCGTTCCTGGCCATGCGTTGCTGTGGCCCAGTCTGGTTAAATGGCCAACCAATCTGTGTGAAGAGCTACACCTGAACACACAAACATGTACACACAACTACAGTACAACCCCCAACCTACCTACTGCATTTCTCCCTCTATTCCTTTACCTACCTACCTACCTACCTACCTACCTACCGCATTTCTCCCTCCGTCTCTTTATCCCTATAGCTGCCTCCCTGCCTACCTACTGTATTTCTCCTCTCTCTCTACCTACCTACCTACCTACCTACCTACCTACCTACCTACCGCATTTCTCCCTCCGTCTCTCTATCCCTATAGCTGCCTACCTACCTACCTATTGTATTTCTCCTTGAATCTTATGGACAGAGTATTTTATGTCATAAAGGATGACATAATACCCGTGGCCAACTGCTCTCTCTGTATCCATCTACCTACCTTTTTAAACAATTTTTTACATTTCCGTTGCATGTACCTGGCACAGGTGTGACATCTACACAATATATATATATATATCATTGGTGCCGTACTTGAAAGGAACGTTGTGTGAAAATTTGGAAGCGATCGGTGCAGTGCTTTCGGAGATTAGCGGTTTTGAACAAACTCTTGTTAACATTGTTATTTATATAGATGCCTGGGATTAAAAAGCAAAACTAGGTTGAGTATTATCTTTTCTAGTTAAGCATCTTAGAAAAATTTTAGGTGTTTGCATCATATATATATTGCTCAAGAAAAAAAGGGGGAAGCCAGGTAGATGGAAGATAGATGAATAGTAGGCAATAACCTCAGGGAATGACTGAGCAAATGATGTGACTGGCCATCAGCTAAATAAGCAATAAGCAAACAGCTAAACTGTTAAGAGTTCCTATGTTCCAAGGGGTTGCTTAGTCTGGAATAAACCAGTCTAAATCAGAAAGGACATCCTGAATAACCAAGAAGCCTAATAGCTTTCTCCCAAATCAAAAACTTCTATTTTTTAAGTCCATCCCTTTGTTCCATTTTTGGAAACCTTCTTTCTCCAGTAGCTTCTCACAGTATTCCATCAAGGAGGGCCCTTATCAGTAATGAGAAGGATTCTTCAGTGCTTGCAAGCAAAGAGGCATATCATTTGTGAAATAAAATGTCAACGAGTCTTGAGAAGTTGGTGATAATATTCATGCCAACATCCATGGAAAGGTCTCTAGTGGCCTTGATTTTGGAGACCTACAATTAAAATGTGCATGCAAAACATTTGGAGATTATAGAATGGAAATCATCTTTGACTTAAATCAGCCTCGCACAAATTCAGGGTCTGAGGACCTCACTCTTTGAACAGAATCTGGTATTTCATAAGAGGCCAAGTGATTAAATTCTTAGGTTTATTGATGCAGTTATGAAGATCTTTGACTTTTAATTGTTCTGATGCTGCATTTGGGGGCAATTGGTGAAAGTAGAGAGAAAGCTGCAGCACTTCCTCTCAACGTGGCTGCAGCATCCATCTGCTCTTCATGTCAGTGAGATCTACTGGTGCTGATTGCAGCCAAGACAAACGAACAAACCTTTGTGAGATCTGCAAGTTATTTTGTTCCTCCCAGGTTGGCTCCAGACCTACAAGTCCCAATAATGCCAGCTCAATCTGAGAGCTGGTTTAACAGGAATAGAACCAAATCTGGAAACTCCTTTTCTGGCTTGTAGGCATTGTGTTTCTTTAATGCCTGAGCTTTTGTTTAATTCACTTCTGGATTTAAATAAGTCCATTCATTTAACCTAGCTTTACTGAATCTTATCAGTGAAACTAATCTGAATTCTTCAAACTCATGGTGTCACATTGTCACATGATGTATCATGACTCCCCCCCCCCGTTTACTAAATGGGAGAGGGCGTGGCCAACCTGTGACACCTCTGGCCTGCGGGCTGTAATTTTGACACCCCTGTTCTGGCTACTTTCTAGTACAAAGCGATTGAGAGTTGAATTCTGAATTACTTTAAAACTTTCTGGAATTTATTTCTAACAATTTTCCCATGTAACCACGCAGTCCCGTTATAAGTATCTTGCTTCAGAGAAAATCCATAGGATTATAACGTAAGTAAAACCTTTTTCTACCTGGTGTGGTTTGAACTAAGTGGTGGAAGCTGTATTTTTCTTTACTAAATAGTGTCGATCTTGTCCAAGTTACAAATTTCTTTTGTGTGACTAAAACCAGCATGTCACACAAAAGAATATTTGTAACTTGAACAGTAAAGTTGGTTCCCTGATGCATTGAGAAAGGAGTTACCGTAGTTATAATTTCACCCCTGCTGATTTTAATAAGAACAGAACTCATTCATTCATTCATTCATTCCATTTTTATTCCAGCACTAGCCATTCCCGGCCACACGTTGCTGTGGCCCAGTCTGGTTAAATGGCTAACCAATCTGTGTGTAGATCTACACCTGCCCACACAAACACATACACACAACCACCGTATAACCCCCAACCTACCTACCTACTGTATTTCTCCCTCTCTCCCTCTACCTACCTACCTACCTACCTACCTACCTACCTACCTACCTACCTACCTACCTACCTTACTGTATTTCTCCTTGAATCTTATGGACAGAGTATTTTATGTCATAAAGGATGAGATAATACCTGTGGCCCACTGCTCTCTCTGTATCCATCTACCTACCTTTCTTACCATTTTTTACATTACCATTGCATGTACCTGGCACAGGTGTGACATCTACACAATCTATATATATCATTGGTGTCATATTCAAAAGGAAGGTTGTGTGAAAATTTGGAAGCGATTGGTGCAGGACTTTCGGAGATAAGCGGTTTTGAACAAACTCTTGTTACATTTTTATTTATATAAATTATATATTTTATTTATATTATTACTTTATAAATAACTCAAGGTGGCAAACATACATAATACCCCTTCCTCATCCTCTCTTTGAGCAATCTTTGGATAAGTTATTCCTCATTGAAACAAAAAACCAGTAACACTTAGAATTCAGACTTCAAATATTTTTACTGTCTTGTTATTTAAGGTACTCCTGGTTGGTGAAGTTGAACCATTGCAAGAAAAGTGTTTTCTGTTTAAAATTGTTGGGAAAACAGAACTCTCATTGAATTGTTGTTGGCTTTTTTGGTTGGCCAGGAGTCTTCACCAACACCAAAATTCAAAGTGGCAACGCTCCTCCTGTTCTGCTTCTTTAAAGTCCAATTTTCATTTGTAAATATAGACTCCTATAAATATTCACTCTTAAGTCATGCTTTATTTCCAGTTGTTTCAGTGTGATATCTGTGGAGAAAGTGAGAACATTCACCTTCATTCAAGAATATGATTTTGCTCTGATTAGCGAAGATAAGTGCAAAAACTCCCACACACTCACACACTACTTATACCTTGTGATCCCAGGTCATCTTCTACGTATTTTGTAAATGTGGATGCTCGGTGGACCATATCTACATTAATGTTGCTAAACCCTTCACCTTTACTCAGGCTGATTGAAACTGTTTACTCAATTATGCAGTTCATGCATGCGTCTTCCACTTCACTTGTGTACTGGGCTGTAGTTCAAAACAATGTGATTGGCACGATACCTTATTTTACCTCTACGGCAGGGGTCTCCAACCTTTGCAACTTTAAGTCTGAAGGACTTCAGCTCCCAGAATTCTCCAGCCAGCAAAGAATTCTGGGAGCTACAATACAATACAATAGCAGAGTTGGAAGGGACCTTGGAGGTCTTCTAGTCCAACTCCCTGCGTGGGCAGGAACCTTATACCATTTCAGACAAATGGCTATCTAACATCTTTTTAAAGACTTCCAGGGTTGGGGCATTCACAACTTCTGGAGGCAAGCTGTTCCAGAGGTTAATTGTTCTGACTGTCAGGAAATTTCTCCTTAGTTCTAAGTTGCTTCTCTCCTTGATTAGTTTCCACCCATTGCTTCTTGTCCTGCCCCCAGGTGCCTTGGAGAATAGTTTGACTCCCTCTTCTTTGTGGCACCCTCCGAGATATCGGAACACTGCTATCATGTCTCCCCTGGTCCTTCTCTTCATCAAGCTAGACATACCCAACTCCTGCAGCCGTTCTTCATATGTTTTAGTCTCCAGTCCCCTAATCATCTTGGTTGCTCTTCTCTGCACTCTTTCCAGAGTCTCCACGTCTTTTCTACATCGTGGCGACCAAAACTGTATGCAGTATTCCAAGTGTGGCCTTACCAAGTCACCATACAGTGGCATTAACACTTCACGTGATCTAGATTCTATCTAGCTTCTTAAGATTCTTAAGTCTGAAGGACTTCTAGCTGAAGTCCTTCAGACTTAAAGTTGCAAAGGTTGGAGAGCCCTGCTCTACGGGGAGAACAAAATTGTTGTTTGTGGAACAAGGTGTCCGGTCATCCTGCTGCACAGTATGATCCCTTGTCTTGCAGAAAGTGGTGTAACCTTCAGCACAGGGGACTGAAAATGGAGTGGGAGATTAGCCTACGTTTTGTCCTTCCTAATATAAATGGGAAAGGGAGCGAGATTCCGGGTGATTGAATGAAGGAATTATAGAATGTTTGTGATTTGTCGTGCATTTGCTTTTTGTGCATTTCTTCAGTCTCCACACGTTTGAGATCCCGCATTTCTTGTATGTTTTAGGAGAGCCAGAATTTAAATATGTTGGCAACATGCACGGAAACGAAGCTGTTGGGAGAGAACTTCTTATCTTCTTGGCTCAGTACTTGTGCAATGAATATCAGAAGGGAAACGAGACGGTCATTAATTTGATCCACAGTACACGCATCCACATCATGCCGTCTCTGAATCCCGATGGCTTTGAGAAGGCAGCGTCCCAGGTATGTTGAGTCAAAACCCCAAAAGCAACTGTTTGCAATTGCACGACGGACTTTAAAAAGACTGACATGTGTTTTTGCATCTTAAGAATATGAGGAAGCCTTGAGGCCAAGGCCTCGGCATGGTCTTCTGATCTGAAGTTCTTCAACATGAATGCAAAGGAAACGGATAACTCAGAAATCTGCCCTCTTCACCCCACCTGGGTAACAGTACCACCTGCACCTGGCTTGTTCTTTGGTGGAAAATCGCTTACACAGCAATGCCTTTTGGTAGCTTCTGCAGTGCAAATGTAACGTATAGCAGAGGAAGAAAGTGTAGTCTTTTAGAAATTGTTAGAACCCAAGTTCCCATCATGGGATGGATAGTGGTTTAAATCCAGCATTTGGATGCTGTACGGGATCGCATTCTGCCCCATACATCCCTTCGACCGATTCGCTTCCACAGAGAGGGACTTCTCCGGGTGCCGTCCACTAGGCAATGCCAGCGGGCGATGCCCAGGGGAAGGGCCTTCTCTGTGGAGGGCCCAACTCTCTGGAACAACTTACCCCCCGAACTGAGAACGATCACAGATCTCCGCTCCTTCCACCAGAACCTTAAAACTTATTTTTTCCAACAGGCCGGCCTGGCCTAACTTACATCACCTAGCCCACAGTCTGCAGTTAAATTGTTTTAAATTGGTTTTAGGGATATTGTTTTAATGTATTTAAATTTTTAGCACAGGGATATTAATTTAATTTGGTTTTATATTTGTATATTGTTGTTTATATATGTTTTTTAAATTGCCTGTGCACCGCCCCGAGTCCCTTTTGGGAAAGGGTGCGGTATATAAATCAAATAAACTAAAACTACAACTATAGATAGGCAGGGGTGTCAAACTGGCAGCCAGTGGATCGGATGCGTCATACATAGGCCACGCCCACCCCAGCGTCGCAAAAGTCATGTGACATAGTGAATTTGACACCCGAGAGATAGGCCCTCAACGCATGACCACAAACAGGATTAGAACTTTGGTCAAAACGTTCCAAATGTGGGTCGTGCGACCCAGAGACGATGCAATGATCAAAAGTGGAAGGACTGGTTTTAATTCAGTTTTTGTAACATTGAATAATCATTAAACAAATGGTGGTAAGTCAACCATGAGTCATTTACATGACTGTAATTGATTTGCAAGCCATCTTAAGCTTTGATCTTCCCCATTCCCTGTGTGATCCTTGGCATTCTTTTATGCAATGCAGCCAATGGAATGCTTGTATGCTAGCCAGCACTCTTTTCTATTCCAAATACATTGTGCTAGAAATCCACATTAATCTAAAATCACTTTAGATTAATGCATCTCAGTATTCATTTTATATAGGAAAGCGGAATTGACCATGTTGACTAAGGAATCTTCAGAACCACAGCTCCCCCACGTGGGTAGGAATAAATTTCCACATTTAAAGAGCCGTTGCCCCAAAATAAATTATTTTTGTATTCGCTCTGAGGTTTTCATTTTGGAGCTCCATATTGCTTGAATTGATCAACTGATACTTGATTGTTTTAGGTGCCTTGTGCCTAATCCGTTCTGAATTTCAAGCACTCTAATTTTATAGGATCAGTCAGTCCAGTGTAGCAATTAAGATACCAGAGTAGAAACTGGGAAAGTGAATCCTCCCTCTCCCTCTCTATCACCCTCCCACAGAAAGGAGGCAACGCAAATAAAACCTCGCTAAGAAAACTGCAGGGACTAGCTAGGCCAGGGGTCTGCAAAGTTGGCTCTTTTAAGACGGGTGGACTTCAACTCCCAGAATCCTCCAGCCAGCTATGCTGGCTGGGGGATTCTGGGATTCTGGGAGTTGAAGTCCACCCGTCTTAAAAGAGCCAACCCAAATAACTGTATAGGAATGCTATACATTTAAAACATGTATTTTCTTCGTGTATTTTTTTTCAGGTTAGTTTCAGTGCACACACAGTCGGTCTGTTAGTGTTACTACATTATGCCATTTAAGAAGCACAAACATTTAAACGTGAATATTGAACTTGTTTATTTCATTATTTATTTGAAATTTATTTGCCACCCATCTCGTATCCAATGACACTGGGTGGCTTGCAATGTAAAAACATTAAAATCACCCACCGTCTTTAAACAGAGTTAATATGTAGTATGGTATTTACATTTGATCACATATAGTAGAGCCACTGAAATTGGTGAGATGCCACTTAGTCGTGATTAACTTAAATTCCATTTATTTCAGAGTGTCTTCTCCAAGCACGGCTGGACTTCGTATAGAATATGTTTCTATTATTCAGCCTTCCAAGTTGGTATATCAGTAAGAACCAAGCATGGGGATGGAAAATAACTGGCATACGTTTCCAGTATGCCGTGCATTTCAACTTCTCCTGAGGACACATGATTGAACTAAGCGGGCCATTTCTCAAAATTCATCATGACAGTTCATCACCGCCCCGAGTCCCTTCGGGGAGAGGGGGCGGTCTAGAAATTTAATTAATTAATTAAATAAATAAATCATGAAGGTTGTGGCCCACCAGCGGCTAGCAGGGCTGGCAGAGGATTCGGACAGTGAGGAGAGTTGGGGAGGAACCTGGGCCAGTCTTCTGGGGAAGACTCTGAGGAGGGCTCTGTGTCGGAGGCAGAGGAGGGGGCCATTGCTATCCAACATTTATCAGTTACTTTCTGAGTCGGAGATAAGTGGGGCAGAAGAACAGCTGGAGGCTGTTCCCAATGTGCACATGCGCAGAGCTGTCAGGAGAAGGGAACAATTAAGGAACGGGTCGATTCAGGACTAAAGCACAAATGGACGTTGAAGGACAAGTGGATGCCACGATGTAAAAAAGGTGTGGAGACTCTAGAAAGAGTGCAGAGAAGAGCAACAAAGAGGACTAGGGGACTGGAGGCTGAAACATATGAGGAACGGTTGCAGGAACTGGGCATGTCTAGTTTAATGAAAAGAAGGACTAGGGAAGACATGATAGCAGTCTTCCGATATCTCAGAGGGTGCCAGAAAGAAGAGGGAGTCAAACTATTCTCCAAGGCACCTGGGGGCAGGACAAGAAGCAATGGGTGGAAACTAATCAAGGAGAGAAGCAACTTAGAACTGAGAAGAGATTTCCTGACAGTCAGAACAATTAACCAGTGGAACAGAAGTTGTGAATGCTCCAACACTGGAAGTCTTGAAGAAGATGTTGGATAGCCATTTGTCTGAAACCGTATAGGGCTTCCTGCCTAGGCAGGGGGTTGGACTAGAAGACCTCCAGGGTCCCTTCCAACTCTGCTCTTGTATTGTATTACATTGAAGGTCCCCTCCCACAGGGAATAAACGGGAGCAAAAAGGAAGCGGTGTTTGCAGGAGACAATTAGTTCGCTTATTATTGTGGAGATTTGCTTATCTGAGTTTGTGACTCTTTGCCAGGTATTTTATTGTACAGTTCTGCAACTCAAAGCGCTCAGCCTGGCAACTCTCCAAAGACTGATAAGGTCTGTTGTTGCAATTAAATCTTGACAGACTTGTTGCTGGGACTTTTCTGGATGTGAATGCTAGGAATTCACATTAACCGAATAAAAAGGGTTTGGTGTTTGTTTTTTGCGGGATCAGGAGTCTGTTTCACGATTCTATTGAGCCTGGTCAGCGTGTTTCATCATATCTTCTTCTTTTTTAGCCAGGTGAACTCAAGGATTGGTTTGTCGGCCGAAGTAATGCCCAGGGGATAGACCTGAACCGAAATTTCCCTGACCTGGATAGGATTGTCTATGTCAACGAGAGGGAAGGAGGTCCCAATAACCATTTGTTGAAAAATCTGAAGAAGGCGGTGGACCAAAATCTAAAGGTATAAAATATTTCGTTCAAAATATTTGAGGGATTGCTGCCCTCACCTGCCCTCATAAGAGATACTTATGGCATCAAACTCCCCTTAAGGACTTCCAGAAGTCCTTAAGGCAGGGATGTCCAAACTTGGGAACTTTAAGACTTGTGGACTTCAACTCACAGAATTCCCCAGCCAGCTATGGGGAGTTGAAGTCCACAGGACTTAAAAGTCGCCAAGGTTGAGAAACACTTTATAGAGTAACAATATGATAAGTACTACTACCTACTAAAATCCACGATCCTATCTTTATTTATCAGTTTTGTTTGTTTTCCATGATCTGCCCCCTGAACTATGTGCCATCACAAACGTACGTCTCTTCCGTCGGGCCCTGAAGACACATTTATTTCGTGCTGCCGGCCTCTCATAGTTTTAGATTTTAACTGCAGGCCAATACATTTTAATCTATCATTTTAGCTTTTGTACTTCCCATTTTTACTAAGGCTGTGCACCGCCCTGAGTCCCAGAAGGGAGAAGGGCGGTATATAAATTGAATAAATTGAATTGAATTGAAGTGTTTGAGAAGTACATAGCCTAAATATATTATCTCATAATTTGTATTTCCACTTATTTTTTTGTCAAGTCATTTTTGGAAAATTCTATATGGCTTCTCCAGCAGTAATGTGGTTTTTTTTTAAAAAAAAAATGGGTATCTGAAAATGTTAATAAATCAATTGTGGACTTACTAATCACTCAAGGTAATATTTCACAGTTTATTTCCCCCCCCCAGTGGTGTTTCTTTGCCAAGTTCATTCTCTTCCTCCTTTTTTGATTTTGGTTTTAACTTGAAAATGTTATCTGCCTTTAGTCTAAAACAGGCATGTCCAAAGTCCGGCCCGGGGGCCATTTGCGGCCCGGGGGTCGGTTTAATACGGCCCTCCAACAGCCCTCCCTGCTCTGTGTAAATGTGGCCCTCCCTTCCTCCCTCTGTCTCTGGGGCCGTGTGGCTGGGAGGGAGGTGGACGGAGGTTACTGATGCCTCCTCCCGCAGCGGGCGAGGGAGCAGGCGGGGTGAGCACCCAAGGCTACCGTCATCTTAAGCACCACCGAGGCTGTCGCCCAGCAGGGGCGTCAGGCATGGAAGCCGGTCGCGCCTCCATCGCTGCACGTTCTGGGGCTGCGAAGCTGGGAGGGAGGTGAACGTGCGGCCCCAGAATGTCCGCTTGGTGCCTGCCGGAGGGGGCCGTGATGGAGACGCGACCGGCTTTCCTGCCTGCGTCAGGCAGGGAAGCCGGTTGCGGCTCCATCGCGGCTCCCTCCGGCGGGCACCACGGCTTACGTTCTGGGGCCGCGCGTTCACCTCCCTCCCAGCCACGCAGCCCCAAAACGTGCAGCTCCTGCTGCACAAGGTCGCCCGGCAGGGGCATCAGGCAGGGAAGATGGACGCGCGGCCTCAGAACGTAAGCCATGGTGCCTGCCGGAGGGAGCCGCGATGGAGACGCGACCGGCTTCCCTGCCTGACACCCCTGCCATGCGACAGCCTCGGTGGTGCTTAAGATGACGGTAGCCTTGGGTGCTCACCCCGCCTGCTCCCTCGCCCGCTGCAGGAGGAGGCGTCCGTAACCTCCTGGCATACCGGCCATTCTGCTGCTTCCCGGGGTGGGGGAGGGGAGAAGAGGGGAGAGAGGGAGTGACTGACAGACACAGAGAGAGACAGAACGGGAGGGAGGGAAAGACAGAGAGACAGACAGAGACAGAGAGAAAGAGAGGGAGGGAGAGAGACGGAGAGAGACACAGATAGAGAATGACACCGGGAGGGATTGAATCGGAGACAGATGGGGAAAGAGGGAGAGACAGACATACAGAGAGCGGGAGGGAGGGAGAGAATCAGAGAGAGTGACACACACAGAGACAGGGAGAGACAGAGAGAGGGAGGGAGAGACAGATAGATAGAGACTGATTAAGTGAGTGAGAGACAGACAGACACACACACAGAGTGACAGAGAGAAAGAGAGAAAGAGAAAGAGAGAGAGAAAGAAAGAGAAAGAGAAAGAAAGAGAAAGAAAGAGAGAGAGAAAGAGACAAAAAGAGAGACAGAAAGAGAAAGAGAGAGAGAAAGAAAGAGAGAAAGAAAGAGAGAGAGAGAAATGGAGAGAGAGGGAGAGAGGAAGAAAGAGAGAGAGAGAGAAAGAGAGACAGAAAGAAAGAGAAAAAGAGAGAGAGAGAAAGAAAGAGAGAAAGAGCGAGAGAAATGGAGAGAGAGGAAGAAAGAGAGAAAGAGGTAGGTAAGTTTTTAAAAAATTTATTTTCAATACATTGAAAACTCAACTGTCAGTTGATCTTAATGTTATGAAATGAAAAGTATGTCATTTGCAATTAACTTGGCATAAAATAATTTATTTGCATTTAATTGTAATGGTTCAAAGAATGTTCGGAAAAATGTTCGGCCCTCCACCATGTTCACTTCATCCAATCTGGCCCTCTTTGAAAAAAGTTTGGACACCACTGCTCTAAAACATGCCTATTTTTGACTAGTGTTAAAATCTTTAACGTTTTGCAAACAGGCCTTACTTATATTCCCCTTCCGGTTGCTTATTGTGTCCCCTAAACCTGCTCCCGAGCATCGGTTCATTTCTGGAACAGATTTTAAAGATGGAAATGCTGTAACGAGTGGGTAAAAATAAACCTCTTATTATGGTAACAAACCCAGTGCTGTGGTTATAAATACCTAATTGGATTCCGCCAAATGTGGTCTTAGGCAAATGGTCAGACCTGTTCTTAATAACATCTAAAGCAGGGGTCTCCAACCTTTGCAACTTTAAGTCTGAAGGACTTCAGCTCCTAGAATTCTCCAGCCAGCAAAGAATTCTGGGAGCTGAAGTCCTTCAGACTTAAAGTTGCAAAGGTTGGAGATCCCTGATCTAAAGGCAAGATAAAAACTAAAGCTTGAACAAAACTAGATAACAATCTGCAGGAAGAAGCAAGACAGGATTTGCAGCTTGCGTTCTTTTTTGGAGTAACTATATTTAGAAAGCAGGAAAGATTTCTTTTTTTATTAGTAGTTTAGATACCACTAGGCCAGGCATGTCCAAAGTCAGGCCCGGGGGCCATTTGCGGCCCGGGGGTCGGTTTAATACGGCCCTCCAACAGCCCTCCCTGCTCTGTGTAAATGTGGCTCTCCCTTCCTCCCTCTGTCTCTGGGGCTGTGTGGCTGGGAGGGAGGTGGACGGAGGTTACGGACGCCTCCTCCCGCAGTGGGCGAGGGAGCAGGCGGGGTGAGCACCCAAGGCTACCGTCATCTTAAGCACCACCGAGGCTGTCGCCCGGCAGGGGCGTCAGTCAGGGAAGCCGGTCGCGCCTCCATCGCTGCACGTTCTGGGGCTGCAAAGCTGGGAGGGAGGTGAACACGCGGCCCCAGAACGTCCGCTTGGCGCGTTCACCTCCCTCCCAGCCACGCAGCCCCAGAACGTGCAGCTCCCGCCGCACAAGGTCGCCCGGCAGGGGCGTCAGGCAGGGAAGACGGACATGCGGCCTCAGAACGTAAGCTGTGGTGCCTGCCGGAGGGAGCCGCGATGGAGACGCGACCGGCTTCCCTGCCTGATGCCCCTGCCGGGCGACAGCCTCGGTGGTGCTTAAGATGACGGTAGCCTTGGGTGCTCACCCCGCCTGCTCCCTCGCCCGCCGCGAGTGGCGAGGGAATGACTGACAGACACAGAGAGAGACAGAAGGGGAGGGAGGGAAAGACAGAGAGACAGAGAGAAAGAGAGGGAGGGATAGAGACGGAGAGAGACACAGATAGAGAATGAATCGGAATCGGATTGAATCCGAGACAGACGGGGAAAGAGAGAGAGACAGACATACAGAGAGAGGGAGGGAGGGAGAGAATCAGAGAGAGTGACACACACAGAGACAGGGAGAGACAGAGAGAGGGAGGGAGAGACAGATAGAGACTGATTAAGTGAGTGAGAGACAGACAGACAGACACACACACAGAGTGACAGAGAGAAAGAGAGAAAGAGAAAGAGAGAAAGAAAGAGAAAGAGAAGGAAAGAGAAAGAAAGAGAGAGAGAGAAAGAGACAGAAAGAAAGAGAAAGAGAGAGAGAGAAATGGAGAGAGAGAGAGAGGAAGAAAGAGAGAGAAAGAGAGAGAGAGAGTGAGAGAGAAAGGGAGACAGAAAGAAAGAAAAAGAGAGAGAGAAAGAAAGAGAGACAGAAAGAAAGAGAAAAGAGAGAGAGAGAAAGAAAGAGAGAAAGAGCGAGAGAAATGGAGAGAGAGAGAGGAAGAAAGAGAGAAAGAAGTAGGTAAGTTTTTTTTAAATTTATTTTCAATACATTGTGAAAACTCAACTGTCAGTTGATCTTAATGTTATGAAATGAAAAGTATGTCATTTGCAATTAACTTGGCATAAAATAATTTATTTGCATTTAATTGTAATGGTTCAAAGAATGTTCGGAAAAATGTTCGGCCCTCCACCATGTTCACTTCATCCAATCTGGCCCTCTTTGAAAAAAGTTTGGACACCACTGCACTAGGCGCTTAAGTGAAGAAGAGCTTGGCGGTGCGGTTATGGTGGGACAGGGGAACTGGGCTGTGCAAGCAGCAGTCTAACACGCATGTTCACAGTTTGACTTGCATGAGTAGCGAGCCAGTGTGCATGCACACAATTGCCCTCTGGCTTGTGCAAGTTGAGCTGCACACATGTGCTCTGCCCAGACACTCGTACGGCCCAATTCTGAATAGGCCATGGCCTAGTAGTGGGTCACAACCTAGAGGTTGGTAATCTTGACTCTACATAGCATATATGCTAGGCTCCCTTCTCTTTTCTTTTCTCTTTTTTTGGGGGGTACTATAACAACAACAACAACAACAACAATCATCATCATCTTTATTGTCATTGTAATAAAATTACAATGAAATTGGTTTGAGCGTTGTGCTAACATTTGCATCAGGTGGAATATAGACAGGAGTGATAACTATAACAGAAATCTCTCTAGGTAAATAAAATGGCCGACAAATGACAGCTGAGAATTCCACATCTGCAGAACAGTGTGTATAAGCAACTCTACTGTTAGTACACCAGTTATTATGTGTAAATACACAGTCCTCCACCTTTGCTTTTACCAGAGTTGCTGTTTCTGTCAAAGCGGTGTGTGGTGCGGTTAGTTAGCTCCACAGACGCATCCGGTACATGTGGATGAAGCCAGGTCTCTGGAATGATCATCACACAGCAGTCACCAATGAGCTTATTCGCTGCCATCCATAGCTCTAGTTCATCAGTTTTGTGGCCAAAGGATCTAGAGTTGGTTAGGAAATGCTTGGTAATGCTGGTCTGTGAGGCTGCTTCCGTAATCAAACTAGCAAACCTGCTCTGCATCCCCGCTTCTGCTTCAGCTCTCTTCGCTGCCTCCTAGGCCAAACAACGATCCATGGAGAGCCTGGCAGTCTTACTGTGTCACTCAGTATATTATGAGACTGCTGGAAGTTGCTGGTAATATCGAGTCGACTAGAAGATCCAATCTTTAATAATAACTTAATAACTCCCTGCGGGTATAGACTAGTTTTTGCCTAACTCTACTGTGACACCAGGAGCTCAAAGCTGCTGCTAACTCCTAAGCACGCTGCCATCTTGAACTATTATCTGGGGTAGATGATTGTAATAGCTTTTAAAAGTATTTTTATATGGTTAAATTTTTAAAAAAACTATAGCTAAACACAACAGTCAATATTAAAACAGCAACAATAATGGAAAAGTAGGGCAAATGTCTGTGTGAGACATCTCATTTAGATTCAATTAGTCAAACTCTTTTCACTTGTCCCATCATTGCAAACAACAAAGTTTTAATTCCAACTCTTGTAGCTTTGACAGAATTCTCTAAAAACAATTGTTATAGACTTGCTTACTGTGGAGTACTACGGGTTGCAGGCCTGTCAAACTGGTGGCTTGAGGGATGGATGCGTCATGCGCAGACCATGCCCACCTCAGCTCCACAAAGGTAAAAAATGTTTGATACATTACAATACGTCAAGTGACGCAATCAAATTTGACACCCATGGGTTAAAGCAAGGGTGGTCAACCTTTTTATACCTTCCGCCCACTTCTGTATCTCTGTTAGTAGGAAAATTCTCTAACCGCCCACCGGTTCCACACTAACGGTGATTTATAAAGTAGGGAAGTCAATTAAATTAAAAAAAAGGAAAGTGCTTCAGTATCGGACAAAACCCCCACAGCCCACCATGAAAGCTCGAACGCCACTAGGGGGCGGTAGGAACCAGGTTGACTACCACGGGGTTAAAGCATCAGGCTAGGAACTGGGGGTGAGTTCTTGCCCCACTTTGGACACAAAGCTAGTTGGGTGGTCTTGGGCTACTAGCTTTCTCTCAGCTCTAGGAAAGTGGCAGTGGCAAACCGCTCTGACAAATATTGTCCAGAAAGCTGCAGGGACATGTCCAGGCAGTCTCCAAGAATCAGATACTATTGAACAGAAGAAGAAAAATTGCCATGAAAAATTACCTTACAATAAATAGTCATTATAATCAAACAAGAAAAGCTAAGCAAGAAGAGCTACAGAAGAAAGCAATATGAAATATTAAGCAACATAAAACCACTTCCCATAATTATAACCCTTGTGCGATCTGATGAAATGCATGCCGTAGAAATCACATTTACAGGGAGGATGTGTTCCACAGAAGTTCTCTTCTCTCAGCTTACAATGATCACATGTTGAGCAAGACATCACCTGTGAAGTCAACCAGAAAAAGCTGGAACGTGACTCATTTGCCCTTTGGCTTTCAACTGCTTCTGTTGTTTAGTCCAGGGGTCCCCAACCTTTGCAACTTTAAGTCTGAAGGACTTCAGCTCTCAGACTTCTCCAGCCAGCTTTGCTGGCTGGAGAATTCTGGGAGCTGAAGTCCTTCAGACTTAAAGTTGCAAAGGTTGGAGACCCCTGGTTTAGTACAAAACGAGATCTATGAAACAGTCAACTGAATCGATCCGTGTTGCCATTTCCCATCTTGGGTGCTATTCAAATGTGTTCGGAGTCCAGCTGCCACCAGCAAGAGCAGAGAGTGGGGCATTTTGTAAGAGAGGGAAAGGCTGAAAAGAGATGCATTCCTCTGCTGCCTTTTTCTTCTTCCCTTTGTTCTTTTTGACCCTCAAAATGATAAGAAGTATCAGCGTTGGAGACAAGTGAGAAAGGTTAAGAGTCGAGGGATCTTCCATGTCAGGTTCCAAAGGGTTAAATGAAAACAGCCAAACACAGAAACGTGAAGAAGGCAATGAATAAATTGTCAGAGCTCCCACTTAGTGATTAGGATAACCTGCACCCCTCAGCATGCCCACACTCATTCTCCCATAACCCAGAACAAAAACCACACGGCAATTAATCATGGATTATTGCCAGTCAGTTATCAACAGCTTTGTGGGTGACTCAGCTGCTTATGGAGGAGTGAAGCCTGGTGAGTCTTGGCAGCTGGTCCAATTTTCTCACCTGAATGGCAGCTCCAGGCCTCTGGGCTGCCTGGAGCTGACATTCCGGAGATGTCTTAACAGTGTTCCATGTTGTGAACCATTGCACTGCAGCTTTTCACATGACAGTAGAGAAGATTGACCATTGTGCCATGTGAGGAGATGGAGCCCAACATGGAATGGGACCGTCCTCCTCCTCCCCTTAGCCACACCTATTTCGCCCCCAGGTTTCCGCCCCCAGCCATTAACCTCTGCCATCTCACCTCCGCTGTTAGGACCCCAGCTGTTCGTACGGGCCAATGGGACCCTCCCTCTTCAGCCCCACACCCTTCCTCACGGGCTTTTGGGAGAAACACTGTTCACCCTCGGCGTTTGGGCTCAGGAGACAGTTCACCGGCAGCCAATCAGAGGAAGGGAAGGGGGAAAGAGAGAGAGGAGGAGGGAAAAAGTTTAAAAGTTTAAAAAGTTTAAAAGGACCCAGGAAGGATCCAGATCCCAATGCAGGGAGAAAGCAAGCTCTCTCTCTCTCTCTCTCTCTCTCTCTCTCTCTCTCTCTCTCTCTCTCTCTCTCTCTCTCTCTCTCTCTCTCTCACTCACTCACTCACTCACTCACTCACTCACTCACTCACACAAGAAGGACAGGGAGAAAGAGAGAGAGAGTGTTCCATGATTCCAGATTCCTGTCCAAATTTTTATAAATCCTTCTTTTCTGCCAGTACTTAAAGATTTACTGGAAAACTATGTCTCTGATAACTATCAGATGGTGGGTGTGTGAGATAGAGAGAGAGAGAGCACAGTAGGATTATAGCATATGCACATTGCAGTAAATAACACCTACGGTATGTTTGCATTCATTAAGAATTAATCTGTGTATGGCATTCAGATGCTCTGTTGAAACATTATACAGTAAAGGTACAGATTGAATATATACTATAGGAAACAAGTCTATTTTATTCCATTTTGCATCCCAGGGCAAACTTCTTCTTTTTTTTTTTTTTAATTGAAATTTTTATAATATTTTACAATATTTCACCCAGTGCTGTACAAAACAAAAGGAAGAGTTGGTTTCAAGTGTCTTCTGTTATCTTTAAAATCTCCAAAATCCACGTTCTCTAGGTACAGGCGTCAAGGCATCCAAAGTTCCAAGTGCATAGTCCACAAATGGCTTCCAAGTCTTCCAAAAAATATCTTTTTTATAAACCCCCTCTCTGAATTTAATATCACACGTCATTTTATCATTTAAGGCTAATTTCCACATTTCACAGAACCATTCTTCTATTTTAATATTTACCTCTATTTTCCAATATCTTGCTATTACAATCCTACCCATTATAATCATAATTCTAATCAATTCTTTCTCATGTTTTGTTAACTCAGGTTCATTAATTATCAATAACAATATATTTTCTGATCTCAATATTATTATTCTTTTCATCATTTCACCCATCATTTTTTCTAATTGCTGCCAAAACTTTTTAATTTTCACACATTTATACCACATATGTTCATAAGTTCCCATTTCCATATTACATCTCCAACATTTATCGCTCATTTTTTTATCTATCAATGATAATCTTAATGGGGTCCAATACCATTTCCAAACAACCTTAAAATTATGCTCTTTAATCCTTATAGACAAAGTCCTCATGATTCGACTCTTCCAGTTCTCATTCCAATCCAAATCCAATATTTTAATCTTAAGGTCTTCCTCCCAGTTCCTTTTCATTACCATTTGTGGATTTCCATCAAAATTTATAATCTTATATATCTTACTAACGAGTCCTTTTAACCCAATTTCATCTTTAATAATTTGAGATACTAAACTTTCAAATTTAGTTTTATTTCTATCTATTTTACATATTCCCTTTACTTTCATAGTCCATTTTTCTACCTGTATTTTTTCGAACCAATTCAACTCCAATCTTTGGATTACTTTTTTTTTCCTACTCTCAATTCCTAGAGCTCTTAACCAATTTACTATATTTCCTATATTTTCATCCTCAATTACTTTATCCCGACTTATATTAGTTTTAATCGGCCAACTTTCAGTTGTCTTCCCCAGGAAAGCTATATCCGGGATCAATTTTTTAACAAATTTATTCCAAATCTTGCTCAGCCCCTTTAACCAATAACTATTAATTGCCTTTGTTTTTGCTCTATCTAGAAACCATATAGACCCAAATCTCTTAATATCTTTTAGCTCCAGATCGCCCCAATGACCATCTCCACCTTTGAGTATTTTTATCACGGTTCGAATATTATACGCCCGATAATAATTAAGTAGATTGGGAATTCCCAATCCACCCTCTTTTTGATTTTGATACCACATTTTCTTCATTATTCTTGGTTTTTTCCCACCATTACAAAATTTATCCAATTTCTTCTGATATTCTTCTATATCTTTCTCTATCAAATTTAGTGGTAGCATCTCAAACAAAAAATTAAACTTTGGTAACAACATCATTTTACACATTGCAATTCTACCAAACCAAGACAGCTTTATCTCTTTATACTTATCTATCTTTCTCTCTACTTCCTTCAACATCACCTCATAATTAATTTTTTTCAATTCTCTAACTTTAAGTGAAAGTGTTATCCCCAAATATTTCAATGTATTCTTAACTCTTATCCCAAATTGTTCTTGCATATTTTCCCACTCCTTACCATCTTTATTCATTAGTAGTTCAGATTTTGACCAATTTACCTTTAAACCTGTCATTTCTTCAAATTCTATCAAATGTTTATTTATCCTCTTTAAATCTTTCTCTATATCTTTCAAAATAATCAAGGTATCATCCGCATACAAATTAATCTTATATCCCTTGTACCCTTCCAATCCTTCATCTTCTTCTATCAATTTAATCAAAACCTCCATAACTAACAAGAATAATGTTGGGGACAAGGGACATCCCTGTCTCGTACCTGCTTCCAATTTAATCTCTCCCGTCATTGTTCCATTCACCTTTACTTTTGCACTACTTTTTTGATACAATTTTGAAATAACATGTATAAATTTATTACCAAAGCCTAATGCCTCAATAATTACCTTAATAGTATCCCATTGTACAGAATCAAAGGCTTTGAAAATATCTAACGATATTATACCTATTTCATCACCATTATTTTCAGCAACATCTATAATGTTCAATACTCTTCTAATTATATCACTCATATATCTACCTTTAACAAAACCTACTTGATTATAACTTATATATTTATCTATAAAACTATTTAATCTATTACTTATAATAGCTGTAAATATTTTTGCATCCTGGTTGATTAAAGAAATGGGTCGGTAGGACTCGATCCTCTCAAGATCTTTATCAGGTTTAGGAATTATAGATATTACTGTCTTATTCCATGACATCGGGACTTCTCCACCATGTAAAATTCCATTAAATAATTTTTGCAGTCTTGGTGTTATTAGTTCTTTAAATTCTTTATAGAATTCAGCAGGTAATCCATCTTCTCCTGGGGTCTTCCCTAGTTTTAACTCTTGTATTATTTCGTTGATCTCCTCCTGTGTTATATCTTTTTCCATCAAATCTTTATATGTTGGATCTATTTTTATAGCATATTTTCCAAGATGATTCTTCAATTTTTCTAAATCGATTGGTTTCTTTAAATATAATTTTTGAAAAAAATTCCTAGCTATTTCGCATTTCTCCAATCTCTTATAACACCTTGTACCTTTTTCATCTATCAGAGAACCAATTTCTCTCTTTTGAGTTTTATTTTTCGCCATCTTTGCCAATAACCTAGAATTTTTATTACTAAATTCAAAAAAGTCCCTATTTAAATATCTTAAATTTTTTTTAACTACTTCAATATCTTCTTCTATCAATTTAGTTTTTAATAAGTTCAATTCCTCCAAACATTTTTTATCTTTCGTAAGTGAGAATTGGTTCTCCAATATCTTAATTTGTCTTATATCCTGTTCTATTTTAGTTTTATATTCCCTATATTTTCTACTTGACAATTTAATACTTTCTCCCCTAAATATTGCTTTCATCGTATCCCAAACAATTTCAAATTTGACCTCTCCATTATCATTCAATCCCCAACTTTCTTCCCATTTTTTAAATATCCATATTTTATCCTCTTCCTTTTTATACAATTTTTCATCATATCTCCAACCTCTTTCCTTTTTCTCAAAGTTAAAATCTATTTCCATCGTAACTTCTGCATGGTCAGAATCCTTAAAAATTCCCACATCTACTTTATCTACATTATTCAACAGATCTTTAGAAACAAAAATATAATCAATTCTTGAATAAGTATTATATACCTTAGAACAAAAGGTATACACCCTTTCAGAACCTTTCAACTCCCTCCAAACATCAACCACACTATTTCGAAGCATCCATTTGTTTAAAATTTCCCCTTTATTTGTTTGTCTAAAGCGGGTAGGATTATTACTATCAATTCTATCCCTAATTAAATTAAAATCCCCCGCCACAATTACTTTCCCTACACTTTCTATTTCCAAAATCTTAGTAATTTTATCAAGAAATCCCTTTTGTTTTTCATTCGGTAAATATAAATTAACCAATGTCACTTTTTGCTCATTAATATTCCCTATAATTATTAAATATCTTCCTTCTTCATCTCTAATTACTTTTTTTTTCTCAAAGTATACCCTATTTGATATCAATATCGCAACTCCTCTAGCTTTAGAGGTCCCAAAAGATTTTTCATAGATCTGCATACCTTTAATATTCATTCTATTAAAATCCTCCGATTTTTGATGAGTTTCCTGCAAAAATAATATGTCAGGTGAGTCCCTTTTAATTTTAAGCTCCAATCTTTTCCTTTTTATATGATTGCCTGTACCCTTCACGTTCCATGTCATTATTTTTATAAACCGCATTTAAGCAGTAACTTTTTTAATCCTGACCCCTCCTCTTCCTTTATGTGCACACCCAACACCAGACAAAAAAGACATACAAAAAACACAACAAAAACAAACTTAAGACACAACCACAACAAATAACAATTAATCTTCACCCCCCACATCCTCATTCGAGTTACGCCTCCATATAAAGAGTGTGGGGGGGGGAACGTGCCCATGGTCGGGTCATTTCTTTCGGGTTATTCTTATTTTCCACTTTCAAAAAAAGAAGATAACACTGGCTTGTCCCCGCACTCAGCTTCCTGCTTTCTTCTAAGATCCTCCTCCTCAGCTGACGCTCTCTTAGATTCTTCACGGGTTTTCTTATGTTCGGACATTGCCGGAGAGATTTCTTTCCGTTTTAAGCTTTTAGGATCTCCACCGACTGCTCCTTTTTCCTCCAATGTTGGAGATTCCACTTGTATTCCACCCATCTTAAGCATATGATCTTTAATTTCTTCTAAATCCTCGTCTTTCTCAACCAGCCCGAGCTTCCGTATCAATGTTATAGCATCCGTTTCCAAAGTAATAGTTTGCATTCTCCCTTTGTAAAAGAATTTCAATTGTTGTAACGGTCTCCAATTATACTTAATATCATTGTCTCTGAGGACTTTTGTAATTGGCTTTAAGAAAAATCTCCATTCCCTGTCTTCCCTAGAAATGTCTTGAAACACTTGAATTTCCTTCCCCTCAAATTTTGGGGGTTCTCCCAATTCCCTTATTTTTCCCATAACTTCTAATTTATCTCCAAGGTTTGCAAATCTCACAAGGACATTTCTATTGGCTCCACCTTGTCTCTTATAACCAATTCTAAAAACACTTACTAAGTCCGCTGCCGTGTATACAATCGACGCACCAAGTTCATTCAGCCATTTTAACATTCTTTGCTTCAAGTTATCCGCTCTCTCCTCCGGAATCCCGCGAATAACAATATTATATTTTCTTGCTTCTTCTTCCAAAAGACTGATTCTCCTGTCTTGTTGCTGATTTTTCAAAAAAATCCCTTCAAACTTACGATCAGATTGTTCCTCATGAGCAAAAATCTGTTTAATATCATCCTTTATAAAATTAATTTCCATATTTTGCTTTTCAAAATTAACATTCATGTTATTGACCTCTTCTTTAATATTTTGAACCTCCAATGTCAAATTATCTAAACGATCAGTTACAACAGTGAATTTTTCTCCAATCGTATTCAATGCACCTATAATCCGTTCAAACCGTTCAAATTCAGAAGGCTGTTGAGTCATCGTGTCAAATCAGTAATCTCCTTTTTTTAAAAAAAATTTTTTTAATTTAAACCTGCCAAGAAGGTCTTTAATGAGGAAAAAAAACAGAAACCCAATGAAAGATAGCTAAGACGGCTTTTAAAAACACCAAGAAGCCATAACAAAAGTAAAAAGGCTGGAATCCAAACTCATAAAATGCAAAGCCTGTATATATATTTTTTTAGCTTGCCAGAAGCTCTCGCTACATCCAGCATAAACAACTCACTTAAGTTCAACAGTTTGCAGTCCACATAACTCTTTCGTTTATGTCTTGTAGCAGATAAAGAAAACTTACAAATCACAACGCTTGTCAAAACAGAGGCAAGCTGCCGACGCCGCTTCGATCAAACCTTTGTTCTTTGTTCTCCACGGAGAAACGAAACTTTGAAATTCAAACAGTCCGGTTTGATCTATCGGTGCAAAAATCAGTCAACACAGTCCTCTGCCTTTCCGACTCCGTTGTAAACAATCTCGGCTTCTAACGGTGCATTTAATCACTTTTAATCCACAGTTTATTAAAAAAAAACAACCCTACGAAATGGAGGAATGTCCTCAGCTACTCGGCCATAAGCCACGCCAGGGCAAACTTCTGGCAACTGATGAACCTGTTTTTATTTGCTCTGCAAAAACTGTGCAGTGCTTTTTGCAGTACTCTTAACGTATTATAATTTTTTTTAAAATTTCTGCCATAGCTTGCACCAGAAACGAAAGGTGTGATTCACTGGATCATGGATATTCCCTTTGTGCTGTCCGCCAATCTTCACGGTGGGGACCTTGTGGCAAATTACCCCTATGACGAGACTCGGACTGGTATGTATTGTAGGCTCAATAGCCTGGCTCAGCTTGACGGCTGTGCTGTGTTCGAAATGGCCTGCTGAGACCCATACTCCCAACGTGGACAGATTGAATTTTACTGCTCATTATTTTAATTAATCTTTTGTATTATTTGTAAGTTTTATTTCCTTTTTTTTTTTTTTGGCCTGTTACTGCAGTCTTCCCAGAATAAACTATTTTGTTTTCTTTTTAATCAGTAAAGAGGCAGGTTTTTTTTTCTTTTTCTTTGTGGTACGTTGTAGTTTTCCAAACTGACAAAACACTTGCCCCCACCCCCACCCCTTTTTTTTAAAGCTGGAGGAGCCCCTGGAAGAGGAGAGAATAGAATAAATCTTTATTACAGTCAGAGACCAGCAATACACGTTACATTTAACCATTTATTAAAAAGTACTAACTTTAAGATATAATTTTAAAAATGTCAGCATTATAAGTGGAAAGTAGCATACATGTTCTCACTTTGTTCAGGTCATTTGCTGGTTTACCTAGGTGCAAAAGCGTTAAGTATGTATGTCAAAACCATGGTCCAGAAATTGTTAGAGATCTGTCCAAATGATTGGTACAAGATCACAACTATCCTTCTATAACCAATTTTTTTCTTATGGACATTGCGGAGGCACAGAATTTTGCCACTGCATGCGTAGTAGCCGGGTTCGTGTCCTGGAGGAGGAAGTCCAGATAAAAATTGCCTGCCCTCCCTGGTAATCTCTCTAATAAGGGGAGAATATATGTAGACCTGCAAGCTCTCTATAGCTCACAGTGTAGTAGAACGTGTGACATATCTTCCACTTCTCTTTTACCACATATACAAACCCGTTCTGCTATAGGTGTTCTCTTATACCTGCCCTGGAGAAGTGCTGAAGGTAGAATGTTAAATCTGGCTCTGAAGAAAGCTATTCTTTGTTTTGGGAAGATGAGGTCATTTAAATATCTTGCTGATTCCCACACTCCCTGTTTGATTCTGTTCCTATTGTGGAAAGGCAATCTATTTAGTTCTTCTTGGAACTCCATGTCCTTCATTCTGTTAATTACTACTTGCTTCGCTTGATCAAAGTCCAGGGACATTAAGAGTACCGGTGAGAGCCCATAAGGGCCCAGCTTGTGCTCAATTGCCTGATTCCAGGGGGAGCGGAAGTTGTCAATCAACACTAGTGGGGAGAGCCCCTCTGGAAGAGGAGAGAGAAAAAGAACTCCGGAGTAGGTTTTAGGAGCATAATAACGAAGATGAGATTGTACCATCCTTTTTATTTAGTTTAGTACTATTTTCACAAATTATGTGAATCTAGTTGGGTTGTAGTTTTCTTTTTTTCGTGCTGCTGAAACAGCTTTTTAAGAAGACTACGTGCCTCAATGTGTCTGTTCGAATTAAACACCAGTGGTCTCCATATGAAGCCCTTGTCATGGATAATCCTGAATTTGAGATGATCTAGATCAGTGAGGACGAACCTTTTTTGGCTCGCATGCCAAAAATGGGGGGAGTGCAGGGGGGTTGTGTGTGGGTGTGCCACACCCATAATGATTTGCGCATGACCCCGGTGCCATGCATGCACAAACAGCACTCCACCCCTTTTTGGAGTGCTTTTTTCACCCGCCTCAGGCTCCAGAGGCTTTATAGGAGCATGGGGAGGGGGAAAAAACAGCCCCCCGGCCCCCCCGGAGGCCCTCTGGAGGTTTCAGGCACTTCCCTGAAGCCTCTAGAGCAGAGGTTCTCAAACCTGGCAACTTTAAGACTCGTGGACTTCAACTCCCAGAATTCTCCAGCCAGCTCTGCTTTAAGTCCACGAGTCTTAAAGTCACCAAGTTTGGGAACCTCTGCTCTAGAGCACCAAAAACCGGCCTTATGGGCAAACCAGAAGTTCAGGAACGGACTTCCAGTTTGCTCGTAGGGCCGGGTTTAGCCCTCCAGAGCATTCTGGATGTTATGTATTGACAGTTATTCAAATCCCCCGGCAACAGCCAGTCGCGTCTGATTGGCCAAGACGCGACTGGCTGTGGCCGAGAGCGGGAGACGCGCCGATTGGTTCCCTATCTGACAGCTCTGAACAAAAGAGCTGTCAGAGAGAGAACGCGCGCTTTTTGGGTTTTACTTACTGTTCGTTGCCGTCTTGTGCCGATCTGTTGTGTTCCAATAAAGCCGTTGGATTTAACCGGGTCTGGACTCCCTCTTTCTCCGCAAATATAACACTGGCGACGAGGGCTGGGGCCCGGCTTTAATCCTCCTACATAGCGGCTCTTCTCCCTACGGGACCGAAGAGACACACCGTCATTCCGACGACTATTCCCTCAGCCGCCGAGCGCCTGAAATGGCCACCTTGCCGCCTTTCGACTCCTTCGACGCAGCGACTGAATCCTGGGACGCATTCCTCGCCCGTTTTGACTGTTTCGTGCTCGCGGGCACCCACGGGGAAATCACCCCGGATAAACGCCTCGGACTGTTCCTAGGATGCGGCGGGCGCGCCGTCTTTGCGGTGGCACGGAACATCGCCGCTCCGGCCGCGGTCCAAGACGTGCCTTGGGACACCTTACGTGCCCGCCTCAGGGCCCACTTCGCCCCGGCCCCCTCCAAGATTACGCGCCAGTTTGCCTTCCGCCAATGCCGGCAGCAGCCCACCCAGTCCGCGGCCGACTTTTTACAGACTCTTCGCGCCTCAGCCATGCTTTGTGACTTCGCCGCCCCATTTCTGGACGAGTCGTTAGTTGAGCAGTTCGTCTGCGGCCTTAAAGATATCAAGCTGAGGCGCAGACTTCTGGCCCGCTCGGATGTCACCTTAGAGCAGGCCGTGGAAGAAGCCAGGGCCGCGGAGTTGGCAGACGCCACCACCTCTGAGTTCTCCTTGGGGCATCCCTCCCCTAGGGCCTGCCTGATTGACGAGCTTGCCCCCCTCGACCCGCTGGATGACTGCCAGGACTACGGCCAGGTGGCTCGCGTGCAGGCTTCCCACCGCGGCCGCGCCAGCGCTCAGCCTTCCCGCCCACCCTCATCTCTCTGCAT